>OY747125.1:104952313-106152313 GCA_963556465.1 Berberis vulgaris | reverse complement strand
CCACTATACTCCACACCCATTTATTATTTTGTGATTTATTTATTTAATTTGGATAGAAATAAACATTTTCATGGAAAAAGAACGAGGCTAAAATTGAATTTAGAGAATTTACAAAAATTTTAAAGGCTTTAACCCACAATTTTGAAAGCTTTGTTGGATAATTATGTTTTTTTTTCACTTTTGCTCTGATTCTCTATACCCGTTTAATTTTCTAATTATTCTTTATATGTTTTGGATAGAAATAAATATTTTCATGGAAATAATGAACTGAAAACTAAAATTTCCAATTTTGCACATTTTTCAAAGGCTATAATCTACAAAATTGTAATTTTTTTTATAATTCTTTTTAATGCCTTTGGTACTATTCTACACACCCGTTTATTATTTTGCACGTTTTTGCTCTAATTCTCTATACCCGTTTAATTTTTTAATTATTCCTATTATGTTTTTGATAGAAAGAAAGACTTTCATGGAAATAATGAGCTGAAAATTGAAATTAGCAATTTTGCACATTGTTCAAAGGCTATAATCCTCAAATTTGTAGTTTTTTTCGATATTTCCTATTTAATGCTTTTGCCACTATTCTCCACACCCATTTATTATTTCGTGATTTTTTATTTATTTTGGATAGAAATAAACACTTTCATGGAAAAATAACCAGACTAAAATTTAATTTAGAGAATTTACGAAAACATTAAAGGCTTTAACCCACAATTTTGAAAGTTTTTTTTGATAATTATGTTTGTTTTCGGCTTTTGCTCTAATTCTCTATACCCGTTTAATTTTATAATTATTCTTTTTAAGTTTTGGATATAAATAATTATTTTCTTGGAAATAGTGAACCAAAAACTGAAATTAGCAATTTTGCACATTTTTCAAAGGCTATAATCCACAAATTTGTAGTATTTTTTTATATTTCTTTTTAATGCTTTTGCTACTATTTTCCACACCCGTTTATTATTTGTGATTCTTTATTTATTTTAGATAGAAATAAACACTTTCATGGAAAAAGTGTGAGACTAAAATTGAATGTAGCGAATTTACAAAGTTTTAAAGGCTTTTAACCCACAGTTTTGAAAGTTTTGTTGGATAATTCTATTTTTTCGCTTTTGCTCTAATTCTCTATACCCGTTTAATTTTCTAATTATTCTTTATATGTTTTGGATTGAAATAAAAACTTTCATGGAAATAATGAGCTGAAAATTGAAATTAGCAATTTTGCACATTGTTCAAAGGCTATAATCCACAAATTTGTAGTTTTTTCGATATTTCCTTTTTAATGCTTTTGCCACTGTTCTCCACACCCATTTATTATTTTGTGATTTTATATTTATTTTGGATAGAAAAAAACAATTTCATGGAAAAATAACGAGACTAAAATTTAATTTAGAGAATTTACGAAAACATTAAAGGCTTTAACCCACAATTTTGAAAGCTTTTTTGGATAATTATGTTGGTTTTCGGCTTTTGCTCTAATTAATCTCTATAATACACAAAATTTTAGTTTTTTTTATATTTCTTTTTTTTTTTTAATTTCTTGCTATTCTCACATCTGTTTATTAATTTTAACATTTTTTACTGTTTTGGATAGAAATAAACAGTTTCAAGGAAAGAATAGGTAAAATTCTGAATATAGCGATTTTACAAAATTTTGAAAGGCTTTAACTGTCAATTTTGAAAGCTTTGACGCAAAATTCAGTTTTTTCCGTTTTTGCTCTAATTCTCTATGCCTGTTTAATTTTCTAATTATTCTTTATATGTTTTGGATAGAAATAAAGATTTTCATGTAAATAATGAGCCGAAAACTGAAATTAGCAATTTTTTGCACATTTTTCTAAGGATATATAATCCACAAATTTTTAGTTTATTCGATATTTCATTTTTTTTTTCTAAATTTTCTTGCTATTCTCATACCTGTTTATTATTTTAAACATTTTATTGATTTTTTATAGAAATAAACACTTTCAAGGAAATAATGACTAAAAATTGAATATAGCGATTTTACAAAATTTTGAAAGTCAAACCCACAATTTTGATAGCTTCGATGCAAAATTTTATTTTTTCCGTTTTTGCTCTAATTCTATATACCCGTTGAATTTTCTAATTTTTTTTTTAATTAACCTCCAGTGGGGAGGGGTAACTATGGAATGCCAGACCTTTATTACTTATCAAAAAATTGACTTACAAACGCTACGGGGGTACATTACGACGTTACCCGTATGAAAACCAAAGCAAAAATTAAAAGCAAAACCTGTCCTGAAAACCATTGCAAAGTTAAAGCACCAAATGAAGTCAACCCAAGCAGCCAGCTCCCAGCAACCCGGACAACACCCTGAACCGTATCATTGCAAGCTATGTTTCGCACCAACGTGCAGAAAAATACCCTCGCAACACCAACACCAGCAAGCCTCCCAGCAGACCTCAACCTCAGCAAAATCAAAATCGGTGCGCTAACCGCGCACGCTGAAACCTGCTACGGCCAGAAACAGCACGTACAGCAGACCATGCTGAATCGCACTCTGTCTGGGAACAACAGCGCACTCTGTCTGCAACGCAGACCACGCTGAAACTGCAGCGCACCCTGTCTGGGACGCACTCTGTGCTGCAGTGTGCGGATCATCCAGCAGCTTCGCCAACACAGCACACACCTGTGACTCATCCATTCGCGCGTTTCTGCAATCCAACCAAACCACAGTCCGCAATCTCGCCTCATGCTACATTTCTCCCAGCCGGTGTGCAAGATCAGGAAGAGACGCGAATGCCCAAAAAAACTATCTTTATGCATCCCCATGACGAATGTATGTCGTATGCAATCTGTCAAGCATGATCAAGCTTGGCACTCTCCTAGGAAAATCAGTCCCATCGAAAGAAGCAGTCCTATGGACTCGTTGTGCTTTATCTGCTAACGCATCCGCCACCGCATTGGCCTCTCTATAGATATGTTTTTTTTTTTTTTTGAAACGCAAGCGCGGGGTGTAAATGGGCTCCCCAGACCACAGAAAAAAGAAAAAGGAAAAGAAAACAACCAGGATACAAGATTACACTCTCAAATACTTTTTACCACTAGCATCCTCAAAAATAATTTTCTTCATATCCTCAGCAAAAGAGCTAGGAGAAACTCTCTATAGATATGTTGGCAATCTAACATCATTGTCGCTGCCAACAACTTAATTTCTTTCAAAATATTCTCCAAATGCCATGGGATTTTCAAAATATCCTTAAGCCAACCACAAACAAGTTCCGAGTCCGTTTGGACTACCACCTTTTTGAAACCCCAAGCAAGACAAAGGCGGAGTCCCTCAACAAGAGCCAAAATTTCCGCTTTATTGTTAGTTCCTGCACCGAAAAATATTTGTTTTCCCACAACGCAGTGACCCCGAGAGTCTCTAATAATCACACCGCCGGATGCCTTGCCCTTGCGGGAGGATCCATCCACATTAAGCGCAAGAAAATAAACACACATTTATTATTTTGTCATTTATTTATTTAATTTCGATAGAAATAAACACTTTCATGGAAAAAGAATGAGACTAAAATTGAATTTAGAGAATTTATTTAAAGGCTTTAACCCACAATTTTGAAAGCTTTGTTGGATAATTCTGTTTTTTCTTTTTCGCTTATGCTCTAATTCTCAATACTCGTTAATTTTCTAATTATTCTTTATATGTTTTGGATATAAATAAATATTTTCATGGAAATAATGAGCCGAAAACTAAAATTACCAATTTTGCACATTTTTCAAAGGTTATAATCCACAAATTTGTAATTTTTTTATATTTCTTTTTAATGCCTTTGGTACTATTCTCCACACCAGTTTATTATTTTGTGATTCTTTATTTATTTTGGATAGAAATAAACACTTTAATGGGAAAAGAATGAGACTAAAATTGAATATAACGAATTTACAAAATTTTAAAGGCTTTAACCCACAATTTTGAAAGCTTTGTTGGATAATTCTAATTTTCCTCTTTTGCTCTAATTCTCTATACCCGTTTAATTTTATAATTATTCTTTATATGTTTTGGATTGAAATAAAGACTTTCATGGAAATAATGAGCCAAAAATTGAAATTATCAATTTTGCACATTGTTCAAGGGCTAATCCAAAAATTTGTAGTTTTTTTTCGATATTTTTTTTAATGCTTTTGCCACTATTCTCCACACCCATTTATTATTTTGTGATTATTTATTTATTTTGGATTGAAATAAACACTTTCATGGAAAAATAATGAAACTAAAATTGAATATAGAGAATTTACAAAATTTTAAAGGCTTTAACCCACAGTTTTGAAAACTTTGTTTCATAATTCTCTATACCCATTTAATTTTGTAATTATTCTTTATATGTTTTGGATAGAAATAAATATTTTCTTGGAAATAATGAGCTGAAAACTAAAATTAGCAATTTTCACATTTTTCAAAGGCTATAAGCCTATATTCCACAAATTTGCAGTTTTTTTTTACATTTTTTTATAATGTTTTTGCTACTATTCTCCACACCCGTTTATTATTTTGTGATTCATTCTTTATTTTCGATAGAAAAAAAAATTTATGGAAAAATAATGAGAATAAAGTTGAATATAACTAATTTACAAATTTTTAAAGGCTTTAACCCACAGTTTTGAAAGCTTTGTTTGATAATTCTGTTTTTTCGCTTTTGCTCTAATTCTTTATGCCCGTTTAATTTTCTAATTATTCCTTATATGTTTTTAATATAAATAAATACTTTCATTGAAATAATGAGCCAAAAATTGAAATTAGAAATTTTGCACATTTTTCAAAAGCTATAATCCACAAATTTGTTGTTTTTTTTCGATATATATATATATATTGCTTCTGCCACTATTCTCCACACCCATTTATTATTTTGTGATTTATTTATTTAATTTGGATAGAAATAAACACTTTCATGGAAAAAGAACGAGACTAAAATTGAATTTAGAAAATTTACAAAAATTTTAAAGGCTTTAACCCACAATTTTGAAAGCTTTGTTGGATAATTCTGTTTTTTTTTCGTTTTTGCTCTAATTCTCTATACCCGTTTAATTTTCTAATTATTTTTTATATGTTTTGGATAGAAATAAATATTTTAATGGAAATAATGAGCCGAAAACTAAAATTAGCAATTTTGCAAATTTTTCAAAAGCTATAATTCACAAATTTGTAGTATTTTTTTATATTTCTTTTTAATGCTTTTGCTACTATTCTCCACACCCGTTTATTATTTGTCATTCTTTATTTATTTTGGTTAGAAATAAACATTTTCATGGAAAAATAATGAGACTAAAATTGAATATAGCGAATTTACAAAATTTTAAAGGCTTTTAACCCACAATTTTGAAAGCTTTGTTGGATAATTTGTTTTTCCGCTTTTGCTCTAATTCTCTATACCCATTTAACTTTCTAATTATTCTTTATAAGTTTTGATAGAAATAAACATTTTTATGGAAATAATGAGCAAAAAACTGAAATTAGCAATTTTGCACATTTTTCAAAGTCTATAATCCACAAATTTGTAGTTTTTTTCGGTATTTCTTTTTTGATTCTTTTGCTACTATTCTCCACACCCGTTTATTATTTTGTGATTCTTTATTTATTTTGGATAGAAATAAACACTTACATGGAAAAAGAATGTGACTAAATGTCACGCCCCGATTTTTGAAGAAAACGAAAATCCCAAAATTCACGTAGGATTATCCGTTTCCCCAAAACTTGGGACATGAAATTCAATAACAATAGAAACATTTAGCAGCAACAACTTAAAAATAATTTAATTATTGAAATAAATAAAAACTCTAATAAGGAAAAACTGACGTTGCTAGCCCCACTAGCAGAACTCCAGTAACGCTGCTCAAAAGTCTCTAAATCTGAAAGGCTAATCGGCTATATTCCCAAAGGAATGTACCCAAGAAGCAAAAGCTCACTCGGGTCAACAATAAAGCTTGTGTGAATAATCTTCATCCCAAACTCAATAAATTCGCACGTGGTAAAAATCAAACTAAACACAAACAACAAACCATCACACCAATAAGTTGTTCTCAACGAGGCAAATGTGTCATGCAAGAGAACCACAATTTAAAAAATTTAGTTCCTCAACAAGGCAATCATGTCATCATCCTTATAAGTAAATATGCACTTAGCTGTATTTACACTGTAGAAGTTGACTATGGCAGGTCTGACCTGCAGAAAGATTAGTGGACTTGCCATCCTACATGAAAAGGATTAGAAACAATATAAACGTAATTCATGCATTTTGATTTGAATTTGATTCATCTTTTAACGGATTGATCACTTAGACGATACCACATTCGCACCACTTCCGTGCTGAACATACATGTCTGTATGTCTCTCTCATATAAAGGAGGACTTCTCCGCCATCCATGCCTAAGTGGGGACACATCACATAAAGGCATGCATCACCGGATACGCCACTCTTGGGCTATCAATGTGCATAAACTTACGTCACATTTTTTACGGATATATATCAAAGCCTATCTTAGGCATAAAAATCCACCTCATTTTCGCAAGATTAACCCGAAGGTTATTTTAGTTTCTCTATAAGAAATAGGCGCCCCAACTCTGCTTAGTCATTTAGTTTCTCTATAAGATATAGACGCCCCACCTCCACAAGACGACCCATTGGTCATTTAGTTTCTTTATAAGAGATAGGCGCCCCACCTCCGCAAGACGACTGGTCATTTAGTTTCTCTATAAGAGAGGGGAAATAATAAACAAAAAGAGATGTGGTAGTTCTAAGTGATACAATTCCAGGTGACACTACACCAAAAGGCCTGTTTAGCTACAGAGAGATGGCCACGGTTCTAAAACGTTGGTTTATTTGCCACGGCCAAAAACCGTGGCTATAATGGCCAACGGTTTAAAACCGTGGCTAAAAAAATAAAAACCGTGGCTATACACTACACCAAAAGGGTTGCCACGGCAAAAAACCGTGGCTAACTGCCAACGGTTTAAAACCGTGGTTATAAGTTTTTCACGTGCCTGTGTGGAGGCACTACAACGCTATGAAAGTCGCGGGAAAAACTAAAATTCGCGCGGCTCGATTCCCTCCCATTTCTACATTTGCTTCCCTCTCAGTCTCGCTCTCTTTCCCCCCTCATTCACAGCAGATCGAATGCTCTCCCATGAACTCTCCTCCTCTTTGCCCCCTCTCTTTCTCTCTTCTTCCTTGGCGCAGTGTTTCCCTCTTCACAAATCTCTCTCAAAAGCTCCTATCTTCTTCATCTTTCATGGCACCCCAAGCATGATTTCTTCAAGCAGAATAGTCTATTGTTCTCATATCTTCCTCTCCCCATTTGCAAAGTTGAAAAGTTAGGGTTTCCTCTCCCCATTTGCAAAGTTGAAAAGTTAGGGTTTCCTCTCCCAATCTCTTCCTCTCACCATTTGTCTGATTTGTTGTTGTTGTTGCAGACATCGAGGATGAGATCCAATCCAGCATCTGTTCGTTGCAGCTCGACTCAGCAGGTAAGAATTCGCTGAATCTCATCCTTTACCGTTCGTTCATTCGTTCTCTATCACTACTGTATTCGATGATGTACTAAACGTAAGGTTTCAGTTGAGTTTTGTAGAAGAGAACAACGGTGTGGTTTCGATGGATGAAGTGAAATCTGAACAAGTTAAGTCGAAAGAAGTTGTAAAATCTGAACAACGGTTAAGACTCTTCCACCATCAGAGTCACTTCCAAGGAGTGAACCAGTTGGTGGGTATATCTTTATTTGCAGTAATGCTACCATGCAAGAGAACTTGAAGAGGCAACTCTTTGGTAAGCTTTCCCGCAATTTCCTTTGCTTTTTGTTGTTCAAGTTCAATTTTTTTTTTTAAATTTATTGATCTTTGTTAATTGATTTGAGTGATCATTTGAATTTAATTTGATGTTTTGATCCATGGGTATTGATGTGTTTTATTGAATTTTGGAAATTGGGTTTTATTGATTAATGGGTAGGCATGATTTGTGGATACATCTGATTTGATATTGTGTTGTTTGTGATTTTGATTTTTCAGGGCTCCCTCCAAGGTACAGGGATTCAGTGAGGCAAATAACACCAGGATTGCCTCTTTTCCTTTACAACTACTCCACTCACCAACTCCATGGAATTTTTGATGTTTGTGGTCTCTTTCCTTGTTTGTATGTTTTCTACTTTGTGAATTGATGTAGATACTAGATACTAAAGTTTACTGTTGAAGTGAAGTATATATCTGTGGTTTAGTGGAAAATTTTCACTTCAAGGGATAATCTGATTGATTTATCATTGTTGCCCTTGTTTAATGATACTACAAATGAAGAAATATAAGATATGTGAGGTATATTGCCTAATATACATATTCGAAGCATGCTTAGATCAATAAAGGATGTTGGATGTCAAGGGTAGTAGAATGATACTACAAACCTTTTTCTCATTCATTCATAGTTGTTTCCCCTGCAAAAGAAATCATTCAGATCTATTTTTTTAACCTGCAAATTTTTTTGGGGGCACAAAACATCTAGGTTTAGATAAGCACTTCTGATCTGAAGGGTATTTTCACAATTGAAAGCTTGTATGTGTTCTTGGCAGCTAGCCTACATTCTTCATATGCAGTGAGAACCTTGGAACTGTTCAACTTCTATTTGGGATCCCAGATCCCAAAAGCACTAATTAGTAATTACACTCTACTTCCCTGAGAATTGAATTCCAAGCAAACCAAATTTACCTTAATACCTTGTTTTCTTATGGCATTAATACTTTGACTTTTATATTCCTCTAGTTTGTTTAGATAATCTTTTTCTTTTTGCTGGTGTGTAAGGTCAATTGCTGATAAATTGCATGTTCAACCTGTACTTATTTTCAGTTAGAAAACAATTCATCTGAAAGGAAAAGAAGAAAGTTATAGGTCCTTTGTTGATAAAAATCAATCTGGGGAGGGAGTTACCCAATATGAAGAAGCCCCCATCAGCCCAGTGAAGCTTAACCAACTTGTAATTGACTTTCCATCTCAACTTTTACATATATCAAATTGCTAATAATGCACTTGACTACTTTGTTAGCATAAATTTGACACTTTTTCACTGACTTTTGTGATGATTCAAAAATCTTCTGTTATTGGATTAAGGTAACTCATCCTGGAATCTTCTGTTATTTGAATTATAATGTCTACATGATGTTATCTCATAGGAATTTTGGGTTGGAAATGAAGAACTTGTTCATATCTATGAGAAAAGGCTGGGGGATGCTGGTTATATCAGTTTCAAGCTTGCACGGACAAATAATCGTGGGGATGGTACGTTTATTACATATACTTGTGTGGATAATAATTTGACACATTTGATTGAACGACGTTCTAATTTTAATGGGTGAGCGGGCCTGACATTTTGCATTGCCGCAAGACACACGTGTCTGCATCCTTGTTATGCAACTAGCTAGCCTCCCCACCACACACACTCACACGCAGTCTTCTCAAGAATCTTTTTTTTTTTTTTTTTTGCATTTGTAGACTGTTCTGGTGGAGCCAACAAGTGGAAACACAGGCATTGGTCTTGCCTTTATTGCTGCGGTGAAGGGATATAAGCTCATCTTAACGATGCCTTCCTCTATGAGTATGGAAAGAAGAGTTCTTTTTAAGGCATTTGGAGCAGAGCTTGTTCTTATTGACGCATCAAAGGGTATGAAGGGTGTTGTTCAGAAGGCTCAAGATATATTGGAGAGCACACCCAATGCATACATGCTTCAACAATTTGACAATCCTGCAAATCCAATGGTTTGGCATTTATCAACCTGTTTCTCACTTTCTCTACAGAGTATTTCTTTCCCTTGCAATTGAGATGTTGTATACAGCTAACCTTCCAGAGTTAGGACACAACTTCTTAATTCATGGAAGCAGGATTTCCTACCTGTAAAGTGGTACATCAGTTTGACACCAACTGTTGAAGGGCGGCTCCCCACATTTTTAGGCTAGAAATATTTGGATGCTTGGATGGTAAAAAAGTAGAATAGATTTCATAAGCTGATCCTATTGGATATACATATTCTTCTAGAAGAATACGGTATCTTTTGTATAGATGCTTTAAAATTAGCTATAGGTCTGGTGGTTTTGTTCCAGCAGAAATTTAACTTTGACAATGGAGTTGGGACATTATTACTTGTCATTTCTCCTCAATGAAATTTTACCTTAAAAAATAAAATAAAAGTCCATGTAGCTGGGATTCATTTATTGCGCACCTGATCTTTAGTTGTGTAGTGCGGAAAAATCAATTTCTCGCACAACCATGTTTAGTTGTTAGCTTATCATATTAAAGGAGGATTGTTCTATATTTAATTTCTTAGATTGAAGGTACTGTGCTTTGTGCATATCCATTTTTTTTTTCTTTTTTTGAGATTCAAAATTTATTGATTGCAGGTCCACTTTGAGACAACTGGTCCAGAGATCTGGGAAGATACAAGAGGCAAAGTGGACGTATTTGTTGCAGGGATTGGAACTGGTGGTACTATTTCTGGGGTTGGTCGGTTCCTGAAAAAGAAGAACCCTAATGTAAAGGTAACATGTTCTTTTCCTTTTCTATTCTTTTCATGAGAAAACTAAAATCATACATATCTGACAGGTGGCGTATCCCCTTGTCCATCATGTGTTGCATGACATGGGTATCATGGAGGGATGTAGAAGTACAATGTTACTGCATTAAACATCATTTTTTTTTATTGCCAAACATAGGTCCTCACAAAATTCAAGGGATTGGAGTTGGATTTGTACCTAGGAATTTGGACCTTCAAGTAGTTGACGAAGTCTTAGAGGTTAGAACATGTTCTGCCTAAACCTTGAGTTTTGATTTTTAAACATCTATCTCACACTCTACTAAGTAGTATTGTGTCTTCTGAGAGTGTTGCCTCTTGATAAAATTGATGTTGTTTCACAATTATTAGTTTGTTTGTCTACACAGTAGTGGCTCAGTCTTCATGAAGGTTGGGAATCTTAGAAAAGGAAGTCTCACTTGGTGAGTCATTGCAGTTTTTCTTTGAGTCAAGAAACACTGATAGTAATAGTGGTAGTTGAAGAAATGTCTTTCCACTACAGCAGATAACTGGAATATCAAAAGCACTTTAAAGCAACGTATGACGTGAAATAGGGAGAACAAGCAACTAAGATGTAAACTTTACAGAATCTGCCACCACCATATGTTTATTCATCATCAACAATTACGTCAGTCCCTCTGATTGTGGACTTCATTGCTTCCGCGAAGGTTCACATCATCAACCTTATGCAGGAAAAACATGGATAGTACCTGGGGAAATCACTATAATAATGAAGCTCGCTCAAAAACTACAATCCCTTTCATCTTCCATAAACTTTCTAATGCTCTTTGTTGATAAACCTTTATTTACTAATATTCAAGGCTCTGAGAGCTTCTAGAACTTGATTATGGTCTTTGAGGATTGTGTGGTTAAAGGTTTTGTAATAGGTTGTCGTAAAATATAAAACTTTGAGCATCTAGAAAGGAAAGATTAGTATGTTTCTGAAATTTGGACTTCTTTTATCCTAAAAACAGATCCAATGGAAGACTAACGTTACAAGTTAAAAGAAAAATCTAGAGAAAAGGATAACTTTGGCCTGAAATTGGAGTATCGGACTAATTTTAGTTGTTCTCTAGGCAGCACTTAAAGGGTTACCACTTAACTTTTAGTCTAAAATAGAATAAACTTGGACTAAACAATTGGAGAGAATTATAATCGGTCAAAACTTCTAAATCCAAGATTTAGACTTCTACTGGAGTGGCTTAAGTTCAAAGCTCCATTTTGCATTGGAGATGCTGTACAAGGTAAAAGTCAGATCTCTACCACCATACCCCACATGTGTCGCTCCCATGATGTAAAACTGTTTGCAGTGATCCAGTCTCCCACAGTAGATTGAATCCCTTTGGATTTCATCAAAGCAAGTTGAATAGTAGGAGCTTTTGTTCTTAGTATGATCTTAGCAAAACATAACTTTTCTGATACAGGTAAGCTACCACTTTCCAGACTAGGGGCATAATGCCATGCAATTGTTGTGCTAGTTTATTCTTTGGCCACTACTACTGTTTTATACATAAAATATTTCAAAATTGTATTTTTCTACTGATTTAAAAATTTTACTGTTAATTTTGTTTTCATAACACATTTACTTTGGTCTTTTTATTATTGGAGACATTTTTTGCATGGAAGGTCAGATTTCATTGCAGATAGTATCTACGCGTTTGTTTTCTTATTATTCTTCTATATTTACCCTTTCTGGTGGATGGGGGTTCATTTAACAATCTGATGACGTTTCTTATCAGAAATGCGGTTGAGGCTTAAGATTCAGTGTACAGATGATTTTGCTATTTGAATTTGCATCTGATCTTCATAAACAGAAAATGTAAAGAAAGAAAAGAAAGTGTTCTGAGAATTTATAGATGTTCTAATGGTTCATAAATCACATTCATGTTAATGCCTTTCTTTCACCCATTGGACAAGCAAAAATATCTATATTATCTTCACTCTACAACTAATTACCACCAGCACTAATAATGAGTACCATATTGTAATGTCCTACACAATGCATGTTATATCATGAGTGGAACAAAAACTGTTTGCAGTGTGCTGCTTCATTAGCACTGCATCTCTCTTTGAAAGTAGCGTATTGGGTCATTTTCTCTCTCGTTATTGATATATTTTGATGTGACAGGTATCTATATTTCTTCATTCATGATATCAAAATTCTTCCATAAGATGTTTTAATCTACAATAAGGGTTAAACTTCAGTCACCATCACTTATGGCATCTGCAACTCTATGATGAATTGATAGAGACAGTGAAACAAAATACAGATGATGCATATTGTTGTTCCTACTGTTCTTAATTTATTCAAATAATAAATTTTGCTTCACTTTGAAAATAATCTTTTGATGTTATTGTTTTTTGCAGGAAAATTGGCTTCCAACTTTAAGAAATCTTTTTTCTCATATCAATGACACTTTCAGTCACAACTTCTAAGAGATGGTTGTTGCGGGAGAAGTTTCTTTGGGTATCAAATCACATTTCCGTAAATGTTAACAAGTTTTGATTAAGAATAATCCCATTCATTTTTTTTTCCTTCCTGCTCATGTGTTTCAGATGAGAATGACATGGACTTTGATAAATATGGGATCCTTATCAAAGTCAAATTCAGGTATTATGATGGGAAGATGCCATGTTATGACCATTCTTCAACTTCAATATTATTTTATTACATGGGGCTGAAAATGTCGATGAGCTGATTTTATTTTTTTTGCAAGGATGAAAACTGTTGCACGTAGGCCCTATGACCATTGAGTGTAAAAAATGTCAAAATGACCTGTGTTGCTTCAATATCAGCATCTGGCATTGCATTTGAACACCAAATGCTTTTCTGAACTGATCTCTTACCACTGATTTGTTTTAGAAGCTAGTTATTTTCATTTGGAAATATAAATGGCTCCACTTGTAAATGATGACTGGTATTATTACTTTCAGGGAAGCAGGACAACTTCAAGTTCTAAGTGCTCATCATCAGTCTGGAGGGGTATCACAATGCACTTGTTAATATTTCTTATAAATTCAACCTGATGTATCTTTCATTTTTCTCACTGCAACTTTAACTTTCCATTTCTAGGAACGTTCAATTTCAACCATTCTCTATCTAGTCTCTCTGCAAGACCTAACTAACTGCCCATTTAGAGTGGTTGATGAGATAAATCAAGGTCAGTTGCTAGCATTCTATGTTTATCACACATTTTGTTGCAGAAATATATATCACATTTTCAACTTTGTGATAATTCGATATTTCATAACTCAGGAATAGACCCTATAAATGAAAGGAAAATGTTCCAGCAACTAGGGCGTGTCGCTAGCCAGCCCAATACACCACAGTGAGTTTCACCTACTTGTCATGTTGTCCATTTTAGTTGGATAACTTTTAATTACTGCTCTCAGCTCTCTGGTTCCTTAATCATGGGATCATTAGTTAACAAGGTGCTTCTGCAAATTTACTGCACTAACTGCCTGGAGAATGCCCTGTCCCCACTGAGTTTGTTGTCTACTTTCATCAACTTAAATTAACCAATAGGCATGCACTGCTGGTGCTAAGCTCAAGTGTCACCATTATTCGTGTAAATCCCGATTTTCCATTTAGGGCTGAACAATGCATAATTGTTGCTGCTGACAAGAATATGACAACTTGTTTTTATTGCATTACTTCAAATTATCTAGTAAAGTCTTGGCTTGAAGTTTTTCTTGCCTAATTGATTTACACTTGCAAAGTCTCAGCTAATACTAGTAAACTGCATAGGTTCATTATTTATAGATTTGATGCTCTGGAATGCTCTTAATCAGAAACTTAACAGAAATAGGGTATTGGGATAGTGTTCCAAATTTTATTAAGAAGCAAAGCAATGCTTATTTTTCTCTGCTATGAAAATGTTCAAGGACCGCTTATATATTTATGTATGAACGAAATGATTCCATGGCAATTTACTTTTGCAGGATGGGACAAGAACTTTGGCTTCCAGCTATACATGAGTGATCCCAGTGGAAACTATGGTGGGTGGAAGGCTACAACTATAGGAGCAAACAACCAAGCAGCACAGTCCATGCTGAAGCAAGACTACAAGGACGAGATCACCCGGGAGGAAGCCATCACTCTTGCACTAAAGGTTCTCAGCAAAACCATGGACATCACTAGCCTCACTTCAGATAAACTTGAATTGGCTGAAGTTTTCCTTGCACCATCTGGTCAAGTGAAGTACCAGGTATGTTCACCTGAGACCGTGAGCAAGTTACTGGTGAAGGTGGGAGTCACCCAACCTGCTACAGATGATTCTTAGTCATTTTCATGGTTTGTGTTGATGGATTCCATAACATTAAGTGTCTGTCTTTAAAGCTCCATACGCTATTCTGACTATATGGATTCTGTGTAAGTGATGAATTATGAGAATCACATGGAGTTGTATCTCTTTGTTTTGCCTGCCTATGCTAGAACAGTTTACTGGTTACGGAACGGTGATTCCTGATGAGTCAATTTTTATTTTACTTGAATCATAAGGAGCTTTATCCTTGCGTTTGTGGCATGTACCTGATTATTTTGCCATTACATACTTGTAACATTTAAGAGCTGCCATTTGGTGCAGCTTAAATTAAGTGAGTTTTTGCTGTAGTTGTTGTTATTGAGCTTATTAAAGGTACGAAAATCAGAGAAACAAAATTTCGCAGGTGTGGGGCTGTGATTTTGCTGCAGCAGCAAAAAAAATGTATTTTTTTCGATTATATTAATTTGCAACGGTTTCAAACCCTCGCAACAAATCAGATTTCTTTTTTTTTTGAATTTTGTTTTGACTGGCCACGGCTTAAAACCGTGGTACTTAATTATTGCCACGGCTTAAAACCGTGGCCAGCTTGCAACGGCTTAAAATCGTGGCCATCATGCTTGCCACGGCTTAAAACTGTGGCCAAGTTGCAACAGCTTAAAACCATGGCCATCCTTGCCACGGCTTAAAACCGTGGCCATCATGCTTGCAATGGCTTAAAACCATGGCCATCATGCTTGCAACGGCTTAAAACCGTGGCTAAATCATCAAGCGTCCCGAACATAAAACATTTGCTAACATGTGTTGCCACGGTTTATAGCCGTCAATGATGATTTCACGACGCCTCTACTGCCCACGGCTCTAAGCCGTGAAAATTGGTTACCCCAACGGTCCCAAATCATTGCTGATGGGTATTTTTGGTGTAGTGTGATTAACTTTTCAGGAATAAAATTTAACAGTATCATTTATTTTTGATATTTCAGAATTCCTCAACAATGACATTTTTTCATTCATAAGTAAACTAATCCACCCATTATTTTGGGGAAATGTAATCATTTCAGATGCATACATTCAGTGTTGGCAACAACCTGAGCCACACACTCACCATCCTATAACCTCATAACTAAAATATTAACCAATAGATTAGTATGACTTAGCAAAAATAATAGATTAGGATGTACAATGTTAATTTTTAAACAAGATAGTGGTAAGCACCACTCCAACATGATTCAATAAAGTATTCATATTTATAGCATCACTCCACTTTTTACTATTAGCTACGTATTTAGAAGGCAACAGAATGCATACAAACTACATGCAAACTAAACAGATCTGAACGAGTCTAACAAGCCAACCCCAGGCATCATAAAACTTCCCAATATTGTTGCCTGATGAATGATTTCCAGCCACATAAGCCCCAAAAAGTATAGCTCAAATTCAAAAAGCCACCCCTGATGATAAGGTTAAGGGTTCAATTAAGGTATGTTCCTGGGTCAATGGACCAAATCAATGTCCAGCATTTCTGCATTTCCCTTGATAAAATCAGTTTTTCCTAAGATCATAGTTCAGGAGAACATCTAACAATCTAATACATCAGCATAACTTACATGTGCCTGTATCAATCTTTTCTTTTATTTCTACACTATCTACACTGATCTGTTTCTCCTACAATCCTCATCTGGAAGATCCTAATCTTGTTAAACTTATTTTTGTCTTGACAACTCGGGGCAAACTCCTAGGTTAAGCACCCAAAAGGGGTCTGGCTCAAGTTCAACCATGTGCACCTATAAAATGAGCATGACAGTAAGTTCAAACCCCCAAAAAATGGAAGCTCCAATCTAAGAATCTTCCTTGCTAATATCTCTGATTCAATCAGATTTCATTACAAATTCGTACTCGCTCATTTGATCATCTTAACCAGCGACAATACTTTACCATGGTCCACGACTGATCACCCTTACCAACCAACATCAAAATGACAAAATGGGATGATGAGGGCATATAAACCTACTACAAATAGAAACTCCCCTTCAAGACTAATCCCCTTAGCTCCCTCCGCATATGAGCTAAACTACTATGTCTAACTTCTAACCTTTCAATCGAACAGGCTGCTCTCAGTCTTCACAACTGGTATATAACCTACCATATCATAAACTATGAAACACTCTAATTGAACTCACAAACCTATTTGGACTCTCCAAAATAAACTAAAATTCCCTCCTTTCAAACAAGATTAATCCCCATACTCAGTTTTCAATAACAGCCATCCATGTTACAAACTCCCTCAATTGTATTTCACCAGCTCATCCAGTAGAGATTTTCATCAGTAAAACACAAACCCAAACCATATGTTACCCTGGCTACCATTCCAAATCCATTCATGATCACTTGTCTTCTTCCAGCAACATAGAGATTTCAATGAACTTCAAAGACTCCACTACCCACTAAACCCCAGATCCACAAATCCCAAAAAAATAACACACACCACAGTAGAGTTCGCCACAAATTACATACTCAAAACAATGCAAGCAACTAGACAATCAATCGGAAGAAACATCAACACCCATCATGCAAAAACCTAGCATTCTATCAAATCCAACAAAACCCCATGAACTCAAAATTAAAAGACACCCACTCATGCAAAATCAAACAAAGACCCAAAAAGAGTCAGAGATAAAGAAATTGGTCAAAGAAAACTCACTGATTCAGTCTCTCCATCCATCACCACGACATGTGGCCTCCCAAGCACATCCTCACAAAAATCCTCATCTGAAATCAAATAAGCGAGCGTCCTCGCGGACTCTGCCTGTGTCGCACAATTATCTCTCAAAGAATAAGCACAGTCTCCAGCAACCAATCCGCCACTTCTTCTCAACCTCATTAAAAGTAGAGGTCTGTAGTCAACCCCATGGCGTGCTTTTACACCTTGTTTACCTATTCTTGCATAAGTCGCTCTTTTACACTATTTGTTGCCTATTGGAAATACATTTTTTTGGATCTCAAGGTGAGGTAGACAAGTCTAAACCTTATTCCTCAGCACAAATGCTATTTTGATTTCACTGATGGTTTTGTGTAAAGAAATTGAATAGAAATATTATTGTGTTGTTTTCATTGATTGAATACAAGCTTATAAAGCCAACTCTGACCTAACCTTGTTGAGATAGGAAACCTAAGACTTCTATTCTATTCTGACTCTTCTAACATATTCTATTTTGTAACACTTTCCTATTCTGTAACATAAGTAAATGTATATTCTTTAACACTCCCCCTCAAGTTGGAGTATATATTTGTAATACCCAACTTGCTAAGAAGATTATCAAATTGATAAGTGCTCAAAGCTTAAGTGAACAAATATGTTCGCTGATGCAGTGTCGACATGCTCAGTCTGAATAGAACCCTCTTGTATCTTTTCTCTAATCAAATGACAATCAATATCTATATGTTTCGTTCGCTCATGAAAAACAGGATTAGATGCAATATGGAGTGCAGCCTTGTTGTCACAAAACAAGAGAGCTTCCTGAGGATGATTAATGTGCAAATCATTAAGAATGTACCTCAACCAGGTTAACTCACGGCATGTAGAAGCCATGGCCCTATATTCTACTTCAGCTGTAGATCTTGCCAATGTATTTTGTTTCTTAGCTTTCCAAGAAATTGGTGAATCGTCAAGCATGACACAATAACCTGTAATGGATTTCCTAGTATCTCTGCATCTAGCCCAATTTGCATCACAATAAGCTTTCAACTGTAATGAGCTGGTGGAAGAGAAAAAAAATACCTTGTCCTGGTGAAGCCTTGATATACCGCAAGACATTGTGTGCAGCATCCAAATGTGGTATTTTGGGCTTGTCCATAAATTGACTTAGGACATGTACTGAATAAACCAAATCTGGTCTTGTAATCGTTAAGTATATAAACCTTCCAACAAGTCTGTGGTATGTTGCGGGATTTGGTAGTAAATCTCCATCATCCTGCCTGAACACCAAGTTTTGATCCATAGAATAACGTGAAGGCTTTGCTCCAAGATACCCCGTGTCCTCTAATATTTCAAGTGCTTATTTTCTTTGAGATAAAGAAATCCCTTTGGATGACCTCGCGACTTCAATGCCAAGGAAATATTTCAATTTTCCTAAATCTTTGAGCTTGAACTTTGCAGCCAAAAATTTATTTGTTTCTTCAATGTATTGGACATCATTACCTGCCAATATAACATCATCAACATATACGAGAATGGCAATAAAACTGCTACCATTGGATCGGAAGAATAATGAGTAATCAGCCTTAGACTGATTGTAGCCGGCTGATATGAGAGCAGAGGATAACTTAAGGAACCATTGTCTTGAGGCTTGCTTGAGACCATATAAGCTTTGTAGCGCTCAACACTACCATCTAGATTAAGTTTGATCTTATAGACCCATTTACAACCAACCGGATGCTTGCCAGAAGGAAGAGGTTGTAGAGTCCAAGTGTTGTTGGTTTCTAGAGCATCAATCTCATTTCTCATGGCTTGACGCCACTTTGGATCCTGCATAGCCTGCATAAAACTGGTGGGTTCTTTGACTAAAGAAAGGGAAGTGGTGTAAGCCTTGTGAGAGGTGGATAAATGATCATATGAAAGAAAATCAGAAAGGGGGTAAACAATACCTGTAGAAGGCCCAACATTTGAAGCAGATGAGTGAGACGATCGGGAAGGCAATCGAGCATCAAGATGATATTGTTGAAGATAAGATGGTTCACGGGTGGCACGAGTGGAAGTGCGAGGTGGGAGAGGGGGGGTCTTCTAAAGGTGGAACAGGGGCAGGGGCGACCGCTTGGGTTTGGGTTTCTGTGGTTTTCGCCTGATCAGTGACTGAGACATCGAATTGGGCAACCGATCGATGGGAGTGGTCCGACTGGTAAGAAAAAGGCACTGTTGGAGGATCAAAAAGTAGAGCATGAGTGACCGGTCGGGGAAGTGTATCGGACCGGTTAGTGAGGTGATTGTGCATTTTGTCAGAAAAATAAGGAAAAGTCTCCTCATGAAAGATGACGTCACGAGAAACAATGATCTTTTTGTGAGTGAGATCATAGACTTTGTATCCTTTTTGCCCATGAGGGTATCCAAGGAAGACACATTGACTAGAACGAGCGTCAAATTTGCTAGGACGTTGGGCATGTGTTGAAGCAAAACATAGACAACCAAAGACTCGAAGGTGAGAATAGTTGGGTTGTTTGTTAAAAAAAATTTCAAAAGGCGTTTTGCCTTTAAGAACAGAGGATGGTGTTCGATTAATGAGATAGGCAGCGGTGAGAATTGTTGATGGAGTTTTTATTAACCTAAATTAATAAGCTAATAAACCCTACTTGTAATACCGCAAATGCACAGCTGTCTAACTAGTAGACAGTGGCAAATACGGGTCGATCCCACGAGGATTGATGAGACAATCGAATTCTGAGACTTATTTAAACTAATTTATAGTTGGGGTTGCAGCAGATGAAAATTACTAAGTTAAGAAAACTAAATTGACAACTAAAATTAAACTAGTAAGATGATATGAGAGTGGACCGAGACATCGAATCCACCACAGGTTCTTCGAGAATTGTATAATCCAAATTATTGTTTTCAAGAATTAACATGATTAATCTAAGTTCGCAATTGATTTCAGCAAAGGTATAAACCCCTAGCATTGCGTGTCTTCTTACGACACACACAATCACAGATTCAGATTAATTGATTAAAACAGGCTTTGAATATCAATAAATGGTACTTCTAACTACCGACTAGTCTAGATAATTAATCCGGATATAATCGGTGAAAGCAAATTATTGAAACTCAGAAATCAACTGTGTTTAACGTTCAAGTATATAGAAAACAATAAATTCAAATACAACAAACTCTAGGAAACCATGTGGTTTCATCTTCGCCTCGGCGCGGGGTCTAGAAGATCATGGTGGCGGTGGTCACATCACTAGTGTAAGTGGAATCCATCTCAACACGAGAGCGCATCCCCAAAAAAGGCTGTAAATGCACCATGGTGGTACATAGTAGAAATCATGGTGTGAATAGCGAAACTGTTTAAAAAACAATTGTTTCCCGCCTAAAATTGTGCGTTCCTCTGGTCTTCATCTCCAGCGAGCCACGCTCCTCACGAGCTCCTTCTTCCTCCGACGGTCGCCAGTACCTGCAAAAGAGAGAGTGGGAGATGGAAGAACAGAGAGAGGCGCGAAAGAGAACAAAAAAAAGGGAGAGAAACAGGGGCGGTGCTCCCTGTTTCTGCTCCTGTCGTGGTGGTGGTGCGCGAGCTGGTGCGCCGCTTGCAACGGTGGTCGTGAGAGAGGGAAACAGTGAGGGACGAGATAAAGGGTGGTGGTGACGGCTGGCGGCAAGGTGGTGCGTGGATCTGTTTCGGTGGTGATGGCGAGGTGAGGCGGTGACTGCAGGATGAGGTACACTACCAGAGAGAGGTTAGCGACATGGAGTGAGATGGCGGCGATGGAGGTTGGTTAGTGGCGAGAGACGAAGGTCTCTATGTCTCTGCCAAGGAGGAGAGGGGAGGAGTGGTGGCTGGAAAAAGATAGGAGAAAGCACATCCTCTTCAGTGGAAAGGAACTTAGACTTTGAATGCATTTTCAAAGTGAAAAACTTCACACAATCATAATTAACTATGTATTCAATGGAGATTGAGTAGAATAAAATAGTCAATTGTGAAATAAATTTCATTTCAAAATTTTTGAAGAGCAGGAAAACTCATAAACCTCACCCCCAAACCTAAACCAAACATTGTCCTCAATGTATAAAATGATGACTATGACAAATGCAGGAAAAAGAAAATATGAGAGTTAGAGTGATATTACCATGGGAAGTTTTTACCAATTTCGACGAAATCGTCCACCAATGAACGCTCAACAACATAAGAACTATGGACTTATCATAATAAATTGATAAAAACAATACAGGACACAAAAAGATATACAAATGAAATAATGAAAAAAATTACATGTATCAGTTGTAAGTCAAAATTGTTACGGAGCTAACGAGTATGAGTGAAATGCAACTAGAAAGAACTCGAAAATCAATCCAGACTAACCATAATGACACAACTGAAGCTAGGCTGCCTCCTAAGAGCATTTGGTTTAACGTCGTCAGCCCGACATATATTCTTCCTCATAAATGATGTACCATGAAATGAGGAGGAAGAACATAACGAACACTCTCCCAAACCTAAACACTTAGTCCACGATGTTGACTAGATCATATAGCAACAACCGAAAAAGTTGAGGATCCGTCCAACATATAGTAGCACCTACATGCAGCACAACAAAAACTAAAACATCCATAAAATGACGAAGACGCCATGCAAAATCATAGAGAAAATGCATACAAACCCACGACCTAAAGAAGTCATAGGGATCTGGAGCAGAAAGTCGTCACCAACATGGATATCCAGCAAATGACTCTTTCCTACTCCTAAAAAAATACATCCTATGTCTGGTGTCAAATCCGAAGATTGAATGTGTTGCACAATAGGATGGTCAAAATTAAAATCATCCCTTAAAAACAAGGGATCCACATAGGTAGCGTCAACTATTAAAGGGATGGAAAATGGTATGTCTATAGATATATCAGGAGGTAAAAGCTCATCGTAACAAAATGAATTGCACAAAGATGATGAGCTAGACAGCTCAACAACACCCCAAAACCTGAAATCAACACTACCTATGGGATGTATTCTCTCCAAAGAATACTGATGATCAAAACTTCATGTAAAAGTCACTAGGAGGACATGTGTCAAATGGGTCATCATGAACAGATGGAAAAGGGAATGGGTCAGAAAGCCCAATAGTATCAGCATAAGGGTTCAGTTTTGATTCACTGAGTGGAAGGAGTTCCATTTTAGGCTTCCATATGTAACCCGGATCCATAATAGGGGCTGAATCAAACAAAGCATTCACTTCCCTAATGGAATCATCAATATCGAAGTCTAACCGAAGTGAGTCAAACATGCTGCTAAGGGATCATCTGATACAGACTGCAATAAGGAATTCTCGACTGAACTCTCAATCATGTCAACTTCACAAACATCCTCGGGCTCGGGAGGTTGTTGACTAACATTAAAAACATTGAATTCGACGGTCATGTTGCCAAATGAAAATTTCATAATTCCATTCCTGCAGTTAATAATGGCATTGGATGTAGCCAAAAATGGTCGACCCAAAATGACTGGAATGTGACTAAAGGGATTGTGAACAGGTTGTGTATCAAGAACTATAAATTCCACAGGGTAATAGAATTTTTCAACATTGATTATCACATCCTCTATAACACCATGGGGGACTCTGACAGACCGATCTGCCAATTGCAGTGTTACTCTAGTTGATTTTAACCCGCCGAGACCTAATTGCTCATAAATAGAATATAGCAATAAATTAACACTCGCTCCTAAATCCAATAATGCCTTATCTATCACATGATCACCGATAATACAAGAAATAGTCAGGCACCCAGGATCTCTATACTTAGGCGGGGTTCTATGTTGAATAATTGAGCTTACTTGCTCGGTGAGGAAGGCTCTCTTTTGCAGATGGAGCTTCCACTTCTGTGTGCAAAGATCCTTCAAAACTTGGCATAGTTAGGAACTTGCTTGATAGCATCGAGTAATGGGATATTTATGTGAACTTTTTAAAAAAAATTCATTACGTCATTTACACTTGTTCCTTTCTTTGCTGGAGCTAACCGTGATAGAAACGGTGCCCTAGGACAATAAGATGCCAGAGTGGGGTCAAAGTCAACAGGAGCATCTGTTGAAGTATAATACTTCTTTCCAAGGATTTGAAAACTTCTAACCCCGTCAAATAATTTATTCATTAGAACGATTAAAAACCGATAAAATTGAAAGAAGTATAATACTTCAATTTTAATGGAAGAGTAACCCAAGCTAAAAGTTTCGATGTTTCTGATATTGATCTATTGATGAGAACATCATGTCTGCCAAAGTCAGTTGGATTTGAAAACTTTTAACCCCGTCAAATAATTTGTTCATTAGAACGATTAAAAATCGATAGAACTGAAAGAATGATAATACTTCAATTTTAATGGAAGAGTAACCCGAGTTAAAAGTTATTGGAATGAATTAGATGTTTCTGAGATTGATCTATATGATGAGAACATCACGCCTGCCAAAGTAAATTGGACTTGAAAACTTTTAATCCCGTCAAATAATTTATTCATTAGAACGATTAGAAACCGATTAAAATGAAAGAAGTATTTTACTTCAGTTATATATATACAATGGAAGAGTAACCCATGCTAAAAGTTTTGAATTGAATTGGATGTTTTCTGAGATTGATCTATATGATGAGAACATCACGAGTGCCAAAGTAAATTTGACTTGAAAACTTCTAACCCCGTGAAATAATTTATTCATTAGATCGATTAAAAATCGATAAAACTGAAAGAATGATAATTGATGATACATAAAAACAGTCACACTCCTGAGCCGAACATGTGTCATGATGATCTCGAGGAACTACAAGCTCAAGCATCGGCCCAACACAGGTTCAGCCCAAACGGATCTAAGCCCGCTCAACTTCAATTCGACCAAGCAGACCCGGACTCTCACAACATGTTAGGCCCACACGTCTCACAACCATCATCGATACCCATAAGCCCTCTTCAAGCAAGTATCTCGAGGATCAGCTTCGCACGGGCAACTACAGCTGCTTTTTGTTTCCAATTAGGAAGCAAACACCGGAGTATCTTCCACACAGAGAAACTCCCTTCTACAAATTGCTCATGGATTGTGAATTATCTCCCGTGTATCTAGGAGTGCGGAGCTAATATAGAACTTCCCTTTTACAGCACGACTCTTAATTAGAAATGGATCTCCAGGAAGATCTCATCCCTAAACTATGCCTACGATGGCCTGGTTAAGCCAGGACTCCTTGCACTATAAATAAGACACGAGGTTGGTAAGCTAAAGTATGCTACAAATTCCTTGTTACAGCATTACACCTTTCTCAGATCCCTGTCTGACTTTAGTATCGGAGTGTCATCGGCCACCTCACGGTGAGTTGTGGCTCACGTGTGCTACTTGTGCAAGTCAACAGGCCAGCAAGAACCAAATCGAAACAAAGAGCAAAAAATGACTGCATCAGCTTGGCACCGTCCGTGGGGACGACATAGTTCTTAACTTTATACTAAGCGTCGTCTTCAACCAAATCCCGGAGAGATGGTGACCACTAGGTCACACAACAACGAACCAGGGGACACGTCCAACGCTCAGGTTGTTCTTATACCAATTCCCGCCATGCACGAGCAACCTACTCACACCCCTGCACAAACGACGACAGCGACAGACCCTAGAATCAAGGTGTTGGCATCTTAAATACAACAGGTTATCAAGGCGGTAGAGACACTCACACGACAGAATCCACCCGCTGCTAATGGAAACCAGAAACAACACGAACATCCACCTCCATTGGACGATAGGGAGCAAGCGTAGGAGAGCCAGGCCTCCGTTAGTTCCCATTGGATTAAGAGAGGTTGTGCGGCTAACGTTGATCCAGCCACCATGACAGAGAGGCTCGGTCCCGGGAACCCTCTCCACAGAAAAGTGCACGACCCATACATATTATATCGCCTATTTGTCCCCCCTTTTATAGATTAGATCATGAGTGAAGCACTTTCGAGAAAGTTCACTCCCCTGAAGCTCAATTCCTATGATGGAACCACCTATCCTTTCGATCATCTACGCCATTATTGATTCTCCTACACGTTAGGCATCTACTACTCCACACCACCATATATACCATCTCACACCACCATGTATTTTTTTCCTACTAACATAAAAACAGGATAACTTTCGACCAATTTAAACCCTTAATTGAGACTGAATCTCAAGCTCATCAAACATAAAAATGTAGTACTCTGAGTTATCTAATAAACACAATTCGAATCATTTGAAAATGTTTTGAAATTAGCAAATTATGGTCATTTTATTAAAGTCGGGCAAATTTGCCTCGCAACAAAAATGAGGTAGTGTCCTTGACTTTCGAACAACTTATATGCTCAATCGAGGCCGATTCACAAGCTCATCAAACACATGAAAATTGTATACTATGAGTTATCTAATAAATACAATTTGAATCACTTGAAAATGTTTTGAAATGAGCAAGTTATGGTCATTTTACTAAAGTCGCGCAAATCTGCTCGCAATAAAAACAGGATAGTGTCCCTAACTTTCGGCCAACTTATATGCTTGATCAAGACCGATTTTCAAGCTCATCAACATGAAAATGTTTTGAAATGAGAAAGTTATGGCCATTTTACTAAGTCACGCAAATTCATCCAAAAAAAATATGTTTTCCCCCATTCGCATTGCGCAATGTGAGGATTAGTCTCAACTTAGCCCAGACCTATATGAATTAAAGTCTCAAATTATTTTTAAATAGTTAAAGTCTCAAATTTGAGACCCTTAATTATTTTTAAACTATACATAAATCCTGAAAAATTATAAATAATTATTTTATTTAGAATTTCAATAATTTTTATTAATATTGTAAGGTTGTAATAAAATAAAATGAAAAGACGATGACTTATAAGGCCTAGTTTTTATAATTATAGACAACATCATACTTAACAATTGAAAATGCCTCAAAATATAATTAAAGACTCTTAAAAGCCACAAACGCAACCCATAGTTGAATAATAATTAGAAAGACATTCTTACCTTTAAGTGATCAATTTTCAAAATTTATCTACCTTCTTAAAACCAATCATAAGTTTACTTCCATATTACCAACAAGAATCAATCAGTTGTGCTTTAGGGACATGAAACAACTTTGAAAAAATGTCTAGAAATATGGGTATGTTTGTCTTTTTACATAACTTTTTGCCATGGTTTAGGTTTGTGGCCTTTAATAGTCTTGAATTACAAAAAGTACGCCTTTTGAGACATTTTCAATTATTAGGATCTTATGTGGTCTACAATTATAAAAATTAGGTCTTATAAGTCATTTTCCCTAAAAACAAAGTATTGAATATTCACCCAACCCGTGTCTACACCCTAGTTATAGTAAAGAATTACTTCCCAAGTAATCGATCTATCGAAAGCAGAAGATTGAGCTTTCCCTAACTCCTTTACTCGTTCATCTGCTATTTTTTTAGGGTTCATTCGAGCACAATTTTTGTTTTTGATAACTTTTGTCCAACAGAAACTGTCTTGCTTGTCTTCGTCTTTTCTACGAGGCTCGAGTCCTCTTCAACCTCAGGTACTCTTTTTGAGTCCTGACCAAGCTCTAAGTGTCTTGTTTTGCTTCTCCGTCGTCATTTTCCTAGCATATGGTTTCACGTAGTTAGAGACGAGAGAGGTTTATAGAAATCCGGAGCTTCTTTTCGGGGCTCATCATTCTTGTTAACTGGAAAAAATAATGTTTTCTTTGTTGATCTGGTAAGTTAGTATTAATATTTGTTTGATGTAAAATAATCTAGTATGGGATATTTATTTCAAGGAATCTTTTTCGTGAGAGGTTGAGTTGATTAGAATTAGGGTTATTTCGACCGCATCCACTAAAAGATAGAGATTAGGATTTCAAAAATTATTACTTTTTCTCAAATAAACAAACTAGAATGCATGATTGATGAAAATTGTTTGATTGACTAGGAAATAAGCGAATATGAGTAGTCATTTAGGCCCCATCCTCTTGACATTCACAAGAAGCTACCAATTGTCAAGTCTCTAAAGGATTTTGAAGATGAGGACACTACAACTTCAACGCACAATTCCCAGATGTTGCGTCTTGTTGCAGAGGCAGATCATGAGGTGACACTTGTAGTTATGTTTTTAATAACACAGATGCATTTTTTTATGAACCAAAATACTTCTCACGTGGCACCAAGGTCTTCCCAGATGCCACTTTGGCGTCTCTAATGGTGTAAAATAACGTAGAAGGCTCTCTCATATATGGGAGTTTACGAGTATTCATACATGTTGTTAGGTTTTACGAGAACCTGAAAAACGACCAAGCTCATGAGATGTCCATGTCCTTAACATAACCACGTGGGTTAGGAACAATTAGCTTGTTATTTCTTAGGATTGTTTGGTTTCAATGTTCTTTACAATTTTTCCGTGAATGGTAAAGTCATAATGTATCCGTTGCATTTGTAATCGAGTCTAATTTGGACATTAGTAATAAAGGTTGGATGTCCCATAGAGGAAAAAAGGTCATGGTTATTTGAACACGGAGTATGATTTGCAATTTTATTTCAATTTAAGGTATGGAGAATAAATTGCTCTTTAAATATTTAAGAAAGTAATTTATTTTTGGGGTATACAGCTTTATAAAGGAATTTAACTATTGTTGTATGGTATTTGAACATTAAGTATGATTTGAAAATTTCCTTCAGTTTATGATATGGAGAACAGACTGTTATTTAAGTATTTGAAAAAAAAAAATGACTATTTTTAGGGTACATTTAGTAAATTAATTTGAAAATTAGGGAAATAATCATTATTTCATAATATTTAAAGAGGAAGTGTTCTTCATACCCCAAATTAGAGTAAATTTATCAAACATACCCAAATGTTCAACCATATCGTAATCGACAAATTCTCTTACAAAGTATTCCCCAAAAATGTTTTTTTAATATTCCAAGAGCAATCTATTTTCCATACCCCATAAGGTATATACTTATAAAGTATACGCTACAAATAATATACATTAAAGTTTTTTTTTTTTTTTTAATATTCATAGTTTAACTAACCATACATTAATCATCAAATACATTTGCAAAGAATATGCTACAAATAATTACTTTTTTAAATATACAAAGAGCAATATACTCTCCATACCCAATGTATGAATACATTTTATAAAACATACGAGAAATATTTAAATAGCATTCTATTCTCCATACCCTAATTTGGAAGAAATCCACAAATATAACTTTAACGAAAATTCTAGGGGTCGAGGGAAAGGGAGTGAGGGATGGGTGTAACCACCCATCTTCCTCGCGATGAGCGTCCACACGCATCTCCAATACAATGCACTTATCTCGAGGAAAATGGGTGGTTACACCCATCCCTCGCCCCTTTCCCTCGCTCCCTCCCTCGCTCTGTAGCAAAGCTCAGTAGCTCTAACTTTAAAGTTCTCCCAATTGCTCTTTCATAAATAAAATTATGTTTATTATAACAAAAAAATAATCACCCCCTAATTGTCAATTTCACCTTAAAAAATAGTTACTTTTTTTTTTTTTTTTTTTTGAAAAGCAAGCTTGTAAAAAAAAATATATATATATATATATATATAATAGTTACTTTTACAAACACTTAACTAATAATATGTTCTCCATGTCCCAAAAGTTAAAACAGTCATTCCCTAATCGTTGAAATCACTTATAAAGTTTACCATAGTATTAGTTACCAAAAAAATCTACTCTACCCTAAACTAAAGATAACTACTAATCATACTCTAATGCTTACATGACCATATTGAAAATTGAAAATCCATTTACAAAGTATACCCAAGTAAATCATTACTTGTCAAATATTTAAACATGGTTGTTTGCTTTACATATTGTAGACAACAAAAATTGAAAAAAGTTTATTCTCAGCAAACATTAAACTAAGTTTTTACCTATCTAATGGAATGCATAAGAAATTTAGATATCTAGGGCAACAAATAATCAGAAGTATGTTGCTCAAGGCACTTGTGCCTTTAGGAGACCTGGCAAACTTGACCCTTCATTTGTGGTCGAGGCTATGAGCACAACTTTTCGAGATTTGTGGCCAAAACAAAACTTTTCGAGATTTGTGGCCAAAACAAAACTTTTCAGACTACTTTTATAGAGAAGAGAAGAGAAGAGGGAACCCCATTTGGGCTTTCGGAGGAGATTGTGATGATGAATAATGGATTTGTTCTGAATCTAGTAGTGGGTGTGAAACAGGTTAGACCATGTACTTCGACCATTCTTCTGGTTATTCCAAGTTGATATGAATTAATTGCATCCCTTTGGATGGAAAAGGCTTCCAGCATAACTTCTTCCAAGCATATTATTTTATTGTTTCTACATGTGTACACAATTCTACTGACAATATAGGTAAAGGGGAGCAAGGCTTTATGTTTACAGTCTTAACAAAATGGAAGAGAAAGGGAACAACATAGTATCAACATTAACTTTCCAACCAGCTCGACAAAATACTCAATCCAACCCTTCCTATAATTGTAAATTGGTCCTTTTCCACTTTCTCTTTTCAGAATGGCACTACACAAGTACAGAGCTGATACAGACCCCATAACCTGAAGCATGGGGAAAAATGCAAGAACGGCTGGCTCAAGCATACGGCCTGGAAGTAGGTTGCAGGGTTGAAGCATTATTATGACCAATTGAAGGCCGCACAAATGGTTTCCATCTATCAAACAATACCCGCCCTCCTCGTCCAATCCTTCCATGAAAATGATATAGTGGTCCAGATATTCCATTCTCATCGGTAGTGTGAGATGGTGATGGTACAATGCCAGTGGCTGCCAATTTTTCTGGATCTAGAGATCTGGTGAATAACAAAAGTGGCTCGCGTGGATCCTGCATTAACATAATGGGAAGCTTTTTCAGTTTGACAAGCAGTAAAAACTAAAGTTTTATGTTTCAACTCTTGAAACAGAAAACTGAAGTTTGTGTCAGAGAGAAGAGACCCTCTTGTGATGCCATGCCTGCAGCGAAGTACGCTGTTTCAACTCTTGAATACGTCCCATAGGCAGCATCATTGACTTGGAGTCTGCAAAAGTTAGACTCTGCATCGCTGGTCCTTGACTTAGGGGATTACTTATTTCCATGTCATCCGAGTCACCATAATCATCTTCACTTGAGGCGAGTGCATGGGATAATGGCGGGAAACCCATTAAAAAGCCATCTTCTATGAGATGAGTCTCATGCTGAAGAGCCGCCAAAACATGCAAAAAATTTGAAATGTGCAAAGACATGAGAAAATTTCCATGTCCATGCCAATATGAAGCAACACCGTGACAATTTTCAAGGTTTGTATATGTACATCAGAAAATCGCGACAGTTTATAGCTTTAGGTACACAGACCATATTATAGGAAATGATGTATCTTCCATGCAGGAAAAAAGGCATTTACGTCACTGGGGGAGTTTCATGGATTGAGTTTACAATTAATGAATTGACCTTTTAATTGTCAGTCCAACCAAACCAATTTAAAGTTGATTCTTACACATACCTTATACTTCATTCGAATTCGCTGAAGGCTAACTTCACTCTCCATGACCTCTCTCTTTTTCTCTTCCCTCTGCCACAAATTTTCAGTAAGAGTGGATAGTGATTTCTATTGCTTGGCAAGCGCATCTATAACAAGGAAAGGGCACGCAGAAAAACATTTTACATGTTTGGCAGAAAAAGCATATACCTTGATCAATGCCTCGAGTAACATTTTCGCTTGGTCCAAGTTGCGTCTGACCTAATAGGGAGTTTCCCAAACAATAGATTAGAAAGACTAACAAGAATAGCACTTCCCATCCTCCAATTAACAAAAGGCTAAATTTCACAAATATTCACAGTGCAATAGAAAGTTATTTCCTACATCTACATATCTTTTGCCTTGTGCATATAAAAATAAAGTAATATTAATAATAATTAATAACCTTCACATACACAAACGCAATAATCGTTAGCCAAACACAGATATGAAAACTGGAGAAGCAAAGCAAAAACATGGTTAGACAATTGCGTTATAAAGAACTTCTTGTATTGTGTTAAACAATTGTGTCATAAACTATAAGTTTGGCTACAATATAAACACCATCACACAAATTATTAAATTGAAATATACTCATCTATTTTCAGCCTAGCTTCATTCCCAAACATTGGATGTGAATCAAAAGACAAAATTGTTGATATTTGGGTCTCCAAGAATAGAACATGTCCGGTAGACTTTCCAAACTCCATATATGCATATGGTTGGGATTGGGTGATAACTAATTATTTGATAACTTCCATGTAAACAAATCTGGGGATAAACTTGATGGTACATACATCTGTTGAGGTGTATCTTATCTCTTCACTCTATACCTGGAAACTCATACTCTTATCTAATATACATCAATTTTTTTATTTCCCCTTTTTAATTACTCTCTTTCTCATTGCTTTTTTCCTCTTATAAAATTACTATCTTGTATGTCTATTCTACTCCCTTCTCTTTTCGTTATAAAAATGGGTCAAATTGTTATATCGGAATGTGGATCAATTAAAAATAAACGAAATATGTCAAGATTTAGGGCAGACAATAACAAAATTAAAAGAAGAAAGTGAGACACTCTCCCACTTCTCAAGGTTCTAATTTAAAACAGTTTTGATTTAAAAAAAAATATGCTACAAATTAGGGTTTGCTTATTTGGATTGCAATTTTTTAATGCAAAAAAAAATTACTCAGTTTTCTTAAGACTAACAATTTATTTACTCAGATATTCAGTCACGTTGTTGGGCAATTTTACTAGAAATTTGGATTTTTTGTTTGAAGGGTCGGTAGAGGTTATGTTTAGTTAACATATCAAATACTATATATATATAAGTGGGGAGTGCTTATTTTTACAATTTCCCATGATAACTAATCACTATTGGAAAACATTTTGTTAAGTGAATGAGGTAATCAAACAGTGGTAAATTACTAAATCATATTTATTAAGAAAAGTGATTTTCCAACTAAAGTCACTCTAATCAAAATGCCTCTGTACGCGAAAAATTGGCCACCATTGCTAGTCGTGAATCAACTTGATCAATAGGTTATAAAAAAGCTAAGCATTAATGATGAGGAAATTGATACTTTACCTGGCGAAGCTTTTCAAAGGATTGAACGTTGTTTTCCCTTCTTTGCATCTATAAACAAGAATACAGAAACTTGTAGGAGTGATAAATAATTCCACCCATTATTAAATAAAAAATGTGAGGGATTGTCATGTACAAACTCGTAATGTCAAAACCAAGCATAACACTTACCCTTCTTGTGTGAAGGCGGTGGACTTTTTCCCTGGGCCTAAATACATTGTAAGGATTGGTATCGTTGACAGGTGGAGGGGGCTGCATGCATGAGAAGAGGTGATGCTTAGGACTAAACCATAAAAATCAAGCAATAGGCATGGGGACACCAGAATTCTAAAAAGGTTTGGGCAAGAACAAGGCAAGCACATATAAAATAATAATATTTAGTATTCCTACTTAACAATACTATGATATGGATTTGTTTAAATAGATTCCATCATTCAGATAAATGTATTCATACATGATAAATGAAATCAATTACATGATTCAACTCATAATTCAAAATCATAAGTTATTACATTAACTATCATGTCCATGTTCCATTCCTTCAATCACAAATAGGCAAGAGACATGTGAGGCGAGCTTAGTTCGTTGATCTTGTTCTTAATGATTTAAAAAAAGGAAGCGTTGGAAATTTAATTTAAGCTGCAAATAACCACTTGATAAGCATGTCTTTGAAAAGTTAAACATAAAGAAAAGCTCGATACAGGTCTGCGCCATATTTTATTTGGCACAAAAATCATAGCTCAAGGCCTTATTGAGTCACATTTACCAAAACAGGAGCTTTCAACTTGAACACAAAATTCACTTTGTGACTATCCATTGATTCTGACTACACTAAAAAGAATAGTTATCTATAAGTATCGTCTCTTCGCACACTTTATTTTTTACTCAATTAAACAATAACTTTTATTTACTAAAGAAAGCTAACAATCTGGGGAAAAAGCCATGGAAAACTAGGCCAAAAATTATACATCATGTAGTATGTATTTCTATCTCACTATTTCCCCCAATCAAACATACAAGGAGAAGTCAGAATTGTGGAATACACCCCATGTATGACACCAAACCCAGAAAGTAACCTTAATGTCTCCCCATAAACTATGTACAGTTTTGGATACCTCTTCAAGATTCTATTGTGTCTATCTCTCCATGCAACCCAAGCAAAGGCATGGAGAATTCTATCCCATACCATCACCAATAAGGCTATAAGGAAAAATCCATCCCCCCCTCCCTTTGGCTACAGACCAGATTTTTGTCCAAAGCTAAATGGAAGGAAAGTGGAGAATTAATTATAAACTCATTCCGACATTTCCTCGAAATGTTGTGTGTGAAAATACAAGTTAGCAAAAGGGGATATATGTTCTCCCTGACATTACCACATAACACCGAATGAACTGAAATTATCAACCCTCTCTCCTCTCTTGTTGATGTTGTCAACCATAAGATCCATGTGATCTCAATTCTTCAGCAATGAACTGAATTTGAGCAATGATCTTGTTATAACACTTCTGGACAAAGAGAGAGTTGCCTTTCCCACCTCAAGGCCATTTATCATTGTCTACATCCAGCTGAATGCTCTCTGGCATGTGCAATAAATTGGCCATTGAGGCACCTCCTAAGACGAAAACCCCATGAACCTTTTTTTTTTTTTTTTTTGAAAGGCCACCCCATGAAGCTTAGACACCACCACTAGGATTTTGCCCCGCTGGTTGTTGCATGCATTGTAGATGGCTGGAAAAACACAGTTTCAGGGGTTGCACACCCAGCCATTTAGCCATTTATCTTTGCAAAAACTGATTCTGCCACCATCATGAGCTTCAAAGGTGATGTGGTTCACTAGAAGATGTTTGAGACTCATAATATTCCTCCAAAGAGAGCACCCATGAATAGAAATGTGAGCTTGAGCAAACCAATCAGTAGGGTTGGCCCCATGTTTAGAAACTATAAGTCTATAACTCTCATCTACAGAGCATCTAGCCAAATATCCAAATAATTTAATGAGGAAGACTTTGTTAAACTCTTTCACTCTTTTGATAACCAAACCCCCTTTATTCTTCGATTCACACACCTTTTTCCAGTTTTTTTCTTTTTTCTTTTTTCCGTTCAGGGGAGGCTGCCCCATAAGAAGTTGTGCTTAGTCTTTTTTATCCTTGCAGCCAAAGAAGTAGGAAGAGTACAAAGAGAGAGTATATAGAAAGGGATGTTTGCAATGGTACTTTTGGTCGAGGTTGTTAACCCTGCCTTGGCTATGTATTTCTTCTTCCAGGTATCAAGTAATGCTTCAATGCGCTCAAGAGTTTCCTCACAATCCTGGTGTCTTTTTATTTAGCACCAAGAGGGAGAGCCAAGTACAAGCCTACAAGGTAAGAATCCAATACTGCAGTCAAACAAAGAAGCACATTGATTGATTTGAGGAACCTCTCCCACTGCTTCCCACTGCAAACAGCTTTGTTTTGGCATAGATCACTTTCAAGCCTGAGCAAACCTCAAACCAAATTAGGATCTCCATAATGGCAGTCACTTCTTGCTCCTCAACTTCAAAGAAAATGATCGTGTTATCTGCATATTGAAGTATGGGAATGGATGGAGCTGCAATGTTCACCCTGAAACCATGGATCATTTCCAGCTCTTCAGACTTGAGCACCGAAGAGGTGAGACCTTGAGCTGCCGAGAAAAAAAGAAGGGGGAAAGGGGACCTGTAGAAACTTTGAAGTATCCAGTTGGGGACCCATCAACTAAGACAGTGGAGAGTAATGGGTTCGCCCAGTTGTTACATTTGGTTCCCATGCCAAGCATGCTCATCATGTCAAGCAAGAAACTCCAAGACAGTATCAAAAGCTTTTTAGGTATCTACTTTGAGCATAAGACAAGGCTGCCCATTGATTTATTCAAAAGTCGAGAATTCCATTACCAATTAAGACACCATCCACAAGCTGCACCAGCAGACTGATAAGGGAAGATAATGAGGGGAGTGTAGAGATGAGTCTCGATGAGAGAACCTTGGAAATGCATTTTCATATCAAAGGAATCACACTAATAGGCCTAAAATCCTTTATTCTGGAGGCGTCCTTCTTTGGGACAAGGGTGATGAGAGGGGCATTCAGTCTCCACTCCAAGACCCTCTATTGTTGAACTCTTCAACTACCCCATGACGTCTTCTTTAACAAATTTACATGCTTTGGCCCAAAAAACAAAAAAACAAAAAATATTAGGAAATCGCTTTGAGTAACATCCCATTTAAGAGTGCATATAGCTGAACGTAAATCTGCTTCAGAAATATTAAATTGGATTTGGTCTCTGAGATCACTGGAAATGCAGGGAAGTTGCCGCCCATCAAGAGTAGGTCTTCGAGCTTGATTTTCAAAGTAAAACGCTCCTGATTATCTATAATCTCCCATGCACAGAAAGGAAGGAAACATTGTTAGTGTCAGAGATCTCCTGAAGTTGGCTAGTTTATGAAATAGCTTGGAACAAAAGTCCACATTCCTACCCCACTTAACGCCTGCCTTCCTCTTCCAATAGTTATGATCCCAATTTGAGCAACTTAAGAAATTCAGCCATGTCATTAGCTCTTTGGTCCCATTCATGATTCAACATCTCTATCTTCTTTGACCAATCAGTTCAAAGGTGAGCAAAGGCATCTTCATACACTCATATTATCTTTACCAACATTGTTCGTTTTTATTTTATTTTATTTTATTAAAAAATATGATTTTATAGTTTACTTTTTCGATTATTATAATAAATAATATTTTTTAGAAATTGGTGGGTGATGTTTTTTAGCTGGATAGAGTGCACAAAAACTGAGACCCTTTTTTATGGATCAATAGATACGTGTCTTCGAATTTGTAATACAATGAAGGAAACCTTTGGGAATGGCATAGGACCATGAACTATCTATCCACATATCTATCTGTTCAGCTAAGTGTGAATCGTATCACCTTAGTCATCCATACAAGAAAAGAAGGAAGTATCCCTAAATATATCCCAAGTTGCACCCCAAATGAAGACATTTCTAAAGACTTCATTTTTCCTCTCTCCAAATATTCCAGTAAAAAGAATGGAGCATCATTTTCCTAGAGCCAGGCACCGTTGGGATTAAGTTGGAGTTGATCAGATTTAGTGGATGACCAAAGTTCTGTCCAATGGAGGGAAGTAGGCGTGGGGCTCTCTCTAAATTCAGAAGAAAAAAAAACATTTACCCAAAATCTGTTGGACAGAAGGGCAGGAGAGGTGGAAATGATCAAATGATTTATGAGTCTTAATTACATAAGAGCACAGTGGTTGGGGATGGTGAGGCCTCTGATGTGGAGGTTATCTACAGTTAGGATACTGTCATGCAAGATGGTCCAGGCTCTAGGAGGGACTTGGCTGATCCAAATGGAGCAATGCAGCTAGTTAATCTTGAGGTCAGTAGGGCATAAAGTCAGCTGAGGGCCAATATTGGTGTAGCAGTCTTTGACAGAATTTATTGCGCTTACACCCCCAATCTCAAGTCCAAGTGTCTTGCCCCCCATCTAGGTGAATTTCTTGAAGAGAACGTAGGAGGTTAGCCAGACAGGGGGGGGGGGGAATCTCCCAATCATTTAAATCCCTTCTTAAGTGAAGGTTCCAAGCCTGGGTACCATCATCCAGAGTGGAGAATTGGTTGATACTGCCCTGCTTGAGAATGGACAGATTGAAGATGCTGGGGAAGGAATCCTTGAGAGGCTTTGCTCCAATCCATTTGTAGTTCCATAATTGGATTCTCTCTCCATTGTGAACCTCAAAAGAGATTGCATTTTCAATGAAATTTTTGAAGTTTATTCCTTTCCAAATGGAGCGGCCATGTGTGGGATTGTGTGGATCAACAACCCAGTCAGTAGAGGTGGCGCCATACTTGTAGGCAATAATTTGTCTCCAGAGAGAGTTGGGCTCAGTTCCTAACCTCCATATCCATTCAATCAGTCCCTTCTTGAATTCCTTGATTCTCCTTATTCCTAGCCCTCCAAGAGTTTTCAGACCTTCCAATTAAGGATGTGGTACTTCTTCGAGAATGCAGATGATCCCCAAAGGAAGTTGTGCATAATCCTTTCAATTCTGATGGCAACAGAGTTAGGGGTTACACAACGAGACAACACGCGGATGGGGGATGCTAGCAATTGTACTCTTGATAAGTCCAAGCAGTGCCATCCCAAATTTTTGGTGTTGGTGTTTTCGAACTTAGCACCAAGGAGCAGGCCAAGGTGTTTGCAAGAAAATTTATCAGTATTACACCCCAAAAGTAGGGTCCAATCCTGTAATTGAAAAACATCTACTGCAAAGATTTTGAATTTTTGCAAAGTTGACTTTCAGAGATCACTTGAAACCAAAGAACAATACTTTTCACTGCAAGTACTCTAGTTTGGCTTCAATGAAGAAAATAGTATCATCAACATACTGGAGAATGGGGATGGAAGGGATGGAAATAGAGACTTTAAAACCACGAATCATGCCCAGTTCTTCAGCTATGAGAGTAAGTAAGATAAGGCCTTAAAAGAAAAGAGAACGGGGAAAGAGGGTCCCCTAGCCTCACACCCCTTGAAGCTTTGAAATGGCCATTAGGTGATCCATTTAGAGAGATGGAGAAGGAAGCAGTAGAGATAAAAGTACAGATCCAGTTTCTCCATTTGTCACCCACACCACATCTACCCAACATATAGTCCAGATAGGACCACGAATAAGAATCAAAAGCTTGATTCTGGAGTCAAATTATTTCATTAGCAATGAGGGCACTATCAACAAGTTGTCTTTATCAACCCCAGCAAATTGGAAAGGAGAAATAACAAGAGAAAGAATTGAGTTCAATTTGGTGGAGGGCACTTTAGAGATGCACTTGGCAATGGAAGGGATGAGGATGATAGGTCTGAAATCTTCAATTATGGAGGCTTCTTTCTATTTAGGAATTAGAGTTAGGAGGGAGTTGTTAAGCCTCAACTTAAAGAAACCTCTAAAGTCCTTATCCAGAATGTCCTTCTTCATGAATTCTCGAGATTTGATGAAGAGGTCCACTGGAAAACCATCAGGGCCAGAGGCAACATCATGGGAAAAGGATATTCATAGCCAAGATAAATTATTACTAGTTATATTAGCTTGAAGGAATTCAAATCAGAAGTCAGTTGGTGAAAGTGGAGGCCATTCAGAATAGGTCTCCATTGCTGTTTTTCAATGTAAAACTCCTTGTATAAGTGAAGGATATGTGAGGCTAGGAGCTGTTGATCATAAGTAATAATGCCATTCACTGAGAGGAAAGAGATCTAGCTGGTGCTCCTCATAAAGTTCGTACGCTTATGGAAAAGCTTAGAGCAAAAGTCCTCAGCCATTTAATACATGCTTTCCTCGTCCATTGAATGTTGATCCCTCTCAGCCTTGAGTCCTTTGTTGCCATTCAGAATCAGTGAGGTCCTCGTCTTCTTCAATGAGGTCAAGGGTGTGAAGAGAGGGCTGGGTATGATCAATGAAGGAAAGAAGTTTGCTAAAAAATTGTTCCAGGATTTAAGAAAGCTTTTGAGAGACTTCAATTTTTGCCATAAATTGAAACCTTGGGCTCATTAGGACTAATAGTCACCGGTGTTCTAAAAATCGGCCTAGGCTAGAGGTAGAAAAACGCCCAGATTAATGGCTGGGCGGCCTAGGCGGGGTCTGGGCAAGGTTTTTTTTTTTTTTTTTTTTTAACAAGGCTAATTGTGTTTTTATTTTATTTTTCTTTCCTATTTTTTAGAAATAAACAATTTAATTGTTTTTTTATTCAGTATATGTCTAAATGTAGCAAATGATGATTACTTAATGAAATTCTCAAAGGATCTGCCAGTACCAATTTTAACAATGTAGGTTTTATCAAACAAGACTGAGGTTATTCATGCAATTTGAAGAAAAATAAAAGAGTAGGTTTGGATATTTGTCCACAAATTCAACTTTGTATAAAGTACCCATCATGACCAACTTCAGTCATTTGAGTTTTAATAAATTTTTAACTCAAATAAATTTTGTTCATGATTGTTAATTTTTCATGTTTTTAAATTTTGCATATGTATCTTGGCATTAAATTGGATGTAATTCATAAAGTATTATGCTTAACTTTTGTAAATTATTAAAGTTATAATACAAAACCTAAGACCGCCTAGGCGTCTGCTCGCCGCCCGCCTAGCGCTTTTTAGAACATTGATAGTCACCCAGTGAGCTTTGATGTTTTCAATGAGAGATTGATGTTTAAACCACATTTTTTTCAAAATGGAAAGGAGAGGGGCATTGTGATATGAACAAAAATAATGACCTCCTCCTTGGGGGAAATGGCATTGTGATATGAACAAAATCCTCTCGAGGAAGAGCTCATTGTGATAATAAAAAAATGATCACCAATCATTATGTCCAGACGAGAGAGTAGGGGTTCTTTGGTTGTTGGACCAAGTTTATCTTCCACCTTTGAGGACAAACTCCCTCAAGTTATACTGACTAATGAAGTCAAAAAAAGGCCTTCTCCTAAAAACCCTTTGATTGGCACCTCATCTTTCTGAGGAGCATTTGATAACATTGAAGCGTTTTTTTGAAAGGAGAAGTGAAATTGATGAATAAGCCAGGATACAGTTTGTACTGGAATCCATGTGAATGTCATAGTATTGACTTGACGTGCATGTCATAGTATTGACTTGACGTTGAAGGAGATTGAGAGTGTTGGTGGAAAAGACGAAGAAAATCACTATTTACATCTACAATTACCATAGAATCCTAGTGATGATGAGAACTTCTTGCGGTGGTGACATCATTTGACCAAGTCTTACTCAATTTGCCACCCATTATGTTGCATTAGAGTGCTTGTTTGAAAAGAAGGATAGACTTCGAAATGATGAGATACTTGATGAGGCGGTGGAAGTTGTAGTGATGAGAATAATTGCATGTTCTGCTGATCCAACATTGATTTTGCATGAGGTAAGCTAATAATTCATATATTCAGGGATGTATAATATTAAAATATGAATTTTATATGAATATGACCTACAGTCTTACCTACAGTTGAAGCGTTTTAGCAACTAGAGCAGGGAGGCATAATACACATGGTTAACTTTCTCTTGTTGGAGTTTATATCTTTTAATACTATGTTAAACTATTTCACAATTATAAAATTGTATAAACTATTATTTGGTGGGATTTGTATGGGAGATCGACACCCAACTTGAGAACTATTGTCATGAGGATCGATCGATGGGTTGTGAAAGAAATTGGACCAATTTTGGCCTTATTCATAACAAGAGAAGGAATAGGCTAAGTCATGAGAATGTGATGAAGTATGCATTTGTTCACCACAACATGAAATTGTGTTTGGAATACATGCGCAAAGATGGTTCTACAATTGAAAGCCAAAAACCAATTGATATTGAGGATGACGAAAAACCAATCTACTCATGGGTAAAGGGGCTTGGTGAACCACTATTAGATATGCCACAAGGTTGAAGGAATGCAAGGTGCGAACACTGGCACCTTGCATTCCATATATGAGGATTACCTAGTCAGTGATGATGGTGGAAATAATAATAATGCGAGTGGTGGTGGTGATGATAATAAAAGTGATGGTGATGTCAGTCATAATGGAGGGAATGGTGGGGGTAAAGCAATCACAAACATGGGTGATGCAATGGAACAATTGGCATTTGCGAGGAATCACAATACATAAACAATTTTGAGAGTCAAGATGTAGACCATGGTTCATGTTTTAAGAGGGCGAGAAACCATGCATCTCTGCCTATGGTCAATAGAATGAAAATGACCAAACCTATTCACATGGTTTTGTTAACATTGTCTCTTTCGTCCACCTTCAACAATATGGGTATTTTGGCTGGACATTCCTTTTAAGAACAACAAATCTTAGCATAGTGTACTGATTTGTTGGTAGACACTTCCAATGTGGACAAAACAATGTCGAATCTCCACTGATTGACCCCCATTGGTCTGCGGAGGTCGGTTGCTATCAGCAAAGTATCTACAAGCCATTGTGCTTGATTGGAGGCCAAAGTTCGACCGCTGCTACAGGAATGCGATCGCAAATGAGAAAGCGATGGACACATGAAACTATAATCCTGACCAAAAGGGTTACTACTAGAAGAAGATTGTGAGGAAGGTCATGATTTTTTGCTAATTAGGGAAGAAAAAAAAAAGAAGATTTTGCATAATTAGTGGAGTATATGAATTGGAGTGGTGTAAGGATGACCAAGAAATGGAAGTGGTGTAAATTTTTGTAATGGAAATGAAGGAATTGAAGTGATAGATGTCAGGATCTAACTTGAAATGACAGAAAATAAAGAGCACGTCAAAGCTATGAACACTCCGGTGGTGAGATGAAAAAAACTAAAAATGTTACCCAAACAAGAAAAAGTGCACGATAAGCCCCATGAAAGGCAAAAACCTTTTGCTAACGTGATCCAGAGCCCGAAATTTGATATTTATCCCTCGGCAAAACTCACAAAAATATGAGATTTCATACTTGGGCTACGCATGCATGATGCCCAAACACATACTATAACTTAATTGGAAGGTAACATACCAACATATAGCTTATTCAAGAAAATAATAAATTAAACAATAACTTGTTGAAGTAACACCTTACTTGCACATATAAGAAACATTTTTTGAAGTTAAATGAAATTAATCGAAAGTGATGTACCAATGCCAATGTTCCTAGAATAAGGTTGTAAACTCGTGAATTGAATCGAATAATCATTTTTCATTATAGGCAAATCAAATGTATGGTGAATTGTGATTGTAGACTAGATTCATACTTAAATTGATGGGTGGACCCATAAGAAAGCAAAAAAACCATGGGCAATGGGTTTCTTTGAGCCTTTCAGAGTTTAAATTTCAAAAAGCAAGAGCTAATTCGCTTTCGCGGAAAATAAGCGATGGGTTCCTGAAAGCTTATTTGTGAAATTGGTGACACCTACCAAAAAGGCTTTGAAAATCGATGCCAAAAAGTTTTGAACACCTACTTTGATAGCTAAGACATCATGGATTTTTCAAAGTTACGAAATCGATCTTGCAATAATGAGTTTTTCAAAGGTTTACTTGATCTCTCTCTTTCTTCTTCAATTGCCACTTGATTTTCTTCAATCTCGTCTATTAGGGTTCATTAAAATAGGGTTTGAAATCCCCATTTTCTTTGTCAAGATTAGGAGTTGAAAAAATATATAAATCACATTGAATCGGTTGAGTATGGGATGGATTGGTTGATAGTTTAGAAATGAGTCAAATATGCATGTTGCCTCGTTTTGCCTCTAAATCGAGTTGACTCAATCAATTCACGAGTCGACTTCTACGAGTCTAACTACACTGCCTAGAATAATCAATCCACCAATCCACAACATAGGTACCATAGCAATTTCAACTACTGAAACGTGAAAAATGGTATTGTTATCCCATGCTCCAGATTTGAGTTTATCTATCTTACAATTCATATAGGGTTTTTACGGTTCATGAACAGTGATCTGTGAGTGTTTGTCCTATGTGGCATTTTTATGTCCTTGGCAGAAGTTAAGTGAAAGAAAAAAAAAACCGATGCTTTCCTCACTCTCTCCTTTCCCCTCTCTTCCTCTACCCAAACCCCTCCCACCAAGCAGAGAAGAAGAATGACGAGAAGGTAAGATTTCCTCTTCCTCTACATCTCCTCTTCTTCTTCTTCTTCCAGTTTGATTTATTTTTTTTCGGATCTCTTCGTTCTTAAGATCTAAAGTTCTTTTTTTTTTTTTTCAGGAAATGAAGAAGCTCAAACTCTCTCTCTCTCAGAGGTATGTTTCTCTTCTTCTTCTTCTTCTTCCATTCTCTTCTTCGCTATTAGGGTTTCGTATTTTCGATCTCCTCTTCAATACCCATTCTTCAATTCTGTAATTTCTTCACATATTTGGTGTGCAAGTAGGGTTTATTGTGTCTGTTGTCTTAGCTTTTTCATTGTAGATCTGCTTGGGGTTCTGTTTTTTTTTTTTTTAATTTCATTCTAAGATTGTTAACTCTATGGTGCAATTTACGTTGAAAAGATGTGATGGGTTGAGTTTCTAGGCGTTTTTCCTTGGTTTAGAAGATGTGAAATGGGTTAACTCCTTGGTTTCATAGATGATAGAAGGTTTTTTGGTATTTGATTTAGAAGGTTTTTGAGACGTAACTAAAGAATTGGTTGATGGTTTTTTGCAGGTACTTGGATGGGTGGGAGGGGTAGGCAGCAAAGCTGAGGTTTCGTTGATCTTGGAGATGAAAGGGGTAATCAACTCCAGTTCTTCTTCTTTTTTGAATTCCTCATTTTCTATTTAAAAGCTCTATGTGAACAAACACTGCTAAATTCTAATAAAGCACAATATATGTTTGATGAAATTCCTCTGTGAGTGGGGTTGTTGCACAAAATTGCATTTTAATTTTCATCCAAGTTGGCTGATGAAAAATAAATATTAATGAAGTTGAGTGGGGTTGGTCGTTAATCTGACTTCGATTGTGCATTCTGCATACTTCCATGACTTTGATTGTGCATTCTGCATACTTCTATTTGGTAGTTGGTTTCATGGGTAGCACTTTGAAATTGATGTAATAAAGTTCTATACTGGAGTGCCACTGTTTTGAAAACCCAAAATCAAGTTTTGCAAAAAGGTACTACTTATGTCAATTGTGTCATGTTAATGCTGTTACGGTGTGTTCCAATTGTGCATTTGGATTTTGATCTTATTTCCTATGGGAACCATTTGTACATTTTCCTCCAAGGACCATTTTGATCCTATTTCCTATGTGAACCATTTTCATGTTATTGATTTCATATGGGAACCATTTGTGTATTTGGATTTTGATCTTATTTCCTCCGAGGATCGGGGTTGGTATGAAAGGCCCTTTTATAAGGAGGTCATATAAATTGAAAATGACAGTGTAAAATGGAAATAGAGCCCTGAGCCGGATGGCTTCCCCAATAAGTTTTATTCAGTGTTCTTTTATGTGTATGGTGGAAGAATTTTATAGATCCAACTTTTAAGGATATAATCTTAATAGTATTGTCATTATCCTTATCCCTGAAACCCCAGATGTGGAAGAGGTCACTAACCTAAAACCTATTAGTTTGGTGGCAAGTGTGTGCAAAAGAGTATTGTTATTATCCTTAGGCTTGAAAGAGTGATTTCTAACTTGACTGAGCCAGAACAGGGGCCTTTTTTTATAGACAAATCGTGATGGGCTCTAGCAAGTGAATATACTGCAAATCTCCACTGCAGAAACTTTCCATAAATGTGTCATGTTTCTTTGGCATGATTAATTTTCATTATGTCCATTTCATATTGCTTTATTACTTTGAAACTGCTTTATTACTTTGAAACTGATCATGCTTATTGCAGGTTCTCTTCCAAAATGATTCTCCCGCAACTTTACTCGCACGTGTGATTGGTATCATAGGTCCTGTTGACCAAGGCATGCTCGCTAACGGAAGGGATAAATACAAGTATTTCACTAAAAATCACATGCTCTATGAAGGAAATCAGGTATTGTTTCTCAGAAAGTTGGTTAATTTTACTACTTAAAGAATAGTTGATTTGTTGATGAAACCAGTTTGGGTTCACTACTTTTCTTTACTGAGAAGATTATTCAGGTTTATTGCCCAATTTTAGTAAATACTAGGTACAATAAAAAGTGCAGAGAGGGTCACAGACCCCACCCCAAGTTGTGCATTTTCTTTCTTTAGCTTTCAGTTAAAGCTCTCCCAAAGTGGAGTTGTTCAAACCAATAATAAATAATAAATAGGCAGCATGCATGCTTGCAGGCAGGTAACATGCTTGGTTGCTTGCAGGCAGGCATGCCGCTTGCTTGATTGCAGGCATGCATGCCGCTTGCTTGCTTGCAGGCAGGTAAGCTTTATACTTTTGCTTTTGGAACTTGGTATGCTTAAGGAGACTACTTATAGAATAGTTGAATTGTTGATGAAACCAGTTTGGGTTCAATATTTTTCTTTACTGAGAAGATTATTCAGGTTTATTGCCCAATTTTAGTAAATACTAGGTACAACAAAAAGTGCAGAGAGGGTCATATACCCCCCGCCCCAAGTTGTATATTTTCTTTCTTTAGCTTTCAGTTAAAGCTCTCCCAAAGTGGAGTTGTTCAAACCAATAATAAATAATAAATAAGCAGCATGCTTGGTTGCTTGCAGGCAGGCAGACATGTCGCTTGTTTGCTTGCAGGCAGGTAAGCTTTATACTTTTGCTTTTGGAACTTGGTATGCTTAAGGAGACTACTTAAAGAATAGTTGAATTGTTGATGAAACCAGTTTGGGTTCACTACTTTTCTTTCTTGAGAAGATTATTCAGGTTTATTGCCCAATTTTAGTAAATACTAGGTACAATAAAAAGTGCAGAGAGGGTCACAGACCCCCCCCCCCCCCCCCCCCAAGTTTTGTATTTTCTTTCTTTAGCTTCAGTTAAAGCTCTCCCAAAGTGGAGTTGTTCAAAGCAATAATAAATAATAAATATGCAGCATGCATGCTTACAGGCAGGTAAGCTTTATACTTTTGTTTTTGGAACTTGGTACGCTTAAGGAGACTACTTTAAGAATAGTTAAATTGTTGATGAAACCAGTTTGGGTTCACTACTTTTCTTTACTGAGAACATTATTCAGGTTTATTGCCCAATTTTACAGAGAGGGTCACAGACCCCCCCACCTCAAGTTGTGTATTTTCTTTCTTTAGCTTTGAGTTAAAGCTCTCCCAAAGTAAAGTTGTTCAAACCAATAATAAATAATAAATAAGCAACATGCATGCTTGCTTGCTTGCAGACAACAAGCTTGCTTGGTTAGTGCTCCATTTTTTGTGTCAATAATAATCTGGCAAGTATAGCATTTTCATGTAGATGCAATTAATTGGGGATAGCAATATTAATCTGGCATTGTTAATTACCATTGTGAATTGGTTTGTTTGATTTGGTTTTTTTGATTTGGTTGTTAAATTTCATGTCTGAATGGTTCATACTATTTGTAGTTGAGAATGTCATATTTTGAAAAGTTAAAACTTGAACTATAGGAGTGTCGTAGGCAGCATGCATGCTTGCTTGCAAGCAGCATGCTTGCTTGCAGTTAGGCATCATGCTTGGTTGCTTGCAGGCAGGCATGCCGCTTGCTTGCTTGCTTGCAGGCAGGTAAGCTTTATACTTTTGCTTTTGGAACTTGGTATGCTTAAGGAGACTACTTAAAGAATAGTTGAATTGTTGATGAAACCAGTTTGGGTTCACTACTTTTCTTTACTGAGAACATTATTCAGGTTTATTGCCCAGTTTTAGTAAATACTAGGTACAATAAAAAGTCCAGAGAGGGTCACAGACCCCCCAGCCCAAGTTGTGTATTTTCTTTCTTTAGCTTTCAGTTAAAGCTCTACCAAAGTGGAGTTGTTCAAACCAATAATAAATAATAAATGGGCAGCATGCATGCTTGCTTGCAGGCAGCATGCTTGGTTGCTTGCAGGTAAGATTTATACTTTTGCTTTTGGAACTTGGTATGCTTAAGGAGACTACTTAAGCAATAGTTTAATTGTTGATCAATCCAGTTTGGGTTCACTACTTTTCTTTACTGAAAAGATTATTCAAGTTTATTGCCCAATTTTAGTAAATATTAGGTACAATAAAAAGTGCACAGACCCCCCCACCCCAAGTTGTGTATTTTCTTTCTTTAGCTTTAAGTTAAAGCTCTCCCAAAGTGGAGTTGTTCAAACCAATAATAAATAATAAATAGGCAGCATGCATGCTTGGTTGTTTGCAGGCAGGTATCATGATTGCTTGCTTGCAGGCAGGCAAGCATACTGCTTACTTGCTTGCAGGTAGGTAAGCTTTATACTTTTGCTTTTGGAACTTGGTATGCTTAAGGAGACTACTTAAAGAATAGTTGAATTGTTGATGAAACCAGTTTGGGTTCACTACTTTTCTTTCTTGAGAAGATTATTCAGGTTTATTGCCCAATTTTAGTAAATACTAGGAACAATAAAAAGTGCATAGATGGTCACAGACCCCCCCACCCCAAGTTGTGTATTTTCTTTCTTTAGCTTTTAGTTAAAGCTCTCCCAAAGTGGAGTTGTTCAAACCAATAATAAATAATAAATAGGTAGCATGCATGCTTGCTTGCAGGCAGCATGCTTGGTTGCTTGCAGCATGCTTGGTTGCTTGCAGGCAGGCAGTCATGCCGCTTGCTTGCTTGCAGGCAGGTAAGCTTTATACTTTTGCTTTTGGAACTTGGTATGCATAATGAGACTACTTAAAGAATAGTTGAATTGTTGATGAAACCATTTTGGGTTCACTACTTTTCTTTACTAAGAAGATTATTCAGGTTTATTGCCCAATTTTAGTAAATACTAGGTACAATAAAAAGTGTAGAAAGGGTCACAGACCCCCCCACCCCAAGTTGTGTATCTTCTTTCTTTAGCTTTTAATCATATTCCCTCCTTGCTCAAAGTTGGTGCAGTTTAACCCATTTTTGTATATTGTGGGTTCCTTTTGTTCTCATTTTTTGAAAAGAGAAATGGTGGAAACCATGCTCTTTAAATGCGTATAGGTATAAATAATGTATGGCTTTGATGTACTTAAATGTTTTTATATTATTTTGGCGTGTGGAGATATTATTTGGTGTTCATGGCATTGATTGCCATTATAAATTTGTATGACAGGTTCAGACAGGTTTCAATATTTAAAAATACAAGGGAGACTCCGTCGAAATTTTGAGTTTTTACCTCTTATGACATGTTTAGTTAATTTTTTGAAAAGAGAAATGGTGAAAACCATGCTCTTTAAATGCGTATAGGTATAAATAATGTATGACTTTGATGTACTTAAATGTTTTTATATTATTTTGGCGTGTGGAGATATTATTTGTTGTTCATGGCATTGATTGCCATTATAAATTTGTATGACAGGTTCAGACAGGTTTCAATATTGAAAAATCCAAGGGAGACTGTCGAAATTTTGAGTTTTTACTTCTTATGACATGTTCACATAAATTACTTTATTCATAAAATTGACATTTTGGATATAATGATATTGTGTGCGTGTCTCTTCAACGGCCAAAAAAACTCTTTAAATATACTGAAAACGGTAAATATATATTGCACTGAGACGACAAGTTTTTGTGAATAACAAATTATGTGAGGTACAAATGCTTATTACAAGTTTAAATATTACAAAATGGGAAGCTCTGTCAAAATTTTAAATATTTTATAATTTTGGTTAAATATTCATCTTGATATTCTTCCTAATCGATTATGCCATTCTGTTTGTCCTAATTAAATTATCTTTCTTCAACTGCTATTTTACTAAATTGGGTATCAATTTTAGCCAATACTCACTTGGACAAACATGAGATATTTTCTTCTTATTTTTATTTAAGCTGACATTTGGTGGAGATTAAATTTCTTAGCACATATGTTGCGTTGATCAGATTTATTAACATTATTTTACTGTAACTTTTTATAAAATTAATTCATCATACCTGTTGTAATAGACACTTATGCAAGTGTTTTTAGAAATTTAAATAAAACCACAAATTTGAGTATTCAACATGGCCGTTTAAGTATGATGTAATTTGCGATAGTGCCAACGGCACGGGTATTCCACTAGTTTATTACGATTCCGAAAACCAAATAACTAATCATCAAATTAGGGAAATGGGGCTTTACTAGAAAAAGAAAATTGTGGTTGAAGATGCACGCACACAAAGTTTCACTGTTCTCATACTATCTAATGTTGGCCAGTACATGAAATAACCTCGGTATATACATACACATAAAAAATAAAAAAAATAAAAAATAAAAATAAAAAAAAACTCCAAATGAAGTAAGCTATAACTCACCTGCAACTGGCGTAGAATAGGTTTTTGCCATCGTTCTCGCTGATAAAGCAAATGAAAATGCAAAACTCAGAGGTTGCACAAGATTAAGATCCAGTTAAAAAGATAAGTTGCACAACAGTAGAAAAATATAAACAGTAACACTTACAAAAACCATTAATGTACCTTTTCTTTCCAATAGCTATATACAGACTGGCAAACTGTATATTTTATGGATTGGGACTGCAGAACCTGCATCATACAAACTCAAACTCAAACCAATTGGAATAAAAGGTAATGATTGTGTGGCAAAATGATAGGAAACAATCCTTCACTACATTTCCAATTGGCGCACCAAACCAAGTGCTCATTTAAATTCCCCTATGTTTTAATATGGAGTCTTCCTATGATCAGTGGTCCAATGCTAAGTAGTGTGTGCATGGGGCCCCACATGAGTAAAGTACCACACATGGTTCAACAGTAGTTCATTTGCAATGACTCAAGGTATCAGTCTCAGGTAATAATGTAGACACAGCAGTCCCAGCCTGGTGAGGGAGATTTCTGGAAGCTAAAAATGTGTCTACTGAGTGTAAAACAAACAATGCAGTTGCAGGCATAATGACATGGATGAGGATAATAATTCAATCTCATCTATGTTGCTCTGACGCAACAGGCCTGGGTGCCTGGCTCGGTGTCGCTTAGCACCAGGCAACATTTTTTCCTCCCATTTCAATGATGGTCTATATATAATACAAGCATACATCATTTTAATAGTTAAATTTGACACTAATTAGGATCAAGAAATGAAATTCAAAAAAATCGAAGAAGAAGAGAGTTGGAGAACAAGACATGGTCAGCAATTGGAGTGTTAGAGAAGGCGAGGGTGGTTGGTCGATTGGTGGTTGGAGAGGACTCTACCTGCTGTTGCGTCTTGCTCAGTTGCTATTGCGACTACACTGCTCTCTCTCTCTCTCTCTCTCTCTCTCTATTTGTTGCTGTTATGCGATTGGGAAGGGGGGTTAGGGTTGTTATTATTTACTTCGCCAAAACACAAGTTTTTTACTTTGACCAGGTTTTAAAAAATAATAATAATAAATAAATAATCAATCTTATGCGTTCCCTAGCTCACCTAAGCGATGGTAGTCTGGGTCGCCTGTCCGTGTCGTCCAAGATGACATAGCTCCATATGCCCAGTTATCAAACAGGCACAAAGCTTTAAGGTAAAGATAAATGACGTAAACACCGAGCTTCAAGCCAAAATTAAGGCATAGGAACTTCATATCAAGAACTTGTGGCTGATTTTTGTTGATATGAATCTATCATCAGCTTAAGCATTTTTAACCTTGGTATCAATGTTGAGTTTCATTCGTGGTCTATACTGGTCAGAGTCAAAGGGGACAAAATCATCATTTGTCCGCACAATCACAGTTGCCCATTATGGGAGAGGTTATAAAATAGTGGCCTTCCCCTCCTATAATGACAACACAAACATGATATTGCAAAAAATGATGTGAACAATGCCATATCAAGTTATCATGCAGCCAACCCCCAAGTCAACTTTTGAAAAGAAGAAAAAAAAACAAAAATTGGATAATGAAGGATGGTTTACTGTGAATTTTTCTGACATGAACGAAATAGACTGTCAGACTCACAGGTGAATTCAATGACATCATATCACATTTTGCAGAAAAACAAGACTTTAAGCATTTTTTTTTAAAGTTTTGGTTGATCTAGTTTTTCTTGCTACAAGACTTTTGCACCATAACTTGCTTAAGAAGATGGAGAGATATCCTGATCTTGAATACATAATTAGTTTAGCAACATTTAAAAGTTTTCACCTCGAGTGCTGCATCAAACTGTAGAAGAATAGGAATAGGGGAGCCAAGAGTAGGAGTTATAACTCCTGCCCTTTCCCGGGTCTTATGATCCAAAACCTCAAGTCTGAAAATAAGACTCTCAAACCTGCATTGAGAAACACATGGTGCATCACTAACCAATAGAAGAGACAGAACTATTCTCAAAAATACATAAGTATGTTTGGTATACACATCAAGTGTGATGAACTTTGAGAACAGTGTAACATCCCAACAGGATAAATAGCAAAATACAAAACTCATTTTTATCTAGATGACAATTTTACCTATTAAGCTAGTGTATAAATTCTTTACATTGAGGGTAATTTGGACACATCACACATTTCTTTTTTTAGTGGAAGGATACTAGTTGTTTTCACGTAGCCAATCATAAATTGAATGCACCAAAGCACCCTCTTATGTTTTTTTGTTTTATTTGAATTCAATTGGGACATAATAGAAATTATAACAATTGTGCAAGGGCATTTTCAAAAAACAAATGTTGAATATGACAACACGCCATTTTTGTTACAAATGTTAGATATACCCCAATTACAACCCTAGACCCCAGTGCCACGGAAGAGCCTTAATGTCAATACATATGTCCTCTAACCAGTGTTCTAAAAAGCGCTAGGCGCTGGGCAGGCGGCGAGCAGGTGCCTAGCGCCCAGGGGCCTAGGCGGGTGCTTAGGCGGCACCTAGGCGGTCTTAGGTTTTGTATTATAACTTTAATATTTTATAAAAGTTAAGCATAATATATTATCAATTACATCCAATTTAATGCCAAGATACATATGCAAAATTTAAAAACATGAAAAATTAACAATCATGAACAAAATTTATTAAAACTCAAATAATTGAAGTTGGTCATGATGGATACTTTATATAAAATTGAATTTGTGAACAAATATTCAAACCTACTCTTTTATTTTTTCTTCAAATTGCATGAATAACCTCAGTCATATTTGATAAAATCTACATTAGTAAAATTGGTACCGGTGGATCCTTTGAGAATTTCATTAAGTAATCATCATTTGCTACAATTAGACATATACTGAATACAAAACAATAAAATAGTTTATTTCTAAAAAAGAGGAAAGAAAAAATAAAATAAGAACACAATCAGCCTTATTAAAAATAAAAATAAAAATCACCCAGATCGCCTAGGCCGCCCAAACCCCGACTAGGCTGCCTAGACCCCGGCCAGACCCGCCCCGCCATTAATCTGGGGGGTTTTCTACCTTCTAGCGCCTAGGCCGATTTTTAGAACACTGCCTCTAAGTCTTGTTATTCTTAAAAATCCTAGTGTCTCTCTTTCCAAAGCACCTGACCCTTTTCCATAAACAACTTCCTCCCTTTAGAAGAGCAACCAGATCTTCCCCTTTTAGATGTCATATCCAAACGAGCTTCTTGCAGTTTGTCCCCCAACAATTTGCCTAAAGCAACTTTGCCCTCCAAAATCATGCGTAACTGCCTTTGCCCCCACCTCCCAATTCTTACACTGTTCGTCATGTTAACAAGCACATGCATCTTTTCAAAATGACAAATTTATCCTTATTTGAATTTGACTCATATCTTGAGATTTAAGACCTCGAGATTAAACCTCCACCGATCTTCATACAGTATTAGTCAAAAACCTTAATATCCCCTAAATCTCTCCTTGATATTATGATACCCATCTCAAGAAAACACAACACCAACTCCCATCGATTCTGAACCAACACCAACCAACGACGCCCCAACCTCGCTTCCTCCCGGACTCCCCCACCTGCATCTGAATAAACCAACCCATATAGAACCCCAATTTTCTTCTTCACACTCTTTTCCAATGATCAAGAAACAAACATTCAAATTATGGAAATCAACACTATCATCAAAAAAGAAGATGAAGAAAGGGCGCTAAGATCATTGAAGCTACAAAGAAAAGAGATTTCCAATCACGAATTCAGTTGGCGAGATGTAGTATCAATTGACAGAAACAAGAAGCAAATAGGCCTTGTTGGCGCTCAATGTGGCCATGTAGGATCAATTCCAATGGAAACACTTGCACTTTCATGTTCACCATCATCTAAACACCAACAATCAATTCCACCATCCAAATCCAAAAACGAAGGTGGAAGGTCAAAATCTTTAAAGTAATTGCTTTGTTTGTTTTTTTCTATTGGGTATCTTGCAATGCCTACAATGGCTGTTGAAACTGAATGGATTTAGAGGGGGTTTGTTTATGGTGCAGTAGGTAAGTTGAGTTTGATTCAAATAGCAAATCGAATTGGAGGGGATGAACTTCGCATTAAAGGCGATAACCCCGAACATGAGATTTTCAGTGTCCAAACTCCGCCCTTTGAGGTTGTATGATTTGAGCAACCATCGATATAGGTAGTGGTGGATGGAGGAGGTAGAAAAAAGGGAGAGAAATTGGGGGAGCAACTTTGTTTTAAATTATAATTTGTCTCGGGATTTGAGCTGTAAGTGATTTGAAATTGTTAGATTGGCTTGTTTCGAGGATTGAAAAATGGGTCAAATTCACATAAGGGTAAACTTGTCATTTTAAAAAAAAACGCATGCACCTCTTGACGGAGCTGTACAGAGCAAAGCTAGTTATGAATACTTTTGGGGGGGCAAAGTGCAAAAAGCCCTATCCCAAAAAAATCTGAATGCTTGAGGGAGACGGGTTAAGACCTCACTATAGACGATGTGCTACCCTTGGGCAGAGAAACTGCAAGAGAAGAAAATATGATCAACGGATTCTTCTTGACCTTCACACAAGTTGTCTACTGCTTAAATTGTTCGCAGTGAAAAGCTTACTATGACCTATGGACCAAGAGAAGAAGTTGACTCTTGGGGGAATCTGATTGAGAAAGAAGATATTATAACCAATCAAATAAGGGAAGTGGGGCCATTGAGATGAGCAGAACCGGCAACAAATATCTTTGAGTAGATGTCAACAAATATCTATGGAACTGAATGTCAATAACAAAACTGATCAAAGCTGGAAGCTCTACATCTAATGGCTCTTTTTAATCAAACACTCCAATTTGAAGAGGTACCTTCTGTCCCTGTATATAGCTCAGCAACAGCGGCAGCTTTATGAAGTGGCAACCTGTAGATGAAGTTGATACTCAGGGAGAAAAGGAACCAATCCAAATATCAGTCCAAAATTCAATCATTTTCCAAGAAAAGGAGATACGCTTCTCAAAAGCAGTATTCACCAAGCACAATGATAGGGGGTTGTAGGGATCACGGTAAACTGGCATGGCCAAGAGTGATTTTAATGAGGGTAACCCTTCCTACTTTCTCTTCCAGACTGCCGCTTTATCAATTGTTGGGTCTCATATCTCCTTGTATTTAGCTTCCACAGGAAGGCCTAAATATTTGCAAAGCAGGTTCCCCTTTTGACAAGTCAAAACATCAACCAAGTGCTCAAAATTGGGATCATCAATTATAAGTTGGCTTTCGATTGAATTAAGGAGTCCAAATGTGGATTTATATAAGGTAATATTTCATTGAAACCACTAAATGATTACAATGAATCTCAGGGGATCCCATTTTTGGAGGTCCCCTTATAACAAATGTGTTTTCATATATATATTGTTTCAATTATGCAACCCCCCTAGATTATATCTAGTTTGAAATCTTCGAAACTGGCCTTCACATTATCCTGAATATCCGTTTGAACATCCGAAACCAAGAACTCCAACGATCAAGCTACATCTTGCACATCCCCAACCAAGTTCTAAAGACTCAGCACATAAGAGTATCCATAATAAGCAGATAACACCCTAGCACATAAATTTCCATAGCGCATTGCCCTAACCAACTTCAATATCCCCTAATAAAAATAACTTGGGTCATAAAACATGCCTAAAAAAACCACACTTTCTGAACATATTCCTTGAATATTGGGCATGTAAACCCCGCCTAATCAACTGAACAGCTTCCAAAGAATCATTAATTACCCCCCAGCCCTTCGGAATTCATACCATAAAACTTTATAATTTGTACCCTTGAGCTGTATTATCTGCTAAATAACTAGTCTCGGACATACCATTGTATGCACTGTAGCTTCCAGGTCCACCATCACAAGACGCCAACTCCATCTATAGAAGTTGCATTGTTTCCCGTATACCAGCCAACTGGGTAGATTCAAGCCATTTCCTTGCAAAGTCCATGCTCGACAAGTATAATACCAAGGAACAATGCAATTAAAGTGCGCTTAGGCACGCAACTTAGGCGCAATTAAAGTGTGCTTAAGCGTGTGACTTAGACGCAAGGCACAACAAGGTGCAAAACTGCACCCCATTTACAGTAGGGGTGTTAATTGGTTCCTGAAAATCAGCCGAACAGAAATATAACCGAAAAAAGTCTGAACCGAGAAAAATTGAAACAGAACATTAGAAAACCGAACCGAGTTGGTTCAGTTCGGTTTCGATTTTTGATTTTTACACATCTCAAACAACCGGACCGAACTGAACCATTCCCCTTCTCTTGTTTTTAATCCCCCTAACCTTTTTTCTCTCTTATTTGGCATGTTGTCTCTCTTTCCCCTCACTCTTTTCTCCATGGTTCTTTTCTCTATTTTTTTTCCCTTCACACGCAGAGCACGGTAGCTGACCTGCTGTCTATTTTCTTCATCATAGTGCACAACTAAAAACCACGTTAGCTCTTAGCAATTAATAGAGAAAGTGAAAAACTGAAAATCTGAGTTCTCTCAATTTGTTATTGATTATCTATTATGGACTAAACACTGATTAACTAGATTGATTATGCTAGAAGACTGATTTCATGCTAATCATGGACTGAATTTGACATTATAGTATAGATTATATATTTGTTATTTATGGACTGAGTTTGAACTCCACAGATTATCGTATTGTTATCAATGGAGGATAGACTGATTTTGAACTTTTTTTTAAATGAAGTACTTGACTATTTTACATTTTACTTTGATATCTTGGTGCAAATTTTATGGTTGACAATGCTAGTTTTTTTATCTTAAAAAATTGTTGTTTCTCTTATATGAATTTGCATAATGTACCATTTACATATATTTCAAGTATTCTAATTGGCATGCGCCTAAAGTTAGGTACGCGTCTTGCCTAGTATTGTGCCTTTGCACCTTGCCAAGGAACTTACAAAAAGGCAACCCAAGATGGACAGCGTAGTAGTACCAGCATTGATTGATTTTCAGTGATTTTGATTTTAAGTAAAAACAACATTCACTTGTCATATTTAATGTTGGGCATAAATAAAACACTTGAATTCAGTTTAGTTGACTGTGGTATGTAATTACTATAAATTAGTTAATGGTTACATACACAAATATAATAACATATATAATATGGAACATACGAAGTATCCTCATCTTGCCAATTTGAGTATGGGTGACAAAAGTTCAACTTGCCATTTGGTTTCTGACGCAGCAACTACTTTTCAGTGAGTGAAGTTGTAATCGTATATACCATATTTTATGAGATAGTGGGATACACATGCCTACTGAAATGGGTTTTGCTTACTTCAGTTCTGCATTTGTTACTCATTCGTTTTCACTATTTTTGAGAGGTACAATGTCATTGCGTTAAACACAAGAAAATACAATGACAACCCTAGAAAACAAGGGTTGTTTGGTTGCCCATTTTCCAAATGTGTTTGGTTTGGCATTTTGACCTCGGATTTGATTTATACACGTGACCCTATTTTCCTCCTTTGATGTGAATCTGACTACAAGCCCCCCTTAGGAATCCAGTTCACGAGAAAACCATTGTTGGGATTGGACCGAGGAGTGGGAATTTGAGTTTGATGGTTGGTTCCCCAGTTGTATGTATTTGTTGAGAGTTATGTAACGATATGGACACGAGCATCGATATCCAATATGGACCCAAGGTGTTGATCATGCCAAAAAACACAATAAGGGATACGTCAAGGACACGCTTGCACACAATAAGCTTTGAATTATAGTCATATTCATTCACTTGTACGTTAATATTGTAACTCACTTGCCATAATATTAAAACTTTTCAGAAATAAAGGTGATAGATATACACATGGATTATCTAATGTGAGTATTCACAAGTTATCAATATTTAATATTATTTAAATATTTTATTGGCAAGAAAAGTTATACAAATAAACAATAAAGCAATTTCTCATTAAAAAATTCAACCAAATGAAGAAAGTTGTATTTTATATGAAGCCCTATTCTACATAATTGGACTTCGAAAAATTGGTTTCTTTACCTATGTCAATTTTTCGTGCCACTAAACATCCCCAAAAAGAAAATGAAATATAAGAAAGGTCGTTTCAATTGTAAAGGGTTTGCCCTAAAAAACACAAAGCAAACTTCATAGTGACTTGAAATGGATCCAGATATTTGTGTGTGTGTATATATATATATATATATTTTATTTTATTTTTTTCTCCAGTTTTTCTTTTCCTTTAACACAAGGATATTACATTTATATTTCTTGCGATGAGTCTGATATTTGATTAACCTGGGTGTTGCATTTATTTCTCTTCTAATTTATTTTTTAGCAAGAGGATATTATATTAAAATTTCCTCCTATGAGTTCAATATTTGATCGACTTGGGTGTTAAATAGTCACCTAAATAATGGATGTCAGCTATGGGCGATCTAACAAGTTGGGACTTTGGTCATTATCGATATTTTTTAAAAAGATGTTAATCGTTTATAATCCAAAAGATTACAGAAGACCTTGTTGAGTAAATAAAATTTAAGAAGAAAAAGCAATAGCTGCAGCAAGCGAGTTCACTGCCCCCAAAAGAGGGTCTAGGCCCTTTAGCATACTAGCCCGTGTTTCTTCTTTAACATTAATACACGAAATAAAAGGAGCATAAAACGCCATTGAGTTGGTTATCCAAATCTGATTATGAAAGATACTCCTTCACATGCCCGATTCAGGCCCATTGGATAATTGACCCGCTCCATTTGCCACACATCCACTTTGTTGATGTCTATGTAGTTAAAACAACGTTATAACACCAATATAACTCCAAGATAACACTTAACGGGGTAAGCCATTACGTTATGAGATTATCACTTTTTTTATCACGGCTCCGATATAACGCCGTTATTGAGATAACGTTTTTTTTCAATAACGTCATTTTAACTTTTTGTTCTAATATATAAAAAAAACACCCATTGCATTCCCGATCGAAGGACCAGAGCTCGCCATCGCCATTCGACAAAGAACCAGACATCGTCGGTTGACAGAAAACGAGACAAGAAGGAAAAAGACGAAAAGTCGATCACACTCTCTATTGGGATCTCAGTCTCATACGAAGGGAAAATGTTTTTTATTAATATTTAAATGTTTTTGAATTTAATGTTATGAACAAGATTACTTTTTTGTCTCTATAATACATCAATACTTTATGAGAGTATTAAAAATATATTCCGTTATGTATCGTTATATCCCGTTATAACCTATAACGCCCCTGAACCGTTATGGGTCCGTTATCCTATCCGTTTTAACTGCATAGGTTGATGTTCTAAATTACTTTAATGAGAACACCCTTTCTCTTAATTGGAACCCAACTGGCTCGAGGTTAGGGTGTAACATGTGACCATTGACCTTTCTCAACCCGTTTACTTTCCCATTTGCAACCAAACTGGGTTTTGGAAAAGGTGGTCCACCAACTCACTCCTCCCATAAAAGACCACTACAAGAAGTTAGCAGTTATTTAGAAGTCGACTCCTTATCGATGTTGCAGATAAGATTATACACAACTGGGTCCACCCAATCATCATTCCCAATCTAACATTCTCGAACGAAGTTTGACTAAATTTATGCTTTTTGGATCCCATCACCATTTGTAACCTCAAATATTCCTTCTATCCAGTGTGATGAAACACAAACACTACACGGTCATGGCAACGCAAGGAATCTCGGAAAAAGAAGACAAGGTACGAGAATAATAAATTAATTCGTAGAATTATAAGATTAAATTCACCATAGGAAACTTTCATTTTAAGCTCCTCCAATTGGCTTTATCTACGAGAAAGCTTTTATCCCTTCCTCTTTTAGAAACAAAGTTTTTTGGATAAAGGAATTGCCTCCCAGGGTCAATTTCTTCCTCTAAAAATTGTCCAGGAATCAATTGATCACATCTTCTTCAGTGTCCCTTCACCAAACAATTGTGGCATAATATTTTCTCCCAAGCAAATGGTTAGACCATTGGGTTTCATCTTTGCAAAGATCAAATCTCTCACCTAGGAGTAGTCTACATTGGAGGAGAGCTCTTTTTCCCTTACTATGGATCATTTAGAATGAGCGCATTAACAGGATCTTCAGGGGAGTCAACAAAGCCTCGATTGATAAATGGAATCCCCTTCCATACCTTTTTTTTTATTAGGCCAACTAGTTCTCTTTAACATAGCTCATGTTTGTTTCTTGTTTACCAGTGACTTGCTAAGTCACTTGGTTTTATTTTCCCAATTGTACTTGTAACCCCTTCATTAAAGTTATTAATAGTGCCTGAGTTTGATCGATAAAGATAAAAAAAACTTGCGCTCTTCATAACTTACTTATCATCTGGCATTAATACCACACCACAGCCACCACCAACAGCTTTTATCAAGAAATCCTTCGGTCTCCAGCTTCTAACAACACTACAAAAGCTATGGGGTCTAGAAAATGAAGTTTCTCTCACAAGATAAAGAACATCATTCAGACTTCATGTCTCCATCCCATTACCCCGGTTTAGAATTCCCTAAAATCCCAAAAAATTCATGTGAAAACCCTAAAAACATTCATCAAAACTTCAAAAAGAAGTAGAGTCCGCCTTTTGAACTTCTCCAAAGGAATGAACAAAGGTGGAGAAAAGACGTAATCGGAATTCCCCCACTGCCACATCTATTCTCCATCTGGAACTACCAACAAAGGTGATCGGATCTAAGATATCAACTTAGGTGAGATCTCTCTCTCAAACTTTTAGACGAAAGTTCACCCCAATCCCCATTAACTAGCATCTTCTACGGAATGCATTACTTGAGCAAATCTATGTAGAAATTGAGTAATCCCAATGCATTCATTCCTCTTCTCAAGAACAATTCCAACCAGGAGATAACTCCAACTTTCTTGTGATGCAGATAGTTGACAGCATCAAGTGTCAACTCTCAATTTCTATCAAATCGTCACGAATCGACAAACACAGTAGGAAACTTCACCAGATCTAGCGTTGGAACGTGGTTCAAGATGATGAGGATCTTCAATGATAAATGGTCGATTTGACCATCCTTGAACGTGAGAGGCCGCCAACACTTTACCCAACCCATTTGAAACAGCGCGAACAAGTTCTTTTTGCTTTAGAGACATCGGGTACATTCCTCTAACATGCAGACCTCTTTCTACCAAGCTTTCAGAGAAATTTGTTGTGTTCTCCTCATTTTTGATGACTTCTATAAATGACTATACTTGCACTTGGTGAGGGATATTTTGTATTAAAGAATATACGAAATAAAATACTTGGTTTGCTGTGAGCAACCAATGCAAAAAAAAAAGACAATCTAGACTAAGAAAACACCAACACCAAGCTAAACACTAAACATCAATCTCAAGAAGTGAGCTAATCTCCTTATTTTACTATTTATTCTTCCTTTCAATGTGCCTTTTGCAACTTCGAAAACTAGTGAACATTAAGATTTCGAACAGATGTAAAATATAATATATAAATAAATGTAAAATAAAAATTTATTTTCTACAAAATAATTAAACGTATAAGAATGCTAGTTTTACTTTTCTGGCGTAAGAATCTTCTTTTCATTGTTGAACTCATGAAGCCAATCCTCGTCCTCGTTGTCCAGGTCATATTCAACAAATTCTCCTATTTCAGCCCGTGCTGCAGACAATTAAGTAAAACATGTGTCAAATATGTGAAACCCAACATTAGGAAATGTCAAAGGTGCATGTATCTTAGACTTTTTCTGTTAGAAAATGGAGGACATTATGTATCAACAAACCTCCTCTTCCACGTAAATATGATGTCGGTTGAACAAAGGTGGAAGCATAATCCCGTTCATAGGTATCCACCACAACGAACTGAGGAGTAGGTATTTCAGTGACACTTTTTCTACTAGGAACATGATGTACCTACAAAAATAATTATATGTTAATCAGTTCAATTAAGTCAAAACTTATGATGTACAGTAATCTCATGAATAAAATACTCTTTTCTGCCAAACTGCAAAGTTCAATGCTATCATTGCATTATACAGGAGCTCTGATACTAACGCCTACTTCACAGCATCTAACATCTCATCAGGACAAAAACCTCACAAATAAGTTTGGAACTAATTTTATAAAAAAATTTGCAATACAAATAAATTCATTGTTATTATTCGGGGTTGAAATTAAAATTGGGGGCTTCGTGTATACTTTCAAATCCTTAATATTGTTAAATAGTCATTCCATCTTTCAATTTGGTGATCTATCCGTTATTACACCAAGATTAAGAGACAGAGAGTTTGTGAGACATTCATAGGAGAAGCATGACCCAAAAGGGGTTTGGAAGGCTTTTGTTTCAAACAAAAGAGTTGTGAGAAAGATAAACTAGTGTATTGAGTTAGTGGAGGTATGAGTGCATTTACCACTATTTAATGGCTCACCTTTCAATTCAAGCAAACTAGAATGAGAAACAAGGGCACTAGAGGTTCTCATAATTTTCATTTAAATAAAAGGACCCTAGTACATGAAAATTAATATTTACCAATTCCTTTGAGCTGAAAATTTGAGAAAAATTAAAGGAACAACATTAAAAACAATGTATCAAAGCTTCAACTCACTTCAACGTCTCGAGATCCGTGTTAAGTGGGATAAAGGAATTTTTTTATTAATATCTCAAAGCGAGCAAGGGCCCACCTTATGTGCAACATAGGTCGGCCGTAAGTGCAACACTCACAAAGACCGTTTATCAAGATATTTAATGACGGGACATAAATATGTATATCGAAAAATGGTGTAGAAATGGGTAGAAGTTTTAACACAACATTTCTAGTGGTAATCTGTAATTTTCCTGAAAATTTCATCTCAAATGGATTAACAAACAATTTTTTAGTTTTGTTAGGGTCCCGTTAGCTAATGAAACTTAATTGGGTCCTGCACTACTAGTAAAAGCCCAAATTAGTCATTTTAGTCCAATGCCCCTTATCTAAAATTGTAAATACTAATATAATGGTCATTAATATGTTGATTTTCTTAATATTATTATTATTATCCTTAAAAGTTGATGCCTTACATTAATATAATGGAAATTGTCCTTGGGTGGATCCCTTAATTTAATCCCCTTAAACAATGACGTGTAGCACCTATCAACACAAATAACAAGAAAATCAAAGGAATTTTTTCAGAAGATCAGGAATGTTAATTAGATAATGGGACTAGTGGCTTAGATGAAGACGAACACGAGAATATCGAAAAGTTGCTCAACAACAAAAAATGTCTACATCCATTATCAATGGCGGAGCATACATAGTGGATAAAGGAGATACCAGGGTTTGAATCAAGGAAATGTGGACTGTTGTGTATTTAATTGTTGATTAAAGACTATAAATAGGGAGCGTGGAGAAAGAGAAGGGGGTGGAAATTCACTACGGCATGACAGACAAGTCATTCAAAACACTTGTATCTTGTATGAAAATTTTGTACATAGTGGAAACGGCTCCACGAGCTTCATTTATTTTACTTATTTCTACATTTTATTTATTATTAATTGATGATTTATTCAATCGATGTAGGCATATTCACTTGGGATGTACAAAAATGGCCCCGACAGTAAACAGCTTACAACAATAGAAACCCTAGAAGAACAAAATGTGAAGAGCAATATCACTAAAGATGCGTATGCAGCAGTATTTTGGTTCATAAAAAAATGCATGAAAAAGCATCAGTGTTTATAGAAGTGTCACCTCATGATCTGCCTCTGCAGCAAGACGCAACATTTGGGAATTGCGCGTTGACGTTGTAGTGTCCTCATCTTCAAAATCTTTTACAGACTTGACAATTGGGAGCTTCTTGTGAATGTCAAGAGGACGGGGCCTAAATGACAACCTACTCATATTCGCTCATTTCCTAGTCAATCAAACAGTTTTCATCAATCATGCATTCTAGTTTGTTTATTTGAGAAAAAGTAATAATTTTTGAAATCCTAATCTCTATCTTTTAGTGGATGCGGTCAAAATAACCCTAATTCTAATCAACTCAACCTCCCACGAAAAAGATTCTGAAATTCACAATCAACTCTTGAAATAAATATATCATACTAGATTAATTTACATGAAACAAATACTAATACTAACTTACCAGATCAATAAAGAAAACATTGTTTTTCAAATTAACAAGAACGACGAGCCTTGAAAAGAAGCTCCAGATTTCTATAAACCTCTCTCGTTTCTAACTACATGAAACCATATGCTAGGAAAATGACGACGGAGAAGCAAAACAGATGTAGAACTTGGCCAGGGCTAAAAAAGAGTACCTGAGGTTGAAGAGGACTCGAGCCCTCGTAGAAAAGAGGGAGACAAGCAAGACAGTTTCCGTTGGACAAAAGTTACAAAAACAAAAATTGTGCTCAGGTGAACCCTAAAAAACAACAATGAATGAGTAAAGGAGTTGAGGCAAGCTCGATCTTTTGCTTCCGATTGATCGATTACTTGGGGAAGTAATTCTTTACTATATAACTAGGGTGTAGACGCGCGTTGGGCGAATATTCAATACTTTTTTTAGGAAAAATGACTTATAAGGCCTAATTTTTATAATTGTAGACCACATAAGACCCTAACAATTGAAAATGTCTCAAAATGCGTACTTTTTTGTAATTCAAAACTATTAAAGACCACAAACCTAAATCATGGCTAAAAGTTATGTAAAAAGACAACATACCCATATTTCTAGACATATTGACGTAGTGTTGTTATTTATTTATTTAAATTACAGTTTCATTGAAACAAACGAAATATGCAATCTTTTGACGCAACTTGATATTTTTTAAAAGTTGTTTCAGGTCCCTAAAACATAACTGATTGATCCTTGTTAGGTAATCTGGAAGTAAAAAAAAAAAAAAAAATAAAAAAATAAAAAAAAAAACTGGAAGCTTATGATTAGTTTTAAGAAGGTGAATAAATTTTGAAAATTGATCACTTAAGGGTAAGGATGCCTTTCTAATTATTTTCCAACCATGGGTTGGGTTTATGGCTTTTAAGAGTCTGTAATTATATAAAATAGGCATTTTCAATTGTTATAGTATGATGTGTTATATAATTATAAAAAGTAGGCCTTATAAGTCATTTTCCTTTTTTTATTACAATCTATCAATATCAAGTAAAAATTATTATTGAAATTATAAATAAAATAATTATTTATAAATTTTCAGGATTTATGTATAGTTTAAAAATAATTAAGGGCCTCGAATAAATGCTATTTGGGGCTTAGGTATAATTAATAATATTTAGGAGTTTTATCGTAAAAATATGAATTTGGGACGTTAAAATGGCATTCAGGACTTATGTACAGTTTAAAAATAATTAAGGTGCCACAATAAATGATGTTTGGGGTCTATGTATAATTCACAATATTTGAGAGGGGCAGATTTTTTATCGCAAATAATCTGAATTTGAAAAGTTAAAATGGTACATGTGTAATTTAAAATGACAAAAATACCACTATTCACCTAACTATTGGTTTTTCTTATTGTAAATATGATAGAGTTGGGAGGGCATTTTGGGCATTCCAAAAATCAAGACAAAGACAGACATTGCTAATGTTCATAAAGGGAACCATCGTTATATAATCCAGATTTGTTATAGTTAATTGCTCTTTACTCCCATAATTTTGCCCAGTACCCCATAATCATTCTATATTGCAGTCTACCCCTAAGACCAGCAGTCAACATGTCTTGATTTCTAAAAATAAATGACCAAAATATCTTGACAAATCAAAGGCTGAGATTGAGTATTTTTAAATCAAACTTCTCATCACGAAGAAAATCGAAGGCTTCAATTGAAATCATAAATGAATCTCGAGGAAAATTGAACACCACCAATATAAACCTCTCTTACCACTGTTCCTCTTCTCTTCCTCTCTTCTCTTTCAGGAACAACAACCACCACCGCGCCGCTGTCGACCGCACCATAACTCTTGATGTCGGGCCGCACAAACCTGCCACCACGTTTCCTTTTTTTATGTTTTTTTTGTTTTTCTTCTTCTTTGTTATTCTTCTTTTTCTCCTATCTTCCTCTTCTCTATTCTTCTCCTCCACCGCTGGAGGCGCCACCTTGCCCTCACCTCTTTTTTTCTTCTTCTTGATTTTTTTTGCCTCGAGCAGGTTCCTGCGAATAAAAAAAAGGGAAGAAAAGAATATGAAGAGAAAAGGAGGCAGGGCGGGGTGGTGCCACTGGCGGTGGAGAAGAAGAGACGAGACAAGGGCGAGAGGAGAAGAACTTGTAAAAGAAGAATAAAAAAAAAAAGATGAGAGATGTGACCGGCTGGCAGGCGGGGTGAGGCAGGGCAGTAGTGGTTAGGCAAGGCAGTGCAGTGGTGGTGTTCCTTGAGAGAAAATGGGGGTGGTGGTGGGTGTTTTATGTTTATATTGGTGGTGGTATGCTTCAAAAAGTAGGAGTGGTGGTGTTCTTCAACAAAAGTGGTGGTGTTCTTCAACAAAAGTGTTGGTGTCAAAGTCGATGTCCTTTTAAAAATTATTTGGAACCACCAATTACCTTCTTTAAAACCACCACCTTTATTTAATCTATTAAGGGGCACCACCAATAAAAGGAAAAACTCTTCATTTCTTATTTATCTCATTCTGTTTTTTTCTCCCTCTATAGTCTAGAACAACAAGATGCTCATTGTGATTTGTGATTTGGTAGTAGGGAGTTGTTATTTGTCACAACATGATGTTCACCAGCCTTTTCAATGAAATTTCCAGCCTTTTCAATTAAATTTTCAGCCTTTTCAATGCGAAGTTGTAGAAGGCTTCATTTCATGGTGTGAAAGCATTTTCTACCATTTTTATCTAGATTTCGTGATTTATTTGAATGTCTTTTTTATTCTTTATTTATTTTGTCTTTTCGGGAAATCTAGGAGGGATTATTGGACCCTTGTGATTTTTCATTCTTGATTTTCATTCACTTACCTTTAATTGCTTCTTTTTCTCAAGATTTTCTTAGCTTTAGTTTTTTGTTTTGTTGGTATTACTTTTAACCTATTTTGTACATCGCTTTCCTCGTAGGATTGACACCCCATTCTCTATTGCAGTGACGTATTGTTTGGGAGTAATCACTTATGATCACTTGCCATTTTACAAAGTGTGTGTTGTTCACCACTTGTGATCCACTAACACATGTTAATACACCGCAGACAATCTAACGTATGAAAAGCGTGGTACTGATAAATACATATTCATTAACGCCAACTACGGCACACATCATGTGTAATTTTATTGTAATTACAATATAATGCATGCGATTAGTGAATTGGTCTTAACATTTCAGTGTCTCACAAACTATGATTGCAACAACTAGACAGAAATGCATGTCAACCTACCAACATAAACCCAAATATAAATAAATAAATTCTCATTCTCGTAAAACCTAAAATGAACATTAAGAAATTTGTTTTCCACAAATATAAAAACTGAACCATTTTGTTGAAATTCAGCAAGAACACAACACTGACCTGTGATCGAGAAGAGCAAAACACACCAAAGCACAAAACCTTCCAGCTACGGAACCAGCTCTGTGTCGTTACTGCTCCAACGGTTTACAGCTTCAGAAGGAAACAGAGGATGAAATAGCCTCTAGGGTTAGGTTTTCTAACAGAATAAGAAGAAGAGGGAGAGATCACAAGTGGAGTGGCTTTCGAGGAAATTATTAGGGTTTCGAGGGTTTCTTTCTTTTTTTTCCTTTTTTTTTCTATTGGGGGATTGGGGGAAACGATTGCATAGAGGAAGCGAGGAGAAGAGCGGCAGAGAATGTTGGGGCACAACAGATGCAAGTTGAGGTAAAAAGGTGGATGCGTATCAGAACCGTTCTATTATATCGACGGCGTAGATTCAACAAGAGAGAACTATCAAACCGAAATTGCATTAAAAAAAAAGAACAATTCTTTAGAGCAATGTCCCTAGCGCGAGATCACGTCAGGGAAGCCTCAAGACCCTTCATCATCCTATTTTCTTCATTTGTTATTTTTCATATGTTCTTCTTTTTCTTCTTCTTCTTTTTCGGCTCTTCATCTATTTTCTTCATGTTCATCACGTTCTTGAGGCTTCTGGGCCTGGTTCTTAAGAATTGTTCAAAAAGAAAAGTCATTCAGGTCCAAAGTACAACTCATCTCTAAATCATCATTATTACTATTACTACTATCACTATTATTATCAATTGATGCAGCCTGTCGATGAGTTGTTAAGTTCATGTTTCTTCTAATGTGGATTGATTTGAAACATTAAAAAAAACTAGTTTGTGCTCCAGCCAATGTTGCCAATTAACTTTTTATTGTCATGATAAATACTTGCTTCTGCCATTGATCGTTTTCGCAATGTCTTTGCTATCAGTTATCACTAAAACCTTATTGTACCCTTTTGTCATCGCCCAATCACTTGCTAGTCTAACTTCTTCAAATTCAGCTTCAAAACTTGTTTTCATGTCTTTTCTGCATCATCCTTTATTAATCCATATTATCTTACCATCTATATCAGTTGCGTAGAAAGCAAAACAAGCATCACGCCTGTTCCTGTGGAAAGTCGCATCAGAGATCAGCATAATCAAATCATAATCTGCGAATATTTTTGCATGCTCAAAAACCGTTGAGATAGAAAAATTATTCGTATCTTCTTGTGGTGTGCCAATTCTGACAATATTAAGATTTGATTGTTGTTGTTCCATATTGCTTGAATCCTGCATGAATTTAGCTGAACTATCTGCTAGTCTTGCTATCAACTGTTCCCTAAATTTTTTCTGTTAAAAAACCATACTGTTTATAGCATGCCAGATATGATTTATGACTGCAGCTGCTCTAACTATGCCTTGTTTCCTTTCGTACCCGCTTGTGTACATGTACCAAAGGAATTCCAAATAATCATTCTCATGTGAAAAATGCACTCTATCCCATCTAACAGGTATGTTAGACATACCTCACACTTGGACAGCAAGAGGACACTGAAAACAAACATGCCTTGATGTTTTCATTTTCTGTGTTGCAAAGTGGGCATACATTGCTCACTGCTATATGGTGTTGTGTAAGGACTTCCCCCACAGGAAGTAGTATTTTATATACTTTTCAAATGAAAAGTTGAACTCGATGATGAATCTTGAATTTCCAAATACCTTGGAGCAATCTCTTCTAGATGAAGAGGCATTAGATAAGATCGTCTCCTCCCTCCTGAAGGATCAATAGGTTGATTTCACAGTGAAAACTCTTTTAGTCTCATGCTTCCAAATAAGCACGTCTTGTTCCTTTGAATGTCTAATATGAGTGTCCAGAATATCCATAGCTACCTGTTGGGGAAAAACATTTATATAGTAGGTTGATCTCACTCCTTTTGTCCCTCTTTTTCTATAATAATAAGGTCATTCACAGAGTCAAACAGAGAGTGGGTATTCGGGGGCACAGAGTCTCTTAGAGGAATAAAATCAGACAACCATGGGTCCTCCTACATATAGAACGACTCTCCATTAGCTACCGTCCACAATAAGCCATTTTTTAGAGTATTGAGAGTCTTCCCCAAACTCCTCCAAAGGAAGGAAGACCTCGAGATAGTGAAAGAGGCTTGGAAAATGCTACAGTTTTTGAAATAAATGGATTTGAGGAGTGTTAGCCAAAGGTCGTTTGTTCGCTCTATAATTTTGACCACCATTTTGGACAACATGACAAGGTTTTTAGGTTTAGACAACTGAATAATAACCCCACCCATATTTTTCGTGCCGACACTATATCCCACTTAACAAGAAAAGGGGTTTTACTGTTTTTTGTTCCCCTCCACCAAAACATCCTATTTAAATAGTCAAACTTTTTTAAAATAGAAGTAGGGAGCATGAAAGATTGCATAGGATAGATGGGGATGGAAGACGCCATCGATTTAATGAGAGTCGTTCTACCAGTCTGGGACAAGAGTTTACACTTCCAACCCGCTAGGTATTTTTTGACCCTATCCACCGAATAATTGAAGTCTTGAGTTTTGTTTCTTGAAAGAGTAAGGGGAAGGCCCAAATATTTTTCTTTTTTATTTACCACTCTCGTACCCATCACCCTTAAAATCATGCGCTGGTGTCTATGGAGGACATTGGAGGTAAACAAAACAGAAGACTTATCAAAATTAATCAGTTGGCCAGATATGGCACAATAATCCTCAAGGATTTCCTTCACCTCGTGACATTTATCAAGAAAAACTTTGCAGAAGAGGATGAGGTCGTCTGCAAACATAAGATGATTGATACCTAGGGAAGACCTTTTTGCTTTAAAACCATTAATAGCTCCATTAGCTTGAGCTTTCATCATCATTCTAGAAAGTATCTCAGCAAAAACAACGAATGGGAAAGGGGAGAGAGGGTCCCCTTGTCTAATTCCTCTGCTAGGTGTGATAAAAGCATTAGGTTTCCCGTTGATGAGAACATTATAAGCCACTAAGGAGATACTACAATGTAGTAGACTCAACCAATCATTGGAGAAACCCAAAGCAGATAAGATATCCAGAAGGAAACCCCCATTCAACCATATCATAAGCTTTAGCCATATCCATCTTGATGTTGATCCAACTATTTTTCCTTCTTCTAAATTTTTTAATCTGATGCATCACTTCCTGAACAGCCCCCGTATTATCCCCAATTAGACGCCCAATATAAAGGCCTCTTGAAAGGGAGATATGAATTTAGGGAGAAGAACCATAAGACGATTTGCTAAGATTTTTGAGAAAACTTTGCAACAAAAGTTACAAAGGCTGATGGGTCTGAATTGAGAGACTTGAGTTGGATTGAGGCATTTGGGGATAAGGGTTATGTATGTGAAGTTTTAGGTTGGGGGACATTTTATTAATTAAAAAAAATGATGGACAATATTGATGACATCATCTTTTACTATATTCTAGTACATTTTGAAAAAATTGTTTGAAAACCATCCGACTCGGGAACTTTTAGATTACCAAAGGACTTAAGTGTAATCCAAATCTCATCCTCCCCTGGTATAGAAGTGAGAACAGTGTTTTCCTCATTACTAATGCACGGCTGAAAAAGTTGAAAATTTTTTGGGTCAGTATTTGGTTCAGAAGATGTGTAAATATTTTGAAAGTAATCCTTAATGAGGGTTGTCACACTTTTATTAGTCCGAAAGCCACTAACCTTCCGTGTTTTTAAGTTTTGAAATGAAATTCTTTTTGCCCTTCAGTATGGTGGAGGTATGAAAAAACTTATTGTTCTTATCCCCAAGAGAAACAATATAGTTTCTGGAATGTTGTTTCCAATAAGATTCCTCCTGGATCAGAAGTTCCTCAAGGAAGTTATTGAGAGTAACCAAATGGAGGGTATTTTTTAATTTATCTGTGATAGGTAAAGCAAGTAATTGATCAATACGATTTTTTACACCCCTTCATGAGATGAAAATATTACCAAAATGTTCCTTATTCCATAAAGAAATATTATGTCTCGGCTTATGGAGTTTATTGAGGAGCCCCGACTGGGGGTAAGTTTAGTAGATGATTCAGAGGTATTTGTCCACACATCTTCCACCAAATTTTGACACGTTGGATCTCTGAACCACATCTCCAGAAACCTAAAAGGCTTGTTACCCTTGTTTTGGTTGTTGTACAGATCTAGAATGATGACTCTATGGTTAGAACAGTTAGCAAAAATCGAAGATTGGTTTGCAGTTGGAAACAACTGGTTCCAATCAATGCACGACAAAGCTTTATCAATTATTTTTCTTACATGATATTTTCCTACTATCTTATTAGTCCAAGTGAACTTGATACCCTTTGAAGGAAGGTCAATGAGGCCAAAGGTATCAACGAAATTTTGAAGTTTAGAGGATTGTTTCTTATTAATATTCTTGCCTCCTAGGTTCTCATTAGAATAGAACATAGCGTTAAAATCCCCTAAAATTAGCCAGGGAGACATGATATAAGAGCCCAGACATTGCATGGATTCCCAAAAGAATTCTGCAACCTAGGGCAAGGATTTTAGTATACAAACGACACAGACCAGGGTATAGAAGCATGATAGTCTATAAGAGATACGTGGATGAAATCTTGAGACGAAGCAACAATGTTAATGTTCACATATTTTCTCCAAAGTAAGGCTAATCCTCTAGAGTTATCGACTGATTCAACTATATGACTGTGAGAAAAATTAATACTAATTTTTACAAAATTTACACGGTGTTCTGATGCTTTGGTTTCCATTGAGAAGATAACAGGATTGTACTCCTTAATGAAGGTCCTTATAGAATGAATTGTAGATGAGGAGCCCAATCCCCTACAATTCCAGGAACAAAACATTTCTCTTGTGGTGACTTTTCAGGAGAAGTCACCGCTGGAACCTCATTCGATTTTTTAAATGGAGAAAAATTGTGACCGAGTGACAATACAAATTGTGTGGAGAGAATGTAATATAGTGAAAGCAAATATATGACTGAAAGAACATGAAGGGAAAGGGAGTATTAAAAGAAGTGAATTTTGGAAAGTTAGAATCTACCTCATTCCCTAATGGCGGCTCCTCGAAATTCACTTGCAGAGTCGAGATTGTGGGATGACCTTTGATGCTTAGCTCCTCCTTCTGACCGCCTATTCCACTTGCTATCATTAATTGTTTCTCCTTGTTTATTTTCTGTATTTCTGAGTTCAATTTTGGCTTGTGTCTCCTATTCATCCTTGATGTGCCAGTTGAAAGCTTTAGAATTTTGTGCATTCGGGGGGGGGGGGGGGGGGGGGGGGGAGTAAGCAATGTGTTACGAGGAAACGCCTATTTTCTATCTGCCTGAACTCATTGTTATCTCTCGCCATTTAGGCCTTTTCAAAACAATTTATTTTCCTATACTTAGATCTGATGTGCTGATATTTCCTGTTTCTTCCTCCTCAAGAAATGTTACAAAATACTTCTGGCCTTCATCTTTTTTGTTATTTAGTGGGAGCAGAGTGGAACCGAATGTCATATCTAGACTTCTCTTTCTAGATGGTACTGTGGCACAATGGACCTCCTGTGATGGGTTGTCCCTAATGTTCATTTCAGGGTTTTGGGCCAAATGTTTTTCCTTTTGTGGAGTAATGTCCATCGTGCTAAGAGAAGGGTCCAACTCATGTGAGAAAATGTTGGGCTTATAATCATTTGGTTAAGGACGGTAACTCTTGGGCTTGAAAAACATAAAGGGTCAGTTTAAAAAAGCCTTAGGTCTAAGAGGGCTTGGGTTTCAAAAGGGCTTGGATCCAAGAGTGAGCGGTGTTTAGGTAAAACCCCATCACTCTCTTTAGAAGGCGAAACCCTTATTGCAATAATTTATTTATGTTATCCATAATTAGCTATATTCAAAGAGCTTGAAAGAGAATATGAATAAGGGGTGTTAATCTCTCCACTATCAGGTCTCTACCACCAACCTTATGGATTAAAAGCATTTAGGCATTTCAAGCCCTTATCACTCTTGAGCTGAGAAGGAAATGAAGCTGATTGAAAAGCTTGAATCACACCCACTAACATTAGAGGAGAACGATCCAGATTCCATTTTTCCTTTTGGGTTCCAGAAAATGATGAGGTTAGAAATTTATTTATGTTTCCTCCACTGTTTGAATGTTTTTCAATTTGGGTATAAGGGTTTGGCAACGTTTTTGGTAGGGATTTGAAGATTTATGAGTTTGTTTCCATAAATGAACTGCTTGCAATTGGGGCTAATTGATTTGGGTGAATAGATTTAGTACTAATTGATTTTGGTGAATCGATCTGTGTGAATTGATTTGGGCGAATTGGAATTGAATGGATTTGGGGCTAACTGATGTTGAGCAAATATGGAAAATTAGATTCAATTGATGTAGAGCTAAAATGGATCATAGATGTATCTTGAGGGACAAATTTCTCTCTTGTTAGAGATTGATTACTGGACGGTTTTGTAAGGAAAATCCAGTTTGTGAACCGTTCACAACTTGAGAGATTGATGAAATCATGGTTGAATTTACTCCCTCTCTACTCTGGTTTGTAACTGTAAAGACTTCCACCTGTTCCTGCTCCCTGTGGTGGCAGAGGGGTGTGTAGCGCAGGGTAGAGGCAGATAGCCTAGTCACGATCTCTATGATTCATGGCAGTTTACTAGTTATTGTTTTTGGATGAATGGTGAGTTGCGACGAAATTCTGGCCCGAGTATTTTGTTCTTTGTGCTATTGAACTGTTCTTTTCCATTTCCCACAATGGTTGACTACGTGTTTTAGGCTCCCACAAAAGAAACATACCATAGGAAAGCCTTCATATCGAACTAGGACCTCAATGTGTTTACCCCTCTGGAAAGAACTTTTGATCACTGATGTCACCTCCATTCTAGTGACAAAAAAAATCTAGCTCTCCCAAATAAATCTTTATTTTCAAACCTTTTGGTGAGATTCAGATCCAGGACTTCCCCAATAGTACTAGCTAGACCCTGGATATCTTTCACAATGAATCTCTCAAGGGGGACTCCGAATAACTGAATCCACACTGATACCAAATGAAAAGGGTATTCTGACAAATGTGTTTTCGGCCTTCAAGCATCGGTTGACATAATGAAATTGTTAATCGCCCAGGGACCATTGTTTAGAACTCTATCCATGTCCTAATTGTTTTCAAATTTGAAGAGAAAAACACCTGATTTGAACCAAGTAGTGCTAACTTCTTCATATGGATCCCACTGCTTGATAAGAGCTTCATGAATGTCCTCACTTTTCACCTTGGTAAATGACAGGAATTTCCCCAACACCGTGTGTTGCCAAGCATTGGACGTCCCTTCCTCCTCCTCTACAAAAGTGAATTCCTTGGATGTGTTGGGTACAAGGGCACCAGATGCGATCGACTGTTTGAAAGAGTTCGTCTCAAAGGAAAATGGGATAGAACACTTGTTAGGCTCCATGATGAAATGATTAAAAAAAAAGAATGCGATGTGATGAGATACTAGAATGCAATGGTGATTATGAGAAGAGTTAATATAAGTAAAAGAAAGAGATGAAATCAAAAGAAATAAAGAGAAAGATATATAGAGTAACTTCCTAATTTTATGTGATTGAAAACCAAACAAAAGATACATGTTACCTTGATTTTAGCCCAATCCAACCTGATATTTTGTAGAATATTAATCTTGTTCATAGAAGTAGCTAATTGGGAGAAGTTTGTGCTCCGAGGAAGAAGCTCAGAGAGAATTTTTTTTTTTTTTTTTCAATTAGCACAATAAGAGAGAACTATCCCTATTTGTGACAAATCCGTCTAAGTAGTGGACCCCTCCCATGCGGAGATCCTTTACTGGACATCCAAATTGTTTTCTTGCCTCTCAATTTTTTCTTTTTCTTATTTTTCCACTTTCTTTTTTTGTCGTTGGAAATATAATTTTATTCGATGGCCTTATTTTTGTCCAGTCTCAGGAGATCTTTATGCAACTTGGGTAAGGTGGCAAAGTTGAAGAACCAACATTTTTTTTTTTTCCGTTGGGCATGGTTGGCTAGTGAATTTGCTTCACGAACACATAGATACACAAGCAATCAAGATTTTAAGCAAGCAATGGTTTAAAACATATGCCTAACATCAAGATAACAAAGATAAGATAAAACATAGAGGAATATCTTAGACAGAAAATAAGGGCAAATCAAATTCGATTAAAAAGTTAGGGGCACATATAAATTTTAGAAGTAAAATTACACTTGGATTAAAAAAAAATCCAATGTCAAGTGGGGTAAGGGATCACATTATGTTGAGCCGAATTTTAGTCTCAGAATTTGTCGCATTATAATTTTAGATTTCATTGCACTATTTCTATTTGTATCACTTCTGTTGTTCTACTCCCCCCATATATACTTTTAAAGCTATTTTTTTTTCTTCAGTATTTCGGTATACTCTATTTCCACTTCTCCATGGCATTCACCAAAATATTTTACGTTTTTTCACATTACTAATTTGATATTTGTGTAATTTTAAATGAATTTGGAGTATCAAAGTTGGACCAAGAAAACTCAAGTGATGAAAGATTTGTATCTTTCTACTCAAAAGTCCAGTCCTACTCAAAACCCCAAACAAAGCATATAATATATCAAAAATGACAACAACATGATGCACGCGCAGGATGATAAAGCCAAGCCTTCCTTTGGTTGTTCTTATGATGCAAGGGAGATGTCCCGACTCATTTATTTGTTTCCATGTCTCAATAACCCTAGGAGTTGGATGCAATGGCAGACCCAGGATTTTAGTTAAGGAGGTAAAATGACAAATAATTATTAGTTGATAATAGTAGTTATTAAGGGCGGAGCAAAAAAAAATTTCCTACCCAAGCTAATAACTGATAAAGAAAATACAACTATCAAAAGTATATATTGCATATACTAAATTTAATCCAGTGTAGTCCAATTTTAAGCCAAAATAGTGTCACAATATCGACAACCTTGGTAAGGGCAGAAGAGCGTAATAACTAGAATATATAACTAAAACACAAAATAATTAGAATGAGTATATAGAAGCTTAAAAAATCTGAAATTTGCAAACATAACAAGATCCTACTATAATTTCATAGAAAAAAAAAGAGTTTATATGAGCTCAAATTTTGTATGAGTTTGCAAATGATATATATTTTGAGTAAGAGTAGGGATCAAGGTTTTGAAACCAGAATGATGTGACATCATCAGAGGAGGTTTTCTACAACCTCGAGATACACAAACGTTTTTTGAGATTTCACCAATCTTTCGAGATCACGTCACCCTGGTTGCAAAAACAAAGTTTCCTAGCATTTTTGATATATTTTCATTGAATTATATAGTTATTATTTTAGATATTGATTTCAAAATTTTTTTGTTGGAGGTATTATACGACTTGTGAAGAAATAATTCATTTTTTTAATGTTTGCAATAACATATAAAAATTTATTGAAAACAAAAAATTAAGGGGCAAAAAGTAATTGTCAATCGCTATAAAGAAATTATACGCTTCAAGATAATCGAAAATAAGTTTTTATTAAACAAAACAATTTTTTAATGGTTACAATTACTAATAAAATTGCAGTGAAATAATAATAATAATAATAATAATAATAATAATAATAATAATAATAATAATAATAATAATAATAATAAAATTAGGCGAGCTCCAAGAGTATCAAACTTGAGACCTTTACTAAAAATGTTAAAATTTCAACCACTAGACATATAGAAATAGTTGAATGAATAGTTATCATATTGTATTATATATTATATAAATTGATTTTTTTAAGGCAAAGTATTTACTAAAAATATTTTGAAAGTTGAGGAGGCTGCCCCCTCGCCCCTTAGTAGATTCCGATAAGTCCAGTCTGGTAGACAAACTGATACTAACATTCCAAGGAAAGGGAAATGGGAAGGAACTTTTGTTGAATAATAGTTGGCCTTGAACAATTTCAAACCACATTAGCCCTGAGCGGATCAACAACCGACTAAGCTCGCTCCTTCCAAGGACTATTCAGGACATTCTCCTTTTCTGGATCTTTTACGACCACGAGAAGATATTAGAATATGTAGACGTAAGATGTACTCCTCAAATACTGCTGAGTTAGACCTTTCCGTTTTCGACATTGCAGCATGGTCAAATTGCCACACCTACACAAAGGAAGGTTATTCCAAAGACTGCGAAGAATTCGAATGAGGCTATGAGAAGGAAGTCGTTGCTAAAGTGGATGGTGGGTGCCGATGTCTTATTAGAGTGGTGAAATACAAGCGAAGAAGTGCCATCCTGGATTTAAGGTTGAAGACAAACTACTTTAGTTGAGTCTTTTCTTGCAGACAAAAACTAGGCAAGGGGTAAATCTCAAGATCACGAGCGTTCCGCTTCCCAATCTTTGACCTAAAACTCTTGTTTTTTGGACTAGTTAGTAGGGACTTCATGTGCTCTCATCTTATGATAAAGGATCGAAGTAATAGAACAAACAGGCCCTGACAAGAGAGCGAACCCCTAAGGAGCTAAGCCATGCCTCTTTGATTCGAAGACTTACCCGCTTCGGGAACCACATACCCAGATTGAATATCATTTTGAACACGAAGACCGGGGCCAAATGCTAGGATTAGTGGTTTTCTCTTTTCCGAGAAGGGTTGGAACCCTATAATATTAGGCCCTTCCAGTTGGTACCTTCACCCTTTGACCTTTTCGAAGGATGGCACTTTCTATTTATATTTATTGGATATTTTTTTGAACTCTCGAGCTTCTATACCAACGAGAGAGGAAAGAAGTAGCGAGATTGGTACGGAGAGGATAGCAGCGGAGCTAGGTGCATTTTGTGGATTTACAAAAAAAAAAACGTATGTCCCCTGCCAAATCCCTATCAAGATGGGACCAACTGGCCCACCAACAGGATAAAGTGAAAGTTTGAATACCAAATTTGCGTGTATATATATATATGTAAAAGCCAAGCTGGCTCTTAGAATCTGGTTCAATTTGAATTTGCCTCTAAACGGTTGGAATGTTCAACCCATCTCATTATAAAATGGAAAGTGGGGAACTACTATTTGCGCACAACATTAAGAAATGGAAGTATTTTATCTTGTCTCCCTGCCAAAACACTATGGCTTTTGGTCCAATTTCAGACAAGTCAACAGGGAAGCAACCAAAGTCGGTCGCCTTTACTGACTTTAGTTCATTGAGTCATTCCGCTAGCTTCCTACTATTTGGTAACCACTCCCTATTTTTTTTGCCCTTTGCCTTTAATATCTTTACCAATAAACCCGGTAACATGCTTTTCCTTTTTGTTTGCCAGGATTTTTTTATTTTTCGTTTGGCGTGCACTGCTATTTTTATTAACTAGCTCCTTCATGGAATGGGTTGGAGGCTTCACGAAAAAAATGACTATGAAAATGGAAGCTATCAAAGCTGAATTGTTTAGTAAGTTACCCCTCGGGGTTAACTATGATTGATATAAATCACCAGGCCGGAGAGATAAATACAAAATTCCGTGTCTAAAAAGGAAGAGATTTTAAGTCACTTGACCGAAGTCAAGGAAGATATAAGCTGGTTCGCAAATAAAATGAGAGTATATCGACCCGTCGTCCCTCTCAAAACAAAATCCTTACTTTTGGTAAGTTAGCTTTAGCGAGCTAGCATCGTAAATTGCATCCTACTTATACTAGTAGGTAGGTTCCTTTTCTTTCGTGTTATATTACAATATTTTTTTTATCTCTCTCAATCAAAGTGGACATACTCGGATCATATTCTGGTAGCCAAGAAGCAAAAAAAGGAAAGGATTGACTTCCACAGGAATGAAGGACTGAACAAGTGAACAGAGTAAAGCTGGAAGGATATGTCTTCTGACTACCAACCAAACACGGAACAAGGAGCGAGCCTTTTTCAATCAAAAAACACGGAAATAACGTAAGGGTTTAGGCTTTTAGAAAGGTTTTATTTGTTCCGGGCAATCTAGGGTTTCTCTCCAAGAGCGTGAACTGCTAGGGTGGCCATGGCACCGTCGAACAACCACCGAGGAAGGGAGGAGCCCTGGTTGGCACTGCTCCTACTCCTCCTTCCTTTGCTTAGGTCTTGGGGCGCATAAAAAAGCTTGTGCTTCACGAAACACCCACAAACCATATTTATTTCTTCTTTCTTCGTACTCGTCCCATCCGTCGGTTTGTCTCTCTAGGCTTTCTAATATGAGTGACCTCGTGGCATAGTCATTTTATTCTTTTGAGTCGCTTCTGAATACCTGAATTCTCATTTGATTACAGTCTTTATCGTCGATCAAAGGGAAGCTCCATGCTAGCTTCATTCCTACAGCGGGCTCCATAATATACTCAAGAGTCTATGCTATAAAAGCCTTGCTCCTTTAGTCCTTTGTACTTTTTCTTTGGTTTCCTTAGCGGAATAATAGCAAAGTCTATTGTTGACGCTCCTGGCCTTCCCCGACCACAAGGAAGCAAACAACCTTCATTCAATGTTGCCTGCTTATCTATCGCTAAATCTGTGCCGGAGATCGGAGCGCTACACTTTACTTATATGGGTCCAGAGGGAATAGCAAGGTCACTCATCCAAGAGGGAAAGAATCGAACCTTTCGTCTCATGTGGCACTCAACGATTCAACCGAGAAGATTCGGGCACAAAAGGGGACGCTCAGTCAAACTTTCCATGTGGCAATTCACTCTTTCCTCATTTGAAAGCAAAGCTCAACATACATGCCATTTAGTAGCACTCAAGGGATGTCGAAGAACAATGGAACCATGAAAGTAGAGCTGAAATCTCGTGCCAAAGTGGCACACATATGCTTCCAAATGTGGTTTCATGTCCAGGTTGCTTACTGACGGAGTGCATAGTGTAAGTATGGTTAGGTGATTTGACGCTTGCAAAATGGAACTCAGGAGCAACCCGAATCATGAAACCATTGGTGCATTGCATAAGAAAAGGTTTGAATAAAACGGTAGGACCATAACGAAAGGGGCAACAATGCAACAACATTGAAGGGACTTTGGAGGGAAAACAGACATCCCTACGACAAGAGAACGAAGGGCATATGGGACACATATTTTTCTTTTCTCCAATAGAGTACTTATGTCAGGCATGACTCTATCGCCAGACTCGATCACAAGCAGGAGTGGTTCAATCGATCTATCTACATAAGGGTAGCTCATTCAATTTCCCTCGGCCATGTATTTGGTCGAAGAAAGATCTATCGCGCTAGTCCATACGCGAAAGCCTAAGATCAACTCCATCCACCGGAGCAAGGGAAGAGAGGCTCGTTCCTGAACTTGAAAAAGTAGAAATCAAATACAAATAGAAGGGTCATTCGTAGATCAGCAAAAAGCTATTGATCCAATCTGATCCAAGATGAGGTGACCTTGTGATATCTTCCTATGGTTGGCATGAGAATCCCTAATAAAGGGGAAGAATTTGATTCGATCTTCGGGCTTATAACCAACCTAGGCGCAGAGAGTCATGGGAGTACAACCCGTCACAAGAACAAGGGCGGGAGAAAGAGCAAGGGTGTACGGAGCCACTAAACACCATAAGTAGCATACAACTTAATACCCTGCTTTGTGATTGTAGTATAGAATAAGTAGGGATCGTTCTAGACCGGGGATTAGAGAGTTTGTCAATTAATACTAATAATAACTAAAAGACAACTAACAACCTAACTAATTAAATAAAAGGGGATTGGATTTTCTAAATTAAAGTATGAAAATAACTACGAAAATTATATTATAAAGATAATAAAACTAAATGGATGGCAAAGATGAGAAATTAGCTAAGGATTTATCTCCACACACCAAACATATGCTTATAAATCAATCTTCAATAATCACTTGCTAACTCGTGAGAGACAATGCTCAAGACTAACCGTGACCGCACTGCATTAATCTTATTATTTTCCCAAGTTCGTTGAATTAAACTAAGCGTCGCTTTCAAACTATTTTTATCATGCTATCTAACTAGGAATCGCAAGTTAAATAACAATCTAAGATCATTAAGTTTTGTGGAAAATATGAACACTGACTAGGCAATTACAAGTATGATCAACATCTTGTTCTTGCCTGGGTTTTTACTTAACCTTATCAACATTCCTTGGTATTTACTCATTGTGAATACAGGATTATAACAATTAGGTGAAACTCTCCTATACTCTAGCCCCAGATCCTAGCATGCTTACTAAGTTGGCCACCTTAACAAACATACAAAGAAAAGTTCTCTATAAAGCAGTTAAGCAAAACACAATCACTAATAGCAAGGAAGATTAAATTCAATTAATTTATAAAGCACATGTTCGGGGCTTCGAATCCACCCCTAACTAAGAGGAGTTTAGCTAGACATATTAATTATGTTCAAACAATAATCCATAATCAATAATCAAACTAAAATAAGTAAAAGAGTTAAGAGATGAAACAAAACATTGTAGCCTGATCCGTGGTGGTACTGAGTAGAAGCTGGGTTGCAAATAACGGTCTGAATTATTTTTCTCCCTGCTTACTTCGTGATCTGCTAACTTCACGTTCTGCTTCTTCAGCTCATGATCTCTTCAGCTCCTTGTGCGACTGTTCTGGTGAGAGGAGGTTGCGAGGGATAAGGCGACGGTGGTCGGTGTTTGCGTGGCTGGAGGAGATTAGATAATTAGGCGAGAGAGGGATGGGGCGAGAGGATGGAAGAAGGGACTGTGTTTGTAAGGAGGAGGAGATGAACAGAGGCCTACGGTGGTGGTCTGTGACTGTGATGAGAGGACGATGAAGCTGGGTGGCTCTGGTTGCAAGCGTGGATGATGATAAAGAAAAGTCGGCGATGGTGATGAGAGGACGATGAAGGGTCGATCGATGGTTGATGATGGGTGTTGGCGAGGATGTTGTGCTGGATGATGAACTGAGACAGAGATGGGGGTTTGCGTTGTGGGTTTTGTGAAGGAAAAGAGGAAGACAGTTGAGGGACTGCTGCGATGATGGGTTAGGGCTTGTTGTGGAGCCTGTAGATGGATGATCTCTCAAAGCCAGGTATCGTCCCCTTTTTATTCTTGTTTTCTTCTTTTTGTGGTTTCCTTGTTTGTGTGGGTTCCTTGTTTCCTTGTTTGTGTGATTTCCTTGTGCAATTGGTATTTCTAAATTGTCAATTTGCTTCTATTTTAGAATATTGTAATTGAAAACCTACACAAACATGAAAATAACAATTAGTATCATAATTAACAAGTAATAGCTAAAAATATATATAGAAATATGGTACTAAAAATAGCCTAATTATTCCCCTATCACAAAGTTGAAGGCCTCCGTGTAAGCAGTTTATTTTATTGAATCATGACCAGCATCAGAGCACCAACCAGAAGTAGCAGCAATTCTAGAGCATTGTGTAGTTCCAGTTGTTCTGGTTCGAGCATCTACCTTGAAATTCTATTACTTTACCTCTGTGCGAAAGATCGGTAATGAGCTTCTTTTTTCTCTTTTTATTGAGGTAAACTGTACTACAACATTTGTTATTTTTTTAATGGCTCATCTTTCGCTTTGATCGGCTTATCTTCCGGTAGTATTTTAGCCTATCTTGCGGTATATTTTGGTTTTATTTCCTTACTGTGTTGGGAGTTCTCTGAGGCTATTACTCTGATCTACGATCAACCTTCAAGTAAGAACATAAATTACAATCAAATAGGAAGTGGTCCACATAAGAAGGGAGACTACCTAACGCTAACAGTGAATGAAGGAGTTCCCAGTCAGGCTCCCCTCATTCGGTGAGGCAGAGGGATCCCTCATGCTCATAAGTTCAATAATAAACAAAATTACAATCTCATTTCTTGCTTTACTACGCTATGCCAAAGCCTCATCATTGATCGATAAATCCCCTCTGGCTGATTCCCATGAACAGATAACGCCAGAGAACAACAGATGGAGAGAAGGAAGGAGTGTAGTTCAATGGATATGAGGCAGCCCCTTTGTAACATATGTTCTCTTTTTATTTGTACCACTGCGGTAGTATTTAGAAAAAGAGAACAGGTGAGTTTTATAGAAGGGAAATGACTATATGCCACCTCCAAGTTTCTAAATACTACCGCAGTGGTACAAAGAAAAAGAGAACAGATGTTACATAAAAATTTTCTGTCACGCTCCGCTCATAAGAAAAATCCCAACAGACCGGGAGATTTCCTACGAACGGCACGTGACATACCACTTAACCACATTTTCACATAAACATTTCTCGAAAAAATGAAATTCCAAAATATTACACAAAACTCCAAAATATTACAACCATTCCAAAAGCAACCTTCGCCCCCAACTCCACACATCAAAGCGTTCACACAAACATAACTTGCATATTAAACACCAAATAGCAAAACACAAAACATCTTACAAACCCTGGGAAAGACTAGGATCTACTTCCGCTCGGCTTGATCAACAAAGTCGCTTCCAACGCCTGCACTCCAATAAAAGTACACTCATTTGCCACAAAACAAAGCAAAATGGGTCAGCCTAAAGCTGGTATGAGCAGATAAAAAAAATCAACTACAAATAACACAAATAATAATCCATATTTACCTTACATCACACTCTACAACTTATTCATAATGCATCAACCATATGGTTAACTAGTCATATGCACAAATAAGATGATCAACAAAAACATAACTTTTTAAAATACCATTCCTTTCAAATGGATGAAAATTTTCATAATCTTTTGCACATGTCATCTTATCAAATTCTCGCATACTCACTTTCACAACATATCATACCATTTAATTTATTTTTAGGACATACTTGTTCCAAGACATGTCTCTTCTATTGGTCCTTAGGAATTCTCAATCACATCAAGTAAGTCAAAACTCGTACAATGGCTTAGTTTCCTACCGGAAGACATGCTACATAAAATCTTAAACCATGAATACCCTATCGCACCTATCCATGTGTCGAATGTGTCTCACCCCGACACACCTCCACTCGTGTACCAATACCCACTTTGAGTATGTATGCATTTCAAATGGGGTGTCGTCTCTAAAATGAATACTTCACCTCAAAAGACTGGACACACGGGCCAAATCACAATTTAAAACTGCGTGCTGGAAGAGAACTAAGTTCACACTCTTCCTCTGACCCCTCAGGAACACTCCACTGTATCACGTGAGTCATGACTCGTACAGTGGCTTAGTTTTCCTCTTTTGAAAATCGGACACTGCTCCTTAGGAACACTCCACTATATCACGCGAGTCATAACTCGTATAGTGGCTTAGTTTTCACCTTTTGGAGACAGGCACCGTACAACTCACTATGTACGGATTAAACAAATATAAGAAACTCAGGCATCTATGGCCAATATTGTACCACTTTGTACATTTCAAACGCCGGACTAGGGTATTCATGTCAAACTCAAAATTTCTCAACACTTATCAAGTAGCATCATTTTCATAATTCCATAAGATGAACTAAATTCTAAATATCACAATCACATATATGATGCACAATATTCAATAATAAACATCTACTTGAAACACGCATCACGAGGCGCATTGTTGCAAAAATTAAAATATTATAAAATGTGAAATAAATTTATTCTAAAATTTAATTTTATCACAGTGGTCACAACGGTGAAAACGGTAGTAAAAACAGAGTTATAAATCAAATTCTATGATCAGTCAAAATAGGGTCAAACAGATGACGTCAGCGTCTTTTACCTCAGAGCAGATTTTCCAGAACTTTTCAGTGTAATATAGCAACTTCAATCATACACACAAGTCGCATTTTTCAACCAAACCCTGAGAACTTTACACCATTGGAAATCCCTTACCTTCTACTTTTTAACCATGCAAGATTTATCCTTAAGTGCTTTCAATAACAGAAAATAAAACCAGATCTTTACCCCCTGTTCATCACGTTTTAAAGTCGGACTTAAAATTTCAATAAGTTACAGTTCAACACACCAACTTCAAACACCTATAACTTCTTCAATACTTATCCAAATTCTGCCTATAAGCTACCTATAGAAAGATCTCACCTTCATCTTTCAAATGAAAGCAATCAAAAATAAAAATACTGACAGAATCGAAAAATACCATTACGAAAAGACACTTGGTTACCCATCTTAACCCAAACTAGCATACCCAAAATCTACAAAAAGAAAAGAATAAACATGCAATCTAATATGTTAAATCATTCAAGAAATGACAAATCTACTCACCAACTACATCTATTGCAATCCTCAAAGCATAAGACTTCTCCTCCCCAACATGCATCAAAATCCTCTGGCAAATCTTTAAGAATCCCTCCTTCTCAAGCTCTCTCCTAGAGTTGGTTGACCAAGATAAAACCACCCAAGACCTGATGAGAAGAGTAAAAAAAAGGGTGGAGAATTTGTGTAGAATTTTATAAAAGGGAAATGACTATATGCCACCACCAAGTTTCTAAATACTATCGCGGTGGTACAAAGAAAAAGAGAACAGATGTTACACCCTTCCCTTGAGATTGGAAATTGAAGTCCCGGTTGATTGATCCTTTGAGTTAGTTCTCCCTAAGGTGACCGCCTTGGTTGAAGGTCCTGTTTCACGCCATTAACCTTAATTGCAGTTATGTGGCCTTCCCCATTCAACTAGGTTAGCTGGAACGAGTTGTCTTCCTATAACCGAGGAAGGACAGGTTTTTTTCTTCTCCTTCTTACCGACACCTTTCTTTCATCCATCCTCTTTTAGATTCATAGGGAACTCCTTAATTAGTGCTTGCGCTAAGGAATGTGAAATCACTCTCAATTGATTGGCATACCAAGAAAAACGATCGAAAAATGTCGTTATTTGAGGCTGTGGAATTGAATTTGCATATACATACTATACCTCTAACATAATATGAGTGGCAGGGTAGGCCTCTTTTCTGATGCCGTGTCAAGTGATGTGGCAGGTGATGTGGTGAAGTTTACATGGCATAGAGATAAAGGAACTATGTTCAAGTGCATTTTAGATGTAACGCGGGACTAGAGTGACTTGTAAAAATCAGCTGTCTTTTGCGCCATGATTGAAAAAGTATGATGACATCAGCATGGTGACGTGGCCACTTCACCTCTGATGCTACAGACTAAAGAAAGTACTAAATTACTAAGCAAAGCCACCCAACCACGAGTCAAAAGCTACATTTACGTCTGACTATTCAATTTACTAGATCTTTACACTTTTTTATCGAGGGAGGTGCATAATGTAATGAGAGAGTCATGAGCCACAGGTCCGCGAGTCGTTTTTACAAGTAAGAATAGGTTGTATCGAACAGGAACAAACAAAGGAATAGAAATCCCAATCCCAAGTCAGCGGGTAACAAATAATCAATCGAATCGGTCTTTGTCTTGTAAGGAATAGTAATCAGTAGTAGGTATTTGTTAGTATCTAATCTTAATAGAGTAGGAACCCGCGAGCCATTCGAAAGCAAAAAAGCTATTGTATGAGCAAGCAAGTCAAGGTCAATCAAAAAAACCAAGAAAGACGCTATTCAACACCATTTTACACTCAGAGAGGCCTATAAACGAGGGAATACAACGCACGGAGTTCTCACGTCAAGGAGTAGATAAGCAGACACTGTGAAAAACCGTATGCATGAGGCAAGCATATGACACAAAAAATACTCTTTCGGAATCAGGTTAGTCAAGGGTCATGAGCTCAATCAAAACTAGCTACACTTGCCTCTTAGCCCACCTGCAATCCTTCTTGGCTGGTGAAAGTGTTGGACGAACAAGACTCGTCTTTCATGCGAGCTCTCTTTCACTGGGAGGAAGTCTTATCACTTGGAATACAGCTCACTCACCATCATCTAAATGAAGTGAAGTATACAGGTCCATAAAAAGAAGATAGAAGGCTATTCCGTGAGTTTACACGGAAGCAAGCAAATAGCTGATAGTTGTTTATGCCCAAGGTTAGATTATTGACATCGATTTTGTCAAAATCGGGTAGAAAGAGGATGCATTGGCTGATAACAAGTAGATCATATCCATCACACTTTCCAAGTCTGTCCGGACTAGACCGTAGCAAGCTTCCAATTGGCCTGTCACCTATCATCCCCCTCCTGATTAGAGAAGTTGGACAGACACTCACTCTTCTCGTCCACTTTACCATATCGACCAGGAGTCTGTTAACTAGTCACCGGTCTATGGCACTAAAGAAAGTCGAGAAACAAGAAGGTTAGGATGCAAAGCAATAGAATAGGTTAGGTTGTCGCTCAAGCAGCTGTGGAAGCAGACTCCATGAAAAAGTCGTGTGCAACAAAGTAGGAAGATTGACATCAGTGCTTAAAAAGTCGAATTAGCATATGGTGCATCGAAGAAATAGAAGTCAAATCCTTCTATACCTTGCTTCCATCACCATGCCCAGTTTGTGCACAGTTTGGATGAAAAAAAGAAATGTGCAATGTGTCAGGACTAGTACCGTTGGTCAGGGAAACCAAGGTCAGAGGCCTTTCAAGACTTTCCTAATGGTCTCAAAACTCAATGTTCCCTTTTGAAAAGTCCCCAAATGCTTAGCATCTATATTATAGGGGGAAGGTTTGAGCTCTTGACTGTGAGGACGTGTTGCCTCCATTGCATAGTCGGGCCAGACTGTACCGTTAGCATTTTTATTGTTTTCTTTGCATTGCTTTTCAACTTCAAACTTGTATTTCCATCGATCGATAGCATCGAACTAGTCTTGAGCAACGTCCTTCCGAACGTTCCTCCCCATTGTAATCTATTGAATGTGAATGAGAGCTTTTACTGACTATTGTGCATTGTTATATTGTCTACAGATTGATATTGTGCATTCTCAAGTTAATATTTGTGCCCGTCAAAGTAATTACTCATAGGCTTACTAGTGAATTGGATAGCTAGTGCCGCACGGATTACTAGTCCGTGACAGTTGGTATCAGAGCTAGAGCTTGTTGAATGCAAACCAGGATGCAGGAACTAAATGAGCGCCTTAGCGCTATGGAGGAACGACAGGCTAGTCGAATGCATAGACTAGAAAGCAGAATGGACCAGTTGAACACTTTGGGAGAACAGATTAGTCGGTTGGATGGACTCTTTTCACTGGCAGACAGAGTGGATTCGCTGGCTGAGCACGTTGATAACTTAGAGGGACGGACAGTCTCTATGGAAGAGTCGCCTCACCCCACAGCTCAGGTGATGAGTGACTTCCAATTACAGTTGGAGGACTTATTTGCAAGGGTTGGCTTGCTAACTAAGGCCACAGGAACGACGGATCACCATAGGATGAAAGTACCCGAGCCAAAGTCATATGCTGGGGCACGAGATGGGAAGGAGTTAGAGAACTTCTTGTTTGATCTGGAGCAGTATTTTCGCGCGGTGAACCCCGAATCAGAAGAAGCCAAGGTTACCATGGCGACCATGTACTTAGCAGGTGATGCGAAACTATGGTGGAGAACCAAATATGCAGAAATGGAAGAAGGTCGCATCCTTATTAGAACTTGGGCAGACCTCAAGAAGGAACTCAGAAATCAATTCTTGCCTGAGAACACTGATTTCTTAGCAAGGAGGAAGCTCCACACCATCAAACAGACAGACAATATTCGAGACTATGTCCGACAATTCTCAACTTGCTTGCTAGATATTCGAGACATGTCTGAGAAGGACAAAGTTTTCTGTTTCATGGAACAAGCTCAGCCGCTTCTACAAGCGGAATTGCAAAGGCAGAAGGTGACAGATATTACAAGTGCTATTGCGGCAGCAGAAAGGTTTAGCGATTATATGCCCATGACTGGATCCACTTCGCTCAATCACTCCACAGCTAGAACTGGCAGTACCAATTCAAGCTCAGGGTCGAATGCTCGCTCACCTCACCAAAACTGGGGAAACTCAAGTCAGAACCGAGGAAACTACAATTCCCGGCCGTCCAACCAGAATTGGAGTTCCAACAAAAACTCGAATGCCAGCTCTAGCAACTCAAATTACAACAACAAGGAAGGCAAAACTACTCTGGGCAGTGGAGACCATCTGCCCCTGCCCCATGCATTCTTTGCAATAACAGGGATCACCCAACAGGCAAATGTCCATCCAAACCAGCTCTACACTCATTAATGTCCTTGCTTCAAGCAGAACCTTCTAACTCGACCGCATCGAGCTCGAACCCCACCAACAGTGAGACCTCCCAGATGGGAGCTCTACGTAAGCTCAATGCTGTCAAAGGAGAAATGTATGAGCACCCACACAAGAAGGCTTTGCAATACATCGACATCACTATCAATGGGTTCCCTTCCCAAGCATTGTTGGATTCCGGAGCGACAGACAATTTTATTGCCCCAGATGAAGCTAGACGTGTGGGTCTGAACTTAGAAGGAGATGTGGGTAAGTTGAAAGCTGTCAACTCTGAGGCAATCTCTATTAATGGTATGGCTAGAGCTGTGCCACTACAGGTCGGTCCATGGGAAGGAAGATCAAACTTCTTGGCCGTTCCACTTGATGATTTTAAGGTGATTCTTGGCCAAGAATTCTTCCGAGGAGCTGCAGCAGGACCATTACCTTTCATGGACTCCTTGGGGTTTTTCGGACCCAGACTACGCATTGTACCAACCTCAATTCGACCAACAACTCATGATAGAATATTGTCGGCGCTCCAAGTCAAGAGAGGCTTGGCCAAAGGAGAAGATACATACTTAGCTGTGGCAAAGCTAGAGATGGAAGATGATACTAGCAAAATCCCTGAGGAAGTTTTCCAAGTTATTGCTGACTTCAGCGAAGTGATGCCGAATGAATTGCCAAAGAATCTACCTCCCAGAAGGCTCATTGATCACGAAATTGAGTTAGTCCCTGGTGCCAAGCCACCCTCACGTAGTCCATATCGCATGAGCCCTCCAGAGCTGACCGAATTGAGAACACAACTAGATGGCTTGTTGGAGTCGGGATTCATTCGGCCTTCTAAAGCACCTTATGGGCACCTGTTCTTTTTCAGCGGAAACATGATGGCAGTCTTCGCCTTTGTGTTGATTATAGAGCCTTGAACAAAGTCACTATAAAGAACAAATACCCGCTGTCGCTCATTGCAGACTTATTCGACCAACTTGGATCCGCCAGATACTTCACAAAACTCGACTTGAGATCAGGTTACCATCAGGTCCGCATTGCTGCTGGTGACGAACCCAAAACTGCTTGTTCTACTAGATATGGGTCATATGAGTTCCTAGTAATGCCCTTCGGCTTGACCAATGCTCCAGCTACATTTTGCACCCTTATGAATGGCCTGTTCCGTCACCTTCTGGACAAGTCTGTGGTTGTCTATCTTGACGACATTGTGGGTTATAGTGGGACTATAGAAGAACACCTACATCATTTGCGAGAAGTGTTCCAAATCCTTAGGGATAATCATCTCTTTGTCAATAAGGAAAAATAATCATTCGGCCAGACCCAGATCAATTTCTTGGGTCATGTTATTGGCAATGGCAAGATTCGGATGGACATGGAGAAAGTCAAGGCAATCCATGATTGGAACTCTCCTAAGAACGTGTCTCAACTACGTTCTTTCCTTGGATTTGCAAATTATTATCGTCGCTTCATAAGGGACTACTCTAAGAGAGTTGTTGCCCTGACAAATTTGTTGAAACAAGACCGAACATGGGAATGGGATAGGCAGTGTGAAGCTTCATTCCAAGACTTGAAATTGGCCGTGATGAAAGATCCAGTATTGGCCTTGCCAGACATCACCAAGCCCTTTGAAGTACAAACAGATGCATCTGATTATGCCTTAGGGGGAGTTTTACTTCAAGATGGTCACCCGGTAGCATATGAGAGTCGAAAGTTGAATGATACAGAGTCTCGTTACTCAGCTCAGGAAAAGGAATTGCTAGCCATTGTACATTGTTTACGGGTGTGGAGACACTACCTCTTGGGATCTCAAGTCCTTGTTAAAACGGATAATGCTGCAGCAAGCCATTTCCTTACTCAGAAGATGCTAACCTCCAAGCAATCTCGATGGCAGGAAAAATTAGCAGAATTTGACTTAGTATTGGAATACAAGTCAGGGCGCACTAACAATGTAGCTGATGCACTCAGTAGAAGGGCAGACCTTGCAGTGCTAACCCATACTGGTCCGAGTTATACCATCTTGGAGAAGATCAAAGTAGGCCTACAGACAGATCCACAAGCGAAGGCAATTACAGAGTTGATCAAGCAGGGCAAAACTCGACGGTTCTGGATAAAAGATGGAGCAATACTCACAACTGGTAATCGCCTCTATGTTTCGCGAACTTCGGGTCTGAGGAAAGAACTTTTGAGAGAATGCCATGACACCCATTGGGCGGAACATCCAGGTTGGAGACGAACACTTGCATTGCTAGAGAGGGGGTACTATTGGCCGCAGATACAGGAGGATGTAATGGCCTATGTTCGAACATGTCTTATTTGCCAGCAAGATAAGGTTGAAAGAGATCGACCAGTAGGCTTACTAGAGCCCCTACCTGTTCCAACTCGTCCTTGGGAAAGTGTTTCCATGGACTTCATTACGGGGTTACCGAAAGTGGAGGATTTCAGGAGTATCCTTGTAGTTGTTGACCGATTCTCAATGTGACCTTTGTGCCGACCGGACTGCTTGCACAGCCGAAGATACAGCGCAATTGTTCCTCAAGCATGTAGTGAAGTATTGGGGACTGCCCGAAAACATTGTTAGCGACCGTGATGCTCGCTTCACAGGAAAGTTCTGGAAGGAGTTGTTCAAGCTCTTGGGATCCAAACTTAATATGTCGACAAGCCAACATCCCCAATCTGACGGACAGACTGAGCGCTTTAACTCTATGCTTGAAGAATACCTTCGTCATTTTGTAAGTGCAAACCAGAAAAATTGGGTGGGACTACTTGATGTTGCACAATTCTGTTTCAACTTACAAAAGAGCTCAGCTACTCACTCCAGCCCCTTTCAGTTGGTTACTGGTCAGCAACCATTGACACAACATACAGTTTTTACCGGATACCAAGGACCCAGCCCAAGAGCTCTTGAATTTGTCAAAGCCTGGCAGAAAAACATTGAAGTTGCTCGAGCCTATCTTGAGAAAGCCTCCCGTCACATGAAGAAATGGGCCGACAAGAAACGACGAATTGATCCTTTTGCAGTCGGGGACTTGGTCTTGGTGAAGCTAGATATGTTCAACAAGTATAAAAGGACAGCTAGAGCACACAACAATCTGTTTCGCAAGTATGAGGGACCGGTACAGATTATTGAGAAAGTCGGCAAAGTCTCCTATCGCGTCAAGTTACCACATTGGCTCTGTTTCACTCATCCTGTCTTCCATGCAAGTAACTTGAAGTCCTACCATGCAGATGCCACTGATCCCACAAGAAATGTATCTACACGAGCATTGCCTAAGCATCATACTAAGCTAGATCGAAAAGTGGAAGAAATTTTAGCTGACCGCCTCATCAACAACACAGGCCCGGATAGAGAATATTTGGTCAAGTGGCAGGATGAACCTCCTTCAGAGATCAGTTGGGAGCTAGTCGAACATCTGCTGCCATACCTCTCAAAGCTGGAAGAGTACTTGGAAAAGTTTGTTGCGAGGGCGTCAGCGAATTAAGTGTGGGAGAGTGTCAGGACTAGTACCGTTGGTCAGGAAAACCAAGGTCAGAGGCCTTTCAAGACTTTCCTAATGGTTTCAAAACTCAATGTTCCCTTTTGAAAAGTCCCCAAATGCTTAGCATCTATATTATAGGGGGAAGGTTTGAGCTCTTGACTGTGAGGACGTGTTGCCTCCATTGCATAGTCGGGCCAGACTGTACCGCTAGTATTTTTATTGTTTTCTTTGCATTGTTTTTCAACTTCAAACTTGTATTTCCATCAATCGATAGCATCGAACTAGTCTTGAGCAACGTCCTTCCGAACGTTCCTCCCCATTGTAATCTATTGAATGTGAATGAGAGCTTTTACTGACTATTGTACATTGTTATATTGTCTACAGATTGATATTGTGCATTCTCAAGTTAATATTTGTGCCCGTTAAAGTAATTACTCATAGACTTACTAGTGAATTGGATAGCTAGTGCCGCACGGATTACTAGTCCGTGACACAATGCGTGGAGTGAGATCACTACCATACTTCAATTGCTCTAGCTTCAATAGGCTTCGAGTGCGTACCAGTTGGTCGGCTAAGTCCAAACATTGCAAGTTTTAAATGCACCGAGGGGAAAGGGGCAAAAAAATACCTTTTTTTTTTATCACGAGACCTGGATGTTCCCTTTGGAAGTTGTATTTTTATTTTTCCTTTGAATAATAACGCAATCTACAAAAATGGATGCTGGGAGAACAAATACTGGGGGTTCCACCCCGTACTCATTCCCCCTAAACTGAGAAACATCCAAACAAAAACTGAATTCACAAGTTTCCTTTCAGGAAGTTGATGACAGTATAGGAAATTATAGTACAACAGCATTCCACAGATTGGACTGAGATGCAGAATAAAAAATCAAAAATTACCCTCTGTTGGTGCCCAAGCAAAGTCAATAGTCTTACTGTTTCTACCAAGCTGAATTAGCAGCAGTTGAAGACGGCATCCGTGCAAACGAGCCCGAATCAACTATCTCAAGAAGAATATAAATGAATGAAATATGAAACCACTATTTTGGACATAAAAGAACTACACTCTACACTTGGATTGTCACCTTCCACTACTGCAGAATCAGTTTCTTGACTCCATTTTCAAGGAAACCAAATAAGTGCCTCTCTCAAACCTAAATTCATATCTACAAAGTAATCATCCACTACTTCCTGCAACCTCTGCAGCTCGTTGCCTCATCATCTCCATCACTGCAGCCCTTCGACGTGAATCGGACTGCTGCTGTAATCTCTTCAAATGTTCCTTCAAATCCCTATAAAAATAACATGCCACGACAATTAGAGCTACTTCACAAGAAAAGGTAAAAAATATAGTGTGATGGTCTTAGAGATACACACTTGCAACGTGGTACATGACATTCTGATTCTTTACAAGCTCGGGCATGCAGTTGAAGAATATACCACATCTTTTTACATAGCACACAACCTCCTGAAGCACGTGTTTTACATTGTATACCATGGCGAAATAACCCCTTAACCTTGCGGCAATTAGGGTAGGTGCATTGAAGAAAGCGACATTGAGAAGCATGCACCAAGAGATCAAGCATTTTCCTCAGCTGCACCACATCAATAAGAAATGCTAATGTCAGAATTTACTGAGTTGACAAATAAAATAAAATCATCATCATCATCAAAGCCCATTCCCGAGATTTTCGGGGAAACAAGTAAAGGAACCTCTTTTCGGGGAAATAAAATAAAATAAAATAAATAAATAAAGGATAAGAAACAAGTAACCAGATAATGTTACAAGAAACATATACAAATATCACACAACTAACAGATTTCAAAAATGAATGAAATAGAGAGTTGCAAGAAAAACAGGAATTTGTCATCATCTCAAAGGAACAAAAGAAAAACTCATCTACATCAAATAACCAAGCACATTTGATGTAGCCTGAAAGTATAGTGGTTTATCTGCCAACGGGAACATGGGAGAGAACTACTCCAGCTGCTAATGTTGCTTCGGAAAACAGGGACAAAACTCCTTTCCTTGGCTGTTATACAGCTATATGCTTTCATCATCTATACAATTTTTCCATGCTTTAAAATATAAAACATGTGATGCACATGCCTATACACTAGTATATTTTCACAAAACTATCTTCTGGAAAAGTCCAATATGACAAATTACAATTAATTGTAATATTGTAATTTCCTAGACTTTACATTATGTTCATAGCAAAGATTATAATACTCAACTTAAAATTTCATACATAGCTGCTTTTGTATTGTTGTTGGGAAACAGTCATGTTATGTGCGTGTTATAAATTGGTTTTGGTTTTGTGGAGTCCCCTTGAGAAATCTAATCAAGGGGGGCCTCTTGTGTTTGAGGTTTTGGTTTTTCACCACATGTTTTCTCCCTCATGATTTAAATTTTAGCTTACAAAGAATGCAAGTGTATGAAAGTATAACCTAACTACAATTATGGCCGTGTATGTGGAACCTCTTTTAAACTATTCCCTAGTGTCCTTGTAATTTGGTATCAACCGTCTTTCATTAAAATAAAGATGCATACCTGCACAACCCGTTGCTGTCGTGCCTCCTTGTTTTGTGCATCACGATCAGCACTAGACGGATGATTGGTCAACTTATGGGGATGATCCACACCTCCATCCTTTTGATAACAAGAGTTGCATACATCATAGTCGGGACAGATTTCACAACGCCAACCATGACCAGCTTCGACATCATTATAGCAGACATTGCATGTGGTAACAAAAGCCGGTGCAGTAGGATTGTGAAGGTGATATAGGACCATCATCGAGGAATGCTTTGCCCGGCGAAGTGTATCATATTGATAATGGTTTCCTTGACAAAGACTTAAAAATGCCTGTCTAGTATCAAAGAATTCACTTTCAAGAATCTCATCATTGTCCTTGGTATCTTCTGACACATCGTTAACTTCAACCTGCATTAAGATTTTTCTCATATCAATGATAGCTTTCCCTTTTCTTCTTTACATTCTCACTTCATGCATTCCTATAGAACTTGAACTGGTTGACCACATAAATGGCACTCTAAAAATTAAGGATAAATGCAGTTGTATTGTTTAGCAAGAAACTTTTCTTTAAAAGGAGAGCAGAAAGCGTACTGGGTGAAGTAAATGTTTCTCTTTACTATGGATAGGGTGTCTCTCCCTTTCTTCAAGTTTTTGTTCTGCATCATGGCATCTGTAATACAAAATAAATTTTAAAATAAAAAAAATAAAAAATAAAAATAAAAATAAAAATAAAATAAAATAAAATAAAGGATCAAAGATTGTCAGCTCAGTCAAAGGGAAGAAAAAAAAAAGGATCAAAGATTATCAGCTCACAGTCAGAGGGCATTTGAACACTGAGAAAACAATCTCAAGCATAACTTACTCAAATAAAATTAGTAGACAATCCCTCAACAAGTATAACTGGAATAATGGGAGAATGTTTTATTGCAAAGAACTCAATCTTGGTAATGTAAAAGGACTAAATAAAAGAAACTCATCTTTGGAATAATGCTCCTAAACCTACTGGCTAGTAGCTGCTATTGCTCCTACAGGCAGCTTTACTTGAAAGAAAATTGACATCCTGTTATTATTATTATGAGTTTGTATGGCCCTTCCAGCAGTTTATGACGTAGAGTATCATTGAAGAAGCTTCAGGGAGTTCCGGAGGAGCGCGCATGCAAGAAGGACGTTTGAGTTTGATGCAAATGGCAAAAATTTCGTCCGTTTTATATAGTTATCAATAAAGAAAAAATTATTATTGGGTATATAAGCAATGATTTCAAATTCAGAGGGTTAATATACTCTGGCAACTTTACGTGAGCCCATTGAAAATACTAATGGAAGTGAAGACCCCATTACAGATTAAAAAATTTCATAGTTAAATGAATATATTAATAATAATAATAATAATAATAATAATAATAATAATAATAATAATAATAATAATAATAATAATAATAATAATAATAAACCCCTTACTTTTATTGATCAACTATTTATTTATTTCAACATCCGTTGTTGCTGGTCCACAGGCATGCAGTGAAGGGGCAAGAAAAAAAAAAATATGCTCAATAGATTCTGAGTGTTGCTGACATAAGGCACACCTGTTAGGTATGATCAGATCTATGCCAGATAAATGAAGCTAAATGATCCAATGTTGGAATCTTTCCTGGACCCGTTGCTCATTGCCCAGACAAAGAAGTTTATTTTGAAAATCTTGTGACCAAAAGGGGAGGGGAATGGCTGAGATGCTGCATTGTTTCAGGAGTACAACTTCAAGATGAGAGTCAAGTACAGTAAATCTTCCTGACTTGTCATTCCATTTCCACATATCTTCTCCATCACTCCATTGAGTATGCTGTATGACTTCTAAGAGCAGGAGTAAGCTAGCTAACACTTCTAAGCTTCAAGTCCCAGTTAGGAGTAGAGGCTATTGGGTTTTGATAAGGCTGAGCAATAATAGTTGTCTTAGCAAGTGACAGGATGTAGAATCGGTTGAACATCTCTCTGAAAGGGCTTGGGTTCACCAATTATCTTCCCAGAACATAGATCAAAGGAAAAGTGAGCCTGGAATTTGTGCTTCAAGTTCATTATGCCCCTCCACCAAGAACACCCTTAGGGATTGGAGGTCTGTTTAGTGAACTAGCTTTTCAATTCCATATTTCTGTTAAATAATAGCCCTTCATAAGTTTTTTGCTCCACTCCAAATCTCCATAACCATTTAGACAGAAGAGTTTGGTTAAATAAGTTCAGTTGCTTGATTCCCAGAAACCCCTCATGTTTTGGTTTGCAAATGTCCCTCCACTTCACCCAGTGATACCCCTTGGACTTATGGTCTGTTCCCCGCAAGAAATATCTACATATCTTCCCTATATCTTGTCGAATGGAGGAAGGCATGACACAAGACAGAAGATAGGGATGCTAGCCAAGGTGTTTTTAATGAGTATGACTCTTCCGATATGTATCTTGTTTTCCACACAGCCAGCTTGCTTCTCAATCTGTCAATGGTAGGCTCCCACCCTATTCTCCTTTGATGCTTTGCCCCCAAGGAATTAAAAATAGATGTTGTCATCTGCATATTGCTGAATGAGGATAGAGATTCCTTCCTCCCTGACCTGAAAACCTCTTATTAGGTCATAATGCTCAGCTCCAAGAATCAGTTGAGTCTCCTTGCTTGATTCCTCTAGTGGCTTTCAGAAAGCTTTCAATAGTTTCATTAACTTTCACAGAAAATGAGGTGAACTGAGGATGGTTTTGATCCATCCTCTCCATCCTAAGTCCAAACCCCATTGTAAGCATAATGAATTCAAGAAAGTCCCAGAAGGCCATCAAATAAATAATAAAAATTGAAGGATATTTAAAGTGTCAAAAAAAAAAAAATGGACTCAAATCCAAATATGCACATCGTCAACCTAGGAAGCACTGACTCTCGGAAAAACCCTCCGAATCCTAGGAATACGTGTGTCGGATACGGATACGCGTGCGATTCGCGTCCGATACGTATCCGACACGCGGTCAACGTATCGGTCAACTTGACTTGGTCAGGATACGCGTTGACACAGTCCGGATACGGTCCGGACACGGTCACGATTCGGTTGCTGCAATTTTTATTTTTTTTTCAGATCTTCATAAGATCGGACGGTTGAGATGCGAAGCCCTAATATAAAAACCTAATCTCGAACCAGATCTTGTTCTTGCTCAAACCACAGAACCTCTTGTTCTTGCTCAAACCACAGAACCAGAGAAAATGAGGAACCGAGGAGGCGAGGAAGAAAAGAAAGAAGGAAGAGGAAGAAGAGAAAAAAGGAAGGGAAGAAGAAGAAAGAGCTGGACTTAGAGGAGTCTGTCGGAGTCGGTTCTTGCTCAAACCATTCAACCAGAGAGAAAGAAGGAGGAACCGAGGAGGCGAGGAAGAAAAGATTTTCGCCATAACCTCATTTGCAGTGAAGCTCCATCCATCTCTCAGGTTCGTCTCTCACTTTCTGTCCTTCTGCTCTTCTGTTTAGATCTCTGTCCTTCTGCTCTTCTTTACAGATCACTCTGATTTCTAATTTCCCAAATCGAAATCTAATTTTTTGTTGTTGTTGTTTCTATTTGTGTTTGCAGGTTTACAGCTCGTTTCAGAGGAAGAAGAGGAAGGGGAAGAGGTGGAAGAAATCAGAAGAAGAAGGGAAAGAAGAAGACCTGCGAGGCTGCGACTGTGAGTCAGTGACAGTCGATCGATCACTGTTTCAGAGAAGAAGAAGGGGAAGAAGAAGAAGAATGAAGAAAAATAAGAAGAATAAGGAAGAAGAAGAAAGAGGAAATTACATGATCAAGTGATTCTCTTCTTCCACTTCATCTTCTTCAATCTTCGTTGTTCGTTTTAGTTATGTTCTATACTTCTATGTTTGATTTTAATACAATAAAGCCAACGAAATGCAAGAGGTCTGACTGTTGGTTTTATTTTTTTTAGGAGATCACATCTGGATCTGATTGTTGTCTAACTTGTCTTCAACTCTTCATTTACTGGCTGGTAGCTGCAGTATTTCTCTTCCTGTAAGTTATTTTCCTATTTTTTTCCATTTGCCGTAAAATATTCTAGCAATATTACCTGCAACCTGCAAGTTTGCAACACGTAAATAATTGCCAGTCTTCAATACTACTTGCAAGTTGCGATTATTAATTATTGTTTATGAGTTATGAGATTATGTTAATAGTTTTTTAACAAAATATAAAAATAAAGTTTGATTGACGTGTCGCCGAGTCCCCGAGTCCTAGTTTTTTGAAAATTGCCGAGTCGTCGTGTCGTATCCGTATCCGATACGACACGCGTATCATCTCTCCTTCTAATGAGGGTGCGATGAAACGAAGGAATGCATCTTGGAAGGCCACACCTAGTCAGAGATATAGGATTAGGCCTATGGGTGGTTACTCTTGACAATTCATATCCAATTTATCACAATTCATATCCAATTTATCAGGATCTCCCCCTTTCCGATTCGGTTGATTGAAGTCCTCTTCTGTCTAGATGACAAATCCCTCTCCGTTCCTAAATGGGTGTGCACCTCCAGATGGGCAGGGGCCGGCCTCCCATTCTCTTATGCAACATTTTTTAGCTTAGTTGGGTTGAGTGGATCGTGCTATAAGCCCCTCTCAACCCTATGTTTCTCACATGTCTTTATGAAAGCCTCTCGCCTTTCGAGATCCGGTCCCATCATCAACTCAGTCAGATCTTCTTGTTTGCCCACTTTTATGAATCTTCTCATTGTCTTGATGATAATGGTGACCGTTTAGTAAGTTTTTTTTTGTCTCTTTAGGCTTTATAGACACTCTCTAGAGTGATTGTATTTGTTTGCATTCCTAAGGAATTCAAGATGGGTTGAGAGAATTTAATGAAAAAATATGGGATGCCTTCTTATTTTATGTAGCAGCATAATGTTAGGGTCATATAGGGACGCCATGGACTCTTGCTAGTATACGATTTTGTAAAGGGTAACATTATCAATGAATTCCATTTCTCTTGCTTCACTAATTAAGGAATTGACAACACATGTCCCCACTAATTCAATCCTTCAAAAAAGGTATCAAGTGTTAAACGTTAAATATATAGACATATTAAGTTAATCAATGGTGTATAAAATGATTATCAAATTTTATCACCAAAGAAGATGAAATGTATGTACATTATTGCAGATTTTTTTCAGTGTTTTTATAGCGGATAGCTTATTCTTGATGGGGTCCTTTATGCTAAAGAGCTCATTGATACAAAGCTTCGATATGTGAATCCATGCTGGTGTGCAGAGAAAGACGATATTTATGACTCTTAGTTAAACTGCTATCATTGATTGGAATCACCGAAGATCGATTAAGTGAATCAAGACTTGCATTTCGAGTATCCCCATCTCAATTTTTATTCAATCTCAATTTTTATTCAATGGATCTCCAAAAGGTTTACCAAAATTCAAAGTTATCCCCATTCATTTTTTTAATCAGCAAAATAAACATGGATATACTTAAAAAGGAAAAGCCTTCCGTTGCGCAAAGAAAGTACAAGGGACAAGCCTGAATGGCAATTAAACAACAAATAAGCTATGCTTGGGTATGCCAAGCAGACATACAATCTTTGAATCTTCATTTTTAAAATTTCTTTAGATTTTCTCTATCTTCTTGATGTAGGGCAACACAAGATTATGTTGATTCAATTGTCGAATCGATTCCCAAAACCTAAATAGACATTTGGGGGGGGGGGGGATCAAAAGCCAAGAAAAGAAGACCTGCAATTTCATGATTCAATAACACTTTTCGTTTGTGAACGGACTTTTAGTAGCTTTTTTTCTTGTTTTTTCTAGTCCTAATCACTTTGGGACTCAAAATATATTTCCCTATTTATGTATTGTAGTTTAGAATTGACATTATTTGATTATTTTAGTCTTTTAGAATATCCCATTTGAGTAGGAATATAGAGTTTTTATGTGGCGTTTAGAATCTATATATTCCACACTTTTGTTGTTTTCATCAACCAATATTGATGAATTGCATAGACTTTTCTCTTCTTCTTCCTCCTAGATATGAGGCTGTATTTAGTTTGGTCACTTCCCTTAAAGTGCTAACTAGTTGGAACTCTTTGACATTCCATGAGGGTAGGATCCGGGGCTTTGATCTCTTATCTTATCGGTTGTTTGATGGAAAATCTCATGGGAAATAATTTGAGGCTAGGAGAATGATGTTGAAACTTAGATATCCTAGGTTAGTTGCCATATTGGGATCTAGTTTTTGTGTACGAAGGGGGTGAGGATTGAGAACCCAATGATCAGTTGGGAGAGTGTTACTATGCACCATACGACAATCTTTTGGATCAGTTTGGCTTAAGCCCCTTTGTAATACCTTTATATCTTCCTGTAGCATTACCTTTATCTTAAAAATAATACAAAATCAAAATAAAATAACACGGTAAATAATGCTTACTTGTCGCATAGCTGAAAATTACTGCATTGCTTGCAGACCCAACGCATTCCAGATGCCATAAGATGACAACAATGAGTGCAAGCATACTGCAAGTGTACCATAATAAAATCTTCCTTCATCGGGGAGATAGTTTCACCAAGCTGTTGAATAATAGAGTCGTAAGAAAGCAATGAATATTATGTCTGTGCAAAAGAAGAAATAAAACTTTGAAAGGGAGTTTTAACAGCATAAGTGTTTTGTTGACGGGAGAGAGAGAGAGAGAGAAGCAAACAAGGAAAAAGAAAGATTCAGCTATAGAGATAGAAAGAATTGAATGATCAATATGAGGCAGTCTGCTATTATTAACTAAGAAAGAATTGAATGATAAATATGAGGCAGTTTGCTAATATTAACTAAGAAAGAATTGAATGATAAATATGAGGCAGGTGCTATTTCCAAGAGTTTAACTATTATAAGTCACTGAGATTGAGGTAAGAAATCTTAGCAACAAAATAATTACTAAGAGGTGGAAAATTAGGGAATCCCTAAACATGCTTAGGTAGTCTTTGGGAATCAAACAAATAATTGACTCTGTTTAGCTGGCCTAAGTATATGAGAAGAATTAACATTACTTTCCGCATCAGCAAAACATCCTTTGAGGCATTCCCAGAAAGATCAGTATGGCCAGCAGCTTTTAAAGCCCTTTTTGTTATGGTCTTTTTGGTTTTTCCTTTCTTTTGTTGTTTCCTTCCATCTTCTTGCCGCAGTTGATTTATCATGTCCTCAGCAGCACCAGGCCAATAGTCACCATCAAAATATGGCAAGCGAGCAGCAGTGACCTTAGCCTTACATTCACCAGTGGTTACAAAGAAATGATCATATAAATTCGTGAGCTCGACCACAATATTTTCCTTTGCAGCTTTTCGTAACATAGCCAAATACCTGACAGAGGTACATACCAGGTAGAGCTATCAGGCAGAAGAGATGGAAATCCCATGCATGAATTACCCACCAAAAAATTGTCGGAAAAGACTATTCTGTGAGGATAACAGACTCACCATTCCCTGAGCTTATCAGATTTTGGCGTTTTCTGAATTTCAGGATGACAATATAAAATATAATCTTCGCCTTTTAATGGAGGGCATGCCCATATGTAGCAGCTTGTGAATCCCCGCTTCTTGCAATATTCCAGGTACCCTATCTGCAAAGAAAAGCGTGATAGCAGCGTCACAACTCAACCCTAATATAAAAGTTCAAAAGGAATAAAATACTATCCATAGAACCACACAAATCAATCAATCTATAACTCGACTAACAAGGGCCACGCTGAACCAGCATAACATTTAAAGGAAATAAGACTTCTATTTATGGAAACGAAAACAGCTCAGAATCTGAAAATGATTCACAGTGCTAAGATGGTTACAGTTCAGTTTCAGAAGACAAAAGTTATTCTATATCAAAAACACACACCCCAAAAAAAGTAAAAAAATTTAGGACCCTTGCAAAATGAGTTATCAAAGGAAAAACTTATATTTCCTTTATTTCTTAACTATTAGGAGAAAAAAAGAAAGCTTTTGAATCATTTTAGTGAACTTAATTGAAATACTCAAGAGCAATTCAAACATTCCACTTAATACTAACATTTTGAATGTCCTTAAAGCAGTATGTGAGGACAACCAAACCATTTTGAATTGCCTTAATGAGAGCAGTCTGGGAGGATTCAACCAACCCACTTAGGCAGCTAACAGATTCGACGGTTGAACCATCTAATTCAGTCCAAATTTCTGGATACAAAAATTCTCCCTACCAAGAACCTAAAGAAAAAGAACAAAACAGAATCTAAAAGTAGAACTTGCAATATTAATTGAAAGGGGAGTTCTATTCACATGCTATTTTCCAAACATTTAATAGAAAGGAAAAGCAGAATCACCAGAATTTCATGGTAAACAAATGTACGAAGAGCTTCTCCAGTAACTGCTTTTATCTCAGGCCTGAAGTATTTGACAGAATCAAGATAGGAAAGATATACACGCCTCTGATTCGGGAACTGGCATTCTGAACCAAATTCTTGAACATACATGCCAAAAAGGCATACTTCAACACCTTCAATCTTCTGAAACAACAGGACAACCTAGAAAAGGCATTTGTTTCACCTTTATATGCATCAAACATTATCTTCAAAACAAAACGAGAAAACAAATTTCATCTTGTTGCATACCTTCGATTTATATGGGAATTCAACTGGATAATTTTCTTCTTGAAAAATTTCCAAAAAACGCTGCTTTACTTCCAACTTTTTGTCAACTGAAGAGACAACTCTAACTACAAGTGCCTCTGCTCCTAGAACCTGGTCATCGTGTAAACCAAATGCAAGTCAGCTTATACCATGATGACAAACAAAACATGGGCTTGCTGAACTAGAGACAAGTTCTGAAATGTTTTGTCAACAAAGACACATTTTTCAATACAGAAGACAGATAATTAACAGGGAACTTATTAACCTATGAAGTAGGACAACAATCACTGTGCCTAGTAGATTCCATTCTAGCACATCCGCTTAAAGAAAAACACCAAAGGCCAATCGATCGAAAGTGAATCGTGTGCAATATGGTTATTTAAAAACCGCAATCTTTAAATTGTTTCATTATCGGACCATGATAAGCAAAAGCAAACTCAAAATCACCTCATCGAAGTGCTTCCCAGAAGCTCTGGCCCTCTCTTGCCTTTCCTGCTTCAATCGCTTGAACAGCCGCTGCTCTATGTGATCACTTAGGATTGTTCTTGGCAAATCTTTTGCACCGAGCACAGCACTCTGTGGCAAAGGCTTCCGTTCTCCTCTTTCAATCTCTTCTATGCAGCAATTTGGGCATGTATATTCAGCTTGCCCTCCATCATTCCTTCGACCATTAAATAGAGCACATATTTGATGTTGCCAAGCTTCACATTTATCGCATTGAACCCACTGCAGATGAAAATAAGGTCATAATTTTGTTTTGTGAACAATATTGGTATGAGAGTAAAAATAGGAAAAAACTTAAAAACCATGAGATTACCCATTCTTCAGTTTCCTCGTCGTTTTTCTTTTTTTCCAGCTTTGCCTTCAAAGTTGTAATCCCATCAACCTCAATGGCATCTCCGCGCGCCTCGTTGTAGCATGGTATACAGAAATAGCGCTGTGTATCACCACTTCCCATCGTATAGTACATTGCATTTCGCTTGATCCGAACGCCACAAGATGTGCAATATATAGGTGGAGGTTCAAAAGTAAGTTTCTCCACAGCACACAATTGACAAGAGTTTTCACTCATTGAATGCTCCATCGCTTGATTTTTTTCAGCCTTGGCTTTACTCTGTAAATTGAAAATTCGCAGATGGATAAAGTTAATACTTAAAGAATAAAATATAGAAACAACCATCTCTACCACTGGAGCAAAAGTTCTATATAAGAACTGGTCATAGAAACAGGAAACACATTTTTGAGTGACCTAATCTCCTACAGCAATAATAACGCTATAAATTAGTATACATATATTGTGCATTAGCACATTTCAACTCAATAGACCGTCTGTACGGTGTATCTCACATTATTTAGCACATTTCGTTTGTATCTTGAGGAGATGTCAACAAGGTGAAAGCACGAACAACCAAAGTTAACACTATTTTGACAGACCACGATGAAGAAACCAATGTGAAGGCCCTTCGCTGGACATCAGGGTTTGGCAATCACCATTAACAGCCATTTCTTTTTATTATTGCTAACACATGCATTTCATGTTTCCTGTAGATATCAAATAATCTTGGTTTGTAAGTTATTTTCCCTCTGTTTCTTCACTACACGCTTTTTCTCACTATATGTATCATTTCGTTTTAGCCAATCATAAAAGAAAAAACAATCAAGTGATAACAACAGTGGTACACTACAAAGATACAAATAGGCATTGCAAAAGGAATCAGAACTAACCTGACCAACCCACTGCCTCAGACCGGCTATATGCTTCCTGATTTGTTCTGGGGTGAAAAGTTCAGTCAATGATACACCATTTATTTTTGGCTTCCCTGACTTTGTTCCAGCTTCAACAGGCAGTGCAGCAGTTTCCTGTTCTTTTTCCTGCTTAGCCTGATCAGTCTCTTTCTCATCTTCCATGCTTTCCTGCTTAGCAAGACCAGCAGGATAATGGGAAATAACGGGTAGAACATCAGATTTCACAACAGAGACATCATCAGATGTATCTTTCTTGATCTCACCAAAACTTGGAGTTCCACGCCCAGACATTACAGATGATCCTCTTTTCACTTCCCGAAGCTCGGATTTCACAGTCAAGGGCACATCAACTGGATGACATGGTTGGGACTGAGCATCCAACGAAATATGAGGTTGGTTAAAAGCAGGAACCAATACTGGAGAACTTTCATCCTTTTCCACAGGTAGTGAAGGGGGATTTTCCATCTTTATGCGTTTCACCATAGATTGTAGATCTTGAGAAGCTTCAATAATTGATGTACCAGAGTTTACTGCAAACTGGGTACCATCTCCAGCATCAGTGGATTTCCAGGATTCATAGTTTAAATTTGGTGAGTTAGTACTAGATGGAGGACGAAGGCAAGCTTTCTGTCGTGATTCAATGTAACAACGAACAGGAACACAAACAGGACAATCTGAATCCTGACATTTTCTATAATGGTGAAGCAGGTTTTTGGTTTTGAGGCAGCGAGGTGAACATTGGTTTCTATTACATCCCCTAATGTGCTTCCACAAAGCTTGCACGGTGATGCAATTAACCTCTTGGCACTTTCCGTCTGGCGCTTCACATCGACGAGCGTGGAGCATTAAGAGAAGCCACTTTTGTTGACGTAAAAAGTCAGGGGGCAAGTCTCTTTGACCAGTCATGGATCCTTCTAATAGATGAGGCCGTTGTGCTTGGTCTTGTCCTTCTATTCTCTGGCGGAATTCCTCTTGTACCTGCTGCTCATTAGATGACTGACCAAGTATATGCACCGTCTCTTGTGATTGATGATGCCATTGGCCCTGCAGAAGTGCTTCAGGTTGTGCTCCAGCAGAGATACAGTTAAAATTATTGTGCAACTCTACAGACTGTTGTTGATTCAAGATTTGTTGCATCTGCTTTGAGTTCTGGGAAAATGACGAGAAGTCACCAGAACCAGATGGATTCCAAAGCATCTGATCACCTCCTGAACAATCTTCAGCTGCAGCATTTTGCTGGAATGGATTCTGTAATTCCGAAAGTTGAAATTGGTCAGGAAGTTTTGGGTGTTGAGCTTCACCATGACATTCCATTCCTTGCCCAGCAATTACTTGACTGTCTATATTAGGAGCTATTTGAGACTGTTTGCACTCGTCATTCAACAAAAGATTATTGTGCTGCTGACTTTGCTGCTTTTGTTGATGTTGGACATATTGTTGTTGAAAAATGTGTGGCTGTTTCTGGATATCCTGTTGTTGAAGCTTCTGTATCAGCTGCGAAGATGCATGGCGCGCTTGAAAATTCATCTTCGGTGATTGTTGATCAACACTTTGAAGCTTAGCATGACCAGTTTGCTGTACAACTTCCAAATTAGGTTGCATCGCCATCGATGGAGAAAAGTTTTTGGATTTTGATTGCATGTTCATTGGATATGCATTTTGGGATCCAACAGATGTTGCATTGCCATAGTTCGCCAAACCAGAAAGATCAGTTGAGTTCAGCCCATATCTTTCACCTGTCAATGGAATCATATGCTGTGACAATGCTGCTGTAAAGAAAATTAGAATATATTCTCAGATAGAGATCATGCTGCACTTAATTATCGAAACAGGAAAAATAGATGCTGAGAGAGAGAGAGAGAGATTACTTTGCATGAGATGTTGACGTTGATCAAAATGCTGACTTGAAGGTCGAGGCGAGGTTGGTGAACAGCCATAAGTTGACACAGCTGGATGCCCTTCAGATGATGCAGGACCATTCATTGTTGGCATATTGTTACCAATAAGTCCTAGAGCACCAGTTGATGTCCCATTTGTAAAACCATAAGAGAGAGGTTTCTGCAAGCTAGATCTAAGTCCAACACCCATTTGACCACCATGATTGTGCAACATATTTTTGTTCTGACCACCAGCTAATTGTCTTGGTTGTTGTGGCTTTGATGAGATTGTAGAATCGACGCCAGAGAAAAAGACATTTTTCTTAGAAGACTCAGAATCCAGAACAGATTGTGTATTACTCAAGCCCGGTGTAGGAATCATTTGACTCACAGGCCTCTGCAGAGCATATGAAGGCATCAAGTTGCTTCCAGAACTAATGGACATGTTGGCAGATGATTGTTGATAGCCATTTGATTTGGACCCTGCAACAGCAGATCTATCACATGAGATGGAACAACTATGTGTGACAGGCAGTAAACAGTGTAACTCAAATTTAGTAATTACCATCAGGCACACTGAAGGAAACCCCATGGATTCCACCAGTAGATCCATTGGCAGTAGGGAACAAGTTCCCACTGTTGATAGTGTTTGGAAGTCCAGTACTAGAACCACTTGTAGCAATCATGGAGTGGTCTACAGAAGATGCGTTCGTTACATTCAAGTTCCCAGAGTGTGGCATACCTGGGGTTGGTATCATTGTGCCAATGGGTGAAGAAGAAATGGAATGTGGTACTTGTTGGTTGCGATTAGCAGAAGAAGACATGTTTTTAATTACACTTCCCAGTCGCTGCTCCAAAGTGGCCATGTTCATATACTCTTCCTAATGGTAAGAATATATGCCCAAGTTAGAAAATAAGCAAAAGACCTAAATAATAAAATAATACAGGGGGGATAAAATTAGTCACAATTCACCCCACAATCCCATAGCATAAAATCCCCTAGCTACACCAAAATCATCTAAAATTTTGAGAATAAAAAGCCCCAGCCTTGACCTAAAACCTAGAAGATTATACTCAAACCAATAAAACAAGAGCTCAAACAGGATGATCAACTTTTTTTTAATCAGTCAAGATAATTGCACGGCCGATATAGCCTAAGAAACAAGACAAAAAGCTAGCCTTTCTTCTAGCGTCCAAACTAATCAGTGAACCCATGAGATCGGCTACCTTTAACAAATTTATTTCCCGGGATTTCAAACCCATACCTTTATTTTTCTCTGAATTAGATTTTCGATAATCGTTTTTGTAATTTTCCAACCCTTCCAAATTCTGACCTGAATTTTGCAACACATGTGATTAGGTCGTAGGTTGTTCATTGTTAACTGGTTGATTGAATAAAGAATTTATTTTGTTTACTTGTCCATAAGTTATCTTAAATTTATTTCAATTTCTACTTTATTTTCAACTCATATTTATTTGAAAGTTTAATTCTATTAATTGGTATCAGAGCAAAAACGCACATTTGCATGATGAAGCCAAATCAGACGTATACGCAAAAGAAAATGCTAAGAAGATGGCGGAGGAAGAAAGATCCAAAGGAATTGAGGCCATGGAAGAATGGAAAGTTGTGACTAGTTCAGGCGCAAGGTTTGGACGGGAGAGAATTGCTCGGTAGAACCAACTCGCAGACATGGAAAATAAGATAAAAGAGGAGCTCGAAGAGGGGATGAAACGATTGAGACGACAATGGCTACAGTGATGAAGATGATGAAACTGATGTTGGCAGAGCTTACGACAGGTAGAAGAAAACCCAATGAAACCCCAAACAGCACCATCGCCACTAGCAACGCCACAGGGGACCTCAGCCCTTCCTGTCGATGACAGCCAAAGCATCGTTGGCGGCACACCTACTAAACAATCCTCTGTCTAGGACGTCGAACCTCTTCCTACTGCAGTAGTAAATCGACAACCCATCCCTGCAACAGAGCGACCTCCATCCCTTCGATCAACCTCCACACAATTGATCAACTGTTTCACCAAGTCGATCGACAACCCACGTTTCCCTTTGATTGACCCACAATCGCTTCACGTCACAATCGATCGACCCACTGCCACCCTCACAGCCTTCGATCTACCTTCAACTGCCCATCGTCCCAAACCCCTCCTCTCCACTTGTTCAATTGACCTTCCTACGTGCCACAAAACACTCAGTCGACAACTCTTTACCCAACCACTTCGATTCACTATCTAAAACCCCTTCAGCTCCTTCAGTTGATCGCCCCAACCCACCCCACCATCCATCTTCAATCGATCGACGTCACCTCCGTTCCATCGACTCTGTTCTAACAGCTTTCCATTGCCCCACACACAAAGCAGCTATTCACACCACCCCATTTCTAGTTGTCCCACCAAACCTCCTCATCTAGCTATTTCCACCCCCAAATGAACTTTGCACCACCCACCTTCCAGTTGTCCATCCCAAACCTCATGTAGCTATTTGCACCCGTTTCGTCCACCGCAACCCTATCTCGTTATTTCCAACCGCTCTCCCCAGACACGCTTTCTTTGAGCCCTTATTCTACAGAACACCCCAATAATTCCCACCAAATCGTATGACCCAAATTTGGGTAGCTAGTTGAACCCTGATTTTCTTCCCACTATCAGTCTATGCAGTTAAAACAGATAACAGACCCATAACGGTCCAGGAGCGTTATAGGTTATAACGGTGCATAACGAAATATTTTGTTAAATATATTTTTAATCCCCCATAAAATATTGATGTATTGTAGAGACCAAAAAAAAAAAATCATGTTCATAACATTAACTTCAAAAACATCAAAACATTAATAAAAAACATCTTCCCTACGTATGAGTGAGATCACAATAAAGTGTATCGACTCTTCGTCTTCTTTCCTTATTCTCTCATTCTCTGTCAACCGACAAGGTCACGACGAGCTCTGGTCTTTCGATCGATAATGAAATGGGTGATTTTTTTATATATTAGAATAAAAAGTTAAAACGGCGTTATTGAAAAAAAAAAAAAAAAACGTTATCTCAATAACAGCATAGACGATGTTATATCGGAACCGTGATACAAAAACGTGATAATCTCATAACGTAACGGTTCACCCCCGTTAAGCATTATATCGGCGTTATAACGTTGTTTTAACTGCACAGTTTCTTGCCTAATTCAATTTTCCATCACATAACCCTTATGACGTCTCCTTTGAACTTTCTATTGCAAATATGATCGACTTAACACATGGACATGCAAACAGAGGGTGACACCCAAGAGATCCTAATGCGCCTTGGCCACCTGCTTGGGACGGAGAACAGTTAGGACCTTCTTTAGGTCGAGGTGGAGGATTTGGTAGAGACGCTCATCCTTCTTTTCGACCACCTAACTTACGCGATCAGAACTTTAGCGAAGGAACTTATTTTGATCATGAACGGGATGATACAGGTTTAATACTCGACGTACCTTCTTATGATGGAGTTGATATGGGTGATGTTTTTATTGATTTGTCCTTGGAGATTGATTGTATCCTTGATTTTAAGAACATATGAAGTCTGAAGGCAGTATAGTTCGTGGCTACCATCTTTGGTGGTAAAATTATTGTATTCAGAGTAATTGTCCGAAAGGTAAGTTCGTGTTGCTGACTGATGAGGTGGATGAACGTGCATCAGTGCACCGGGTCCCTCCCGGCGGCAAAAGGCACTGAGTACACCCTTAAAACTTGAAGACAAGCTTTTTCAACCCCGTGAGATTGATGTAAGCGAGTTCTTTTAGCAAAATTGGTTTTTTAGTAGTATTAGTTATAGGATTATTGTAATAGGACCTATTTAATAACAATATATAATAATTAAGACATTGGTTTCCAATTAGATTTAGGGTTTGTTTCTTGTAATAGAAGTTAGGTCCATTATTAAAGAGATTGAGGTTGTTCATTACTAATTGGTTGATTGAATAAAAAAAAAATTTACTACTCTTTCAGTTATCGTAAATTTAGTTATCATAAATTTATTTTAATTTTTGCTTTATTTTCAATATCAGTTTATTTGCAAGTTTAATTCTATCGTAGACATTTGAGAATCAAAAATTATCTAATAGTTCAAAGCTCATATCCCATCATATGTGAGCTTCTCATAAAAAAAACCTTGGATTATTTGGTTTGGAAGGCTACTAAGTTGCTAAATGGGGGTGCTCATTATATTCTTAAATTAAGAAACACGAAGCCTGAGCATGATTCTTTTTGCAAGATGATGTGGTGTGTAGTTGAAAAAACCATGAAGCAGTTGAGGCGAAGATGAGAAAGATAAAGAATTGCATCATTGACGTAAAAGCCTGACATCCAAGGCTCTCACAATTTGCTGTTACCTGCGGGTCAGTTTTTTTCCCAATAGCTTTGTACATGGCTAATATATTATTTCACCATTTTCTCATTTTCTTTTTTCCTTGTGGTTTTTTCTTTTCTTTTTTGGCATCTTTCTTAACAGTTATATTCCTGACCTTTCGCCAAAGATATTAAATTTCTGTACTACCAAATTAGAAACACTAGCAATCAAGAAATTCTATATAAATAAATTCAAGTACAAGTGTGGCTGACCTTTGAGGTTGCTGCCTTAAACAAGGACTCTTCCACTTTCCTAATGATTTCGTTCATTCTTGCCTGCATCTCAGGAGTTTGCTGGAACCTATGCTGCAAAAGATGGTAGCTGGAATGCAAAATGTACTAAAGATCAATTAACTATGATCAAATATTGCAGTTAAGGAAGTTGACAATATACTACCAGAACAACAAATAGGGGCCTTTAAGCTTTTCCATTAAACATACTACCAAAACAATAAATAATACAGATTCAGAAACGTGTATTTAAGGTGAGCAATAACTTTCTTAGACTTCGACAAGTTGAAATAAAATTGCTCGAGGTTGTCTTTAACTTTTTCTGGAATGCTTTCAGGTTAATAATGAACTTATTCAGAGAGTATGAGGATTTTTTTTTTTTTTTTTTGAGGGGGGTAGAGGAGGCGGAGAGACTTACCCATCCATTTATCCTCGTCTTTTAGATGTGAAATCTAGATGTAAGATATATGGATCCTTGAAGTTGCATTTATCAAATGCCTTCACAATGTGAGATAAGGATGTGGGATATTGGAGACGATGCATTTGAAAGTTTATAAGGTGTGAGATATTTGAAGTTATGAATATTTCTCTTGATGAATCCAATATGAAAACGGTGTTATTCACAGATGGCGATGTTGCCATGATAGATGATCAACTATTTGAAGTTTGAGTAGAAAGGTTCTTGGGGTAATTAACAAAGTTTGACACGCTACATAGCATGCATGTTCCTTTCGACTTTTAATCATGTCTAAAAAGTTGAAAGGAACATGCATAACGTAATATGTCATACGTTGTTGATTAAAAAATTCATCATATCATGTATCTTAAACCTAGATTTAAGATATATGTATCGAAACTATCATGTATGCAAAAATAAATATATAAGCCAATGGTAGCATGGTTGGATGGTTAAGGCTGTGGTGGTTTAACCCCCTCGTCTTGGATTCTATACCACCAGCGGCACACTTGCCTTTAAAAAAAAACATAATAAAATAAATATATAAGAATAAAAGTATATGTTCTATATTTAAGCACGTAATAACATAAAAGAAGACATTCAAGGAGGTCCATAAAAACCTCCATTGATATATGTGTTTTGTGACACATTAGAAAGCTATTGCCCATCATCCATCCATTCGTTTAATGTTCATGTATACAAGGATGGTACATCCTTCCATCATCCTATATTAGTAAATCGTAAGATATTATGCCCCGTATCGATGAGGCATGGATACGATTTCTATTGTGTATCGTATCATGCATATCGTAAGATATTGATAAATGATAATACCTTTGCTAGGGAACCAAGTTTTTACAACTAGGTTATGTAGCCAGGGTGATGTGGCATGATTAGAAGGGTTCAATAGCAACCTCGAGATATGCATAAACATCTCGATCATTCCATTATCATCCCCAAATCATGTCACGTCATCCTGGTCGCAGAACCTAGTTCCCTAGTATTCTTGAAAAAACCTATGGAGATGACTAGTACAATAGACTATGTATGGAAAGAATAAAACATTAATAAGAATGAAGATTTAAACGGTAATGCCAAAATGGTAATTTTAGACTTAAGACGGGAGATATAAGTATGATAAATGTCAATTACTAAAATGTTTTGGACTTAAGAGTAGTGTGAATAATTAAAATACTTTGGATTTAACCTTAATTTTAACATGGGTTTGACCATTGTTCATTTAGTTGAGGTCTTACATACAATTGAGAATTTTTATGTTTAATAACATTATATTAACTAGCATCGGACACACGCAATGCGCGTGCATACTCAATTTTTTTAATTAATATAATTTATTGTTATTCTCAACTTTAGCATACCCTTGTATTGCAAACATATTATCAATTTTTATGAATTCAATAATTGCTTGCACACAAAAATGCGAAAAAATTTATTAACAATTGATTTTTTGCTATTTTATAAATAATAAATTTGGTTTGATATGATTTTGATATTTTAAATACTCAAAGGAGGGTTTTTTATATAGTTATTTATAAGGATTTTCCTATAATTATCAAGAGATTAAGGGGTCGATTGGAATTAAAAATGTTTTAAAGTTGTTTTTACATTGTATTACAAAAATGCCCTCGACATTTTTATTCTTAAAATGAATTAATTGTAGACATAAGTCATTCATCATTTCATGAGAGACAAATTCAAAAATCTGAAAGTTGTGCATTAAACTTGTGTTCACACTGTAGCACAAAAAAGTCCTCAACATTTTTATTTTTAAATTGAATTCATTATAGACGTAAGTTTTTATTATTTCACAAAGGGCAATTCCAAAAATCCGAAAGTTGTGCATGACGGACAGGCATTGTTCATCTTGGCCATTTTCGTTATAAAAGGTTAGATTATTTCATTACTTTTATGTTTGTGTTCTATATTTTTAGATTGCTCGTGTTGCATTGTTAGAATCCATGTGGTGTTTGTGCTTCCTAGTAGGTGGTCAATAGTTTCCTGCAACAAAACACAAATTCAATAAAGCCTTGCAAGGAACGAGAGATGTAATCTCTTTCCCTTGCTTTCCGGAGGGGAGTGAACTAAGAGGAGACACCTCATTTAGATTTTAGCTGAGAAGACTAGTCAAAGGAAGGGTCGAGCAATACAACTTGGAACTGGTTGTTTTCTACTTGGAACTAGCTGCCTTCCGTCGTTACCGACTTACATTGTCTTCCTTATCTTGTTAAGCAGTCCCGAAGGCAATAATCAAGTTATCCTAACCTTTCAACCAACCCGTCTCATATGCTTCGCTTTATTTATAAGGAATATTCTTTTTTCGCTTATTCACCTTCGAAAATGTCTCAACACTATATACTGACAACGAAACTTTCAAAATTTCGTTGTTAAATGATTTACCAATAGCCCCCCAACCTCTAAAAAGGGAACAAATTGGAGAATTTTTTTATGAAAAGCTCAGCGCTTGCGCATTCTTCTAGTCTCTCTCTACCCGACCCTATCCAGAGTTTTCCATAACATCCAACCCAGTGCAAAAGGAAAAAGACCTTCCCCTTAGTAGTAAGATGTAGTTTAATCTTTCAAACACATAATAAACTCATCCGCAATCATCGGCATTACCCAACATAAACCAAACATATAAAGATAAAATGCATCCATACCTTATTGAACCACACCAAACGAAGATACCCAACATAGACCTAATGACCTGATGAAATGAATCCTACCTAACCCACGCATAATGAATGAAAGGATGGATGGTACTCTCTAATTTCGAGTAACTCTGAATGACGAAACGAACACAACTTTCTATATGAATTCTTCTACGAATCAACTTTTGATTTAAATGGAAGACTGTTCGACACAACCATCCATACAAAAAATTTATTATCCTAGAAAGAGCTCACACCAATTGAAAGTTATGATACCATAACTATGAGAAAATTTTCTTCTTTTCATCCTTCCAAAACAATTTGTCATCGTCCTTCCCTAAAATGGGACCCTCCAAAATATCGGACATGTCCACAAACTCGCTTTACTCCCCCAATGAGAAAGAGCCCCTTTGAAGATGGAAATCCAAAACCATACGATCATTGGCCACAGTGTAGTCAAGGCGACCACCTAGACACGCCTCAAAGCATTTTTACATAATTTCGCCTCAAAGTGAGGCAATGCGGTGCGTTGCAATGAGGCATCCGCCTCAGTCCAAAAATGGTTGCAGCCAACTCAATTGCAGCCCATTTACAGCCCAATTACAGCAAAAAGAGGTTGCAGCCCACTTTATGATAGATTTTATATTTCTTGGTGATAAATTTGATAAAAACAAAATATACATTAAGTTTTGATAAATTGTAACTTTTTTATTATTTTTGGGAGAAAACATATCATGTTTTGATTAGTCTGTGATTAACATTAATCTTGATTTTGCATAGCATAGTTCAATGATTTTATACTTTTGAAATACCAAATAGTGATCATACTTGTGAATTTTTACCAACAATTTCTTCTAACAAATGCTCAATATTCTCAAATTTCTTTTCTTTCAAGATTATTGATTTTTAATACTATGTAGTGCATTTTTTCGCTATGTTATACAACTTTATGATATTTCCATTTCAATTTCTGGTAGTTGTATCACTTTTTGTACATATTTGCTTATAATACTTATCAAAATGATGATGTATACTACTATTCTGATATGTTTCAATTTATTATAAAAAATGTTAAGACCGCCTCACTTCTTTTCAGCCCCGTCCACCTCACGTCTACCTCAATGCCTTAACTACAATGATTATGCCTTAACTACAATGATTGGCCAAACTACCAAAATCAAAAGAACCTATCCTTAAAAGCAACCACCTCACACCATGCAACGAACAAGAAGTGAACCTAATCACCACTACCAAAATCACCAAATCGGTATACCAAACCATCCTTGTACTATTCCCACAAAGTCTTTTGTACCCTATCTATGTCCACTTATACAACAAGGCTTTATTAGTTTAAGTACAAAGTCTACACATCTCCTTCAACAAACACACCAAGTCCCAATTCACAACATGAAACCCCTTGTCTTCATCACCATCTGTCCACCACACCACATCTTCCTTCCTGCTTTCAACAGAGGTTCCACCTTTCCAATGGCCATTCTATTCCCGTTATTTCTCAAAAGGTGCCACACGCTTACTTTTCTCAAAATAAAAGGTCCAAAGCCATCAACTCCCACCATCCGACATCCCAAAACCTCATCTCTCAACCTACTATTCGCACCTTTATCTACACCAAGTACCGCATTCTTGAACCCTGAGCATACTTGAAAATAACAATATCCTTTAAATACTCCGTCATTCAAAAAAAACAATGTCAAGTGGAAATGAAATTTGAATCCTATGTCAAGTGGATTTTCCAGTGTTTGGTTGTTTATTTAACGACAACTATGATGTTCCACCACTCATGGGAATCCAAGTTTTTACCCCCTCCCCAATTGGAATTCATACAAGTAGTTTCAATTCTCATGTTCTTAGTCCTTGAGTGTAAAAAGGTATAAACGCTTCCAGCCTTTGATGTTTTAAGCCTTGGAGTATGTAAACAAAAAATATATTTTTCTTTTACAAGTAAACCTTAAATAAATATACTTCTCTGTGCAGAAATCATCAAAAATAAGTATTTTTCAAGTTTAAACCTTAAATAAATAAATAATCCTAAAACTTTTGTGTGCGCAGAAATCATAATCATATTATATATCACAACTTTTGCCGAATAAAAGGAAACAAAACAAGATTTTTTTCTTTTACAATTCAATATAAAATGAACAATTTATAAAAAAAAAAAAAACTAGTACTGCTTTTGTGCGGAATCATCGTCATATTAGTTATCACAACTTCAGCCAAACGGATCCTTTGTCATATGACTATATGAGATGTAGTATCTTCTAGCAACGTGTGCATTTAAATATATGCATGATTGCATGAACAAAATACAAAGAGACAATTATGAAAACTGAAAACAGACCCATCGAAATTGGATAACAATTTTATCAAAATAAGCAGCAAGATCTTACAGTTTCTGGCGCATTTGTTCCCGGACAATCTCAAAATCAGAATCCATTGGATAAGTACCATGAAGACCACCTATTTGCATATGAGAAGGTAGAGAATTTCCATGTGGATGAGATACGCCAGGCAAATGTGAGCCAGCTGGATTAGGTGCTTTCCCTGAAAGCTGTCCTGACATGTGCGATTGTGCATGCATTTTTATGTACGGTTCCTCTACATACCAAGAAGAACAAGGTAAAGATTTACACAGTTTAACCGTTGAGATCTCCGAAGAAAAGCCGTAATACTAAGTCCTCTAAAACAAACTAATGAAACCATCGGCCCCATGTTAGTCACCAGAATCCATCCGAAGTCTTCACTAACTGATAGTATTCAACTGGTTTAGCTCAAAAGGGGTGTAGCTGATGCACCCTGATAAAAATAAGTGTTGGGCAATTTCTAAATGTAGCCGCTTGAACGAGCAATCCACTAGGCAAAGCCACTGCAGATGCATTATGCAAGAAAAAGTATTTTAACATGCATCATAGAAAGAAGTAATTACTAGCATTTAAAGGAAGTCGAGTTCAAGGGACGTCAGCTAATGAAGACCCCAATAAGTGGAAGTAAGAAAATTGTACAACTGATAAAGACGCTTTTATGAGGGTAGATGTGAAGTATGAACATAATTGTTGAAAGGTGTATTACTATCGAATAAGGGCTAGGAACGAAACCCTATTACTGGTATTTCACATTAGAAATGTGTTGGTGAATCCTACATCTGTAGATGTAGTGCACTTGGTTCAATTGTCATATATTTAAAAGAAAGAAAAAGGGTTTAGTAATTTCAAAAAAAAAAAAAAGGTACGGTAGTCTTAACTGTCAACTGTGAACAATCATAAATTACATTCTCCAGACCATTCATTGACCGGAAAACCAAGAGAAATTGAGTGGCAAAGGAAACGCACCATCATCTTCTTTGCCAAACAAAACAAAACAAAACAAAACAAAACAAAACAATACTAATTGCATAGTAATTGAGTTACTAAAATTACTACTTCCGCTACAATACCATTGAGATGAGATGGGTGAATCAAGCAAATAACGAATTAATTGTTATTAATGACATAATATCGATGTTAAATTTCGAATTGGGGGATTGACCTAGGGTTTCAAAACAGAACAAATTGGCATGCCCTAACCAACGCAAAGTAAGAAAAAGGTACAAGAAACGAACCAGTAGAGCCTGTTGATTCAAACCAAGTGGAACAATTACTTCAATTGAACCTCCTGTGATCGTAATTTGATCAATTGTGAAAGAAAAAAAAAAGTAGCGAATGAACTTGAAGAAAGAGGAAAGGAGAGAGAGGGAGAGAAATCAACGAAGGAAGGAATTCGTACGTACGTCAGGAGAAAGTTGCAACACACGCCAAAAGCCAAGAACGAAATCGGGGCCCTAGAATTCTGCTTCAGTGAAATTCGACCGGGGTGTTCGAAAGTGGAAATTTATATTTTAGAAAAGGGATACACAGTAACAGGGATTGTTCGACCGCCGTTTTATTAATATCTCGTATCTCTCTTTTGTTTATTTATTAATATTTTTTATTATCCAATTTCCATTTTTTCTATAATAATTATCCGAGTATTATGTCGATTAGTCGTGAGTGCATATAGTTTTTTTTTGTTTTCTTAATATCATTTCTTTTTATGATAATTATAAGTGAAATTTTTTCTATCTTTTAACGATTTTATTTAATTTAAATCTGTGGCATCAAGCAAATTTTTTATTGACACCAAAATGAAATAATGCTAGTATTAAATTTTTAGATCATAAAAGTACTACTAATAACATTATAATAAGTTTTTTTTTAAATTCATTGTCATTTTTATTTCCTCCTCAATTAGAGGGCAATGTACATCCTATACGCCATTGACCTAAGCTACGATTGTTTTTTCTTGAGTTACAATATAACTTAAGACTTCAAAAAAAAAATTGTAAATGTGCACATTGCAAAAGTTACAATGTAACGCTACATTAGATATTTATACAAAAATTGCAAAAAAATAAATAAATAAAAAGCTTTTAATTATATGTTGTTTAATTTAAATATATTGTGGTATTTTATTACCAAATTACTTGTATTGTTGCAAACCTTGAGGGGCGAACAAGTTGCTAGCGAAGGAGAAAATTTTAAATATATTGTGGTATTTTTATTGGAATACACACTCGCAGGAACATCTGCGAGGGCAAAGGCGAAAAATTTGTCGATGGTGCAAGAACACAGTTACCGCCTCAGTTTGTAGAACGAAAGTGAGGTGCACTCGAATTTCTCATATCAGTGATGCAACAAGAACACAACTATCGTCTCAGCACTATTACTGTATTTAATCAAAGAGATTCTAAGACGCCCATACGTTTACTTTGTATATATAGGAATTTAATTGTAATTGTAATGTGTATGATTTGAGAGATCCGAGATACCCATATGTTTAGTTTGTATATATAGGAACTTTAGGATATAATGAAGTTAAGAATTTTGTGAGTATTTGCTTTTTCATTACTTATAATATTTGCATGCATAGTATATAAAACCACGACAAAAAAAACAAAAAATACGACAAAAACATTTCCATTAGCATATTAACTTCGCAAAATATTTTGTTTTTTCCCTTCAAATTAAAAAAATAAAGTTCTGCCTATTAATTTTTGCTCAAGACTACAGCTGCTAGAATGAAACAAAAAGATAGGAGGGGGTCTCCCTGTCTAAGACATCTTGAGGATTTGAAAATAACCCTTGTAAGTGTCATGAAACATAACTGACTAGTAAGAGTTTGTACCCAAGCGCAGTGGATACTGCGAACAATAAACACATAATCGTAAACTAAATTGCGAATGTAACAAAAAAGAACGCAACGGCTCATGCAACATTATTCAAAATCCCTAGAAAGCCAAAAACGCAGCGGTTGGTGCGAGGATGAGTAATAAACTCGCACGAGCCGATGCGTTTAGACATAAAATATACTCTGCCCAAATTTCAATTTTTTGTGTTTGAACATTTTTTTAATTTTTATGGGTTTGATACAGTATTGACATATTTGATTTATTGCTAAATTCCACTCTTGACCATCTCCATAAGTGATTTACCACCTCCAGCACAAAATAAAGATGATCATAATTTATCAGAACCAATCTCAAAGAAAAGTCATTTAGAGGTTGACCTATCAAATCTTCCAACTGATCCTGGTTTAAAAATTCGTATTTCTGATTGCCATCCGAATGATCAAGAGGTTGTTAGAATAGCTTATTTGCAAAGGGGTCTTTGTCAGCCAACAAACTACACATTCTTACAAAAAAAAATAGGAGGTACGCTACGTCGTTTTAATGTAGCTTGGTTTACGGAGTATAAGAGTTGCCTGGAGTATAGCATAACAAAGGATGTTGCCTTTTGTCTCCATTGCTATCTTTTTAGAAGTGTCGGAGTCGGTGAACAAGGGGGTGGTGATTGTTTTGTTGGTGAAGGATTCAGTAATTGGAATTAAAAAAAAAAAGACTTACAACTCATGTAGGAAAGCCTAATAGTTTGCATACTCAAGCTTATATGAAGAGTCAAAGTTTAATGAATAAAAAACATCATATCTAATCATTTTTATCTAAGCAATCCGATGCAGAGAAAACGGAATACCGGGTTCGTTTATCAGCTTCAGTTGATTGCATTCGGTTTTTTCTGCGACAAGGATTAGTTTTTCGTGGTGATGATGAATCAATAAATTCAATTAACCATGGAAAATTTTTGGAGCTTTTACAATATACAGTTAATCACAATGAAGAGATCAAGAGCGTGGTTCTAAAAAATGCTCCAGAGAACCACAGACTCACTGCACCTGATATTCAAAAAGATATTACACGTGCAGCTGCATGTGAGACCACTCTTGTTATACTCAAAGATCTTGGAGATGCATTATTTGCCATTTTAATTGATGAGTCTCGTGATGTATCAGTTAAAGAGCAAATGGCTGTTGTCTTGCGCTATGTGAACAAGAAGGGATGTATAGTTGAACATTTCCTTGGAATTATGCATGTTACTGAAACAAAGGCAATTTCACTCAAGACAGCACTTGTAAAAATGTTTTCTGATAATAAGTTGAATATAACGAGGTTACGTGGCCAAGGTTATGATGGGGCGAGCAATATGCAAGGCGAATTTCACGGACTTAAATCTTTGATTCTCAAGGAAAATAAGTCTGCATTTTATGTACATTGTTTTATGCATCAGCTTCAGTTAGCGCTTGTACATGTTGCAAAGAATCATCCTCAGATTGCTTTACTCTTCAACTTGGTTTCAAGTGCGGTGAATATTGTTGCACCCTCATGCAAGCGTCGGGAATTTTTTCAAGACAAACAAGCTGTTAAAATTCTTGAAAAGCTCAATAGTGGCGAACTATCAAGTGGTCAAGGGTTGAATCAAGAAACCAATCTCAAACGACCTGGTGATACACGTTGGGGGTCTTACTATAAAACCTTGATAAGTTTGCTTCTTAAGTTTTCTTCAGTGATTGATGTGCTCCAAATTGTTGTGAAACATGGTTTAAACTCAGACCAAAAGGGAGAAGCATATGCTTTATTAGATTCTAGGCAATCTTTTGAGTTCATCTCCAATTTGCACTTAATGAATGATATATTGGCGATAACCTGGGATTTGTCAATAGCATTACAAAGAAAAGATCAAGATATTGTCAATGCGATGACCTTAGTTAAAATCTCCAAACAACGATTGCAAATGATGAGGGAAGATGGATGGAATATACTTGTGGACAATGTTGTTTCATTTTGTGCAAAACACAATATTGTTGTTCTTGAGATGGATGATACATTTATACAACGAGGAAGATCACGACGCAATACTGAAAAATTAACCAACCTATATCATTATCGAGTTGAATTATTCTATACCAGCATAGATATGCAACTCCAAGAGCTAAATAGCCGCTTTGATGAGGTGAACATTGAATTGCTTCTTTGTATGGCATGCTTAAATCCAAGTGATTCTTTTTCAGCTTTTGATAGTCAGCGGTTGATTCGGCTCGCTCAATTTTATCCAGCTGATTTTTCAAATGTAGATCTTATGGTACTTCATGATCAATTGGAAACTTATGTTATTGATATGCGTTCCTACAATGATTTTTCAAATGTCAATGGACTCAGCGATTTAGTTAAGAAGATGGTTGAGACTAAGAAGGAATTTGTCTATATCCCCTGGTTTATTTACTCATAACATTGTCAATCATCCTACCAGTTGCCACCACTTCAGTTGAGATAGCATTTTCTGCTATGAATATAGTGAAGAGTCGGTTACTAAATCGAATGGGAGATGATTGGATGAATGATTGTTTAGTTACGTATATTGAAAAGGAAGTTTTTGATGGCATTGACAACGAAGCAATCATGAAACGATTTCAGGGTATGAAAGCGCGTCGAAGCCAGTTGTAATATTTTTTTATTCTAACTGGGGAGGGGGGAGATAGAGTTTTTTGGTATTCATGGATGTAGATATGTAAAAGTTCAAATTATAGAACTCTATTTTTGTATATCCAAAGTGGTCTTCATCCTTTTTTTGAATGAAAATCTTTTATTAGATTAGATGAAGTTTTGTATAGTCATTTATGTCTTTTTCAAGTTATAAAAAAAAAAAAATATATATATATATATATAATATTTATGTTAAAGTAACTAATTTTTATATTATATTTATCATATTTAATTAATTATGACATCACTCCTCCCCCCCCCCTCAACAAAAATCCTGGCTCCGTCACTGACCACCACCATCACCACAACTTAGCTTCGCCACTTAAAGATGGCGGACTTGGTGAAACAACTGATAGCTAAGCTGATCCAACTAGCAGACCAAGTCTCAAAAGCCGCCGAGGAAGCCCACTCCTTCAAGCAAAAGTGTTTAGAACTCAAATCCAAAACGGAGAAACTCGCAGCGTTGTTCCGCCAAGTGGCGTGAGCCGACTAGGATCTCTACAAGCGGCCGACGCATCGAATCATCGACGAGACTGAGCAGTTCCTCGACAAAGCACTCTCTTTAGTCGCACAGTGCAGACCGTGCAGGTTCTAAAAAATGTGCCCATGAAGGTATAAGCTATGGTTGATTGGGTTGTGGTTGAGCTTGCTTCGAGCCACCCTAAGTGGCAAGATCATTTTGCTCAAAATTTCAGGCCCAAAACAACATGGCGGGGCAGATCGGGGCGGATCTGGGTGGGGAACCAGCAACCCACTAGCAGAATCGCAAACCTGTAAATGGATTGGCGGGGCGGATATCCTCCAATCCGTACGGGAAGGTTGGGATTTTTAAATAAATTTATAAATGGATTGGCAGGGCAGATTTGGGGATCCGTTATTGTTGGGATTTTGGAAAATATAGACGATCCACTGAGTTTGGTAAAAGAGATTGATATAAAAGTGAGGCTACCTGTCGAGGAAACCAGCGAGGGAGGGAGGACCCTCCATCCCCCTCGCGATGCGTGCCTCCCATTCCTTGCACGCATCGCGAGGGGGATGGAGGGTCCTCCCTCCCTCGCTTATCCATGAAATCTTCGCCGATAAAGGAGTTGGTACCATGATTATTGGCTAATCTTCTACTTAGTACACTTTAAGATTAGCTGATGTTTGACTGATAGAATAAACAATTTAGAGTTCACTGTTATCTTTTTATTGGTCTTTGTCTTATTATGGAAATGTGCATCACTGCATCTTTTCAGTAGTTCAGGGGTTGTTACAATTTACATAACACATGTTTCTTTATACAAACTTTCAACTAAAATGTTATAAATATTCTACCAAGCTGCCAAGCTTGTACATGGCGTCGCCATAAAGATATTACTATAAAGACATTGATAATTATTCTTTGATGGTAAATAGAGGAAGTCGCTAAGTTCTAAAGAAACACGACACGTGTAGCTAAAGCTTACAGTAAATGCCCAGCCGATGCAAAATGCCAGCCACAAGACCCCAGGAGCAGAATCTCTGCAAAGATAGCATATAGGAGGATACCCAACCTTTTTTGAGTGCCACACTTGAATAAAGATGTACCACAACCCCAACCTGCCTGCAACATCACAACCCCTAAATTAAAAAAATCATTATCCTCATCCACATCTAACACCAAGAGAAATATGGGAAGATGGGGTTTTGATCGTAATGAGAAAAATAAAATTCTCATGGAGAAGAGCAAATGTTGAAATTTAATTTTTTATAAGGGGCATTTTGAAACAAAATATCCAAACTACTACATGCGCTGTCGCGCATTATTCCTCGTGTATGTATGTATGTATGTATGTATATGTATGTATGTATGTATGTATGTATGTATGTATGTATGTATGTATGTATGTATGTATGTATGTATGTATGTATGTATGTATGTATGTATGTATGTATGAAACAAGAGTAAATTGATCAGCTAACAAGTTGCCAGCGAAGGGGAAGGTATCTTGATAACTTCATTATTAACACGCGAATGAAACACGTAATCCTATAATCGAGAACACAAAGTTGTTCGTAACCGAAACCACAATGTGAAATTTCCTTGGTATTTACTACTTGTGTTTACATGATTAGGAGAGATTCTCTTATACTCTAGCTCCGGATCCTAACATGCTTACTAAGTTGGCCACCTTAACAAACATATACAGAAAAATTCTCTATAAAACAGTTAAGCAAAACACAATCATTAATAACAAGGAAAATCAAATTAAATTAATTCATAAATCACATGTTTGGGGCTTCAAATCCACCCCTAACATGTTAATTATGTTCAAACAATAATCCATAATCAAATATCAAACTAAAATAAGTAAATAGATGAAAAGAAACAAAACATTGTTGCCGTGCATGGTGGTAGAGAATGACTGATGGGGTGCGGATAGCGAACTGAAGAAAGTAAAATCTCTTATTCTACCCTTTTACGATATTTGCTCTGTTTCTCTTAAGAGTTCTCTTATTCGTGGTTGTAAATTGAAGGAATATGAGTGTGAAAGAGAAGGGGAAGACGTGGGAGAGAGATGGACGGAAGGATATGCTAGCGACAGTGCGATTGTGCGGTGTGATGAGAAACTGGGAGAGATGAAGTGGTAATGAGTGGACAGATAGGGAAGGATGATGTCGACTTCTGGAGTGAATAGAGACTGCGCGGGAGAGATATCTCAAGGGAGGCGATGAAGAGAGGTGTTGCGTGAGGGTAAACGGTGATGTTGGCGATGAAGATGGTGGCTAGGTTTGCGAGAGGGGGTGATGGTTTGATGGAGAGATGTGAAGGGAAATGATGTGATGAGGGATGCACGACTGCGATGACGGATGCATGACTGTGGATGCAAGCATGAGGAGGCTATGGATGGGTTCGCGAGGAGTAGGAGGTTGCAGTTGTGGATAGGTGATTTTCCAAAGCAAGGTATCATCCATTTTATAATTGTTTTATTCTTGGTTTCCTTCTTTGCGTGGTTTATTCTTTTTGCAATTCGTATTTCTAAATTGCCAAATTGCTTCATTTAGCTTATATTTTGGAATTTTGCAATTGAAAACCTACACAAACACGAAAATAACAAACAATACCATAATTAACAAGTAATAACAAAAAATATATATATATATATATATATAAATATAAATATGGTACTAAAAAGTTTGTTTAACTTTGATCTGGTCTTCATGATTTGACTTGGGTCTTTTCGTATTTTACTTTGGTTTTCATGAGTTGGATAATCTTTATATGATTTTACAAAGCATACAACTTAAGCCCCAAACACTCAGTATATAATTTAAATTTATTGTGAGAATTACGATAATTTTGATATCATTCACAAATACGCTTTCATATCCAATATTTAGTTTTATATTACCTATCTTATTTTAAAATAAAACTACAAACCGTTTATTGACGTTGTTGTATAGCCCATATGGCACATCAACATTTAAGTGTTATCTACAATGTTACCCATTATTTAACAATAGAATTAAAAAAAATATAAACATACTAGAGTTACATTTAATACGTAACTAAACCCTTGCTAAATGCATTCTAATTCTATGTAGCCACACAAAAAGTGTTTTATGCATCGTCATCATAAAAGCACTAGGACATGACCTCTGAGAGCATCCACAAATTGGAATGACTTTCCAAAACGACTACATAGTTGATGTTGAAAGATGAGGTTTTAGAGACATAAGAGAATGGAATCAATCAAATTGAAGTATGGAATGGTAAAACAACTTTCTTTTAAACATAAAACAATTGCATAGTGGTTTCCAAAGCATCAATGTTTTGCTATAATAACACTTAGAGGACATGGAATTAAAAGTAATCGCCTAAAGAACCACTGAATAGTTGATGTTGAGTGTTCAGATTACTAACATAATTAGATACTAACCCCCATATCTTTGACTTCGATTTTGATTTGGCTACCATTGCTTCAACTTAACCATGTGTAGTTATCTATCTTTCCCTCAATGTCCATAGATCCATCAGGAAAAAGACAGATAAATAGAAACAAGAAAAAAGAGGTAAGGAGGCGCAAAGAGAAGCGTGGATATGAGGAGGCATAAAATAGAGAATAATAGTGAGCAGAGGAAGCGTGAGAGATTTGGTTTGATCAGGGGAGACAATGAAGGGTTTTTAATCTTACCCTTAAGATCGTCCATGAGATAGATGTGAAGATATCAATGCAGTGTTTATGGATTTTAGAGATATGTCTTGGGATTTGCACGTAAGGGGTAATTTGGTAACTTCCTGACAAACTTCGAAGATTTCATCCCGTCAAAGGGTATGTCTAATTTCGATTTGTTTAAGAGTATCTCAAATTTCTATTAGTGATTAGAGGCTATGTTTAAAAATCCCTTTCGAACGAAACGGAAAACAAATCTCATATACATTTTTTTTTTCTTTCGACTTGAAAATTAAGAAATTTGGTTTCGAGGGCAGCCTTTGCCAAGGTGCACTTTTGAGTCCTAGTAATTTGACTAGAGTCATGTTATATTTTGCGGCAAAGACATTCGGGGATCAAAGCTAGAGTAAAAAATTGGTTTCCGGTTGCCATGGAGATAGGTGAGCTAGCCCACCAATGTTGTCTTCTGACTACAACAGCGTGGTTCATGGTTGATTGGACCAAACTTCATAGGGATTATGGATGGGTTATGTGTTTGTGGTTGGTCCAAAGGGTTGCCACGCTCAACAGGTGACAACCACAACTTGCACACTAGGGGCGTGTTTGGTTTTTTTTTTTTTTTTGAAAAGCAAGCAGAGTTTTTATAGGATCCCAGAACCCATAAAGATGCCGCAAGCTGGGTTTGAACTCATGACCTAGTGGTACCATCCGCCAAGCTCTAACCGTTGAACTGTCATGCCATTGGCGGGGCGTGTTTGGTTATCCCTTTGACCATTGTAATGTAATGGCTATTACAATGGTCAACTACATTCCTTTGTTTGGTGAAGCAAAAAATCATTGTAATGGTAATCTCCATTACAGATTTTGTTGTAATGGTCATTCCTACCTCCCCCCTATGAATGGCCATTACCATTCCCATTGTAATGGTCAAGGTTACCTAATGACCATTTTTACCCTCCTCACCCTCCCCCTGTAATCTCTTATTCCCTCCGTTCTCATGAAATCTACCCGCCACCACCACCTCACCCACTGTCACAAAAAACCACCACCACCTCACCCGCCACCACAAAAAACCTCCTCACCCGCCACGACCACCTCACCCACCCTTCTCCCTGTGAAGAAATTCACCCACCACCACCTCACCCACCCTCCCTGTGAAGAAATCCACCACCCACCATGTCACAAAAAAAAAGAAAAAAAAATAGGGGAAGAATTGACTTATAAAGAGAGATAGTGGGGATGGTTTGGGGTTTTTGATTTTTAAGTGAGGGTATTTTTGAAAATAAGTTTTACATTGCCATCTTACCATTTTAAAAAGAAAAATTCTAACTGTCGAGGGAAATGGCGAGGGGTGGGGGGCCGTCTATGCCCCCCGGGATGCGTGCGTTGAAAAGTCAAGCGCACATCCCGGGGGATGGACGGTCCCCCCCTCCCTAACCCCACCACACCCTCCCTCCCCCCACCCGTGGGGTCCCTCGCTGTTTTCCTCGTCACTTCGACGTGTTCTTTTAAAAATATACCAAACATACATATTCCCATTACCATTTACATTCTCATTTTCATTACCATTACCATTTCTATTACCATTTCCATTCCATCGAGTAACCAAACGAGCCCTAGGTTGTAGTGCTAAAGGTCGGATTGGATTATGAAGAGCGGAGAGGAGCGCAGGGTTGAGAAAGAATATAATTTTTTGTTGCGTTGCGTTATTATACAAACTAAACTATACTAAAACGAGGATGACTGCTGCTGCAGGCTTTGGTAGTAACTAATGCTTTGATAGTAACTATTAGTGGGGGAATTTGGTTCGATGCCAAAAGAAGAGTAATAATAATTGACATCAAGACGAACGAGGAGGAGGAGGTGGAGGTGGAGGGATAAGTTATAGAGGCTGAGCAGCAATGGCAACAACAGACTACTACTACAGTACTACTCCGTTTCTATAAAGCTTGATGACGTGAACCCGGTTGGTTTGGGTCATAGGTCTCGTCAGATCTTTGACGAGGTGTGGCGTAAGTTCTCTGGGTTAGGTCAGATATCAAGAACTCTTCGAACAGATGATAACGATGATGACATCATTCTCCTTGGAGTGGGAGTCGGAGGACCAATGTGCGAGTTCACCATTCCAGGGGCACAGAATACCATTTGGATTGGCAGAATTGTCGTTCGAAAACTCATGCTCAGAGGCTACAACATCAAGGCATCTTCTCTTCTCTTTGACGAATTATTCAATTAGGATCACTAGCTCTCATCATCAATCATTTCATTCAGGCACTCATCAGAAAGCCGACCCGGAGGTCATAGACATGCTTCCCAGGTCATTTGAGTTTGTGATTGGGGATGTAGGTGACCCCTCCACACTCAAGCTTGCTGTTGAAGGTTGCAGCAAAATCATCTACTGTGCCACTGCTCGTTCCACTATTACTGGAGATCTCATCAGGATTGATCATCAAGGAGTCTACAATATCTCCAAAGCCTTTCAGGTTAGATCACCTTATCTTCCCTTCACTTCCATCTTCATCTTATGAATACAGTAATACACTTTCCTTGTTTCATTCCTCAATTGCATTTCCCACCCTCTTCATTTGACTATTTGTTTTTCTTGTTTGTAGGACTACAACAATAAGTTGGCGCAAATACGTGCTGGAAAGAGCAGCAAAAGCAAGCTATTAATTGCATAATTAAAAGCTCCAGATTCTTTGAATGGTTGGGAAGTTCGGCATGGGACTTACTTTGAGGATTTGGTAGAGGATGTGGTTGCTACCAAGTATGATGATGGAATGGATGCCAAGTTCTAGTTTACATAGACTGGAAATGCAGTTTTCTCAGGTACCAATTTTTTTTTATTTTTTAAAATCGCATTATGTTTAGTTACCATCATGAAAATTTGTCCCATTTTGCACTATTTGGGATTAGCCTCAAGAAGGCAAGCAAAAATAATAGAATTAATGTAATCAATGCAATTTAGGGTTTGGAAACCCCCAAATTGACATTCAGGATTTAGAAATACGTTTTAGATCCTAAAGCCTCGTGTCTTTTATTTTTATTTTATTTTATTTGTTTGGAATTTTAGGGCGTGTGGTTTTTCTCAGAACGGTTAGTTTTTTGGTTTTCCAATACTTTTTAGTCTATAGATAGGTTTGTAGGCTGATGGTGATAATGTAGATCAATTCCTTGGTTTAGGGTGGGGCACACAAATCCTGTTTGAGGCTCATGTAGTTTTTATTTTTCGCCTCTTTGTATTTGTTTGGCTGTCGTTGTAATCAATTTGAAATAAAAGTTTAGGCTACATATTACACCAGAGAAGGAAAATGCAAAAAATAAATATAAAATGAATACCTAATCAGAAGAAGCAGGAGAAGTATTCGACCCAATCGGTGTTTGGGCTGATTTCTGCTAAAAATATGGTTGTAATTGAATAAAATGCTTGCACATGGGTTGCCTCGCATTTGACTGAAAAGCACGCATGCCTAGTTTAGGCACCCTAGATGTGTGCCCTCACCATACCTTGACTATACTAGCTGAACCGAAAAATCAATATAGTTTGTGGAATTTGGTTCTAAGTCCATATCCATATCCATTGCACCAGGCATGCTTCAATAAGAAAGGAAGTAAACTAAGTGCATCCATTGTCTTAAGTCATTTCTTTGGTACAGGTTATGTGTTTACTCGAGGAGGATATGTGGAGCTTTCAAAGAAACTATCACTTCCATTGGGTTGTACTTTTGACAGGTTAGGCTTCTTGTTGGTATTGGATGATGACTTATATATTGGTCACACACTGCTAAGATGAGGTTGTAATGTGTTTTCCTTTAATTAGTTGTTTTTAATTGTACATGTTTAGGTACGAAGGTTTAGTTCTCTCTGTAGGTGGCAATGGAAGGTCAATTATTCTGATTCTTGAAGCTGGACCTTCAGCAGATACAAAAGTAAAATGTATTTTGCACGAATGAGCACAAAAGTTGGCTTCTGCAGGGTGAGGCGTCTCCACTTTTAGAGATATCAATTGAGCTGGATCAATTTTGAATTGGAAAGTCTAATCTTATCTGTTTTAATTATCTGTTTTTCTGGATTGGTTGGTTAGAATCAGTGTTTTAAAAAGCGATTGAGGCGTACGCCTTGAGGCGCGAGTCGAGGCGGGGCGCACAGAAATCGCCTCTGCGCGTACGAGTTGAGGTGACAATTGAAGGCATTTTGAGGCGTACGCTTTTTTATTTCCTGATCAGTTGGCGTTATTTGGTAAATGGCTCCCCAAATGCACCTAGAAACACTGTAGTTGACAAGCAAATGGTTGATTGATTCATTGCTTGACATGCAGGACACATTTGTTGTTCGCATGCCTACCTCTTCTAAGGAGATTGTCCCTTTTGAGGGTATTCCCAATTAAGGCAATCCAAACGAAAACACATGCTTTGGGAGCAATGTTACTGATTCATATCTTCTTGATGATATCTCTGTCCCACCCTTGGATACTACCCCGCAGAGCTTAAGATAGACAAATTTAAGCTGAACTGATCATTCTTGCCGCTTTGTTCCAACCTATCCTCCCTGTTGGTGGCCTCCATATCATTGTAAAACTTGCTCTTTATTTGTTTGAATTTTTTATATATATATTTTCACTAATTTTTACAAAAAAACGCCTCGCTACACCTCGAGGCTACGCTTCGCCTCGGAAAAAGCTTGATCGCCTCGAGTCTTAAAAACGCTTTTTAAAACATTGGTTAGAATACAGTTTTCATCCTTCCGCCCCGTGAAGCAAGATGATCCTCCATTGAAAAATCTATGAATCTCAAGCAATAAAAGGCATTTCTAATCTGACATTGCACTTGAGATTCATAGATCTAAAATACTGTAAAGAAGAGGTCCAATCTAACGTCTTTCACTTGAGCTCCGAGTTCCATATTTTGTGAGGAAATAACCTATTTACGAGTGCCACGGATGAAGTGGAGTGATTTTGCTTGAGATTCATAGATTTTTCATCCCTTATTTGGAAGAAGCACCGCTGCTAGTATACCAAGATCACCATTGCTAGTTTTTTTTTCTTAGAAGATAAATATAGAATGTGACAATTATAAATGGGACCCACTAGGCCCCCAGGAAGGGGACCAAATCATAACTGATTAGTATTATACTAAATCCCCTACCCTTCCAACAGGTCATCATCTTCCAAATTGATGATACCCCGCTTCAGTATTCTTATTATTTCTCAACTCTGCATCAAATTTCAAAATATCCTGTAGCAACAAAGCTATCCCTCACCTGGTCTTCAGAATCCAAGTCAGAGTTTGCATTGAGAGAGCTAGCTCCGTGGAGACCCATGCACTTCTCATCTCTATCATCCTTGAAACATTTCACCACTTTTCCAAAACCTTTGGACCGCTTATCTAGCATGTCTCTGATATTAAGTATGTGCTTGGTTCATGGCATCCCATTCCATGAAGTCCATGGGAGTACTTACTTTTTAGGAAAAACTGAGGTTGCAATCATCATCAACCTCTAGATTTTTTTTTATCAAATGTGGAAATACAACTCCCATCAACTTTTTAGGCAAAATTGAGGTTGCGATCATCATCAACCTCTAGATTTATTTATTTATTTATTTTTAATCAAATGTAGGAATACAACTCCCATCAACATGAAAATCACATTCTTTGGGCTGGAAGTGGAACAAATTATATTTTTCCATAAACACAGTCATCTTCAACCTCAAGATGGAAAACTTTTTCCCACTCTCCCCCATTTCTCTCTTTCTCTCTCTTTGTAGCTTTCCCATGAAAAAATTTCATTTTAACGAAACAGACTAAATGTTCGACTATTAAACAAGTTTCTTTCTACTTTCTTTATACACAAGGAAACTTGAAATTTATGCTACTTATTTTCCTATTAACCAACAATTTCCATACGTACAACCTTTTGACAATCCAATAATGTTGGTAGTACATTTAGCAAAAGCTTTGTTTGGTTAATATATTCAGTATTATGTACTTAGCTGTTTTGGTTTAGTTTCAAATGGTTTTTAACTTGGTGAAAATGTGAACTGAACTGAAATGAGAGTATTTAGATATTTAAAACCGAACCGAATAATGAATAAAACTAACCGAACACCTGTTTTGGTTTGGTTGGTTTATTGGTTTTTTGTACAATCGTAGTTCGTGGCTACTGGGATCATTTTAGATCCCCTCGAAATGTACTCTTCCGAGATATTTGAATATCCATTTTCTGCCTCCTCAATCAATCCCACAAAATCCAAAGAGGAAAGCAAAAAACTCAATGGAACCGCTGTATTATAACAGGAAGAATTGAGCATTGTGCCTAACTGTTCATACTCAATCCAATTGGGAGCAAGAAATGATACCGCCCGAATGGTAGTGCATTTTAGGTCCCATAACCACAAATTATGCATAGCATACTCTAGTGGAAACTCAATATCTTCATTGTTCACACCCTTACCGAGAAATTTTGGTGATGTAGTCTTTTGTCACAACACCGTCAGTTATGATTAATGTGTAAGTGATAAACATATTAAGGATCAATTTGGCTCACCAATATTATACCCAAGTAAAGACCTAAGTCATTCCACGTTGCTTTAATCATACAAATATGCTCCAGTTATTTGATTGCCATTTATTAAAGGGTTGGTTCCTTTTTCTTGAGATCTTAAATCTAGACTCATTTTATTCTTTCTGTAGAGGCTTGGAGAAGGACCGACAAAGACTACGCAAGATTTGAGAAACTACAAATTGATAATAGAATATATAAAAGCATTACCAGTAAGTCTTGTTCTTTTTCTTATCCTTCTCCCTCTTTTGTAGTTCAATGATTTTGCCTGTCATCTAAGATGATATTGTACGTAAAAGTCAATTGTCTAGCACAATTAGCAATCTAATGTTTTTACTATCATCAGTTATATTTTCGATACTTTCCTTTTGATATTTGTTATTCAGTTATCTTCATCTAGTGTTTTATCACATGATAAAAATGATGGACTTAGATTAGTCATTATTATTTTTATCATTTTAGATATGTTAGACATACCCTCAATCTTCTTAGGTTTTCAATTAGTGAAGTAGGATCCTTCACAAACTCTTTGTTAAAGCACAAAGAAAATAAAGTAGAAACTTATGTTTTTTGCTGAGTTCTTCAATGAAACTTGGATGTTTAATGCTTCCGATACCATGCCTTTATGCAGGACACACTTAATTGAGAACAATGCAATCCAACCTACAAGCCTGATAGAATTAATGAACAATTTTTTTTTTTTTTGGAAGTACTTGCTAAATCTACTATCCTATGAAAAATAATATCTGCAAAGAAATCTAAAACAAATTAGCGTTGCCAACTAGATTGGAAACCAAAAAATGTAATCATAAAATAAACCAACATCTACTCAAATCTTACTCCAAAGAGGCCATCAGGGCAGCACCAGACAAGACCTAGGATACTACCACGACTTTGTCTTCTACTTGAATTCTTACTAAATTAGGCATATTCTCAGCATCTTCTCTCAAACTCAGAATGGTGAATCAAGTGAACCATTGTGAGTTTGTTCTAATAGCATGTAATAACTACTGAAAGCTTATTCTTACAACATGAACTATAGATCTTCATCAATGCAAACTGGAACTGAATCAGTCATCCTGATGTAACACCAATCAATCAAACAATCCCTGGACAAACACAACTAAACATACTTCTTCTGGCTTACAAACAGGCACAAGTGTACAAACCAAGCTTAACCCGTGTGATCTACCAAACAATCAATCAGCAGAAGCAAGGCTAAACTAAAGCGTCTGTCAACTCAAAATTGATCCTCTTGTGTCTATGCACCAGTGAATGCAGACATTGTAAGCACCAATGTTGTATGATGTAATTTCTACTATAATATACATGTCTACAAGTCAGCAGAACACAACTTGCTCAACTGACAGTCAGGACTATACAGGTAATCAGACGCTGGAATATATTTTTAGTAAAATGTCTTTCTAAATATTTTAAACTAACACTACGAAAAGTCACACAAAACATTATTTTTGGGAATTTAGAGAAATTATAGTTTCGTCTCTGGTACATAATCATTTCAGAGGACTTGAACTAATGTGGTATTTATTGAAAGTTCATTGCTTGGACCTACCTGTCAAAGCACGTTCAAAATCCAAAATGTGGAATGGGTTTTTTGGGTTTGCATCTGGCTGTTAGTTTCCTACAAAACTTTTGGACTCACTAAAGTCGAGGCATTCCTCACATATTTGGTCTCTCCAGTCCATGCCACCCTAGGCTTGACTATAAATACATGACATTTCCTTGCACTTCTTCAAAAATTGTCTCAGTTGGCTTTGAAAACTTGCCGATCGTCGCTTTCACATGTCAACTTCAATGTATCTCATAGGGGATATGATAAAATCATAGAAACAGCGAAGCAGTTTGATGTTTTACATTAAAAGTTAAGTGTATCTGAAAGTCCTCCTTGTCACTGTTTGCCTGATTGATTTTTTATTTGCATGGTTTGAGAGCCTTGCTGATTGTCGCTTCCACTTGTTAACTTGAACACCATTTCTAACCCATTGCTAACCAATAGGACTCTAGTTTAGGACATCTACCCTTGTTGTGGACTCAAAATGATAAACTGATTTATGATGTTACATGTTCAGATCACTTTTGTGACCTGCAGTAGTTTCACAGGACCCTGGTGCCCATATTCATCATTGTCTAACAATCCAAGTATGATTTTGGCATCTACAGACTCGGCAAGAGGCAGATTTTATACTGGTGTCTTGTACAGGATCAGGAATTGAACCTAGCCAAAGGGAGCAAGTTCTTAAAGCCAAAAGGTCAGTCTTTGTAAGTTTCACCATGAATGCGTTTTCTTTTAGTCGTCTTATGCTAAGTTGATGATTTAGTAAATCGCTTTCTTTGTTGAGTTTATCCAGGCTGGCTAGGATTCATTGAGACAGTCGGGTCTTAGGTATACAATTGTCAGGCCTGGTCCTCTGCAGGTAATTTTTTTCTTTCTTTTTCTAGTATTTTGTTAAGCTTTATAGCATCAGTAGTGGAAGTCTTGTGCGTTCATATTCAAAACTTCATCCCAATCGAATTTTATGTTTTCCTAAGGTCACCAAGTCTTTTCTTTTGTGCTGCTAAATTTCATAAATTAAAGTTTATATTAATTCTTGAAGAACAATTATACAAGTTTCACCTTCAGTTTGTTAAACCTCTTGGACTGTGGCTAAGATTTGCTGTTGTGGTATGTCATTGAAAAGGGGAACACTTATGTCAATCAAGTCCAAGTTATGTATAATTGAACACAACAACACTCAAGTCTAAATACAACATTAGAGATTAATTTTTTAATCGATATTAATTTTAATCCTTAATTAAGTAAGTCATCAATCACATGTGGAAATGAAGATTGACAGAAAAAATCAAGATAGAAAGCCTGAACCTTCAACATGAGGGTAAAGGGAACAACCACGAATGGAGAGTAAACTTTTCATGATTCAATGTATTTAATAGGAGATGGATTTAGGTGTTCAATCCGATAGTCCGTTGAATCCGCTACCCCGTTAACTTAAATGGAGCAAATATGAATTGAGCATATCCAATTAGATAGTAATCCAATTCAATTTCATCTCATGTAATATGCTAGAGTATTACCTGTGCCGTTGGCACTACCGAGACGGTGTCCGGTATTTCTATTTTGTTTTGTATTTCGCAAAAGTTCTACCTCACCTTTTTTATAACTAAAATTTAGGACCCAAAATTTTTTTTTTACTCCAAATAGAATGCATTGAAATCAAATAAGCTGGTATTATTATGAATGTAAAATAAACTCAAGCACACAACAAAACCCCCAATCAAATTTCATTAAAACAATAAAATAAAAATCATTGACCTAAGACTGAGACAGAGTTTTATGCATGTTAATGTTAAATTTGATATGTAAAATTTGGCATGATTACATTATTTTTTGTTTCTTCACGATGCGCCAATATCGTGTGCTTATTTGAACTCCCAAACCACCAAATAAAAAAAGAAAAATTATTAGCTCCACCAAATTTATTTGTCCTTATTTCATTCAAATGGAACTACTTACACGTCTCAATTTATTGTACATGGCCTTCAAAGAAAAACTTCCCTTGGTGTCAGCACACCAAACCACTTCATCCTCATATGGAGGATTGATCTGAATGGTGAGCTTGATCGATTATGTAACTGATGGTGCTAATAGCTTGCGATCGGAAGACCCATTCACCGTTGTCGAGAACTGAATTGACCTTTCTGTAGTGGGGTTTTTGGAAATTTTCAATAAGAATCCCAGCTGGATGCCAAGGGTTCCAAAAGAGTGTTCTAGTCTTGTACAAAATGACCAAAATAATCTAAGTTAAGCCTACCCACCTATTCTTATCTTGCTTTACATCTCAAGATAATAATCTTGAGAAAGATTTTTTTTTTTTCATTAATCTCGTGTCACTCCTTTGCTTTGAACTTTATTATTATTTACACAAACTAGTAAATTTACACAAGGTTAACCAAGTACAATATTTATTATAACTTTTATATGTCATTTCTAAAATATCATTGTCAAGATGGAAAAAAAGAAAACATCTTCCCTGTCTACCCCCCTCATCCTCTCTGTATCTCGTATTCCCTTTTACCTTGTTAGCTCCTTGTCCATTCTCCTTGTATGAGGAGTTCAACCCCAAACCATCTCAACCAAAAGATTTCAATTAAGAAACATGAAGAGAACTAAAACATAACTGAAGTTATATACATTTTGAAAATCCAACACCCAACCCCCTGAAATCCCAATTTGAAACACTCAATTTTAGAAAATTTGAGAGTGCGAAAAGCATTGCAGTAAAATTGAATCAACCCCTTTTGTGATTTGACCCATGAAACAAAACAACCTTGTAAATACTTGATCCTTGTAGAAAATGACCCGTTGAAGCCCGAACCCATGATCGTTGAAGAAACAGAGATACTTAGACCTCTTTCAGAGAGATGAGGATGGAAAAACTCTTTGGCTTGAGATCGAAAACAATAGATGCTGGTAAAGATTGATAGCTCATTTGAGAAGAGCGTGCCCTCAATTTCATGAGTAACGAGTAAATAGAGAGATATAGAAGTTGAAAGATGAGAAATTAGCTAGAGTTGTTCGATTAGAATTTATAGAATGGGCAATTGTTAGATTGGAGTGACCTATGAAGATAGTGAGAATGCTTGGTTGTTTCCTGACCGTTAGATTACTTTGTGAAATAGCCATGTAGCCTTTGGATCAACTTATCCTTGGCGTTAACATGTTTCTTATCCCATTTTCCGAGGAATAGTAAAAGGCCATGTTGTTTTGTTATATAGATATTTATGTTTTTTACCAGCATTTTATATTTTATACCAGTATTTATATATGTATATTTATATATACACGTGTTAATAATGAGTAGCCATTAGAAAAAAATAATTGAAAAAATAAACAAATTTCTGATAAGGCAATAAATCGGATATGGATATTGATGAGACATCAATCAGTCATAAAATCACAGCCGTACACGTGGCATGGGCTAACCCTGGCACGAGAAAGGCTTAAGCACGGTGCCATACACAAAGTGTTGTTCAGCCCGTAAGTCAGGACTCAGGTGCCCAAGCTGCGTCAGCCCAAGAGGCACGAGTCTTAGGACTTGCCATAGGACAATAAGGCTCGAACATGAATCTCAAAGGTGTCATTGGCCCGAGATCCACTCGCATAAATCAGCTCTTAGCCCAATCATGAATTGGATCCTAAACAGAGCCAAGTGCCGAAGAGATTCAGTCATGCACATGTAAGATCTTATGCGAGATTTCCTCTTTCCATCACGCCCTCGATCGCAGGGACATATGTGGAGGGAAAACTCGCTATAGAAGGTAATGAAAGGAAAAAGGACGATAAGCACACACTTTGCAATTTACTTTCAGCTTTCGCTCATCCTTGCATCAATATTTAACTTAAGCATCGGAGTGCCTTCGACTACCATGACAGTGGTCCCTGGCTAACCGCTACTCATTTTTGCAAGCTCAAGATCAGCAAGAACAAAACTGAACACATCAGATTACTGATAATGATTATCGAATCAGATCGGATTGAACTTTTTTAATTATTGGATCGGACAATCTAGATCCAATCAGTTTACAGGTATAATCGAGAGCAAAATTCACTAGAAAAATTTAAGCACAAGTTATCAAGACCCACAATATAGATCGAAGTCTATAATCACTTGTCGTCGTCTTCAACTATCCAGCTATTACACCACTAAGAATTCTCAAGGCTTCGACTCACAACTTTGCTCCTTCGTGATAACTACAGTTCGATATCAATACGCGCCAAATCACCATTACCTGAAATCTACTAATCCAAACACTTTAGAATCCATCGAAGCAATCACTAACAAGTTGTATAGAAAAGGCTTAATAAACATCCTTTGAAGAAGGAAGATGTGGAAGGTTTACAAATTTTTCTTCTTCTTCGAAAGCTTTTTGTCTCAATGGAAAACTATCGGTATAGTTTTTCTCTAATCAATTGTAAAATAGGAGAATTTGTTTGGTTTACCAAAGGCATGTATTTATAAGTTACAAAACCTTGTTAATGTCGAAAATCAATTGGAGCAATTTTAGCAAGTCAAAAACCCTTTTGGAACCAAAAACTTAACTTTAAGAACATGGAACTGTTTTTTTTTTAATTTCTAATTCATTTAAGCGCTGATCACCACGATCATAAAGATGACGTATCCACGAGCACGTAGGCAACTCGGACTTGGGCTAGAATCGTAATCCGCATTGGTTCAAGTCTAGAGTCGAGCGGTTGACTGGCTGGCACCGTTTCGCATCTGACCTAAGTGCATTGCCAGCTTCCATCCGCTTTCCTCCTGTCAATATCAAGCACTCTTTGACTCTCTTTTTAAATCTCTTTTTAAGGTCATTTTCATCTTTCCCTCGCAATACTTGTTCGCTATCGGTCTCTCACCAAATAACTATAGAACTATTTTCATAAAATTACAATTTTTTTTTGTAAAAACCTTTATTTTTCATTGAGTGATATATGTGATACACCTGATCTTTGTATCTCAATGCTCTTATCTGCATCAATCTGCTTCATCGATATGTTTTACTAATATATATCACTAGGTCACTAATTGATAATACAAAGACAACCTCTTGCAAATATATGTTAGTTTTACACTTTACAAGTGAGAAAACCTTTTCCAACTCGGATTCAAGAGGTTTGGTGTTGTAAATGTTCATGTAAGGTATCAGACAATGTAACTGGTGATCAAAACTTAATGGACAATTATACTCAGTACTTGGTCATGTTGGGGGCCAACAAGTCTGCCAACATGATGATATATACAAGTAAAACATATTTATTTAAGGGAAAATGACTTGTAAGTCATAATTTTTATAATTGTAGACCACATAAGACCCTAACAATTGAAAATGCCTCAACAGACATATTTTTATAATTCAAGACTATTAAAGAACACAAACTTAAACCATGGCTAAAAGATATGTAAAAAAACGAATAGACCCATATTCCTAGACACATTGACGTGGTCTTGTTATTTATGTATTCAAATTCTAGCTACATTGAAATAAGCGAAATATGCAATTTAAAAAATTTTCAAAGTTGTTTCATGTCCCTAAAACACAACTGATTGATTCTTGGTGAGTAATCTGGAAGTAAAAAGCTTTTCAAAAAAAAATCTGGAAGTAAAAAAAAATAAAAATCTGGAAGTAAACTTATGATTGGTTTTAAGAAGGTGAATAAAATTTTGAAAATTGATGACTTAAGTTAAAGGGAGGGTGAGAATGTTTTTCTAATTATTTTTAAACCATGGGTAGGGTTTGTGGGTTTTTAAGAGTCTTTAATTAAAAAAAATAGGCATTTTGAGGCATTTTCAATTGGTAGAATATGATGTGGTCTACAATTATAAAATGTAGGTCTTATAAGTCATTTTCCCTTTATTTAATCAAATTATCTTCCCATCAAAGAACCAGAATGGTGACGTGCACAATACCATTTACGTCTTGACTGCCAATATTATTGCTTTTGCTAAGCAGATCATTGCTAAAATCTGAAAGTTGTGTTCCAGGAAGAACCTGGTGGACAGCGTGCTCTTATCTTCGATCAAGGGAATGATTTCTCAGGTGACTAATATACTGTTCTATATTATGAATTATAAAGTTCTGCATGAAACAATAATCTCTTCATTGATGGCTTAATATCGGGAATCAGCTGTGCTGATCTGGCTGATATCTGCGTGAAGGCATTGCATGATTCAACTGCAAGGAACAAAAGTTTTGGCGCAAGTACCTTTGGTTTTTTATATTTTTTATTTAAAAGTATTTCTTTTTCTTTGGGCAGGTCTGCTATGAATACATGGCTGAGCAAGGAAGGGAGCTTTATGAATTGGTAAGGATTGGTGTCAATGGTTCTGTTTAAATGAGAGGATAGCTTCACCTTTTTTTTAACCAAATTTAAATATACAGCCAGCTTAGGAGGTTTTGTGATTTGAGAACTACTGCAAAAATTAACTAATTGCTAAGCGAATTAGCTTGTTGGTGTAGGTGGCACATTTGCCTGCCAAAGTGAACAACTATTTGACACCAGACTTGTCAGTTCTGGAGAAGATCTAATTTGGGGTTAGTGAGCTCCCTTTTCTTGTATATCGTCTCCGTTCCTTCAAAAGTACTGCATCTCTCTTTCTTGTAAAGTAAACAATGCTCTTTTGTGGCCAAAAGCTGGCTGGCATATATGTACAAGTCTTCCTCTTTCTTCTACTTCTTCTCTTTCCTTTTCCCCCTTTTTTATATTGCTTGTAAATGGCTATTATGTGAATCAAAGCTCCTCAATGATGACTGGCTCAGGATAGTTTCTTGCTAGATTGGATTCAATCATCTGAGTTGATGTACAGCCAGAGTTGTTCATTTCTGATCTTTGTGAATAACATCTAGTGGATGCATACTTCAGATAGCTAGACAACAAAATTTAGGACAGAAACAAGTACTTGCTCTTTGGAATCGGATACATGTAACGAGTAGTCTTCTCAGCCAAATTCTATGTTTGCTTCCTTTTCTAGACTTTGGAGTGAGCTGGTATTGTGGCGATTCGTGGTGCCAAATTGGCACCTGGCTCTTCCTCAGTTATATTTCACATGGTTTCTTTTTTGCCAGTTGGTCAACTGCGAACCATTTTGTAAGAAGATGTTAATAATTTCGCAAACGTTCAATCTGCAAGGTGATTATGTACTTTTATCACGGAGAAAAAAAACAATGAAATAAATATGGTTCACTGTGTTGCAAAGTCTTATCCTGGATACTATCCTTACCTAAGTAGCATGTACGGACATTAATAAAAGAGATTGGAATGTGCGGGGTCTAGATCCACCTGGAATGCCCCAAAATCAATCCAATTAAAAGGAAGGTGAAGGTAATTTTTGAATCATTAATTCATTGTCATGCAACAATTGAGCATTGATGTGGCAGAACTGAGAAACATGTGAATGTAGCATAGCAGGTGGAGGTAGGGTTGTATTTAGGAAAGTTGATGGAGGGAAATAAATGGGCATTGACGACGAGGCGAGGTTCCGTGAAGAGGTGGGTGCAGTGAAGTTTACTCCTAATCTACGAATGGGGACCAAGAGCACGCCCACGCGGAAGAAAGAAAAATCAAAGCAAGCAAAGAAGCAGTCAATTCCTACTCCTCTTTTATAAAAAAATAGTCTACTCCTGCTCCCTCTTGTCTGTGCGTCTCTCTTTCTTTCTCTCTCTGCGTATGACTTGTATGTGTATGCGAGCTAGAAAGGAGAGACTTGCTCATTCGCTGGTGTATGTGAGGTATCATGGAGGAGAAGCAACAACAGTCGGTTGTGGGAAACTGTTCCTGTTCAACTTCTTCTTCGATTTCCAGTTCCAATTCCACCACTAGCAGCAGCAGAAAGAGAACTGATTTCCTTAATATGATCAAAGTAAGTAGTAAAAGCTGTTCTTTCTTTTCCTTTTTGAAATTCAATTAAGGGTTGGTTTACAAGATTAGTCGCCTTGCCTTCGGTAGTCTTTCTAGAAACTATTAAATACATAGATGGAATGGGATTGAATTTTGATATTGAATTGATTGATGCAGAGTGCAGCTTGCCTCAACAACTCCTCCTCCTCCTCCTCATCCCCAGTAGATACTAGTGGAAAGGGACGGAGCGCAAGTGGGAAGAGGAGAGGGGGGAGAGTCGCACATGGCTTCCACTTGGTCGAAGGAAAGTCAGGTCACGATATGGAAGACTACCACGTTGCTGAGTACAGGTTTCTAAACAACCATGAACTCGGTTTGTTTGCAATCTTTGATGGCCATCTTGGTGATCGTGTTCCCTCTTATCTCAAAGATCACCTCTTCAACAACATACTCCACGAGGTAACCACTCACATTACCCAATAGACATTATTATTAACTATTATTGGCATTTCTTGAGAATAGTTTGACATCCCCATCTTCTAATAATAGGTTTGACATCTCATGACATTCATACAAATCTGCCATTGTATTACTTTTATTTCACTTGTATGATTTACAGTCTCTACTTTTGAGTGCAAGCATTTTTCTAAAACTTATGGATAGTTCATATTGACAAACTCACTGGAAGCATCTTATCTTTATTTAAAACTTCTCTACATCTTCTTGTTAATTCCAAAAACTATTAACATGGTTGAAGCCTCTTGCGCCCCGATTTTTAAACAATCTAAATTAATGTATTATTCAAAAAATTTGGCACAACATGAACAGTTTAAATGGTACATACAAGAGACAACTTAAAAATAAAATAAACTAACAACCTCAAAATTATTCATTCATAACGAATGTCAAAATTTACCACGTCTTAATCCAAAAAAAAAAAAAATCTTAAATCAAACCCATCTAATTGTATTACATTAGTCCTACGCCTTATTACCTACGAAATCGATAAAACTAGAAAATTTTGGAAAGTGTCCCAAACAACAACTACTGTCTCGAAGTTGGAACCGCTTGCCTCCACGCTCCAAACTAACCCTGATGCGTCTCTCGGGCTGCGCTCATTATGAATGCACCCAAATTTGTAAAACAAATACAAAATGGGTAAGTATTTCAATACTAGTGTGCCAAACTTATTTTCAATATAATACACATCATGGTAAAATACCACAATTATAAAATACCAACAATAAACATTTTATCTTAAGAAAGACACGTAGTTCTATTCAATAATCGAATGAGCATTTAGTTTTTTTCCTCAAGGCAATCGTACACACTATCTGAGTAATCAATACAATTTTTTGTGTTATGATATGATCAATGTTTTCATTTTTTTCCTAGTGTTTTGCTTCTTTCCACAATCACTCTCCTCATGTGCCGAACACATCTCACCCAAGTGTGTCTCCCTTACCTACGAAACCACTCGGAGAGTACATGTCCCAAGTGAGGTGCCACATCGAGGGACATGTCATCTTACCCGAAGTTTGATCCATGACAAATATGTCACTATACGTACATCCGAATTCACATGAACGGTATACCCAGTGTGCAAGCAAGTCTGCATACTAAAATCACATACCAAGTATATAAACAAGTCTGTATACTTAAATCATACTTTTTCATTTTCGGAGTTGTGGAAAAGAACATCCTTACTAAACTAAGTACTAAAGCATCACTTGTACTATTAAGTGGTAACACCTATTACAACTATATACCAAAGAAAAAAAAAGGGAGATAGACAAGTGAGGGAGATAGACAAATTTGTGAAGAGTTTTGATATTTGTGGTGTGGGTTGATTTGCAAATAAAAAAGGGGAAACGAATACAAGATTGAGGATGACAATGATAGTTCTAGTTTAACATATTAGGAACTGCTCCTAATCACACAAAAAGATTGTAAAAAAACAAAAACAAAGAAATAGACAGATAGAGTGCTTACTCTCACCTTATTCGTAAAATCAAAGTTGAATATGGTTTTCCCTTCTTTCACCCTTTTCTTTCACCTTTTTCCCTTTTGTTTTTGTGTGCAAAAGAAAGGTATTTCAAACTCTTTTATAAGGCTCTAGTTAGGGTTTCCTAATTTTTGCTAAATGTACACATACTTTCTTTTAACCACTACCAACTAAATCATAATTTGCACAATACATATAATTAAAATATATATATCAAATACTAAATAAATAATATTTATATTTACATAATTAGGCAGGTAACAAAGCCTAGCCTACATCCCAATCCTCATAACCTTGAACCCAAGAAACATGTGATCTTCCTATGGTGCATCACTTTGTGGATTGCAAATTTTTTTTTTTAAGTGGAGGCAATTATTTATATTTTTCTCTTAGGAAGTTTTTTGCCTAATTTGTCTTAAATATCAATTGAAAGAGTCATTCACTTCAGATAGATCAACAATCATTAATTAGGTGATTATTTGCAAACATCTAAAAGTAAAAAATTAAATAAAGTCGGTTTTTGAGTCTTAACTGTGTTCTGACCAAGTTTCGGATGTATCAGAGGCGCGTCCGACACGTTGACCACATTGAACATATGTTTGACACCTGCCAACACGTTGACCAATTGTCTGATGTGTGTCGGAGGTGTGTCGAGCGCGTGTCGGAATTGGATACATGTCAGACACAGATACGACAAGTTTTCCAAAGAGTCCGTGCTTCCTTGGTTTATGAAAATACGTTCTTGTGCAAGGAAGTCACATTATAAAGGCGACATCATTTATAGATAATCCCATTGCCTGGATTAGGACTTGGGATGATGAATTGTTTGAAGTTGTCAATTTAGCTAAATGAAAATTTGAAGATGGGACACTATTTTTCTCCCATTTAAGGCTCCATTTGCAACCATTCATGAGGTTTCTATTTGAGGATCCCTCTACATAACACAATAACAAGTATTTATTTGGCTCTCGTGTGGGGATCTCAATTTACAATGAAATATTGAAAACGTAACGCCTTGAATAAAAAGTTGGAAGTGCACGAGTACCAAAGGAACCTTGAATAACACATAACACTATCCCTTGAAGAACTAACCCTCTTGTAGATCCTAATTTACAATGAAATCTTTAAAAGGTAACACCTTCTGAAAAATTGGAAGCGCACAAGTACCAAGGGACCCCTTTTAAGATGAAGTTTCAGTTCCACCCACCTCCACTAGGATCCCTCACAAAGAAATCAAATACCTTACGAGATGGTCTTTAAATGCTAGTACCATAGGAACAATGAGGGTGGCCTTAATTATTTGCAAAACTATCCGGACATTGCTATCCATAAAGGCTAACTATTTTTTTCCAATTATATTTCAATGGATACAGGCAACGGAAAAAGAGATGAGTGATAAATGAAAAAAGGTACTCCTAGCCAAAGTAAACATCCCCTTGGAAAGTAACCTACTCTCCATGGAACGAGCCAACTCCCTAAGTCTCCAAAACCGGATCCTGCAATGCAACTTTGTTGTTGCATTTAAACCCCTCATAACACTCTCTGCAAAGTAAATCTTAAGACCCAAGGCCTCCCCAAATAAAGCCTATTTATGCTTAAGGTGGTTGGAGGCATGATCAAGACGGCTGTCGAGGAAAGAGATAGTATCATCTGCATCTTGTAAATTAAAAATGATAGGATCCCCTTCACCATTACGAACGTGAACGCACTCTACATCTTGGGCCAACACGTTCAATTTTCTCAAAGCTAAAATGGAAACAAAGGGTCACTCTCTCTACTACCTGTACCATTGCAACTCCAAAGCCCATTCTTCTAGGACAATATAACAAAAATCCCAGTTCACTCGGTCGTAGGCCTTTTCAAAATTAACCTTGCCAATCAACCCTAGAAGACCATACATCACCTTGAATCAATAGCTTTGTCAGCCAATGAAACCCCTTCCGAAATTTGGCGGTTTTCCACCAAGAGAAAGGAAAACAACTAGAAGATTTAAGTACATACAATGGCATCTGAAGGGGTTTTAAAATACTAAAGTTGATAACATCTATCGCAATGGAGAATTCCATTGTTTATAGTAAAAAAGAAGAGTCACAAGAGGTTTTTCTAACCAAAAGGGGTCTTTCTTTTTATTTTTAAGTTTTTCTTTGAATTCCTCTTCTTCCTGTTTGCTTCACTACATTGTCCCACACCTGTTGTTTTTACTCATAGATGAATTAAGTTGAATCAATTGATCTCAAGGACTGGGTGGAGATTTCATTTTTGCCTTATTTCTTCTTCCTACATTGAATGTCTGTTCAATAACACGGAGCCATTTATGTAAATAACACTCATATATCCTTCTCTTATATTTGTATAGCCAAGGTTCTGGAAGGATCCAGAGATTGCAATAAAGAATGCATACCACTCCACTGACAGAATAATCCTTGAAAATTCCACGAGATTGGGGTCTGGCGGCTCAACAGCAGTTACAGCAATTGTTATCGATGGTAAAGACTTGTGGGTGGCAAATATTGGCGATTCCAGAGCTGTATTATGTGAGAGAGGCTCTGCCAATCAGCTTACCGTGGACCATGAACCACACATTGAACGAACAAGGATTGAGAAGCAGGGTGGATTCGTAATTACATTTCCTGGTAGGCACTTGGTGCATTCAAGTTTTTCATATAGAATTATACATGCTTAGATGGCTTCTTTATGGATACAGTTATTCATACCTGTCTATTAATATTACCTTCAGGAGATGTTCCCAGGGTGAATGGCCAACTTGCAGTTGCACGAGCATTTGGTGATCAAAGCCTCAAGGCACATTTAAGTTCAGAGCCTGATATAAGACATGTGCCCATAGACCCAAGTATGGAGTTTGTAATTTTAGCTAGCGACGGATTGTGGAAGGTTAGCTCTTCAACGATATTTTCATTTTCTAATTCTTAATTAGAACGTTACCTTAATCTATTCAGGTGAATTTTAGCTCAGACTCCTTTTTTATTGCATTTTTTTCGGCTGGATCTTTGCATTCATTTGCAAAACATTTCTCATGAAGTTATACTCCATCATATGGACATCGCCCTTTGAGGGTGCTTGAAATCACCATTATATTAAATCATGTTAGAGAATAAATAGGGTTACCCATGCAGGTTCGAGAGTTGGGTATCTTCCTCGCTGGGGGCTGTGTAATTCTTATTAGTTCACGTCATGAGGATGAAGCTAATAAAAGACTTGTACATCATCATATTTAAGATAGTGTTCATTTCTGATATATATTTTAGGTCATGAAGAATCAAGAGGCTGTTGATCTTGTGAAATTTGTTAAAGATCCTCAAGCAGCAGCAAAGCGATTGACAACAGAAGCATTGGCTCGAAAAAGCAAAGATGATATATCATGTATCGTCATCCGCTTTGGATGTTGAAGGAGCATTCCTGTCTGTCTATCTTTTTTCATCATTGCTTCTGAATACCAGCCAGTTTCATGTGTTTCCAGATACATGATACATGTGTGTTTCCCGTAGATGCACCTGAACTTTATGTATAGCCTCTTGCATGGAGTGACCATCTTTTACTTGCTTGCTAAAGAAATTACTACTTCAGCAGAAACTATCAATCTGTATGACCACACTTAAGAAAAGGAAAGTCGGAATTGATCCACCAGCGCATATAAATACCTGGAAATAAGGTGACTGGTCATGTTGGTCATTCATCCATCCTCTTGTGAGTGTATTATGTATAAAAGGTTCTCTTTTCTCAATTTCTTTTCGCCTTTGTATCGTTCGTATATACATACCTTGGTTATGCATAAATAAAATATGAACCACTAAGACATGTGCTTTGCCAAGATCCAACTGTTGTAGATAACTGTTGTCTGTTGGTAGTACTTCATCTGCTTTTTGTTCTCTTCGTTCAGTTTTTAGTTACTGGAAATGATTCTTAACCAAACCACAGTAATAAAGGATATGAGTGTTTTCACTATCCTTAGCCCAGTACCAAAGCATATCCAACTGCAGAGTATAGTAACATAACATGCAAGGAACCAAGAAAACTAAGGGCAGAAGTGTTCTTTGGAAATAAAGGTTATGCTTCTATGTCAAGTCTCCTACTTAGATAAGATAAACTGGTAACTCTGGTTCCAGTTTTCACCTTTTCTGCTTTCTGCCGGGTTGTGGTATGTAAAGGTGAGTAATAGCGGGGAAGTTAGGTATGGAGAGAAGCAGCTTTTGGGCAGCGACAACATATTGTAGGTTCAGCTCCTTTATAATTTCTTCTTCATCATTATCATCATATTATTGTTATATGCTAGAAAGGGGAAGAGTGAGTGAGCGGAGAAGTTGTGACCTTCCAGTACCACAACTTATTTTTTAATTTTTTTAATGTTTTTCATGGAAAAAAAATAAAAATAAAAATCAAACACAGCCCGAGAGATTTTTACAAATAATTACTCTTAAACAACTCATGTCTATACATTTACCGGCTACATACCATGCATTCATTTTATTTCTCATATGTTGCATAAAAATACAGGAGTTCCGTGTTCCAAATTTTACTCTTTTCAAATCTAGAGGAATGATTTCCGAGTAGTATAATGATTTGAAAAGCATCACAAGTCGAGCACCTAGAAGAACATTGACACAATTGCAAATATCTTGCATTTATCCCACCTTGTATTGCTGTTATACCACTCGATTTTTTTTTATTTTTATTTTTTTTTAATTTTCTATTTATAGTAAGGAATGATAGGAGGAGGTGGTGATGCATATGTTACACCTATAACTGGTGGTAACGGCGTCTTGTCAAATTGGGGTGGTGGCGATGAATGCATGTATTGAGCAGGGGGTGGTGGGCTAGATTTAGAATGATGATGTCTTGGTTTTGGAGGAGCCTCTCCGAAATGGCGACTTGCGGGAGGTGGTGTTGTTGGAGTCGTACAGCCAGGAACTGATGGTGATGGAGGATGAGGATTCAATGCACCCGGTGGTGAAGGAGTTGAATAATGAGGGGTTGAGGGTGGACCGTCCTCCATATGTGGTGGTGGTGGTGGCATATAATGCCCTCCACGGGTTGGGGGTGAAACATCTACTTGTGGGGGTGGTGGTGTATAGTGTTGATGGTGTTGTTGTGGAGGTGGTGACATGTGAATAGGATAAGTTGGTGGTGGTGGTGGCATATAATGCTCTCCCCCACTTGGGGGTGAAAACTCTACTTGTGGTGGTGGTGGTGGAGGTGTATGATGCTGATGGTGTACTTGTGGAGGTGGATGAGTTGGCGTTGGCGGTGGCGGTGATACATGGTGGTTATGGCGGGTTGGTGGAGGAGGGGATTGGAGTGGCTTTATATTGATGTAGTGGGGTGGTGGAAATTGTGTCTTTGGTGACATGTGCTTAGTTGGAGGTGGTGGTGGATTTGGTGAAGAATAGTGATAGTTTGAGGGTGGTGGTGGTGAGAAATGTGATTTATACCCGGTAGGTGGTGGAGTAGGTGTGAAATGGTTATAATTTGAGGGTGGTGGCAGTGGCGGCATTGCTGATCCGGATCTTGGAGGTGATGTAGGGGACGGGTTAGTTTTGGAGGGAGGAGATGATGGCACATCTTGGTGCCGGGAAGGAGGGGATGATTTATGTGAAGATGAAGAATGAGGTGGTGGCGGTGGGATATGTGTCTTGGTGGATGGCGAGGACTTTGAAGATGGAGGCGGGGGAGGAGTCTTGATAAACGGCCTGGGAGATCTGGCCCGTCTGGGTGCCGGTGGTGCTCCCCATCTAACACTGGGTGCTGGTGTCACTGGTCCTGGCCCACTTGGGTTGCTGGGAGAAGAAGAGACGGTACATTGAAACATGCTACAGTCAACAGGGCGGGCAGTCCTGGAAGAACACTCTCTGAAAGAACGCTGGCCTGGTTTCCCGGGAATACAGTTTTTACGACCATCGAAGACCAGAGCAGCGGATGAAAGACAAACTGATGGAGGGTCAGTGGTGAAGTAGTTGTAGGAGTAAGTGAAGTTGTCCAAACTTGATGGTAGGATGCAAATGGTGGAAATGGGAGGAGGAAGGATGGCACCAGTGAGGCTGTTGTGAGCTACATTCAACTGCTCGAGGCTCGTCATCTGAGAAATGGAAGTGGCCGGGAGAGGACCTTGGAGGTGGTTGTTGCTAACATCGAACACTTTAAGTTGGTTTAAGAGCTGGATCTGGGTGGGGATACAACCAGTGAGGTTGTCATTCATGAGAATGATCTCATTGAGGGTGTTGGCCATGTTGCCAATACTGGAAGGTATGCAACCACCGAGATCATTATTGGCCAACACGACGACTGAGGCTGGAGAGTTGCCGAGAGTGGCAGGAATACCCCAGCGAAAGCGGTTGTCATTGAGGAAGATAGCGTCCAAGGAGGGCTTGTTGAAGAGTTGAGTGGGTATAGGACCCTCCAACTCATTGAAGCGTAGATCCAGGTACTTGAGCAATGGTAAGGAGAGAACAACTTTGGGAAAGCGACCGGAGAAGCGGTTGTTGCTGAGGTCAAGCTCATAAAGTAGCTTAAGGTGGCGGAACGTAGGAGGGACAATGCCACAAAAACGGTTGGAGTTGAGGTGAAGGAGAGAGAGATCCTTGAGGAGACCCAGCTCAGATGGAAGGTACCCAGCAATGTCAGCGTGGTTAAGATCTATTCCAGCAACCACTCTAATGCCTCCGTTGGGTGAGGGTGCACAAAATACACCCCCATAAGAACAAACGTCTGAGCCATTCCAGTTAGCTGTGATATTGAAAGGGTCGGAAAATATGGCGGATTTCCACGATTGAAGAGCAATGTATGCTTGTCGAAGCTGTGGATTTTCAAATTGAAGCTTTCTAGCATCATCATCTACAGCTGCACGGGATGAATATGATATGTCAAGTAGAATGACAAGGATCAATAAGAAAAAACAAGGGGTGAGTTGAGACCGAAGATATGGCTGCTTAAGAGCAGCAGTAGCTTCAGGATGCACCATAGTTGAATACTCAAGTCGGTCAATACAAATTAGAGAGAGACAGAGGGAGGAGGAAAGAAAACAGGAGAGAGTGGTAAGTAAGTTGTCTGCAGCAATCACATGGCTTGATACGGTTGCCAGCCCATGTCTCTCTCTTCCAGTTTTTATAACATCGACACCAAAACCAACACTGCGAGTGATTGGGAGTCCTTGAACAAAGTTAAAAGATGAAGCAGTCCACTGTGTGTTTGTCCGAGTCCTCCCCCACCAACCCGTGTTTTCTCTTTATTAGTTTAAGCTTGTACGTTATCTATTTACGTGCTTCCCTGCTTCATTTCCACTCGGTTTCGGTTTGATTGATTTGGGGTAGCTAGCTATTAGTATACTTGAGTTTATATCATCTTTAGGGCTGAAAACCGAACCATCGGTTCGGTTTTTCACCTAAACCGTGAATCGAACCGACGTAGGTCGGTTTTAAAATTTTCAAACCGAAATCGAACCGATCATTAACAAAACCGATCCGAAACCGAACCGATTCTAATTTATGCAAACCGTAACCGAACCGAACCGACTAAAATCGAACCAAAACCGAAATAAAACCGAACCGACCGACTATTTTAAACATATTATATTATTTGTATATAAAATATATATTATTTATTATATATATTCGGTCGGTTCGGTTTGGTCGGTTAAAATCACATAGAAACCGAAAACCGAACCGACCACTTCGGTTTTGAATTTTTTAAAACCGAAACCGATCCAAACCGAATTTAAACCGAACCAATCGGTTCGGTCGGTTTAGTCGGTTTGATCGGTTTTTTGTTCAGCCCTAATCATCTTCCCTCCCACCCATGATGTAACCCCAATTCTAGCTGGCCTGAGAAAGGGGTGAGGTTTGCTGCCTGGGTGGGGCAAATGTACACTTTTGCCCCCTCTTTTTAACCATGGGTATGTAGTATAAATAATAGGGATGTGGGTTCTTCTTGTTGATTATTGAATATGGGTTCAACTTCTTACCTGGTGACCTGTGCTTCTGCGGAGTCCTGCTCCCCATGTTAATAAATTATATATCACGCTCTCCGCCCTGTATTGCTGCAAATACATATAGTCTGTACAATAATCCTAGCTCCCATCCAGATCCAAGTTCTCTATTGATTCTTGAAGCTTGTTTTCACACCTACAAGTAACTTTTTTCACCTACTCAGACAGCTGAGATACATAATGTAAATGGTAATCATCACAGATTCTCTGTAGTTGCTATTTGCTGGCAGACAGATTGCTTTCTTCCGGTTCCCTCCTTTCCCCTTGCATGCTTTATCCATAAAATCCTATGGTTCAAATTTACTTTTGTGCCGAATATCCCTCCATCCTATAGAATAAGCATGTATAAATTGTTGTTTCATAATATCCTCCTTAATTATAGAGCTTAATCATTCCTAACGGGGAACATTATTTTTGAAGCTTTTAATTCATTCTTGGTTCAAAAGATCTTCCTTAGAACCCTTTAATTTAAATTCTCATTCCCCCCACCCTCTGCTGAAATTATAGCTAATTCATTAAGCCAATATGAAAGAATGGTAACTGTTTCTTAATGATGGCAGCGGCATTATTTTTCAGAGCATTAAATAATTTACCTCTAGTTTTCATCTCATGCAATATTTGTTTTATTTCATAAAACCTGTTAACTGTTGGGGGCTACTTACTCCAGACTGCATGCTTTTTAGAAATGATATCAATAACCCAAACAACAACTGAACATTTTTTTTTTTTTGGATATTGGGTTGTGCAAGAACCACAAATCCAAGTTCGAGATCCTCTTATCAAGATGGGCACGGAGCAGAGCCTTGTGTTCATTTACCTCAAACTTTTCATTGGGCAATATGTTTTACAGTTTTGCTGATAAATTGTTTACTTACTGATTCCCAACACCTTTACACGAAAAGTCATTGCAAATAATCAATCCAATCTCAGTTCTTCATTGTCCAGTTCAGCAATATGCCAATTTCCATACGTTCACAAATGCTTATATATATATATATTTCAATTGCAAGACTCGCACCTAGAGTTGCATGGTTTGGGATTAAGAGGAGCAATATAGAGACATCATCTTATGATCACTCATTTTTTCTATAGTGAATTCTAATACGCAAGCAAAATCTGCTTCAGTAATAGTAGCTTGGGTTTTAAAGTTGTTAGGATCAAAATATGGGGTCCAATCCATTTCATATTCCTATGTGATGGATTTGCTCTCTCACAATTTTTATGGAATTGGATTACTCTCTCACTTCCAATACCTCATTTCTCACTCAGATTGTGATAGTCCAAATTGGTGTTTCCAATGGGAAGCACTTGAATTTTTTCAACAAATATATTTTGACATCAAGATTACTAGGATTTGCTTTGAATGTGTCCTTCCAGGTCTAACACTCACAATTTAGGAAGTCTTATGGGAAGTTGGTCCTACAAGTCTTTGAAGTCTAAAAAAATATGATTAAACGACTTGGGGGTATCGCCACAATTTGATTGAGAAGGTGAGTTCAGAAACCCCTAAAGAGTAAGAAATAAAAATGTTGCCAAGAGTTATAGTACACGGGAATTATCTGAAGCATAGATAAATTACATGGGAGGGTGTCCATGGATCATAATGAGAGGCCACAAATAACAGACTGCGTGGCTAGACCCACCATTGTTAGTTCAGTAGTAGATAAGGCGGAGGGTCCATAGATGAAGTGCAGCACCAACTTATTGATCAGAAGAAGCCACAGACGCAGTAGGGAAGAGGATGTTACTGTGGTTATGGACAACAACTGTCCTCCTCTATTTAGAACTGTTCAGCTATGAAGGTTGTCATGTCAATCTGGACTGGTATCATTATCTCAGACTCGTATATTACGGTGAATGGTGTTTTTCCGTTGAAGTTTTTTTTTTTTTTCAGTTTCCTATAAGCCTAGAAAATGCAGGCAGTTCAACTACCCATAATCCTTTTGCTGCTTCGAGAATTATCTTGATGGCTTTTATGATCGTTCAGTTGGTAACTTCTACTTATCTATTTGGTTGTGGATAGGCAGGTGCTAAGAAATGATGATTGATGCTCAAGTTCTCGCTTAACTTCTTAACTTTTTTGCCTTAGAATTAGGACCCATTGTCTGTGACAATTGTTCTAGGGACTCCGAATTTGCATATTATTTGTTTCCATAAGAAGTTTTCGATCTGAGTTTCTCCCATTTTGTTGGTGCGACACTCTAGTCGACCTGAAGTCATTTTACTTAATTGACTTGTTCGTCCAATTTTTACTTCGTTAACTCGACATTTCGGTCGACTCGAAGTTTTTGTGTTTAGTTGACTCGGGTGTCCAACTTTTACTTTTTTTGTTGATCAGACCAGAAGTTTATTATAAATATCTGACTTGTGTCCCGATTCCTCTTTGGCTTTATACGCCGATTGGTTCGCATAGCTTTGCTTTGAAGTTCTTCGTCGTTGTGGGATGTCAATTCCAAAATTGAAACTTTATTGATTATTTGATCATTTTTAGCGATCATTTTCCTGGAGCGGTTCCGTTACATTGTGAAACGTTTCTTCTTTTATCATTGCGTGACCGATGTCTATCCTCGCATTGGTGTTTCATGCATTTGTTGTTCCTTTTAATTTATGACCTCTTTTGCTTTGACCATTATTGCTCCCCGTTTGCCTTTGCTTGTTAAGGCTTGATAGATTTTGTCGTTGTTAATTCCTTTGTAAGTAACATTTGCTGGATTCGTATCAGCTGACAGGGTATTTAAGCTGGTCAGTGCAGCCATCTTCAGGGCGTTGACCTTTTTACTGCGATATAGATCTGTTCGGGTGGGAGATGCTTATTTAATAGGGTGGATGTAGTGTAGAGCGTTTATCAATTCTCTGTATCGTTCTTTTGATCTTGTGGTTCCAGTATCTGCCTTTTATTTTTATTTGATCTATTTGTCTGGTATGCCAATGAATTCGTCCAGTCATTCTCTTTGGATCCAATGCTCGATATCTTCTTTTAACTTATAGCAATCTTCGATATCATGTTCATGATCCTTGTGAAAATAGCAATACCTGATTTTGTCTTGTCCTTTCGGGTCTTCTCTCATCCTGGGTGGCTAGTTGATGTTCTCCCAATTCGCTATGTGTTTAAGATGTCGGACCGGCTTGTTTTTAGGGTTGTGTATGGTTTGTACTCTTTCATCACACTAGTTATTCGCTCGTGATTGGACTGTGCCAATTGCAATTTTTTGGAATTCCCGCTGGTTGGACTCAGTACGTCCGTTGTTTCGATGTCTCTTTGAATGACTGTTTCCTCGAATGGTTCTCCTTTTTCCTGCTTACTCTTCCTCCTCACAGCTTTCATTTCTTCAAGGGAGATATGTTTCTGCGCTTTTTTCAGTAGGACTGCCATGCCTTTTGGAGGCTCCAAGTTAAGGGCATCGAAGAAGGGGCCTCTCTTCAGTTCGGTGTGAAAGTTGTAGCGGCTGTGTCATCGCTACATCCGTCAATCATTGTAACTCGTTGGTGAAGCGAGTACATATTCCCGTATCATTTCTTTGGGCATCTGTCTGATGTGCAAGTGGTAGTGGGGTCATTTCCTCATCTGCCGACTCCCAATGAATCTGGTAATAAAAGTGGTGGCTAAAGCCTGGAAGGAGTCTATCGACCTCAGAGGTAGACTATTGAACCAATTCATTGTTGTGGAAGTGACGCTGGTTGCAAATGTTCTGTACATTATTGACTACGTGATTTCCTTTTGAGCCATCATGTGGTGGAAATGTCTTAGGTGATATGTTGGGTCCGTGGTACCATCGTACACTTTGAACTTTGGCGGAGTAAACTTTTTTGGCATTGCCTTTTTCATGAGTGTGTTGAAAAATGGCGGTTTGGCTAACTCGTACAGTACGTTGGGATCTGTGACTCCAATCCTGAATGGAATTTCAGCAATCGTTCTATCGCACTTCGGAGTCTTATCTTGGGGGAGCTCACTACTCTCAAAGTTTCCCTGTTGGGGTTCTGCTAAGGTTTCGTCGCTTCCCTGAATTCGGTCGGCGAAATTTTGTTGGATCAGTGCCATAACAGGGTCGGCTGGCTGAACGCGTTCCTGGGTATTTTTTCAGCATATTTTTCATGTAGTTCATCTAAGCCATGAGCAAGTCCACTCGAGGGTCCGTGGCAGCGCCGTCGGATGCTTGGGTTGTCTGGACTACTGTGCTACGGATCCGCAATCTCGAGTGTTATTGGTCCGATGATCCGGGATGCTTCTTCCCAAGTCATCAGTGGTGCATCGGTGGGAGAGTTGTCGTGATCGTTATTGGATTGAGGATATGCAAACTGCATTATTTTCTCTGATGGCTTGTTGATCTTTTGTTAGGTTATGGTAAGTTTTGTCACTGTGTATTTCGTTTTCAGAAATAAAACTCGTCGTTCCCCATGGACGGCACCAATTGATGCTTAAAAAAATCGTCATCTTGTGAGTTTGACCTACAAAAAAATCGTTAGACTGCCAATGACCACCTTTTTTTGTGGTCAAAGACACTATGATGCTTAAGTCAGAACTCTATTGGAAGAAAAAAGTAAATCTGGACAAAACTCAGTTAAAGTTGTATACCTGTGTCGAATGTTCTCTTTATATTTTATAATGGTCGCGGTTAACTCACTGTGAGACTTAAGCATATGAGGCACAACGTAATGAGATGTTTCTTGTAACAGTGTTCTCCTTAATGGAGATGCGTTCGTGGAGACGTAACTCCTTCCGCATCTCTTTTTTGGTGCAACGTTCCTCTTTTTTATGAGTGAACTCATGTCGGGTCTGGATTCAGACTCTGATTCGTTTGGGCCTTATGTCCCCTCTGTGGTGGGTCTCGTCTAGGCTTCTGTAGTTGGCTTTATTCTTCCTGAGTTTTATGAGCTGATCCAATAAATTGCGCGATGTATTCTCGTGATGAGTCTTTATACCAAGTGTACGACTATGATGATCGGTCTATTTTGTTGTATCATCAGAAAGAATGACATTCGGGGTATATAAATGATTTTATTTAAAGAGTTTTCGCCTACGGAGGCACAATTATTGGTATCAAAGAAACAAGCAAACTGGTACCAATAGTTTCCAGAAACCAACATTTCAGAATATAAATGGAAGAGAATAAACCATATTCGTAAAGTGAGGCCATGAATCTACCACTGCATAATCACAATACCAACAAATATCTACATTTGTATAAGACATGAACCAGAATAAATCGTAACATGGAAATGCACCAAAAAGTTTGCCCAATTTAAAGGGCATAAAATGTTTCCAAGCTTAAATGGTCAAGATTCTTATTCCCATCTGTAAAATATGTCATCATCAAGACAAAGCACCCAGCTTCATACAAAGCTATACATGCCATCTTTAAAGCTTCTTTATGGGTGTGGTGAGTACTAATCATATCTTCTGATCATAATCTACATGCCATCAAAATCAAACATCAACAAAATGCTATACATGTCAAGTTTCTATCTACCTATTTCTCCCGCTTTCAATATTTTTTTTTTGAAAGGTCAGCATGGTTTTTATAGAATCCCAGAACCCATAAAGATGCCGCAAGCTAGGTTTGAACCCATGACCGTCATGCCATTGGCCCCGCTTTCAGTACTTAATAGGAGAAAATCACAGGAAAAAAAATAGGCTTCTTCTTTACCTACTATACCAACTTTTTCCCCCCTCCATTAGCATCGAGTGTGGTGTTTTCATCTTTTGGCTGAAAAGACGAAGGCTCTTCTTCATTAACAAATCCTTGATCAGAACGCATCCAAGCTATAATATCATCATCTTCAGAGTCTACCTGTTGCATGTCCACAACTCGCTCCTTCTTCAGGTCAGGCTCTTCAAGAACAATCAGATTATCATGTCGGTCCTCAGCTGACAAAGATTGCAGCAACTGAAGATTGTGCTGAAGGTATATCATATCATCTAATCGCCTTTGCTCAGTACTGATTGTTCCAACAGAGTGCAGCTGCTCAGATAAACTCCTCTTCAGATCATATCTCAACCCACCGCTGCATGTCTGGCACAAAATTCTGATGGCAAATCTTTGCAATTCTGGGCACTCCCCTCCATATAAAGACCACCATTTGGCTGCAATTTGAATCAAGACAGAAATTAAACAATTGACTTGGCAATTTATGGTTGTCGCTCGTCCAAACAACAGAGTAACGCTCATCCAAACAACAGAATAACGCTCATCCAAACACCAGAAAAATGAAAGCTCTGAAACCTCGGTGGAAACAAAACTAAATTCCTACCTGGAGAAACTAGTGTCCTTTGTTCAATAGCTTTCCGTTGCCCAAAAGAACCTTTAGCTCCACGATATTCATCCAATTGAAGTGAAATCAAGTCCTGTATATCTTTATTGCTCACCATGCGGACAATGCAACATAGAATCCCACTTGCTACTTCCGCATCAGGGAAAAAATCAGCAGAAAAGAAGAAACTTGGGTTCAAAAAGTATGCCGCCGCGTGGAGAGGACTATGGAGTTGGTTGTTCCAAATTGCATCAATAACTTCCCAAAAGGACATGTACTTTGCTTTCTTGCTTTTAAATTCCTTTTTTATGGCTTCCTTTGTTTGATCCATAGTTTCATATATGTAACCCACTTGGGGTCTATTATCCCCTCCGCTGATTAGATGCAGAGCACGTACAAGTGGAATAGTTGCCTTCAAGACCTCCCTGCTTTCACTCCAGAATGAGGGATCCTTCACCAACTCAGCTGCCCTCCTCCCGTTAGATGTAGAAGCACCTATTGAAGCTTTCCACACTGATGAACCAAATACTTTCTTCAAATTGTCCTCTTCGGCGATGATGTTCTCCAATGTTAGAAAGGGCATCGCCAACCTAATGCACGAAGGATTAACAAGGTCAAACCCATTAGCATGCAATCTCATAAGCTTTAATACCTGGGCATGGTTGTAAACAAATTCCATAATAGTCTTGACTTCACTAAGAACTTGTTCGATTGGAGCCATCATTCCAATCTTCTCCACCATAAGGCATATGCAATGAGATGCACACACGCTCCAAAAGATAGTCTTGTGTTTCTCTACTAGTTGCTTGCCAACAGCCTCCATAAAAGTCGATGCAGTATATGTTATAACTTGAACCAAATTATCAATCCCAATCTCCTCGATGACTCCATCTAACACTGAGATAAAAGCATCAACATCTTCAAGAGAATCTGAAATATCAGCAGTCCTCAAATATATAGGACCCTGGGGGCAATCCACCAGGAAATTGACCAGGTTTCGTCCCTTGTCATCAGTCCAGCCATCCAATAGGATGCTACAACCTGTGTTTTTCCACGATTGTCTGACTTCTTTCACATACTGGTGTATCTTTTCCATTTCCTCATGAAACATCCATCCCTTGAGCTCATTGCAATTAGGGACCTTAAGCCTGGTAGATCCACACCCAACGACAGCATTAATCAATTTCTGGAAACTTGGAGATTCAATAGCATCAAAATTAATACCGTTCTCATAGAAGAATCTGCCTATGCACCTTTGAGCATGTTCAATTGAGTCCTTTTCATCGTAACCTAGACTCTTTGCAGCTGGCTGCGAACTCGACAACATTTGTTGGGGAAACGAGTTGCTTTCTGTCGTACTCCCACTTGCACTCCTTTTGGGGGGGATAGATTGTTGCGAGATGTGCTTTCTCTTTCCCATGATAGGCACAGGTGATTGAACGGATTCATGATGGGTGTGGTTGTCTTTAGGTGGGGTCGCACCATCTGGGTGAAACAGCTGCAGAACTTCCCTGCTCAACATATTACTTTTTCTTTCAAGTAAGTCATTCCTCATTTGTATCTGGAGATCCTGGGGAACTTGCTGGCAATGCAGTACATCCTTACCTACACCTCCCAAGTGTTGCTTGAGACGACTAAACCCACTGACAACTTTGGCACAGTAGTTGCATTTAACTCTCTTTTTTTTGTCGTCAAGAGACGTTCCATGATCATGAACGTTGCTGGACACTTGAGGAGGAGGAGCAGCAGCAGAAGCAGGAGGAGTTGTGGGCATTGTTGATCTATAGTTAGTCAATAAAGTAAGAGATTCAATGATAGTAGAGGCTAGTAGTTAAACAAAGTGAATGTGAGAGATGGGCTGAGTGCCGCATGTATAGAGAGAGTTCATTGACTAATGACTAGCCAAGGTCAAACATAAATCTGTATGGTGGTCTTGCAGAAGTTTCAGTTTATGCAGTTTGAAAATGAAACAATTCTCCCCCTGCACCTGCACAAGCACCAGGACCCTGCATACATTATTATCAAGATCAAAGACAGAATTAAACTAAGGGTGTGTTTGGTGGCATGGAATCTTATTCCATGGGAACCGGACCGCCTACATTTAAACTAAATTGAGTTAACAGTCATCATCCACCACTTGATTTTGTGTAGGAATGAAAGTTGCATGGGAATCACATGCTGTAGGGGAATAAAGAGTGGGATTCCAATGTTTATGGCACTTCCATTCCAACTAAACATGGGAATCCCACTCCGTAATCCCCCTAAGCATGTTCCCCCTAAAATCAATTGGTGGATGATGAGGTTACCTCAACTAAGATTAAATGCAGTCTGTTCCCATGGAATAAGATCTTATGCAACCAAATACACCAATTATGATATCTGAGAGGCAGAAGCCCTCCAAACTCTGTTTTTTTTATTTTTTTGCAGAAACAGGCCTAAAGAGACCAAATCATTTGGAAATGTGCTTAATCTTGCGAGTAAAGGTGAAAGGGATTTGATTGATTGAAACAGAAAAAAAACAAACAATTAGAGAGAGAGAGATAAAGGGGAATAGGGGGTTTGATGGGTTAGAGAGAAGTAAGAATGTAGTTCAACTTGGGTTTACTTTTGTTGGGGTGGTGGTGATTGAAATGAAGAAAGAAGAATAAGTAGTTGGGTTTTGATTGAGTGAATGAGTTGATGGTCAGAAGAATTAATTAAGGATTGGGTGGGGGTGGAAGTGAAGTACTAGTCAAGTCTCTCTCTATATACCAAAAACCTAAACCAAATTACTTGACAAAAAACAAGAAGTATAGCAGATACCTGAGTGATGGTGATGAATTCTAACCAAGAGATCTTCTGCTTGCTTCAATTCTTCTCCTCTGTTCTGCTCAATCAGCCTCCTTCAACTCTATCAACTACACAGAAATAAATAATGGCTCTTCTTTCTCTCTCTCTGGTTTCTTTAAGTGGTAGTGACACTAATCACACTAGCATCCATTTGAGTTTGTTTCATGAACAATACAACATTACCAGTCCTACCCTAAAAACCAAAACACGTACACACAGAGTGAGGAGTCAACACTTGTGACAAAAGAGGGAAACCCACAATCAGATACAGATACAGACACAGACACAGTACAGAAGATTGATTATTTGATTTTTCTCTCTCTCTCTCTCTTCTATGCACTATTCAACGTTCACTATTCAGACAGAAATACTTGTCCCAACTCTCGCTCACATCCTAGGGCTCGTTTGGTTATTCGATGGAATGAAAATGGGAATGAGAATGGTAATAGAAATGGTAATGATAATGGTAATGAGAATATGTATGTTTGGTATATTTTTAAAATGGTAAGGTGGTAATGTAAAATTTATTTCCAAAAATACCCTCGCTTAAAAATCAAAAACCCTAAACCATCCCCCACTATATCTCTTTATAAGTCAACTCTTCCCTTTTTTTTTTTTTTTGTGACATGGTGGGTGGTGGATTTCTTCACAGGGAGGGTGGGTGAGGTGGTGGTGGTGGGTGGATTTCTTCACAGGGTGTGGAGGTGGTGGATTTCTTCACAGGTGGGTGAATTTATTCACATGGAGGGTGGGTGAGGTGGGTGGATTTCTTCACAGGGAGAAGGGTGGGTGAGGTGGTGGTGGCTGGTGAGGAGTTTTTTGTGGTGGCGGGTGAGGTGGTGGTTTTTTGTGACAGTGGGTGAGGTGGTGGTGGCGGGTGGATTTCATGAGAACAGAGGGAAGAAGAGATTATAGGGAAAGGGTGAGGAGGGTAAAAATGGTCATTAGGTAACCTTGACCATTACAATGGGAATGATAATAGTCATTCATAGGGGGGAGGTAGGAATGGTCATTACAACCAGATCTGTAATGGAGATTACCATTACAATAATTTTTTGTTTCACCAAACAAATGAATGTAATTGACCATTGTAATAGCCATTACATTACAATAGTCAAAGGGGTAACCAAACACGCCAGTTTAAATTACATTACATTACATTACTATCCCAATTATACATTACACATCCATCAAAACTACCGGTCCCCATCCACTCTATTCCACCATTCTTATTTCCTATATCTCAGTAGTCAGTACCAAGGAGTGTGATTTCGCGAAATTATACGAAATTTCATCGAAAATTTCATTTTTTTGAATTTACTAAAAGAAAAATATCGAAAGAAAAAATTACATTTTTCGAGGACTTTTCGAAAAATTTCGGGATTTTTTCATAAAATTTGAGTTTTTTTAATTATTATTTATTCTAATTATCTATTGATTTTTTTAAACCAACCCTTAATTTCCTAATCATCACTTCATCTACTTATATAATGATTTTTTAAACTACCCATTGATTTTCTAATTATAGGTATTTTGGTTCCATTTAATGTGTTTGATACATTTATTTATTTGCATATTATTTTTTTCACATATTTAATATACCCTTGAAATTCATTATATATTTCATGTATCCTCGAAAATTTTAAGTTTTTTCTTTACATACTGAAATATTTCTTAAAATCAGGAGACCAAAATTAACTCGAAAAACGAAATCACAATCCTTGGTCAGTACTAAGGAATGTGATTTTGCGAAATTTCAACAAAAATTTAGTTTTTTTGCAATTACGAAAAGAAAAATGTCGAAATTAAAAGTTACATTGTTTTTTCGTAAACTTCATTTTTTCATAAAAATACAAAACCCAGCTACCAAAAATTACATTTTTTAAGGATTTTTTTCAAAAATTTCGGAGTTTTTTCATAAATTTTGGGGTTTTTTTGTATTATCAATTTTTCTAATTATTTATTGATTTTTAAAACCACCCTCCTGATTTTCTAATTATCATTTTTCTACTTATATATTAATTTTTGGAATTCTGATTTTCTAATTATATATTGATATATTGATTTTCCATTTCTTGATATTTAATATGTTTAATAGATTTATTTACTTGCATCTATTTTTTCACGTTTTCATATACCTTCGAAACTCATTATATAATTTTTTATGCATCCTCAAAATTTTACGATTTTTCTTTACACCAAAATATTTCTTAAAATCAAGATACCAAAATGAACTCAAAATACAAAATCTCAATCCTTGGTCAGTACACACATTCTATGATTCTAAGACCATTCATTATTTTTTTATTATTGTTTTTAACAACTTATAAATATTTTATTTCTCGTTCTTTTTTTCGGAAAATGACTTTTAAGACTTACTTCTTCACAAAATAAACCATTTAGATGTCGTAGTTGGTGTAATAGCTAATTTGTGCCTACTTTTATATTTTTTTTTTACCAACAATGATTCTTTTATTAACCCAGACTAATTCATAAAATATAAAACATATTTACCATTCCTAAACAAATAGAAGACTTAATTTTATACTTTTATGACAAACAAAGACTCTTTTATTAATAATTCTTTTTTTTTTTTTTACCCTTAACCCCTCCCACCCCATGCCGCTGGTAGGTATTGATATTAATAATTCTAATTATGAGCAACAATTTATAAGTTTTTATAAGTTTTCGTTGACTGACAAGTTAATCAAATTATTATGCTAAGGTTTGGTAAATTTTTCATAATGTAGTTAATGATGATTAGAAATTTGATTTTAATTATTTAATAAAATTAATTTAATTAACTTGTCATAAATTTGATTAGAAAATTTATAGATACCTATGCATTACCTTTCTTAATGATGATTGGAAATTTTGTTTTAATTATCATTGATTTTTATTCCATAATGTAGATAATAAAATCAATTTTTCCATTAACAAAATTTGATTTTCTATTCTTCAATGCATGGGTGCATGTAAAGTAATATATTTTCTTCTCTGACGTTATTTAGTCACAAGCTATCTACCACATAGCATGATAATTGAAAATAATAATGAATAAGATAATTTCATGTAAACTAAATAGTGAAAGAATTGAAACAACCATTAATTGAAAAAAAAAAATTTGTTCTCAAACTCAGATATACCTTCACAATCAGTCAAATTAAACATATTCATAGTGACAAAACATTCAAGAATAAAAAAATGTTAATATTTTCATATTAATGTAGCCATTTATAGTTAACAAATGTTATAAAATAATTGCTCAAACTACAATTAAAGAACATGATAACATAAAAAAATAAAAATTAACAAAAAAAATAATGATTAACAAAAAAAAAAAATTATATGGGGCGGGAGGGGTTAAAGATTAAAAAAAAAAGGTAAAAATAACAAAAAAAATAAATAGAATCATTAATAAAAGATTTTTGTCACAAAAGAATAAAATAAAATTTTCTATTTGTTTAGGAATGGTAAATATGTCCTATAAGTTTACGAGTTAACATGGGTTAATGAAATAGTCTCACAATCCTAACGTTTCGAAGAGGAAGAGAACCAACATTTAATAAATCGCAAATGTATACTTCATTTTTTTTTACACAGGATATACAACAAACATGAGAGAATAATTGGAAGCCGAACAAAGCATTAAAAAGATTACGGAGAGTAGACACAGTCAATGATGCACTGGACTTTCCATCTGAGGCGTTCCTGGTTCTGGCATTGCTTCATGTCTGGTACGTTTCTGTCCTACAAGCTGCTCAACTTCATGACATTCATTGCCTAAATGCTTTGATGGAAGAGAAGTAGATCAATCATTCAATCAGTTTTAGAGTCTGTTTGTTCTGGCATGGAATGAGCAGGTGTAGGCAATGCACTGTGTTCAGAGTCAATTCCGATGTTGTTCAATATTGATATATTATTGGCAGAAGAAGCAAATGTGTTGCTAGCTTTCTCCTGCTCTTCCAAAATTTTGTGCGAAGTACCTCGCATGTTCTTCTATTTGTAACTGCAGAGCTCTCTGCACCTACATAACATCGAGCCAAAAACTGAAATGCAAATCAACGGGAAAATCATTGGTACATAACCAACCATAGGATTCTATAAAGCCTGTTCAGAAACCAAAATTTAAAAGCCAACTGTATGAATACAGACCTCTAACTGTTCGTGAAGTTATTTCTGAACATCCATTTGAATCCGCAGGGATTCTGCAACTTGAATGCCCCTATAACAAGAACAAAAGGGGGTAGTCAGGAAAGACAAATCAACACCATCACTCTTGCATTCTATAATCTCCAAGACAAAAAGCATCTAAACTCTTGCATTCTATAACCTCCAAGACATAAGCACTATATCCATTCTAAACATATTCCATTTACTTCAAAATCAATAGAAATGTCAGTCGGCACCTTGTCTATAGTCTCCTCTTACTATATAGCGAAATGAAATGTGCATGTGCCCCCAATTGTAAATATTTATTGTATTTAGTAGTAATATTTGTGGTACGGGCAATGTTTTATAAAAAGAATAAGTTGATTGTTGAAGTTATGGATTGAATAAGCGGAAAATCAATAGTTAAGCACATGGTTTTTGAAATGAGAAATTTGTAAGCGGGAGGTGAGGTGGAGAATTGCAATGATTGGAAAGCGATTCATTCAGTCAAGAATATGTTGGTAGGTAGATGGGATGTGATGCCATGCGATGAAGAGGAATTAGGTGAAGAATGTTGAAGTGATTCATTCATATCGTTGGTTTAGGTTGAATAGATGATGTTGGAATTAAGAAGAGTAGTAATGTGTAGAGGAGGCCTCTTTCCTGATACATTGATTTGAATTGGGTTGGGTTGGGTTGTAGTATGAAGTTAACTAGGAAAGGAAAACAAGAAAAATAAGGTTGTGATCATACCGGCACTAATGCACTAATAATAAGGGTGCGATCATACCGGCACTAATGCACCGGATCCCATCAGAACTCCGCAGTTAAGCGTGCTTGGACGAGAGTAGTACTAGGATGGGTGACCTCCTGGGAAGTCCTCGTGTTGCACCCCTCACCCTTTAAAAGAAGCATCACCAGAGTTGGTAAAGGCGTTGTTTGGAAGACCTTAGGTCGTGGGTTCAAACTCGATTGGCAACATTATTATTAGTTTAAAGTTTCAATTTTCAAAAAAAAAAACTAGGAAAGGAAAACAAGAAAAATTAAGCAGCAGGAGTGAAGTAAGAAGAGACAGGTAAGCAAGCAAAGCAGGCAATTGAAAGACAGATATAAAAGAAGTATACATGGCATGGCACGATTAATTGAATTCAATTGTAGGTAAGTCATCTTTTTGAGTTGGCGAAAACTGGAGCAGCTAGCATGGTGGTATAAGATGAGAGTGAGTGAGGAGCATGCCTCTCTCTCTCTCTCTTTATCTTCTTCTCATTCTCTGTCTCTTTTCGGAAGGGAAAATAGATGTATCCCTAGAAAGAGAGACTTTTCTTTTTTGGGGCTCGAGCAAAGCAAACAAATAGCAGCTTAGCTGAATCAATCTGCGACCACCGTGTTTTTCCAACTGCCCCAAACCCAAATGGAATTTTGATTCTTTGAGAGATTAGAGAGAAAGCAAAGCAGATGAGATCCCAACCCTACCCCACCCCACAATCATAATTAAAATTTATCACTCTTACCATACCACCAAAGGCTCTACGAGCCCAATTAAACTTTTTAACATGAAGATGATCACATTCATCCTAAAGCAAACCCACCCCGTAGATTTAAAGTCAGTGGGGGCAAGTGAAAGGTATGTTACCTCCTGGCTCCGTCACTGAATTCTACGGTACCTCTTCTAGTCTTCTTCTCCTTCCTGCCTTACGCACACACCATTCCATTTACATGTATGTTACCTTTCACAACCACGAGCAAGATTGTAGAAGAGGCTGGGTGTACATGCGTCTACGTTTCTGTTTTTCTTTTTCCAGTGCCTTGCCTTGGCTTCTTCAAATATTTTATATATTCAGCAATAACCTTGCTTGGAACACCTTGCCACACCACACGCTTAAAATGTATTACATTGTTCAATCAACGTATTATTCTTAGTTATTTGTCCAAATTATGAAAAATCTTATTCATAAACCATTTCATTTTTATTTATTTATTTTAATAATAATAGTGCATTTCAATATTTCATTGTTCCTACTTGCTCAAGAGTATTTTCATAGACAAACCATACAAGGGGAAATTTGGATTTCTCCAGCTGTCATCGATCCTCAGAAAAAGTAACATTCCCAAGTATAGGAGTAATTGTAAACTAAACTAGAAATAACAATAAAAATAACTGATGGTATCAAATCTCTTTAAATTATAATCAAGAAAATAATATTCCACAATCCAAGCTTAGAAGAATTTTTCTTCCACAACAAGCTCACATTTCAATCCAGACCATATAGTACTCAGAATTTCCAATGCACGGAAACTTTAGTGTTTAGCAAGACTCAAAAGTAAAAACATTGAAATCATAGAGAGGCCCCGAGTAAAGGAATCCCATAGAATTTATAGAGACTCCTCCTCCGTTATATTTCTACCTTTCTTTCAGCTCTTGTTCAAACTGGAGCAATTTTTCACGAATAGGCCGCAAAAACAGTTTCACATCTTGGATGATTCTCCACTTGTCTTGTTGCACAAGATCCTTATCTTGGCTTAACATAACTTCAATCTGCAAGATGGACCATAATAATTAGTTTCTAATTCCAGCCTAAAGGAATACCTTGTGGAGAATCGCTTGAAAGAAAATGAGAACCTATAATTTTGTACCTGCAAGTCATCCAGTTCACCAAATGAGAACTCCACGATATCAAGATGGCCCTTGATTCCCTTATTCTCTTCTTGGATTAACCATTCTCCTGATTCCATTGCCCACTCAGATATGGATAATAGAATATACATTAACAAAAGCATGCAGTACAAAGATTAGCCCAATGAACTTGCCTTTGAACTTTAAGGTTAATTCGTATGTGTAGCCAACACGTTTCTTGTTTCGCACAGTTACCAAGAATGCCTGCTCGTGAGTTGGAAATCATTACTTTTTGAGAAAGCACGGTGTCAAGTACCACAATACCAAATTTCTTTCAAATTCTACACCATACATGAACTGTGAACATGCAATCCGTAATCACCAAAAAGCACCAATTTTTTAAATGTACCATGCTAACAGTAATAAAAATTCTTCTTATTGAGCCATTTCTCTCGAATATTGCAAGAATGAGGAACAACACTTGTAAACACACCAAGAAAGGTATGGCAATGCTGGAAGTAGAACAAGGTTATCGCACATAATGTAGTACTTTTTTCTTTTTCTTTTTTTCTTTTGATAAGCAAGCTAAAGAAGATCTCATTAAGAAAATTTCACGAGAGTTCAAAGCTCAACAAAGGGTATATCCCTACTTCCAACTAACTGAACAACATCTTGCTTTTTGGTTTTTGCATTGGAAGAACCCTTGGTTTCTCTCAACCCATAAAGCCCAAATGGTAGCAATCACGACTCTGTCCCAAACCCAATTACCGAAAACACTCTTGTTACCGCACCCAAAAATCATAATAAACCAGTGGAAGAGACCCCACAATGCACTTAGTTTTGAGAAGATGACTTAAACTTAAGGTGTGTTCATAGCCCAGAAAATCATTCTAGGGAAAATGACTTTCCTATGAAAGAGTAGACTATTACTTTACCAGGAAAATGATTTTATAGTGTTAGATTGTGCCTACAAAGTTATACTGGAAAATATATTTTGTCATGGGTATTACTAGTAAGTTCATTGTTACAAAATTAGTCCTGAATCAAGTTTTGTTGTATATGAGTTTGAGAGTTTTTCTAACAATTTACTTTTATATATTTTCCATGCTTATCCGGAAAACAATTTCCTTAGGGGGTTTGGGTGGGGTGATCAGAAAAAAATTATGAAAATGAAGGAAATCAAGTGGATCCGTAAAATTTGTTTCTTGTGTGGCTAATCAATTTCTGGAATTTTATCTGGAAAGTGATTTTCCAAGCTATAAAAAATACTCTTAAAGGAAATAATAATAAGGGTTACTTTATAATACCTCCCAGGACAACAATAATTAAAGGTTATCCTTATTTTTCAAATGGGTAAAGTTTTGATGAATAAAATACTCCTAAATGATTGAAGGGCTTAGGTTAAAATGTTGGCTTCAGACAATTGATAATTGGATCTCGAGGCGAATCAATGGTTCAAAATGTTAAAAAATAAATAAAATGGATATCCCAAGACACATCTAATGCTTTAAAAACACACACACCTTCCTCAAACATCATCTTCTCCAACTCCATCCACTGACCATCTTGCAACTGCAACTGCAACCTCACCGTCACCACCGACCATCATCCCCTTCCTTTCCTATGTTTCCGCCACACTCGCACCCATCCCCCCTCACCCTCCTCTGTCTCTTTGCGTCTCCCCACCACCCCACCCGCCTCCCTTGTCTCTGTGTGTCATCCTACCACCGCCATCATGACCACCCCACCACCACTCCTCCCTCCTGTTCAAATCGCTCAACCACTAACACCGTGTCACTCCTTTCTCTGTTCAAACCCACACCCCAACCCCTCCCTTTCAATTCAACTCCAACCAAAACAAGCCCAGCTCCACACTGAATGCATTTAACAACCTAGAAAAATCCTACCACTCACCAGCCATGCTTCTGCTTTTACACTAAACAACAAAAAGAAAAGCTTTTCCTTCCTTTTCCCATTCTCACTCGCACTCTCATCAATGGCGAGCAAAGAACCTCAATGCAAAGAAAAGCAAGTAGAAGAAGAAGCCACCACCGCCACTGTAGCAGCAAGAAAAGAGGAAGACACAGGTGCAAAGGTCGCCCCTTTAGTGAAACTCGAAGAGGTTGACGTCAACAATGGAGAAGAAGAAGAGGAAACACTTCTCGATCAAGACATGATGCATATGGCCAGGCACTTCTAGCCACATGGAGACACCAATCACAAGGTCATCGATCCCTTATTCAAGATTTTCTACACTAGCGGCAAGGCCCATAATACTAACATCCAGGTCCACTTCAAGATTGGCAATACCAACGACCTGCCCATCAGCCCCACTTATCCGAAGTCGCCAAAATTGGAAAAAGTTTAGTTCTTTTGATTGTTGAAGACAACCCCATTGAGCTGAGTTCAGATAATGGTATGCTTGTGGTGATTGTGGTTGAAATCGCCATTTCTTCAATTCTTGATGTGGGTTTGGGTGAAGAAGGTCAAAGGTGAAAGGGAGATTGTGAGAGAGTGGGAGTGGTGATCGGGGTGGTAAGTGGAGGGTGGTGGGAAGGGTGGAGCTGAAACGGAAGCCATTAGAGAGGGGATTTAGTGAGTGATTGTCGATTTGAATAGAGAGGGAGGAAAGGGGTGACGGAGTAGTAGTGGTTGGGGAATTTGAACAGGGTGGAGTTGGAGAAGATGTTTGAGGAAGGTTTTTTTTAACCATTAGATGTGTTTCGAGATACCCATTTTATTTTATTTTTACATTTTTGAGCCATTGATTCACCTCGAGATCCAATTATCAGTTGTCCAATGCCAACATTTTAACCTCATCCCTTCAATCATTTATGGCATTTTAATCATCAAATGCCCATTTGAAAAATAACACGTTGACAAGTAGTTCCGAGGCATCTGTAATACGATATAAAATAAGGAATAGCCTTTAATTAGCTATTTGTTTTTGGGGTTTTGTAAATTAACCCTAATTTAATAATAATAATAATAATAATAAATAAATAAATTTATATTTAAATAAATAAATAAGGAAGATGATCAAAAGCTTCGTGCTCGGACTCACAAAGAGGACATATTTCTAGACCCTCTTGGCAAGATTGTTAAGATTTGACCATGTACAATAATTCAGTAAGAAAATTAGCACTGGGGGTTAAATGCTTTTCCATGAACGCTGAAACTGAAAATCAACCCTACACCGCCTTATTTAGATGCCATAACTTTTGACAACCAAAGGTGTTTTTGGAAGCAACTCTATCAAGTCCTAGAAGATACTTTTGATATATGTGTTTTAAGATTCCACGACTGCCCAAAAGTGTCACAGTTTCTAAATCTCACTTCAAAATATTGTAGAAGTTAAATTACTGGGCAGTTGTAGGCTTGTAGCATTCAATAGATCACAAACTTTGAACTCCCAAGTTGCTGCCAAGTACTCTCTAGTTTCATTGCAAAACATAGTTCAATATCCAGCTCTAAACAGCAAGAATGACAGATCCAGCAATAATGGTATAAACAATATTATTTTCCAACCAAAAAATCATAATAATGACAACTTACATCGCCCACACACTTTGATACTTCTGTTATTTCTGCTTTGCCGGTAGAAAAGTCTAATGAGCCAACACAAGCCAGCAGTTCCTGAAGAAGGCAAGTGCATGGGTAATTCAGATACACTACAGTCCAGTCAACAAAGTTTTCTATTTCTCAAGAGTGACAGATATATAACAAAAACTCTGCAGTTAATTTCTCTGAATTATGACTACCAATTTCCATAACACGTAAATCATCATCATCATCATCATCAAAGCCCATTCCCGAGATTCCATAACACGTAAATATGTAACATAAATAGAGAACTGACAGAACTTAACCGCAGTATGAAGAATATCCATAGCAAGTATGAAGAATCTCATATTTGACAAACCTTTATCCTACTGCTTGCCCATGAATTAAGGTTCTTCTCCTCCCATGTTCCAGCCTACAATAAAACAAGTACAGTTGTTAGCATAAATCACAAGCAAAAGACTGGTCCCCTTCTCAATATATGACAATTGAAATAGCAAAATCTACGAGAAGTTTAATTGTCATAAATAGAAAGCATGAATGCCAGCTGTGACCAATGAACCTGATACTATTCTAATAACAAGCATTGGCCTGGATAGTGAACTTAACTGCTTATATAATGTCAAAACCCACTTTATAACAAGATCAAGTACTTGATATACCAAGTATACTTAAAGAAATTCTAAATATTGCAAGAAACGAAAATGCAACAAATCCAGTAGTAACAACTCAACACTAGGCTCATTTATGAGACACTACACATATCTCCAAGGTTACGCAATGGAAATGAATGGCAGAGGGAACAACCAATCAAACACCAAGTAAGAGAATCAAAGGATTCAATTAATCTCAAGCTCCAAAACCTATAAATTCTCAATCTTTAAACAAAATTGTTGTTTTATTAGTTATCAAAGAAGCCCTAAATAAGGCAAGATTGTGAAGTCACTAAGGAGACAACAAAGAACGGTGAATAATAAAACTAAAAATCTCAGGATCAGCCATCAAAACGCACTCCTCTCTCTATCAATGCAAAGCCAACATCTTCTCATCAGCATCCAAGAAAAAATCACTCACAAAAAGTAGCTGGATTCAAAGCATTGGCTTTGTTCTCAACTTCACCACAGCCATAACAATATTTATCTTTACATAAAGCAACTACAATTGTGAGTCTTAAGATTTGCGACTCAATTCAAATCAAATCATACAATTTAGGCAACATTCAATTCTTTGAGGCGATTTGAATCGGAATTCCTCCTACGATTTGATTTGAACCCCAACTCAAATCTTACGACCATACGATTTTGACAACTACGGATTTATCATTAATCGTTGTGGTCATGAGCGAATCTAAATTCCTAGCCTTGTTTAATTTTTAGTATATGGTATTATACAATAACTAATGTTAACAAATGGTTGTACCATTCCACCACACTAGACTGCTTAGCTTAGTGGTAAGCATGGACAGAATGTAGTGGTAACAATAGTGTAGCAATTTTATTTTTCCAAAATGCAACAGTTGTAGCTGACTTCTCTTTGGCATTATTGCTGGATTGACTGATAAAGCTTTAAAAATGAAAACAAAAAAATTAAATCTTTATAGCAATTATTCTCAAAAGCTTCCCTTAAAATCTAAAACGAACACATTTTCTTTCACTGAATTAGAATGGGTGAATAAAATGCTTCAAAGAGCATAAGCAAAAACAAACTCTCCAAACTTCAAATCTAAATTAACCACATGGACCATAATTAATAATTGTCCTTCAGGGGAAAATGTAAAAACATAATTAAAAAATGCTAGAAAACCATGTTTCTGCAACCAGGGTGACGCGGCGTGATCTTGAACGAATGATGAAATCTCCAAAATGTTTGTGTATCTTGAGATTGTAAAAACTCCTCTAATGATGCCACATCATCCTAGTTGCAAAACCTGGTTCCATAGCCTCTATATATTGTATTTATTCAACCACCATACAATCATGGTTTCATGCCTTATTTATAGTCTAATGACTTATCAGACAAGCAATCAATTAAACCTAACCCTAGTATGGCTAGCGTTCTAACTCTAATGTGAGCCTGGGATGCTAACATAAATTAACTAGTACTTAAAAAAATACCTCGTTACATCACCCTCCCTCATCTTAAATAAGCTTATCCACGAGCTTAAATTCGAATAAGTCAGATGAACACAATCAACAACTTACAGAACACAAGGCAAAGTGTATTTCCACAATACACACTTGCCGACTTGAAACAACCACATCGATCATCTAACATTTTTCGAAATATAGCAAATACCATCGACAAACTCTGCCCTGGTAACAACTTGCTATGGCAAAAGGTATGGACCTAAATAAGAAACATGGTCCAAATATCAATAATTTGGACAAGAGCTTCTGGACACACATTTTCTCGTTCAGTGTCTCCACAAAAAAGTCTCGGTATGGATCAAGATAAACACCATCCCTCACAGTGTCTCCCTTTGTCTATGTAGAAACATCCTCTACTTGTCAAAAATAGATGTCCCGTCTGTTTGCAACTTTTGGTACTTCTCGTCCGCCTTGCTTCTCTCTTTTCAGGCATAAAAAAATGTGTCTTCTTGCTCTCTCCAGCATCAAAGACTGTGACAATGCGAGTATCCGTTCTTTTAAATCTCTCCAAAATTCCTCTTTGTCAAGCGCAACTAATGGCATAGTGGGATCAAAAGTAGGGCATATATCATTGGCTAGTGCGGGTGGTGGTGATGTAAGGCACACTGGTTCAGGTTGGGTATAATGGGGGCATAAATGTCTTGTGGTGTCAGATAGTAAAATTAGGGACGGTCACTATAAGACATTGTGGGGTATGAATATGGATTTGAGCTTGGTTCGTATATATATGTTGGTATAGAGATGAAAAATAGTATGGGTACAAATAATAATATTGGTGACTTTTTTTTACAGTTGGTATACTCTTACTGTTTAGGGTGCACATAACTGCTCTTCTGGTACAGGTAGTGGGGAGTTGTCAGTTTCTACTAGTGCAGGGATGGCTTTGGCAATTTTGGACATACCGAGGACCAACTAATAAACATTTATAAATATCAGATATTTGTTTTTTCTCAAACAACAACAGGGGTGTGCGAGGCTATTTGACGGCGGCCTCTGATGCACCAACTCTCCGGAAAACCTCCGAATCACGCGTCAAATACGTGCCGGACACAGATTCGCGCCCAACACATATTGGACATGTGGTCAACAGTCAAAATTCATTGACCGACTTGGACACGGCTTGGACACGGTCCGGACGCGGTCGGGTGCAAATAATCCATTTTCCTCCTCTTCGATCGTTCGGTTCCTCCCTCCCACAAACCCTAATACAGTAACAGAACAGAGAGAGCAGCAGCAGAGAAAAGAGAACAGAGAGGGAGAGGGAGATGACTCGATCGATCGATCGACAGTGTTGGACGGAGGTAGAGGTAGAGAGATCGATTTCGACAGATCGATCGTCAGAGAGAGGGAGAGATGTAGATCGATCGAGAGGGAGAGATAGATCGATCGACAGAGAGGGAGCTTGCAGAGCGATGCAATTTAATAAGTCGACGTTGTTGCGTCCTATCGTTCTGTCTCCCACTCACCTTCAACCTTTTCTTGTTCAAGAAAGGAAAGATCCAATATCAGAGACATTACACTGTTTGATTGATCGATCGCTTACTGCAAATTCAGTTGTTTCGATCACTTTCTTCTTCTTTTTGTTTTGCTTTGTTTATCCTCTCTTTCTAATGACGATGATGGTGTGTGGAGAGGTGGTGGAACTGGAGATAGAGAAGTGAATGACGGGAAGGAAGGAAGGGTTGGTCTTTGTAAGCTATTGTATAGGGGCGGCCCAGACAAAGAGTTTGTGGTGCAAAATGCTCTATGCAATTGCTAACCTCCCACATTTCATGGTCCTCTTTCTTTCCTAAGTAAATATTATTTTATTATACATTTTTTCTCATACACATCAGCTCTCCTCTCCATTAAGAAAGAAAGTTTTATACCATTCTTGGAAATATTTTGAGGTTAAGCAAGTAACATATGTTTGCTAAATTCAATATGATTGATTTTATGATGCATTTGATTTTTCATTTTTTTGATATGTTTGGATTGTTCAATATTATTATTATGATATTATGTTCCTATGAGTTATAAAAAAATATATTAAAAAAATAAGTTTGACCGTGTCGTCGAATCCTTTTTTTTTTTAAATTGCCGAGTCGCCGTGTCGTATCCGTGTCCGATACGACACGCGTATCCGAGTTCGTGCATCCTTGACAGCGGCAAAATAGACGAATTGCGAAGGGGTTGCATTGGACAATGGTGTGTGTTGGTGAGGGATTGTAGTCGGTCAATATCTTACTGGCTGGGGAAGAGAGACAATGATGTTTTCAATAGCAGCGGTTACCAGTGACGAGAGCAAATTCAAATGATATTCTTGAACCTTTTCTCTATTCTTCAATTACTTTTCTATCTGCTTTTCTAAAACAAACAATTTTTTTCCTTTGAAAATCTTTCTAAATGATTAATCAATAAAACCTTTTCACTTTGGTATCAAACCTAAAACAACAAAACTAAAAACTAAAACTACGAAATAAATAGGTAAACAAAAACAAACTCAAATTTTCATATTCATTGAGCCACATGCAATCATGCTTATACCTTATTTTATAGAGTTTAATGACTGATCTGGGAGACAATGAATTAAACCTAACCCTAGTATGGCTAGTGCCCTAACACTAATGTGGGTCTTATAAGCCCAACCAACCTACTGACATAAATTAACTAATACTTAAAAGGGAGTTGCTACATGTACATAACTATTTGTTTCGATGCCCCAACCTTATCTATTTAGATTTAACTTTTAAAATTTGTTTGACGTACCCAAACACCGGGAGATGAAAGATGAAAGTTACTCATTTGATAGATTTTTTTAGGTTTTAAATGCAATTTTTTTAATGTGATATAATTATTGTATTTTAAAATTTATGTATTGAATTAATTAAAAAAATTAAATTATTTTTAATACATAATAGTTTTGTCAATCCATCTATAGTTGATGAAAACATTGAAATTTAACGAATACGTGGCGAAATTTTAGTTTAATAAATAATTAATACTTTTGTTCTTTCATTCTAGAGTCAAATTAATGCTCCTAAACAAAAAAAAATTTGCATCACTAAATGATTTTTATTAAAAAGTTATAAGTCGGTGTTACATACACTAGGTTGTTGCAACTTACAACAAAGTCGAAAAATCTCAAAACATCGTGCAACAAAGAGTCAGTGAAACCGAGTCAAACAATCAGATACACACAACACAACTCCCTACTTAAAATAATTTTACTATTCACAGAGAACTCTTTAGTTTTCATTGTAAATTGAGTATCCTACATACACATAGACTAAATAAAAACTGTCATTTGAGCTCAAACAGCTAAAATTTTTACAAACCAACAACAGAAAGTAATGTGTTAAAGTTTCAGCTCGTTTTGTGCTAAAGAATTTCTCTATTAATATCATGAAGCCAGTGAAGGCCCACCCTGAGTGTGACACAAGCTGGCCAATAGGCCGGCAAGTGTCCATCATCTAAGACCAACTCAAAAATAACTCATAAAGATAGTTTATCAAGATATTAACAATATCTAACACATATATAGAGCCATAGAGGGACATTGTAAAAACGGTTGACACATTATTTTTAGTGTTAATCTGTAATTTTCCAGCAGCTCAAAATTGTGAATAGAGTACCAGCAGTCCAGGGTTCAAATCCTTACTGGGGCTTGGAAAGAAAAAAAAAATTTAATTTTTAAAATTTAATAAGTTTTTTAATTTACAATAAAAATTAAGTGTGTCCTCTTTTATTTTTTTTTAACTCCCAATGCCAGAAGAAAATAAGGAGAAAGAAAAGGAATTTGATTAGATATTGTCTTGGTTACCTTGTTCCAAACAGATCCCAATGCATTATTGGGTTCAGCAGCAGCGGAGATGTCCTCGGGAGTTAGCTTTTGCGGAACGGGCTTGGGAGCCATGGCATCTTCACTCACTTCTCTCACCCAATATGTGTATGAAGAATCAGACTGCTGGGTTGTCTTTGTCTGCTTCTCCGTCATCCCTTCCATCTCTCTCGACTTGACTCGACTTGTTATTTAGATCTGATCTGCCAATGAAGATGAAGGAAGGAGGTAAGGAAATTGATTGATAATAAATGGGAGTAGGAGGTTTGGGGGTGAATGCAGAGACAGAAGATAGGAGATAGGAGATAGGAGATAGGAGACGAGACAGAGACGAGGCGAGGAGGGTCTTTCTTTTTCTTTTTCTTTTTCTTTTTCTTTGCAGGGAGGGCGAGGGCAAGAGGAGGTATATAGAGAACCAAATAAAGAGATTCGCAGGTTCTCCAGGAAATTGGTGTAGATTCAACACGACTTGTGCAATTTTATGGTTGGCTTTTGGCTGCAGACCATTCTCGAACGTTCCCTCCCGTCCTCGTCCCTCATCCTCAAAATAGACAGCTTCCAGGTCTTCCATAATCAAATTTGGTAATGCCACCAACCTACACTCCGCACCACCCATTCTTCTCGACACAAGACAACCAAATCAATAGAGAAGAATAATAAGTGCGGGATCCGGAGCCTTACTTATTTTGCTTTTAAAATTTTCATTGACTATATAAACCATCTAATCTAAATCTAAATCTAAATCTAAATTATATAATTCACGGCATTAGGGGTGGGCATTCCATCCCGCAATCTCGATCCCGTCCCGTCTCAATTTTTTTTCGATTCTATTGAGATTAATCAATCTCATCCTGATCTCGTCCCGTCTCGATCTAGAGTGGAACAGGACCGGGATGAAGAATTTGAATCTCGCCCATCACGTCCCGTTTCGAATTGATTTTTTTTAATATTTGGTATGAACTATGTAGTACAAAACTATTTCTTGACATGGCTATTTTATTTGTTATTTTATTTATTGACATGACTATTTTATTCTCACAAGTTTTCATGTGACTCACCTAGATAATGAATCTAACTTAAACTCTCTCCCTTTTTTTTTTTCCTTTTCCTAACTCTTAACAACAACAATGCGTGCTCCTCGTAATTTGTAAATGACAAATCCATTGATCATTTTCGTTACAAAAAAAATGGCTATCTTTAATAGTGGTTCTAAAAAAAATGGAATAAAAGCTAATGAAATGGTAAAATAATATTCAATGGTTTAAAGTTATATAATTGTTCTTAGAGTTATGTGTTTGGTAAATCTAAAAATTTCAATCTTGCATGTTAAATTTTCAACCGTCCCGTACCCGTGTTGCAACAATAACACTGGATTCAATTTCAGATATGCAAACAACAAATAGTCCATCGAACTCAATAACTTCAGGTCAAGTATAAAGTTTGACATTTCGTTCAATAGCTGCAAAATATCATCAAATTTTGCATTTTATCTGAAGTTTGACATAAACATAAAATAGCCATGAACTAGTACTATGACATTTCATAAACAAACAAAAAAAAGTCATGCACCAGTACTCTATAAACTAGTGTCACATGCATGACATAAAGTATTGTAACAAAAAAAGTAGTCCCCCCACTAACAAAAATTGTCTTCTAAATAAAAGAAGTTGGTATCACATGTTTGGTCTTCTTGGCCCCATAGGTCTTTTGCTCCAAGTACTTTGTTTTTCCATGCCTATACCACTAACACTGGATGTGCTACTAGCATGGAACATTGGTCGCCTTATTGAAGGAGGCCTAACCCCTTGTGCAAAGGGTTAGTTGGGAACATTGTTGCATGAATGTTGTGCGTGGTTGGAGTTGTGGGCATTTGAGGCTGAAGATTGGATTGTTGTAGAGAGATTGTGGCCCTTTCATTTGGAGGTTGACATTTTCCTCACCCATTTCCAAAACTAGATTTGACACCTTTTTCTTGTTGTTCCTACCCCTTATGAATTTGGGTGATACCTAAGATTTATTGGATGTCTCTCCACAACCATCAATTTGCTCTATAGGAAGATTATTGCAAATTATCTTGTTGTGACCCTTCAACTCCTTACTTCCTTTTCCACATGTTCATCCTAATCCCTTATTCTCTCTGTCCTTGGTCTCCCTAGAGGTCTTTTCACTTTAGGTGAAAGCGCCAAGTATGGTGGCTGCCACATCAAAACCATCATTAGATATGCAAACGGGCAAAGGATTATAAAACACAAACAATCAACGTGATACTTACTGCATTCCACTCCCTCATATTTCTAATAGTAATACCCCTTGAGTAAGACTTTATGCTTTCACAGAATGGTAAGGACTACAATACCTGCATAAAATGCAAATAAGTGTGGAAACAAACATTATATAGGGAGCAAATATTGAGTTATATAGGATACTCACTCTGCCCATATGGTTCTGTGATTGACCAGAAGTTCTTGTACATTTGCCTGAAGCAAAATGTATGGTCTAATTTTGGAAAAGTTGTTTCACTGCCTCAATCAACCATTTCTGCTGGTCAAAAATGAAAGTGAGTCTCTCCGCATGCATTTTCAAGTGCATCTTAATTATGCTCAAGAAGTTAAACCAAGTTTGGTAGCATTCAAACTGACAAATGTAGATAGTCAGTGAAAACGGACCATTATTGTCATCCAAAGTTGTAACAGACAAACAACAACCCTTATATTTGTTCTTTATAAAGCACGCATCCAACCCCATCAAAGGTTTACAACCATGTTGTCAACTGAGGATACTACAGAGAATGCCAAGTAAAAGCATGTGAACCTATTATCCTAATCATTTCTTGAACATGTAGCAATGCTATCTGGATTTGCTGTCAACAACTCCATGCAACAAGAATAGGCCTTCTTATAACTATCCTCATAATTGCCAATCAATTTGGCCAATATTTTTTGTTTTGCTGTCCAGCCTACATGGTGACTCGTTTCAACAATTTGATCATTCCATGTCTGTTTGATGAGGTTGTCAGCTGTGAAAGTTGTGAAGTGTATATTCATTATTGATTCACACTCCTTGGCAAAAAACCTGGAATTCACCATTGGGTACTTCCCATTATCAATCCCTATGCATGTGTGATCTTGCCCCCAAGGTCCTAACACTAATAGTATGCCCATCCTTGTCCAATGTTGCATAACAATGCCATTTGCAGTTTTTGCCCTTAACAAGACTAAAAGTCTGTTAGGATCATTCTTCTTGAAATCCATCACAAATTTGTTTCTCGCTGCATATTTTCTTAACCATAACCTAGCTGCATCAACTGTATCTCATTCTTTCCCAACCTCCAACTCCCAATCATTTTCCTGCCTCTCATCACTACTTTCATCACCATACACATCATCTGTTTCAACAACAAATGCAACATACTCAGTTGGAGGTGATTGTGCATCATGGTCATTTTCAGTTGTATGACCAGAATGGTACTCCTCTTCTACAGGGAGGTCATCCAAATGTGCAAATTCATTGTCTTAAACTTCCTATGGTCGGGCTTTGAGATGGACCTGCTGATTGGGCTTGGTCATGTGGTTGGGCTTCACATGGACCTGTTGTCTGAGTTTGGGCCTATGCTTTAATGGTCATTACTTCAACGTCAGGTAGGTCGTCATCAAAATCTTCTTCAAACAACTCATCAAACTTTTTTTTTGCCAAAAGTGTGATGGCTCAGTGGTTGAGCAGTGACAGATGGTACCACTAGGTCACAGGGTCAAACCTAGCCGGTGACATTTGGGATGGGAGGGGTTAAGGGATAAAAATAAAAAAATAAACTCATCAAAATTTTTCTTATTTTTCTCAACTTTGGACTTCACTGACTTTCTCAATTCTCATCTTAGGCCTGTGCCTGGCCACCGTTGTTTTTTCCCATAATTACTTTGACATTAACCAACATCAGACCCGTCATCCAGGATTGAAAGTTGGGAAATGTATTGAATTTGACGGTTGAGATTTTTTCCTATGATGACATATTTGTAAATATAAAACATGTAGAATGACAAAAATAAAGAAAACTTTCGAAAAAAGTTGGCGGAATATACATGTGGCGGAGAGAGAAAATAATGTGTCTTCCTTTTAGCAAAATGAAATTTATCATAACTATCTAAATCGTTTTCAGATTTTGGTAAACTTAATATCGTTGAAATGCATTTTTGAAGATGTTTCCAACAAAATCAATAATCAATACGAGTGCTAAAATTTAAAAATATATATTTTATAATTAAAAAATGTATAATGTACTTCACGTATTTAATATTTTTCAAAGCAATGAGATGGGGTGATCATACAAAAAAATGATTTGGCCATCTTAATGCACATTTTACAAAAATCTTAAACTTTATGTTTCGGCGAATTCAAAGATTGGGGGAGAACTGATTCAAATTTGACTGAATTTAACGCTAAAATTTATAATATATATTTTTTCCTTAAAATAGGCTTACAGTTCAATACTAATTGAGAGCGAAAATAGGGATAATGATGGAGATGTTCAATACAAAATATTTAGCAAAAATAAAACTATGTGGAGTGCCAACGGCACGGGGCATACTCTAGTCTTCTACATTTGGTTTTCTTGAAGACTTCCTAAGGAGTACCAATCATTTGGTGTACTCTTCCTTGGGATATGAATCTTTTTTTTTCCAACTCCTTTTGCCCACACCTTAGGCCTCAAATGAATCTTACTAGGAGGGGTGGGTTGTGTGACGGAAGCAGGGTCAACTTCACCAATAGGTGGGGTTGAAATGGGTTCATGATCCATTAAACTAGATCCAGGTATGTTGCTCTCATGAACCTGTACTACTGCTTTAACATCAAGAAAGATATGCAAAGCATTATTGTCATCAATGTCTGCATGCTTCCGAAAATGCATTATGTCTTCATCATTGCTTATGTCCATCCTCATCCCATAATCTAGAAAGGTATGTATTTCCCCAAGTGTCAAGGCATGCTTATTTTGGTTGGGTATACCTTCAAGGATACTCTTGTTTAGCTTGTCCCAATTAAGATAATCTCCATGCACCCCTACAAAATCAAAACATTTCTCATTTTTATAGTCATTCACCTTTTACCTACCAGGGATCTCAGCTCTCATACTCCACTTTCCATCATAATAGACCATTAAGTTCCACATCTCCAACTCTTGTCCTCATTTTCCATTACTGCAATGACACACAATCATCAAATACTATAAATGAATACAATAAAAAACATGCAAACTAACATGTATCATAAAGTGAAAATAGAAAAGCACAAAGATTTTATCACTATGGTGTAATTACATTAAAAAGTTCAAATTTTGTTGTCCGGTAATAAAGTGAAGTTAAAATTTCGTTAAATCTATAGCAAATGTGAAGTTAGTTAATAACGTCATGGGTTAATTTGCATTTGGATCCTATAGTTTGTGCCAGTTTTGAGTTTAGGTCTCAAGTTTGTCCAGCTTGAGTCTGGGTCCAAATACCACATTGATTGTCAACTCTCCGTTATAAATATAGGACCTAAACGCAAAGGTGTTATAAATTGTGGAACCTAAAGTCTAAATTCATTTATACCAAAGTCAATATTATTTCAAAAAAAAAACAAAAAAGAATTTCAATCAATTACTGGATGGAGAGTTAGCGGTCAATGGGGTCAAGGTGGTCTTGGGACCCAGACTCAAAGTTGGACAAACACGAGACTCAAACTCAAAATTGGTAAAAACCATGGAACCCAAATGCAAGTTAACCCTAATGTCATTGTAGCCTTTTTTTTCTGATCCAACTTATCTATAAACTTAGCTTATAGTCCCAAACACAAACTTGAGAGACTTGTTTCGAGACTCGTTTATCCTAACTTGATTTTTCTTATAACAACACTGTTTTGCTATAATTCACAAGTTAAGAGCACTAGATGTAAATTGCAAAGTGTATGCATATATTTCTTCTTCCATTTTTCTCACCTTAAGTAGCGAGTGTTCCCTCCACAACTGTCCCTGCTATTGTGGGCGTGATGGAGGGAAATCTCGCCCAGGACCTTGTTTGTGCATGACTGAGTCTATTTGGCAATCAACTCTATTTAGGACCCAATGTTTGGTTGGGCTAAGAGCTGATTGTATGAGTAGATCTCGAGCTTATGGTAGCTTAGACATTTGTGTTCAGGCCTAATTGTCTTGGGCCAAGCCTCAAGACCCGTGCCTTTTGGGCACCTGACTTACGGGCTGAATAACAGTTTATGAATGAGTATGCTTGTGACCGTGTTGAAGTCTTTCCCGTATTAGGGTTGGCATGTGCCACATGTACGGCTGTGATTGCCTGTCTCATCAGCAATAACTCTCTCAGTAATTTCTACAAACAGTCACATAAATAATAAATGTCACTCCAAACACAATACTTGTGAATCTTGGGGCAATTACAACTAACCCATAGTAAATGGAGAAATGGACAAATAAACTAACCTTGAGCCATGGGATAGTGGTGTCTGTTGATTTGATCGTTTAAAGTGGTAACAGAGGAATTAATGTAAGGCTCAAGCCTGAAAGCAAAACAGAGTTAGCTAACACATTCTAAATAAGTAAAAACATAGTATAAGATGGAAGCTGTTACCTTGTTAAAGCCGATGGTGACTGCAACTGGTACCTTTGTAGGGTTTGAAAAAGCGAACGCAAATAGATGCGAGAACACAACCTTCTAGCCATTATATATTATATTTTTTTGCGAAATAGTTTTATCCCGTGTGTGAAAATTGCTTGTCCCTGGTTAACAAAGTTGAAGAAGAAGAAAATAATACCCATAATTTTGGAAGTTAAATAATATCAACATTGGTTAGCTAAATAATATCCATAATTTTGGAAATTGCACCTGGCTTGGTATCCAAAAAAGTGTGCTACATAAAATGTTGTTACTTTGTCCAATAAAGTTGTGTGCTAAATAATATCCATAATTATTGTTTTATTACGAAAAAAATGCTTCGCTTCGACTCGAGACTCCGTTTTGCCTCAGAAAAAGCTTGACCGCCTCGAGGCTTAAAAACGCTTTTTAAAACAATGCCTACAAATACAAAAAAAAAAACATGTAGGAAGAACAATAACTTTGTGAAATGGTTATATACAATATTAACTAGGCCTTTTAATTAACCTTACATCTTCTGCAAGAAAAAAGTTACTATCATCGACTATCTCCTCCAATTCTCGTTCATCTCCATGGTTGTCGACCTTACGATTAGCTTCACCATTCTTTTAAATTAGCCTCACTAGCCTTACCATTTGTCTCGACGCTGTTATACTCGTTAACATGATCATTATCCTTCTACATTAAATAAAACAAACAAATTATAATTGAAATGACATATTAAGTAATGTAATGAAAATTTAAGGAAGACAATGGTTATCTCTAGAAGGTTTGTCTCTTTCAAATATGCTTGAACTAATTTCGGGTTGTCAACATGATCAAAAGGGATATCGAAACTGTTTTTTGAAAGACAAGCGTGCCGCCGGTGGATATCGCAACTTGTTACGCCCATGAGAGCTTGTGCACAAAATAATCATTAACTATTAATAAATTTAAATAATCGATATACAATAACAACAACAACCAACCAACATTATCAAACTAACCCTAACAATAACAATGTAGGTTTAAATGTAAAAAAAATATAAAAAAAAATAAAAATGTAAAAACTCATGCAAGTTCATCTCAAGTGGAGGGTGTTATATCCAATGGAGTGGGTTGTTTTTATCTTCAAATTGTTCATCTTCGTTGTTTTCTTCTAGGAACGAAGCATGATGTGCACTCTCACGTCCACCAATAAAAAAATAAACTTGAGGAGCGAAAAGAAAATGAGAAGCCGAAAGAGGTCGACTCGCCCTAATTGAGCCCAATTTTTGGCCAAATTATTTTGGAAACATGTTGGAGAAAACCCTTTTATTGGTGGTGTTAATTAGTAGATTAAAATAAGGGGTGGTGTGAAAGAGGAAAATCGATAGTGTCAAAAAGTAGGGGCCCGAAAAAAAAAAAAAAAAAAACAAACAAACAAACAATGATTGTTTGCATTCATGTGCTTCCCTAGTGTGTTGCTTAAGTATACACACCCCAAGTTGTTGGGCCACCACAAGGGTAAGAGAAAACAATGAAACAAAAAATTGGAAGGCAGTGACTTTTTACACTACCAATTCCACTTTTTGACACCACCAACCCCAAAAATTTTGTATGTTTTAAAACTCACTATATGACACCACCAATACAATATTTCCATTTTTTTCTCTATCCACATCTATTTTTTCTTTCTCCCTTTCGATTGAACATAGACAATACATGCACTCCCGCGATCAACTGCAACAGAGAACCCCGCCCACCACTCCTTCTCTCCCCTCCATTTTTTCTCTTTCATTCCTTTTTTTCCTTTTACAAAGATGATAGAAAACAATAACAACCACCCACCTCGCCGTTTACGCTCGCCTCGCCACTGCCCCCGTCCCCAAATGTGAGTTGTACCGATGGCTTGCAAAATTAGGTCTCAATATCATAGCCATCGTTGCGACCCAACTTCTTGCCCCAATCTCACAGCCTTAAATTGCAAGATTGAAAATATAAGAAAATGGGAGAAGGAAGAGATCGCGAGTGACAAATATGAGGGTGGCATGGCGGGTGGCAGCACTATTTACTGGAGAAGAAAGGTGGTGGTATTAGACAAAAAGTGTTAATGTTAGACATAAAGGTAAGAGGTGGTGGTGCATAAGATAATTGGTGTGTCAAAAAGTCACTATGAACTGTTAACACTATATCGAAAAAAAAATTTAGGAACAGTGGCACGCATCAGTCATGCACAACTTTAAACCAAAAATGCCCTTCGCAAATGTCAAATTTCTCACAATATCCCATCCCTATTTAATCTTCGTCCATCACCAACCTCCTACTACCATCGTTTTATCTTTGTTCGCCCCACCCCTCTTTAATTGCGAACATCGCAATCCCGCCATCGAGCGCCTCTCCCATCCCATTTATCTCTTCCACCATCACTGGCCTCTGTTCCCCCTTCTCCATCGATCTGTTTAAACCACAAACCACCACCATCCTCTATCTGTTCGAGTTCATGAATCAACGTCGGCCCCTCGCTTTTATCTCTCACTCTCCTCTCTAAATTCACCCACCACTACAACCACTAACCTCATTCCTCATTTTTTCTCTTAGTTTAACCACCACCACCAGCAATTGCCCCTTCCTCCTCTCTGTACACAATTTCATTGGGGTTTGTTAGGGTTTCGAGAAATTGAATGAGGAAGAGGTGAGGACGGATGTCGGTAAACATGATGATGCAAATGTTTTTAATCGTGGCTGACATACACTTTCCTCATAGCGTGTACTTGTGCCAACGACATAGTACAGTGTCATGCCTTCGGCATGCCACCCTGGTCATTGGGTCGTGCATTCGACACTCCCTAAATAGGTTACTAAACTAACAAATATGAAAATAAATTATCACGACCCAAATATGTTACTAAATTACCAAATACAAAAACAAATTATCTAACCTTGATAGGAGAAATTCACTTGTTCCCGTTATAAAGTAGATATTATTTTAAAACAAAAGAAGCATGGATGCCTACAAATAAATATATGGTGTAAATAGGATGATGAGGTTTGTTAAATTCTAATGGGCTGCATCATATGGTTGGGCTTAATAACTTTATATGATTGGCTTTACAGTGGATGGGGAAAGACATTTTCGCGATTTGACGAATAGAGATGACATTTTCATAATTTGGAGAATAGAGCGCATTTTCATAATTTGGCGAATTAATGTAGCGAAATGCACGACCACGATATCTCAGATGTCCTAATTTCCCTACCAACTGCTAGATCAAAATTGAATCTGACAACTGTCATTGGCTGTTGACTACATAGCATATTAAAAGTGGTAGTAAGAGTTATTCAGAAGGATTAAACTAGGATCATTGAAAAATAATATAGAATAAGGCATAAGATGTATGTAAGTTTTTGTTCTAAATGGTAGAAGACAAAATGACAGATTAGGACTGTGAGAGGTTTTCAATTTGCATTGGGGTTTTTTTGGGAACGAAAATGTGACATGACATCCTGAGGCATCTGCCTCACTATTCATCCACCCAAAATTCGATATGAAAGAGATTTATATGGATGGTCCTCCTTTTTGTGGTGGTGTGGCAATTTTGTTAGAGAGCGTCCATCCCATTGTGGAGAGATTGTTAATTACTTGCTTTGGAATAAAAGTTATGATTATAAAAAAGATTTCTCTAATTACCACCACCAGGAGGACTATGAGCAAAGGCCACATGCGGCTGGCTACCTTGGTGGACAATGAGAAGAACATCATTCTTTTTTTTTACACGTGTCATGGAGTTGTTTGAGGGCATGTTTGGAATGTCAAAATGACAGATCGTGAGAAGAACATCATCTTGTACACGTGTCATGGAGTTGTTTGAGGGCATGTTTGGAATGTCAAAAAATTACGGATTGACTAATGACACGCAATGAACAGTGAATTGCAATTCTATTTATAGATAGAGATCATATTTCTAGACCCACAAAATGATACATTAAACGTAATAATTTTTTTATGTTTTAAAGTGGCATACTGTATCTGATTTATTATCCAACCCAATATCTCAAAGATTTCATCAACATTTTTTAAATAAAATAAACAACGTAAGAGTACATGCATTTTTTTTTAACAATCCATGACCACCTCGCCACCATACGCTCCCCTCCCCCCACGCCTCTCACAAAAAAAAGTTTCAGTAATTTCACAAAATTACACATGAAAGTTTTTATTTATTTTTCCTTATCCTTGTGGTAAAAGTATATATATATTTTTTCCATACAATATAAAGATAAACAAACCATGCTATAAGCACACGTGAGACTAATAAATTTAAAAGCCAAATGTCTTAAAATTTTAATTTTAGACTTATCAATTTTTTTTTTTTTAAATGAAATAGAAACTAGTTAAAATATGGACAAGGAGCACGTCCATCCCTCAGTTGGAATAACATCTAAAAAACTCATGCGTCCACTGACATTTGCAGATAGGGGAGGCAGAGGACGGAATGGAGCTCACCTTATCCCATCCCGTTCGATTGAGATCCAAACATGATATACCTCATCCCGACCTCGTCCAATCTCAGATGAGTTTCGGACGGGATGAGAAAACTAAATAGTCATCCAATGAAAAATAACAAATTTTTTTATCTCACATTGCTAACACACAAATAATGTATTTATAACTTTCATCATAACAATATTAAATGTCATATAAAATTCGTAGAGGGTAACCTTACAATGAAATTAAGTTTGTCAAGTGAATGATGATAGATGAAATGAGTCCCTCAGTAGATCCGCCTTGCATATTTTTTGCGTGAGTTTAAATGTCAATCATAAAATATACAATTATGAGCAATGTTCTCAAGTTGTCTTAACATAAGTTCAAAAATGAAAAATATTGCTCATTTGTCAAAAGTCCAACTATATAACTCATAGTGCAAAACAAACTCAAACAATCATTTATTGCCCCCTCTCTAAGTTGTGTCTAAATTAGGCTCTTCACAATGCTTTATCTCTCAAAACAAAGAGTACCAAATCAAGCAAGTAAAATTTCAATCAGTAGATGTTTTGATTTAATTTCAATACATTTTAAATTTTTATTTAGAAGATTAGTTTGATTAAAAGTAATAATATATTAAATAAATAAATTCGAAACTAGACGTGATAGATGAGATTAAAAATCTCTATTTCGATCCCATTCCACTCTAGATTGAAATGAGTCGGAATCGTAACGGATTTAGTCAAATCCAAAAAAAATTAAAATAAAATTAGAACAGAACAATACTGGGACGAGATCGAGATCGAGATCGAGATCGGATGTGGGCATTTGCAGATCTTTGCTGTTCTTGGTCGTATCCGTCCTTGTCATTGTCTTCTTCTTCTTCTTCGGTAAACGAAGAAAAAAATAAAAATTGGAACGACCGGTTTGACTCAGCTCAATAGAACGTCTATCCTGGCAATTGCCCCTGTTTTGTTTTCAGATTGTTGCCCCCTCTTTATGCTGTGTCTAAATTCGGCTCTTCACAGTGCTCTGTCTCTTGGCTTAGCCTGGCCTGTCTTCTTTCTCTTCCTTTCCTTTCAACTCCATCTAATTCGCTCACAAACAAAACCAAAATCATGCTCGTCCGAATCCGTCTCTCTTCTTATCGCTTCATCTAAACCCTAGTCCCTATCTCTCACTCGATCTCTCTCGTCTTCACGCAATTCACCGGATCACGACATCCACACCATCTGCTTCTCAATCCAAGGTAGACTCCTAACTTTCAAACTAATTTCTCTCAATGTCTATTGTATCTCACTGGACAATGGGGTACCCTTTTAATTTCTTATTGCTTATCCTAAATTAGGGGCTTGTCTAGGGGGATGGAGGGTTCCACCCCCCTCTCTCGCCTGTTTCCTCGCCAATTAGAATTCCCCCCTAAATTAGACTCTCTTTTGAGCCCTTTAGGCAGCGAGGGAAAAAGCGAGGGTTCGAATAACATAATACAAAGAAGTAACATTTAACGGTCATTCTAAATGGCGAGGAAACGGGCGAGGGACTCTTGCTCGTTTCCTCGCCAATTAGAATTCCCCCCTAAATTAGACTCTCCTTTGAGCCCTTCTAGGCAGCGAGGGAAAGAGCGAGGGTTCGAACAACATAATACAAAGAACATAAATTCTAGCTGGCGAGGAAACGAGCGAGGAAACCGGCGAGAAAGGGAGTGTGACCCTCTATCCCCCTCGAGATGCACGCCCGTGTGAATCTCGAGGGAATGGGGGGCCTCCCTCGACCGTTTCCTCACCGCCTAGCATCACTCAACATTTAAATGTTTTTATTATCCTAAAGTAGAGTTTCAATTTGTGAATGAGATAACAAATCTGAATTTTTAATGCAAATGTTTCTACGCAGTAACATTAATATGGTTACCAGTTACCACAAGCTTATGCAGAGTGATTTAATCTTTTACAAAATGTATAATCCTACTGATAATTGGGTAACCTTCAGTGTTGTAAGAATAGTGTTATCGATTTTCCCTTTGTTCTATCTTGCAGCTTTATAGATCTCGGTAGGCCTTCACTGTAGTCTTACTTTCTAAATTGCACGAGAATTACATTGAGAATGTTGTTTCAAATAGGTTTTGATTCTATCAATTAATTTTTAACTGGAAAATTAAGTCAGACTGAAACGCATGGTTAATTGTTAATTTTCTTTAATCTCCAATCAACTAATTTTAATTTCTGCATTTTACGGTGTCTTGCTTATTGTGACATTGCATAGTTATGGATCTCCTAATTTAGTTTCCCTTGGATTGAATCGTAGATGAAAGAAAATAATGATGGTGTTGAACCCGAGAATTCCTTACCTCTCATCCTTGATATAGACGACTTTAAGGTAAAGATTAACTTCAGCTCTTTTCATTCTATTCGTAAATGCCACAAAAAAATGGTCACTGATTCCAGCCCTTCCCTCTGACAACAGTGTATTTCGTTTTGTTTCGGAAGGGTGATTTTTCCTTTGATGCATTGTTTGGGAACTTGGTCAACAAGCTCCTCCCTTCATTTCAAGAAGACGATGCGGATTCTACAGATGGCACTAGCGCAAATGAGAGTTTTCCAAATGGACATTTTCGACCTCCATCCGATGCATCAAAAGCAGCTCAAGGACTATCACAAGGACCCTCAAGTCCATCGTTTCCAGCAGTGGAGTCTTTACTGTCTTTGTTCAAGGATTCTTGCAGGGGGTTGATTGATCTTCGTGAGCAGGTATGTCAAGTGGAGCCCTATGGAATGAGTATACCCGTTCTTGGCTCTTTACGTGTAATGACCCCGTCCCTTTTTTCTTTCCCTACAGGTCGACCTGAGACTGCTCAATCTCAAAAAAGAGGTTTTGGTGCAAGATTCCAAGCACAAAAAGACACTCTCGGAGGTCAGTGTTGTAAAATGGACAAAATTTCAGTTTTGTTTTGCATTGTTGTTGAAAACCTTCTTGATTTTCTTTGATCGGTAGAGTAATTAAATGGAGGAACATATGGCTTCTATCAAATCCTGAAATGAGCACAATTCTCCAAGAAGAAACCAAAGCAATGCACCATGTAATACTTTGGCTTTCGGTCAGCCTATTTGTTTTGTTTTGTTTTTATTTTTTGTTTGTTTTTGTTTTATTTTTGTTTTTTGTTTTTGTTTTTGTTTTTTGTTTTTTGTTTTTTGTTTTTTGTTTTTTGTTTTTGTTTTTGCTTTTTTTGTTTGTTAGTTAGTTAGTCAGTTAGTTGGTTAGTTAGTTAGTTAGTTTTTTTTTTTTTTTTTGTTTTTTTTTTCCTGTTTCCTTTTCAAAGCAAAGCAAACTAAAGGAGAGTTACATTAGGAAAGGAGGGAGGCTGAAGCAAATGAGAATTTAACAAAATACCTGATTAGCTCATAAAAGAGACTTGACCAACTAAACATATAAGAATATAAGAAACCTCATGCCGCTTCCCCTCAACTACAACTCGACTGCCAAAGTGTGAATTTGTTAATTGATCTCTCATATCTCACACGAGCATTTTCTTTTTCTAGTGTATAGTGGCTTTGAGACCCTCCTTTTACATGGATTTGATGCGGAAAAGGTTGAGATGAGTTTTATCATGTTCAAAACTATAACCACATCACTCTTATTGTGTTAAAAAGGCTTATTTTCATATTTTGGTTCACTAAATCCCTTTGACTGGTTGACTTTAGTAGTTTGGTTGGGTTGGAGTTTTTGTATGATGGTTGTACAAAAAATTTGAGTGACTTATTCCTTTGAAGGACAACCTATGCAAGTGCAATTCAATTCCCCCCTTTCCACTCTGGAAGACCCTTGCTTTTCTTTCCAAATTACCGACAAGATGTATCCCATAGCCAATTATAGAGGCAGAGACCGCTCTGGCTCCCATTGGGAGCGCTAGGCGAGTACATATGATTGATAGATCATTGGTAGACCTAGCAAAATCTGCTCGGGTTAGCAATAATCAACCCTCTTTCTGCTACATTATCAATAATAAGAGTCCTTCCATGAGCAATAGACCAAAGTAAGAAGTTAGCCCGAGGAGCATACTTGGTTTCCCACAAGATTAAATTAGAAAGTACCGAGTCTGGTTGGATGTCATTGCTGATAGGACCTGAATTGAGAAAGAGGAAACCGCATTGAACGCTGAATCTCCCTGATTTCCAATCCCACCTTTCATGAATTATCGAAACCAATCAGAGGGGATGCTTACATCCGGTGTGGGTTTCAAGACCACTTTCATCGTAAACGTTCAAATACAACATCATTTATTGATCCTTATTGTGTGCATGTTAGAAGTTAAAATTCCATGTTCATACATAGCATCACAACTTCATTTTGTTGCTTTTCATAGCTGGAGAAAGGTGTCGATGGTCTATTTGATAGCTTTGCTAGATTGGATTCTCGTATTTCTAGTGTTGGACAGACTGCTGCCAAAATCGGAGATCATCTGCAGGTAAGGTTGATTTCTATAATGGTTAAGTAACACTTCTGCTTCTGATCTCTCTAAAACTGAAATGACTTTCTGTGGCACATCCCAGAGTGCAGACTCTCAGAGAGAAACTGCTAGTCAGACTATAGAGCTCATTAAGGTTGTCCTTTTCCTATACATTTTTTTTGTCTTATTTTAAAAAGATCCTTCCATTGAAATGTTGTCTTAATTTTTTTTTTGTCGTCTTTGCTTGGTGACTGATCTAATGTCTTGGTGTTTACTTATCTTCTGCAGTACTTGATGGAGTTCAACAGCAGCCCTGGGGACCTAATAGAACTTTCACCTCTTTTTTCTGATGACAGTCGTGTTGCAGAGGCTGCTTCAGTTGCACAAAAATTGCGTAAGATTATTTTCTAATATTAATTTAGAAATAAATTTTTAGATATTTTTCGTTATCTATTTGCTTGTCAATAGTGAGATTTTTTCTTGAAGCTAGCAGGATACTGGGATATTTTTTACTTGACTAGGAAGATTTTTATTTATTATTTTTTTATTAAATTTTCTTGAACCTAGTGGGATGCTGGCATATTATTTAAGTTGAAAGAGGATTTCTTTCTTCAATCTCCAAGTGAAAATTCTTGTATGAATGACTTTCACTTGGATCGGTGTTTAAAGGGAAGAGATATCATGTTGCCAATCAGAATGGGTGATAATGAATTTATTTGCAATACAGCTGACAATCTCAATGCAAGGGTGTTGTAATCGTTGATTTTGATCACCATTTTATGATAAAGCGCGAGAAGCGAATGTGGCTTCAATAGATGTGTACTAGTCACCGGTTAAAATCACGTAAACTAAAATTAAATAACTAATAACTTCTGAAATCAAGATGTAAAATATTTTCATCTATATTTCTCTCGTCTCTATTCGTTTTCTCTCTTAATTTTGAGAATATTTTAATCTTCTTCCCCTATTATTTTTTTTCTTCAATTTATCTCTTCATCACTTTAAAAATACCTCCAATTTAGAGCTGGCAAAATAGCCTAAAGCCCTACCCGGTCTGAATCTTCAATTTTGCACGAACCCTGAACAACCTATCCCCAATATGACCAGGCCGACCATGTTTTTCATTAATAAGGATTTTGGCTCTCAAATATTAAGCCCTAAGCCCAGCCCTTAAGCAGAATTGTTTTGTATTTTTTTCTCCCAATGTGAAGATCAGTCCGAAGGATCATTAATATCAAGTTGAACCAAGCAAGAAACATACATTTACAACATACACTTTAATCCAACAACCAATTCGAATGATTTCATTAATCGTGAATATTGCCTAAACGTCGCGGTCACATATATTGGCAATATTTTGATATTTCTGATTTTTAGATGACAAATGTACAATTGCTTATGCGATATATGTTGTCGGGTCTTTTGGGTGAGATAGATATTTCCTAACAGTATTTATTTGAATACTTATTGAGTTTTAGATTACTTGACATTTGTAATCATGTCAGGTGAGGCATGTTACACTGCTTTAGATCTGTTGTATGTTGATGACATTGTGGAAGAAAGTAACATTCATAATTATAGAACCAACTTGTTTCATAGATTTCTAGTATTAGCATTTAAAGTACTTATGTAATGGAATTTTAATAAAAGCTATTTCCTAGTTTCTGTCATTATAAAAAATAATCTCAGGGGCATTTGCTGAGGAGGATATTGGGAGACATGGCATTGCTCCAACAGTGGTGGGCAATGCGACGGCGAGCAGAGGTTTAGAGGTCGCTGTAGCAAATCTTCAAGATTATTGCAATGGTAGGTTGATCAGAATATACTGCTTCGTATATCTCGTGTCTTCGCTAAATGCCATCTTCTTAACCTTTCGTTTGTTGTTCCTTTTTACAGAACTGGAGAACAGACTGTTGTCTCGATTTGATGCCGCTTCACAAAGGCGTGAATTATCAAAAATGGCCGAGTGTGCTAAAATCTTGTCTCAGGTAAATAATATATGTTGAATATCATGAAAGAGTGATATACCTTTGTCTAACAGCTCTGCCATTTAGTTACTAAAATTTTGTTATAATACATTAAGGATGCAAAACAACTTGTTATATTTCACATTTAGTTACCTTTGTGTAAAAAAATGTTTTGAAGAATTGTGAACATTATCCAATCAATTATTCCCCTCCCCGCCCCCCCCCCCCCCCCCCGGAAAATAATTTGCCGACATTCACTTTCACATATCACCATTACCACCACCACACTCCCAAATCCTCTATCCAACCATGAGAAAATCCTTATTGCAGATGAAACAGGGAAGGAACACCCTCCCCCTCACATGCGCACACACAAAAAGAAGAAGAAGAAGAAGAAGAAGAAGAAGAAGAAGAAGAAGAAGAGAGGATTGTAACTTAAAATTGAGATTGCAAAATGGAAAACAAGGGATTGCGTGCAAATTATTTTTACAGAAATTCATGGCTAGGTCATTAAGAATTCCACGCCAATTCCAGTGGAGGTGTTGGTTCGTGGATCCGTGTTGGCATCAACTACAAGTCGAACTAGATATGCTTTGGTCTTCTAAGAGTGTAAGTCTCACTTAAGAAATTTCACCTCAATGATTTCTTAAGTGACTTGGGATAAATTATGGCACTACTCCGCCATGATCACCTCATCTTGTGCTAGACGCCATTTCAACACACCACATCTTTGTGAGAATTTGGAGTGTCATAGTTAAACTTGTAAATGGTTGCTCAGTTTTTGGTTATGGAAAAATGGTATTCCTGAAGGCTTTTTCACTAATGAAGAGGTATTCTCCTTGATAAAGAGGTATCACCAGGATACCCATATCCTTATTCATGTTTGTGGTCGAAGCTTTGAGTAGCCTTTTTCTTAAGACTAAGGACATGGGACTCGTCTACATAATTGATGTGGGAGTTGTATCCCCTATGTTTACCCATCTTTTGCCGATGATGCTATGACTTTTTGGATTTTGATCTAAACGAAATTGAAAATCTAAAATCAATTATTGTGCTATTTGGTTTGGCTTGAAGAAGCAAAATAGTGTAATTTTTGGAGCTGGGATGGTCCATTGACCAATGAAACAGTGTTTTAGCATTTGAAGTGACCACATCCCCTTTACTTTGTATATTGGACTCCTTATAGGCTTATAGCAGAGGAGTGGAGTGAAACTTGGTAAGTTGAGTGAAATGTTACAGTCTAGGCTTGTAACATCGAAAAGCAAACTTTTATTCAAAGATAGGCTTATATTGTGAAAAGGGTTTATCAAATACCATTTTTAACCAGTTTCAACCTGCGTTTGTAGTTAAATGATAGAAAAGGAAATTAGAAGTTTGGGGATTAGGCACCTCAAAAAGATGAATAAGCTTTGATGGTGAAGTAGATGTGGTCCTGAGCTTCTCATTGGAAGGGTGCCAGAAGTAGACATTCTGAAGGTGTATGATCCGGGAAGTCTGATGACTCCCCCCAAAATTTCTTATCCAAGAATCATTAGGGTGTGTCGACGGCCAAGATTTTTAAATTGTTAAGTTTTAACGGAATCTTCTAGGTCTCCTTCTGGCAGGTCTTAGCTATATGCACCTTAATAACGATGAAACTAAATGAATGTGAATATGAAGAAAGGATGTTTAATTTTCAGTTTCTTCCTTAATATATTTAAGGGTTCAAGAAGGTGAATGTGTTGGTCACAATGACAAGGGAACAAATGAAAATAATAAATACACACTTAATTACTGAGCAATTCAAACCAATCATATTTCAAGGAGGCGAAAGAGACTTTGCATAGCTGCTTCCAAGAACCAAGATCTACCCCATTTCTGTGACAGACTCATAAAGAAATCCTCATACGATCAACTATATCTAAAACAAAATTACCCTTTGGAGGCACTGTCTCTCAATTTATATTTCCTTCGACCCGAAGAAACTGATCAAGAGGAATCACCATTGAATCCAGTAGAAATGGAAGCAGTACAAGAAACCCTCATACTAAATGGAAACTTTTTTGATGTATACCATTCTGAGAAGAAGTCTCAGTGGAAAGTGGAAACAAAAAAGCTCAAGACCCAATACTAGTACCCATCTTTGTCATTTGCCAAATCTGTTATGTCTCTAATAGTTTACCACTGTGGATATAGAAACTTAATGGTCACATCAGAGTTGCCAAAGGAACATCTTGAAGATGTTGCATCACCCCCTCCCCCGACTATTTTTAATATCTTTTACTATTACCGCATTTGTATCGATTTCTGGTTTGTTAATGGATGAACCCGTTCTGGTGGAAATCTGTCATTTTATTGTTTGGATATAAAATAATTGTAATTTTCGATGCATGCAGTTTAACAGGGGCACAAGTGCAATGCAGCATTATGTGAGAACTCGTCCAATGTTCATGGATGTGGAGGTAATGAATGCAGACTCCAGGTTGGTTCTTGGTGATCAAGGTTCTCAGGCAACTCCTAGCAATGTGGTGCGTGGGCTTTCGTCATTGTATAAAGAAATAACAGGTTCAAAGGAACATCCTAAGCATTAAGGCATGTAGTTAGATTCTAAGATGGATGATGATCCATTGGGCTGTTTGATTTGCAGATACTGTGAGAAAAGAAGCTGCCACAATAATGGCTGTATTCCCATCTCCTAATGATGTCATGTCAATCTTGGTACAGGTATCAGTGGAAATTTTTATAGGTTCATTATGGATTTTAAGTTGTTCCATTGAGAGGAGGATAACATTCACTCTTCAGATTTCTCTTTATTATCATTGTTTTTGTTGTTATTATTATTATTATTATTATTATTATTTAAGCTATCTCTCTTATTTATTTATTTATTTATTTAGTTTTTATAAACTTCACTATCATGAACATCTTGTTATCTTTTACAGCGCGTTTTGGAGCAACGAGTAACAGCTCTTCTAGACAAGCTGTTAGTCAGGCCATCCTTGGTGAACCTACCTCCTATTGAAGAAGGCGGTCTTTTATTAGTGAGTTGACTTTAATAATGCTACTATTTCCTCAGAAAACTGAAGTTTTCTAGAAAATGGATGTTGACCTTTGTCGTTGTTTGAGGTGTGGTGCAGTATCTGAGAATTCTAGCAGTAGCATACGAAAAGACACAGGAACTTGCTAGAGATCTACGAGCTCTTGGTTGTGGTGATTTGGATGTCGAGGGTAAGGCGGAAACTTCATATTTTATGTTTGTATGAAATATTATATATACTAAAAGATTCAGAGTAAATGCGGAAATAATAAAAGAGAAAAAGAAGATAATTTTTCCAACTTTTGCTATCTTATTAACTAACAAAGATTATAACACTCTCTCAAGAACAAACTCTCGAGAGGCTAATTTTTGGGATGCCTAAATCTACTTACAATGATTCAATATATATGCTAAACAATTCCAAAGCCTATACAAACAAGAAAAACCTAGAAACACTTTCTTTGTCATGCAAGGACAACTTTCATGTTTCCAATAGAATCCTGAATTAGAAGCTTTTAGAATTTTGTAGACCTTTCGGGGTGTTGCCTTGATCCCTGTCAGGGTGCTGCTATTGGAACACGCGACTGGGCAACTCATCCTCGTATCGGGGCTCCGCCTCAATCCCCAAGTTCCCCAAAAAGGCTACGCGTGTATCACTTTCATAATACTTAATGTATATGCTTGTTGATATTTTGTCATAAGCGACTTTATGCTCTAGGTGCATGATAGTGAAATCTTCTTTCACTATCATGTGCCAACTACTTTAAATGTATATATATTGTATATATCTTCAAGATCTAGGGTTTTATCGCCTCTTTCCATGTGTTGGGCAGATTTACTTTGATTGATTTTTCTTTAAGGCTTCCAGTGGAGGACATCATAGTGTTGGTAGAGGGCATTGATGGGAAGGTAGCAGGTGAGGTAATGGTGATGCGACTGATCTTTTACTTGAAGAAGAGGATGAAATGTCGTTAGGAGGAAGCTAGACTTAAATGCACATATTTCCTGCTGGCTGCTATAAATGGGGAGTTAAAGGTGGTGAGTGGTGATTGAAGATATTTAGGCTGTACATGTGGAAGGGAGTTGGTTCGCTTGGTCCATACTGCATTTATAAAGCTCGTGAAGCTACCTATTTTTTCTCCATCCAAGGGTTGGAATGATCTTCCATCAGACTTGTTTTGTATCTGTGAACGAGTTGTGTGGGATGGAGAAGAGAAGGTTGGCTACGAACTACAACTTCTTGTTCAGCTAAAGGGTGGGTTTATGCAGGTGGTTGAAGGGACTCTCGAAGTGAAGAGGTTTGGACGATTGTGAACTCTTCAATTTTCACCATGAGTCTCTTTAAAAGCTCTTCCCCAGTTCCTCACTCCCTTGTATCTGTTATGGCCAGCACAAGAACCGGAAGTGGGAGAACTTGTATTTTGAGATTCTTAGAGAAATCACTAATTTGTTGAGTTGGTTTGCTTGAGGGTAGAGTATTTATAAAGCAATTATCATCAATTGGAGTTGGTCACTACCATGGCAGCCACCATTGGGGAGATCCAAGCTACATTTGACATAGCACTAGCAAGACTTGATGGCATCTAGCCAACCCCGCAAATTTCAAGAGTTCATCTCTTTGAGGGTACCTCAATGTAGAATATACATATACATATGTGTGTGTGTGTGTGGAAATTGGAGATATGCTAAATTCTTAGATATTTGTATATGGTGGTGGTCTATGTAGTTAAATCGTTGCCTAATCAGTTCAGGAAGATTAATCGAGATTAATCATAATTAATTGAAATTAATCGGCCTGTGTTTTATAAATATATTTTATCTATCATTGTAAGGAATATGTTTACTACAAGAAAAAAAATTGAAAATTATTGAATGTTGGAGTAATAAACATTACATGTCGCAAATTAAGGTAAATCATAAGAAAATAAAAAGTTCAATGTTAGATAAAGGTGTGGCTTTCTATATTCTTTACTTTTGATTGTTATTTTTCTTTGGTCGCTTTTCTCATTTCTCTTATATATATATATATATATATATATTTTTTTTTTTTCTCAATATATTCTCTTTGATTTTTCCCCCTCTTTCTAGTCTCTTCACACTATTGGTGTTGCCCTATAGTAGAGTATTGATGAATATTCGTAACATATTGTCATGGATCGATTAATCGTTGAGTTTTGAAAGCGATTGATCGGTAACTTGGCGAGAATCGTCGACTACCTTAGATTGTTCAAATGATTAATTCAAAAATCATAACGCTTTACTAGTGAGAAAAATTAACCCATGATTAATCGTCGATTAAATAACGTAGATGGTGGTTATCCATGGATTCCAAGAGTAAGTCTATGGTTGGTAGCTTGGGAGATGGCTCTTATTCTTCTGGTCCGTATTGGTGGACTATCTTCCATAAGAGTTAGTGGGCATGGTGGCGGAGACAAGTTCTTTTGCTGATGGTTTAGCTTTGAGGAGGGTTTGTAAGAGTTGGTCTTTTTTGAGGCTGAGGGATAGGTCAGAATTGCAATGCAAGGCAGAGAAGCAAACTAAGAGTGGGAGTTTACAAACAGTTGTTAGAGTACAAACTAAATTAGTTTACATGTGAAGATGTACCAGAGATAAAGAAGGTTAAGTGGGAAGTGAGGAAGAGGCTTGATCTAGTGATGCTAGTGGAGGAATGGTAGTTAATTTTCTTGTGATTGCATGAAGCCGAACAACATGTGGGGGGAACTTCTTGTTTGTTTAGATCATTAGAATAGGGGATGTCATCACCATGAGCGGGGTGTGTTCCAAATGAAGGAATGTGATAGCTATTCAACTGGGCATGCTACAATGTATTGAAGCAATTATGACGGTGTGTGATTAGGCTCTTATAGATGTACGCTTGAGGAAATGACAGCAGAGGGAGATGTTTATGAACATTAATTGCTCGAGCTGACATGGTAGGTGGGCCTATTAAGAAAAGAAGGAAATAGATGGGGTTTCTCCATAGTTATCAATATCTTTACGATAAATACGATATGTATCGTATTTAAGTCACATCGGTACGGTACACATATATATCTTATGATATACCGATATAAGATTATGCAGGGATGTACCGTCCATGTACCAGGATATACCGATATAAGATGATGCAGGGATGTACTGTCCATGTACAAGTGACATGAATGAATGGATGGATGATAACCAATAACTTGCAAATATGTGTTACACAAGCCATATATCAATGGAAGTGGTTATGAGTTCTCCTTGCTTGAATTAGTCTTATTTATGTCGTTTATATGCTTGAATATATACAATATATTTTATTTTGACACTGTACGGACATAATACGTTATGGTTATGATACATGTATTTTAAATTTAGGTTTCCGATATACAATAGGATAAACGTTTTGATAATTATGTTTATCTAGTTGAGTATGCTGGCTATGCATTTTGTGTTTTTCTGCCCTAATAGTGTCTCTTGTGGTTCCTTTCCTGAATGCTCCTTCTTGTAGTGGTAATGATTCATGGAGATCAAGGTGAAAAACAAATCCTTTTGTGTTGTCATGAGGTTGATGAGGGAATAGAGGTGGGTAATAGAGTCTTTGTGGTGGTCTACATCATCTTAGAATTGGCGGGGAACATGTGCAGAGCCATTGAGGTGGGTTGTATGGGTAGTAAGAAGGTGACACCAAGAAGAAGGAGAAGTGGCGAGGCCTGCTTAATGGCGGTGTTTATGCTAGGGCTACAGTTGGTGGTTTGTCCTCAGTGTTCCAAAGGACATGGGGCTCTTTCTTGGCGCACGTTCGAGGTGTATTGCAAGAGATGAGTTTCCTGCTGGCAGCCTGGCAACTATCAAGAGATGACAGTTTGATAATGGTACAAACAGTAGTGCCCTCAGTGTTTTGAGCTCACAAGTGGGTGCCATCGACACATAAGTTCTGAGACAAAGAGATAGTGTCAAGTGATGCTTGCTATTGTATGGGGATTTTTCTTGTCCTAGTTGGACCAAGGAAACACCGTCCGAATAGGAACTATTGCTATTTCCAAAAGGAGCAAAGCGTAAGAAAGTTCTAGAAATATTCTGGACCTTTTGGGGCAAAGCCCTCGGGATCCCTTGAGTGATTACATCCATAATTTAATCATACAACCCCAAAGACCACTAAGCTCTTAAAGGAAGATACTCCTGCACTCTCTCCTAACTCCTTACCTTTGGCGTCCACTGTATCATTACTTTTCTGTTGCACTAATTTTTGTGGCTTTTCCTTGAGTTACACATTGAATAGAATGAAGTGTTTACATATGAACATGTGATTTTGTTCACAGCTATGGTTTATGAATTGCAATGCCTAATTGAAGAGATTTGTTTATCACGTTTCTCTTGTAATTTATACCAGAATGTGAAGACATTAATTTCCATTTTGTTGCCATAAAATGTGATACTTTATCTCTGCAGAATATTTTGGCTTTAGATTTGATTAAGTCTTATTTGATTAGATTGCACTCAAAATTTGGTTGGAACATGTTTTATTTTGTTGCCTCATAGTATTCACCTTTGTTTGCTCAGGCCTTACAGAGTCTCTGTTTCTTTCTCATAAAGATGAATATCCTGAACACGAGCAGGCTTCCCTTAGGCAGCTTTATCAGGCGAAGGTTTTTAATTACCTTTTTAATCGTCCTCCTTTACCTTTCAAACTCTCCAATTTAGGTTTGGGATGTGCATCTAAGTTTGTTGATTTCATCAGCCTTCAGAGTTATGTTCTGCAGATGGAAGAATTGCATGCTGAAAGCCAGCAACAATCTGAATCTAGTGGGACAATTGGACGCTCAAAAGGTGCTTCACTACCATCTTCTCACCAGCAGATATCTGTTACTGTAGTAACAGAGTTTGTGCGCTGGAATGAAGAAGCGATTTCAAGATGTACATTGTTATCATCTCAGGTAAAGCTGACTAAACTGTTCTTGGCGATACTGCCATCGCTGATATACATTTTAATTAACATGAGAAATCCTCTAGTATAAATAAAGAACCATTACTCAAAATTTCTGAAGTTTCAAGTCCTGGAGGATTAATAAGAGATTTGGGCATTGATAACTCTAGTCCAACTGTTTGTGTGTTTCTGTGATTGTCGACTCGTTGCAACCTTTTCTTGATTTCCTCTTGCACATCTTATCAACATGGCATGCACTCATTGTAAAAACCAGACGGATAAACATCCTGTTGCAGTCTTACATTATTTCATTATTTTTAAGCCACATGCTTAAGTGATAGAGGTATTGCTATACAAAGGCTTGGACTTGGTTAGATATTTCATGAGGAGGAAGACGGTTGGTACAAGTTAGATTTCCCTAGACCAAAGTGCATGATAACAAACCAAATTAAAATCAAATTTCTTGGTTTTCCGAGTTTTCTTGGTTCATTAGGGAATTTGATGTATTTTTTTCCCCTATTTATAAAACTGTGTACATGTGCTACCCTAAAGACATTGATGATGCCATATTACAGCCTACGACCCTTGCAAGCAATGTAAAAGCCGTGTTCACTTGCCTGCTTGATCAAGTAAGTTGTGGTTGAGATTGTGTTTCAAGGTCAGATCTTCTATTCATTTCAAATTTTTTGATTCAGGAAAATTTGTTAATTTCTCTACTGCGCGGCTGCGCCATTTCTTTTCTTTCCATCTTCCCTTTCACAGGTTGGCAAGTATATAACAGAAAGGCTTGAACGTGCCATGGATAGTTTGACTGAAGCTGCAGCTTTGAGGGAGAGATTTGTGCTGGGCACTAGTGTTAGTAGAACTAGAAGGGTTGCTGCTGCGGCTGCTTCTGCTGTAATTTCTTTACCATGTCCATGTCCATGTCCTTGTCTTGCAATTGTTTTCATTTGTTAGGGTATTTCATGCTTGTAGATGAGATATATTCAATTACTATAACATTAGGCTCAATATGGATGAATTTTTGATGGTTTGTAGGCAGAAGCGGCTGCTGCTGCTGGTGAAAACAGTTTCAGATCCTTTATGGTGGCTGTACAACGTTGTGGAAGTAGTGTTGCTATAGTTCAACAAGTAGGTTGCTTCTCTTCGACACATGATTCTGTTGTTATTATCAGATCTGTGAGATCATGTTAATGAAGATTTATTACTGATGAGATTTCTTTCATATGCAGTATTTTACAAACTCAATTTCTCGTCTCTTACTGCCTGTTGATGGTGCCCATGCTGCTTCCTGTGAAGAGATGGCAGCTGCCATGTCCAGTGCAGAGGGTGCTGCTTATAAAGGACTTCAACAATGCATTGAAACTGTCATGGCTGAGGTCTGTCCTTGATAAAAGTCCAGCATATGATAGAGTTAACTGCATAAACCAATGCACATCTCCTGTGGTTGAAAGTTTGATGCTGCAGATCTAGCTATACCAGCTGTTAGAAGCTATTTCTTCATTGCTATAAATTCTCCGTTCAAGTATCTCGTTCTGGGAATAGCACAGTTGCAAAAGTTTTTGAAACCTCACCTTGTTATAGTATACATGTTTCCCTGCAATATACTTAAAGAAGGATAGCTACTGGCTATAGATTGTACTCCCCAAAACTGAACCCCCTTTTGTTCACTTTGTAGTGAAAACTCTGTTACACACACAGCTTTGTGGCATTACTTCCATTGCATGACACACACCATCTTATAAAAAATTTATGCAGGTGGAGAGATTGCTTTCTGCTGAGCAGAAAGCAACAGATTATCGGTCGCCTGATGACGGAATTGTTCCTGATCATCGACCAACTAGCGCTTGTACACGGTACAATCACATCTTATTATATGAAAAAATCATTTTTCTGGAATTCACACTGATTACTTGGTGTTTCTTTCTTATAACCAGAGTCGTTGCTTACCTCTCTCGTGTGCTTGAGATTGCATTCACTGCTCTGGAAGGTCTGAATAAACAAGCATTCCTTACAGAATTGGTTAGTAGTTCAGTTCTCCTTAATTTCAAAGGATACTGCTATAAGTTGACTCTTTTGTCTCCATTTCACATTACATTAAAGATGAGATTGGTCATATCATACCCTTAAGGATGGTTATCAAAACATGTGTGTAACCGAAAACTTACAGTACATATATGGTAACGTATCTTGTATACAGTGCTAAAACAAACAAATATAGTGAGGCTTAAACCTTGTCTTTAACAGATTCAGAGTTATAAATACATACATTTTACTTTCAAACCAACCCTATCATAACGTTGCCATGAGGGGTCATCATCTTTCAATTGGAATGTTTGGCTGCATGAAATCCAACTCGATGGAATATTAAGGAATGAAGGGAGGAGTGGATAGGAAATATACAAAAGGAAGACCTACAGTGAGGTTGTCTTTGACATTCCATTTTTGATTTCCCTTTTATGTGGGAATCACCTCTTAGCCAAGGAAGCACAGGCTCTTCGAAAAACTTGCCGTATCTGTGTCCGACATTGACACTCGCTCTAACACATCTCTGACACGTGTCAGACACATGGTCAATATGGTCAACGTGTCGGACACGCCTTCAATATACCGAAACTTCTTCAGGACACAGTCAAGACTCGAAAACCAATTTTCTTTTATTTTTTTACTTTTAGATGTTTGCAAATAACCACCTAATTTAATGGTTGTTGATTCATTTGAAGTGAATGACTATTTCAATGAGGGGTGAATATCCTATCCCGCGATCCCGATCCCATCTCGGTCCCGTTTCGATTATTTCAGGGTTCTTTTGGGATTGATCAAATCCATCCCGATCTAAAGTGGGATGGGATCGAGACGGAGATCTTCAACACCGCCCATCTTGGCCCGTCTCGACATCATTTTGATTCCTTTCCAAAGAAGACACACTTTCCTTTTTTTATGATACAAACTAAGAAACACTTTCCACCAATGAAGGAGAAAAAATAAAGTCCCAACCTATAAAGATTTCCTATTGTTCTAGTTGTTGCATGCATAGAGGTAGCCATCTTTTACTCACTCACTAGAATTAAGTTTTTACTCTGCACCATGCTTGCTAATCTATCATCCTTAGCCAGACAACAAACCACCAACCGAGAAGCATACTAACCATGTGAAATCCAAAGCCAAAGCATGGGCCAACAAATTTAGGACAGACTCAGAAGCATTAAGATTGAGAAGAGCAAACAAAAAATTTGGAGGAGTGAATAGGTAATACAAGCAAATGCTTGCAGTCCAGACCACTACAATCAATTTGAATGCATGATTTAGGCAGTTGGATGCACAAGGAATTTTCAAATATGAACTGCTTTGGTGCATTTCCTGATGGATTTTGTTTCTTTTCATGCCAAAACTATTCAGAAATGTTTAATTGTAGTTCTTGATGGATTTTATGTAGTTTAATCATTTGTTGTAGGAAGTTCTTTTGTTATTTTTCATTGAAGGACTATTTAGTACATACTCATCTCGTCCCATCTCAAATTCATTTGGGATGGGACGAGGTCGGGATGTCTATCCCGTCCCGATCTCCGAATGAACGGGATGGGATAGGGATGATGTCCATCCTGTCCCGTGCCCACCCCTAATTTCAATTGCGATTTAAGACAAATAAGGCAAAAAAAAGTAAAGCATAGGTTATGCTGCTTCTTCCTCATTTGCTTATTCTCTCTACTTCTCTACTATACTTTTTCTCTATTTTTTCTTGTAACAGAGTGTTATCGTTTTCAAACACTCCGGGAAGACCACTTTATTTGAATATTATTTATGTTTATATGACTTATTAAAATTTTAGTAGAACATGTTGACGTGTTTCCGAGTCCTTGTTTTTGGAAACTTGTCGAGTCGGCGTGTCATGTCCGAGACGACGCATGTCTGTGTCTATGCATCCTTGCTCTTAGCTCATACGGAAGAATCCAATTCTTATAAAAATATGAAACATGAGAATGTGACTCCTATATTATTTTACAAATTTAATTTTAACCATGATTGCACTCGTGAAAATGTGTTTGTGATCAGTTTGATTCTGTGGCATAGGATCCCATAAACATGCCATGAGTGTAATAGTGTAAAATTAAGAGCTTTTAGAAAGAAAAAAAAATTGTAAATTGCTTTCAACGAGCTTTAAAAACACTTTCCGAAAAATGTCCTTCAAAGCTTCAAATAAAACTATGTAATGTAAGCTCTTTGCTTGTAGCACCATCTCAATTGACGGAAGTCAAATCCTAGTAGTTTGGTTTGAAGATAGTTATGTAAGCTTCAAATGAAACTATGTAATATCAGCTCTTTGCTTGTAACACCATTGCAATTGACGGAAGTCAAATCATAGTAATTTGGTTTGAAGATAGTTATGTTGATTTTGCAGTTGGAGACCTTTGTGGGCTATTTTTTTTGTTATATTTTCAAAAACACTCTCAACTTGGGTTTGTTTGACCCTAAAAGGGCGTTTGTACATGTTAAAGACATATGAGGTGAAAAAAGAAAATAAGATAAAATTTTGACTTTTTAAGAAGTGGTCCCAACACTATGACAGTTGGAGAATCGGCCGATATATGTGTGACGTCTTGCATAACTGATATCGGTAGCGATTTGCACCTAAAGCCGATTGGTGTGAACATAATATGCCTTTATTTATACATAGAGCTAATGTGGTGATGATTACAACTACACTAAAATATCGCTTCAGGTGTATTGCGATATGTCTCATACCAATACAGGCAACATGGACAATATGCCTTTAATTGTACCCAGAGCTAGTGTGGTGATGATTACAATTGCACAAAAAATATAGCCTCAAGGTTGTCAATAGCAACAGAGGCAAGCTGTTGTATAATTTTAAGGGCTCGGGTTCCGGAGGACAGGACAGGTGTTGCAGTTCAAGTGCAATAAGTGTCCTCCATATTTATTTAGCAGACACTTTGATACAAATTCAGGTTTGGTTCTTGCAAATGCATAGTTTCTAGGGTCATGCTATAGGCCAGTTATTGCTGCATTTTTGTTTGAGCCAGATATTTTGTATACTTCTTTGTCCAATTTATTTCAATCTCAATGTGACATATGATTACATGGGTGATGCTGAGTAGTTTTGCTTATATAGGGGAATCGTTTGCACAAGGGGCTGCTTACCCATTGGCAGAAGTATACTTTCAACCCCAGGTAACTGACCATTTCTCATTATCGAAGACTGCTAAATTGAATGTTTGGTCCCTGTGTTCGTTGCTCATTGAGCAAAGTAATATTTTTCCTTTCCTTGTTTCCATCTTTTAGTTGCTAGTTGCATTGTTTTGGTCCTGAAATTCTTCCTAGTTTTAAGTAATGTAACAATTTTTTTGTTGCCCTCAACTGTAAAGAAACATCATAATTGGAGAACAAAAATATAAAAATAATTAGCAATTTTAGGACCTGAATTGTAAACTCCAAGACAGTTTCTGCACCTCCATAAGGACTCATCTAGTGAATCCTTTTTGCTGGTGGTTATTTATTTTATATGGCTTCTCTGCATTCTAAATTTCCAATAATTAATTGATTAACTAGTCAAATTGTCTTTGACATGTCCCTCCTCTGAATGCCAATCATGTATACTGCGTGCGTGTGTGTTATACTGTTATCTGCAGATTATGATAAGTTTAGCAGTTTCTACTGAAGAATCAGTTGATCACTTGGGAACCTAGATACTGAAGTTGAATTCCCTAAACATTGGTGTATCTCTCTAGTAACTTAGCAGGTTGACTTGCTACAGGCTACATCCTTTCTATGCACGCAGCTTCACACCTGAGCGTCCATACACTCGGGTGCTAGCCTGTGGGCAGGCCATGCTTAGTAAAAGCCAAAAATGACAATGAGAGGATGGAAGTTTTCTATTGTTTAGATTACATTTTGCATAAGCCCAAGGGTGTTAGTCTGATTCGGAGATCTTTGGTTTTTGTGGTTAGTTCCTATATGAAGCGATTTAGTTGAATGCTAACAAGTTACATCAGTTTAACTACTATCACGGGAGAAAGGCAGTGTGCCTTAATTCATATGACAAGGATGCTCCACCTCCATTTTGAAGAATCAGCCATGTTGGATCTACATGAAAGGGGCAATCCCTGATGCATGTATTAGGCTTAAAGCTGGTGTGTCTCCATATAAGTTTCGACAGTGAATGTTGCATAATACATCTTGCATTTCACTAAGTTGCAAAAGAAGATTACTGATTTTCCCAATGGCTTTGTAAAAAGAATGCCCAGTTTGAGAAACGAGCCCATTTTAGATCCCTGCTTAAGTGACTTTCTCTGATGTATGCCTTCGCTTAATGGCCTGCCCTCATTATGTATAATTTTCTACATAATGATGTTGAAAGGTTACAGTCTGCACTCCAATAATATGCTGAAGTATCAAGACAATCATCAAAGAATACTGCAGAACTGTTTATATATAGTTATAATGTATTTTTGGATTTTAATTATTATTATGGTGTTCATACAGATGTATTTGCAGGCTTTTAAGTAACACCTTTTAGACATCTTGTACAGTTGTATTAATGTTAAGCAATTACACGTGTAAAGTCTTACAAATTAACATCTTGTTCTCTTCTGCAGTGGTGGACTGCGACTGAAGCGTGATATTACTGAATATGGGGAGTTTGTGCGTAGTTTCAATACTCCTGCAGTTGATGAGAAGTTTGAATTGTTGGGAATGTAGGTGACTGTATGCCGTTAGATTTTTTTTTTCTTATTTGTGACTTGGGTCATTCTTAACTTGCCTGTTTTATGTTTTGTGTAGCCTGGCTAATGTCTTTATCGTTGCCCCTGAAAGTCTTTCAACTTTGTTTGAGGGAACCCCAAGTATCCGAAAAGATGCACAGAGGTATTGTGGATTTTGATTTTATATTTTGGATGTTCTTTTTTTATCCTTCGCTGTTCAAACTTTATGTTCATAAATAATTTCTGCTGGATTGCCATTTACCAGATTCATTCAGCTTAGAGAGGACTTCAAGTCTGCAAAACTTGCTTCCAGACTCAGCTCTTTATGGCCAAGTTCCAGTTAAATACAGAAATGATAGGACGTTGAAACATGTAAGAATAATCACAAGAACAAGTAAAAGAGAGAGCATGATGTTCACTAGTAGAAGACAACATACCAGTTTCAGAGTGTAAATGAAGGATTTGAAAGTCAAGTAGTTGAAGAGAGATCAAGTTATATCTCTGAAAATTTTGGTGGCAAAAAGACACAGATTAGAAGGCTTGCTCTGTTTAAGTAAATGAAAGGATAATGAAGCCTATCGACACAAGTTCATGTGTATCCAGGGCCTCATTTTTCTTGTTCATTGCTGGTGTTCTTTCTTTTTCATTTTATTTTCTTTTACTTTAGAGGTGTTGTTTCTTTCGTGTTCTCTCTCTCTTATTAATATCCCTTTTTTTTTGTAATTTTCTTTTATATTTTGAATAGAAGAGAAACAAATTTGTGACTCATGGTTGCATCATCTTTTTGCCTTGCCTCAATTGTTTTCTTCCGTGGCTGTGGATTTGATTTCTGACATGAAAACTCTACTTAAAACCAAGAAGGTAAAAAGGATAGGATTGGACTGGATTAAGTAGAGATAAAAAAATTACCTCTCTGACTAGAGCCTAACCTCATAACAATCAACACGCATTTCTCTAAAACAAAGTGCACTAATTAACGTAGTAGCAATAATTCAAGAGGCAATGTAATTGTGGATGGTACCAGTATGAAAAAAATAAATAAAATAAAATCTAATTATCAATTAAGTACATATTCATGTGCAATTCATGGTATGGATTTACGTACCTAATTCATGGAGTTACTTCAATGATGGGTCAGGGTGGTGCTGTGGTGGCTGAATCTAGAAGAATTAAAATTGATTTAAAGAAGGTTGGTGAAGATGAGACGAGAAATGAGTAAGAAATCACGTGCTAGGGTTCAGAAGAAAAACTAAATCGTATATATATACTTAAAACAAAACTATGGTTTTTAGAAGACGCATTATTAGTGCTTACATTCTTTCATCAACGTAAGCCGTAGCTCGCTGGTCTAGAGCTTTGCACCAATGATAATTTTCAAAAAAATTTAGAGAGTCAGACTCCTAGCGCCAGGAGACTCTTTGTGCATGTGATTGTGTTATATTAGAACATCATAAACATCTCTAGGATGGGTCTAGCCTGACTCTCTAGACAAGCCGGGTAACTTTAGTGTGGATGGCATGGGTTTATCTAAAAATTGGGGACTCTATCTATGGATGGCATAGAGATTGGTGATAAGGGTGAAGATGGGTGGGTATAGTTGGGATATAGATTTGGGTGTGGGACTGTGGGTGAGTGGGAGGTGGGGGTGCGCGCGACGCAAGAGAGGAGAGGATTGAGTTTGAGGAGACTGGCCCTTGGCCTAGACCTGGGTAAGATAGATAGATTGAAATAATTCATTCTCGTCTTTCTAAGTATAATTGACGGACGGACGGACGGACGGACGGAAGAGGTAAAGAGGAGCTAGGGCATTTCTTTCTTCTGCTTCACTTTGCTTTCAAATCAGCTACTGCTGCTATTGCTCTTGCTCTTGCTCTTGCTCTTGCTGCTGTCCCTCCCTCCCTCTATTCCATTCCAGGTTTGCTCTCTCTCTATTCTTTTAGGTTTAGTTTTTAGGGGAATTTGATTGATTGATTCGGTTGTCGATCCCTCTTTCATTCTTCTGTTTTACTCTGTGATGGAGTGAAAGGAATTGAGATCGATCGATCGTCACTCTCTCTCGTTCTCTTCTGTTGTTGTTTTAATTCTTTGAGTGTTTGATTGATTGATGCAGTTAGTTTCTCTTCTCGATGGCTTCTAAGGATGACAAGCCCCTCTCTTCCGGTAAGCTCTATCTCTTGCTCTCTCTATACTTGGTCTTCTTCTTCTTCTTATACAATGATTCAATCACTGAATAGTATGCTATATATAGTCATTATGTGTATTATTGGATTGTCTTTCTTTGCTTTCAAGACCATCCATCCATCCATCCCATTATTATGTTTATGTTTACACTAACTAACGATGGCATGGGATGGGATGGTATGGGAGGGATTTCTCTTGCAATCACTAATTACTAAGTCGGTGGCAAGAGGGCTTACAACACACGAACTCTTCCCGTTCCATAGTTATAGTTAGTCAGTTCAAATCAAATCTACTTAGGGGATGTGATGGGATGGATTTTTATTCTCTGCTCTGCTTTGTATTTTGTCCATCCATGTCCAATAATGCCCAATTCTCTCTACATGTTTCCTCTTATTACTATTGGGATCCTCACTTTACCTGACACAACAATTATTCACTCACAAACAATCTGACTCAGTGAGACACTACTCTACCAACACCTCTATACATATTATTCATTGTTTTTTCCCCCCTATTAACATGCTTACTAAAATCCAATTTTTGTTAGAATCATTATTGTAAGCAACATCACTTCACTTTTTGCAGTGTTTTTGTTTGTGTTTACCACTTCTTTTCATGGAGTAGTTTCATTGTTCTGGGTATATTTGATAATTGTTTCTCATACAATGTTTCTAAAAGAGAAAACAGGGAGCACAGGTTCCAATACCGAAACATCTTCTGTTGAGGCACAACCAAGGCAAACCGGCAGTGCTCCTGACCCTGGAGCCGCATTTCCTGCTTTTGACTTTTCTGCTATGTCTGGACTACTTAACGTATTCCCTCATCCTCAAACCCTCTTTGATTTCACATATTTCATTGCAATTCTTTTCAATTTCTCATAATAAAGTTGACCATATTTGCATTAACATTCTTGTTGTATTCTTCTTACCCTAAATTTATTTGTTCCGACTCATTACATTGTACATTGTAGTCCAAAACATATATAGTGTGTTACTTCATATGTTTTTTGTATTGTCAGAGTTTTTTTTTATTTTCTTTGCTATCATGAAAGAAATTATCATATTTTTGTGCTACTTAACTTGTGCATTTCGTATGTTAGTTTAATCCCTGAGTAATCTCTTCTCGCTAGTAGAACATTACGATTTTTGAATAAATCATTTGAATAAACCCTTGGCCGAGTAATTGGCAAATTTTGGGTGATTTACCGATTAATCACGATTAGTTGGTTTAAAACTCCTCGATTAATTGGTCAATGACAATGTGTTAGAAATAAATGAAAAACAAGATTCAAAGTTTTTTCCCCCTAACCTCATCAATACCTACTCATAAGCTGTGTTATTAATTCGGCGATTAATCACTTATCAGTGGGGGGATGGGGGTGACCGATACGAATTGGGTATTTAGTTGTTTGGCTTAGTGGTCACCTATTAATAAGCGAGAATTCGTTGAGTCACCGATAAATCACTGATTAGTTGGCAAGAAATTTGTGAGTCACCGATAAATCGACCCATCCAACTCGAGCAGTGGCGGGTGGTATCACTAGGTCACAGAGTCGAACCCAGTCGGCGGCATCTGAGGTGGGAGGGATTAATCTCACATTGCTCTTTAACCGATTAGGGTTCGATTAATGATTTAACTATATAGATTGGTTAAACTTAAGGCAGAGAAATATAAGGGTAATGGAGCAAACCACCGACAAATACACATAACAAACATATAGCTTAAACAAGACGAACATAACAAAAGAACAAAAGCTGAAACAGTCTAGCCCAAGATGCTTTAGTCAGTTGATCCCGTTGATTTATTTACAACCCTCATTCATATGAAGTCTCATTTATACAATTCGTATTTGCATTAAACACATTTCTATCCACTTGCAAGTGCCTACCTGTTCTACTCAAAAAATAACTCTTGGAGTGTTGGTTTAGAGTCCTAGGTTTAACTCATTTCTTTATGTTTAATAACAAACTCACAACCAGAGATCCAAAAAACTTATGCATTGAAGCCATGCAAGCCCCTCTTATGTGGTTCAGGATGCCATTCCAACAATATCTTCAGGTTACCAGAAGTGATGTGGATTATTCAAGAATCGAAGTCGATTTGCTTTAAAAAAGATATCAATGAACTTTTATGAAATGGTCACTGGATGCTACACGCAGGCGATCCTTCAGTAAACCTTGATGTTCTCTGCCTTTCCATTTGAGGTCAGTCCCTCAGAGAGTAGTGGGAATCCCACGCGAAAGCAATAAAGTTTTGCATTTGCTAACGTCATTGCTTTCTCAATGATGTGAGACCAAAGAAGAGGGAACTGGAAAAGGGGTTTAATTTAATGGATGCAATCCTACAAGAAAGTTTGGCTGTTGAGAAAAATCAAAGACATTTATTTTAGAAACAAAATGTAGAATCCTTGAGAAAACAATAAAAAGGCAACCAAAAGGTTAAACTGAGATGATAAATGTGAATTGACCTTAAGGGGATTGATATTTTTCATGGGATGTTAAATTATAAAAGACGATGAATTGCATGTGTAGATTGAATTGGAAAAGGGATGATTGTTTGATGACATTTTTAGTTTGTTTACTGCTCAATGTTACCCAATTTGTAGGGCTGCTCATCCTTTTTAACAGGTGCCACTTGGTTCGTAGGTCATCTTGTCTATTTTATCAAGCTATGCAGATATAGTTTTCTTTTTTAATCAGTTTGTTTGTTAATAACTATGTTAAGGTTGACAAGGCAATTTTATAATTTGAATTACTTTGTTTCTGTCATTGCATGGTGTAGATTAAATTCTTCCTATCATGTTGTAGATCAGCTTCACATTGTTTTAAATTGTGATTAATTTTGTCAGTCATGATTTGTAGTTTGTGCCATTATGATTAACGTATTTCTCTGAGTTATCATATTCGAAAATATAGGATCCCAGTATAAAGGAATTAGCTGAGCAGATAGCAAAAGATCCCGCATTCAATCAGATGGCGGAGCAGCTTCAAAAGAGTGTTCAAAGTTCAAATGATGATGGCATACCTATGCTCGATACAAATCAATACTACTCTACCATGCAACAAGTTATGCAGAATCCTCAATTCATGACTATGGCCGAGCGCCTTGGTAATGCGTTGATTCAGGTATGATTTGCTTTACATTTTTCAGTTGTTTGATGTAATATGTTCTAAAGAGTAATGCACAGTTTAATTAATTGTTGCTATAGGATCCAGCTACATCAAGCATGCTGGAGAATTTGACTAATCCACTGCGTAAGGAGGAGCTTGATGAACGAATGGCACAAATCAAAGAGGACCCATCCTTGAAACCTATATTGGATGAGATCGAGAGTGGTGGTCCTGCTGCCATGATGAGGTGAGGAAATTTAAAATTTGATTGTTTTGTGGTTGCTCGACATGTCCAAGGTTTGCTTTTGAACATAGTTCTGGGCTAGAAAAGCCTTGTTCTTGAATGAACTGTGCATTTCTAGTACAGTGCTCATATGGACCATTGAGTCACACAAGGGATGCATCTGTCTAATGGAGATCTATGCCATTTGATCCGAGTTTTCCAATAGATTTTCCAAAATATCATGTGTAAATAAGATGACAAATGGGAAGGATAAGAGATGCTACATTTTCCTACATTGAATTAAACCCACTATGTAATCGTTGTACTTGGCAGTATAAGAATTAACTAATTAAGTACATGCCATATTACTTTACGGTGGACACAAATTATTGACAAATTTCGGGAGCACACTGTTACCTTCTCCAACTAGTTTCCTTACATCAATCGGTACTAATTAAATTAAATTAATTTGTTGATTTGATATAGGTATTGGAATGATCCTGAGGTTCTACAAAAGTTAGGCCAGGCTATGGGCCTTGGGGCATCAGGAGAAGCTGCCAGTTCGACCGAACTTTCAGGACCAGATGAACCAGATGATGAACCAGGGAATGAGGATGAGTCGATTGTGCATCACACTGCTAGTGTTGGTGATGTCGAGGTACTTAAAAAAAGCTCAAGGCTTCTCCATGCTGTTCCTGTGTGTCAAAATAGCCTTGTCCCGTATCTATTATGAAATATGTATTTCCCGTGGGAAAAAAAGTATACATTGTTGGGTGACTCTAAATCTCTTGCCTTTGAACGTCACTTTGATTTATGATCCTTCGATGCCTCACTCCACTCTTCACATTTCAGAATTCTGCAGTACCTTTTTTTTCCTCCTGACTATTCTTCCTCGGTTGATTGTCCACTTCTTTAGCAACAAGATTTAGGAACTAAGAAGAAAATGAGATGCTACATCTTTTCCCCATTAAAAAAAAAGCGATTAACTTGGGGAGGTGAAAAATAATTGATTGGTGAGTAGTCACCGCGTGACTTACAGAAGTATATAAGTTTGACTTCATGCAGATCAGTGAACACGATCAACAAGTAGTTTTCAATTTAATAGAATAAGCCAAGCCAAAATTTTACCTTAGATGTCCTTGCTGAAGCCGTGATCAGGGTTTTGCTGTGTTCCACAGCATTTTCATCATACAGGCTCTTTTGAAGAAAGCTTCTCTGTAAATAGTTTCCTGCAGTTGAATTTCATTGCAATTTTTGCAGTCTTCCAGCGTTAAGGGAATGTGCCAGAATTGTTGGCACTGAGCATTTGTTCTCCTTCCACTATACAATCACACATGTTTCCCTTCTGCTTATGAATTTTACTTGATTATGGGCTACACCTAGTGTTTGTATTTTCATTTTGTCGTGTCAGTGTTATATAAGTTCGCCATTTGAAGCTTATCAGTTATGTTGCTGCAATAGGGTTTGAAGACTGCACTTGCATCTGGGGCTGATAAAGACGAAGAGGATTCAGAGGGGAGAACAGCTTTGCATTTCGCATGTGGATATGGTGAGGTAGGATAATCCTTTACGCGTTCGTAATAGACATGCTATTTTTAAAGTTTCTTTCTGTAATTCTTTCAGCCCAATAAATAATGTATATTTTTATTTTAAATTCACTATATAAAAGGAAAATGCACTCTTTTTGTTTCTCTATTATATATTTAGAGATAGAGTGAGCCAAAAAAAAGATCTTAGAACTGGATTGCCCATCTCTTCTCTCTTTCCTGACAATATTGTAGCAGCCTTTGAATAAACAAGCAGAATTTCCTCGAGCAATATTTTTTAGGGCTTCAAAGAAACAAAACTAAAACAATCTTGCTCATTCTAGGTAAAATGTGCTCAAGTCCTCCTTGAAGCTGGAGCGGCAGTTGATGCATTGGATAAAAATAAAAACACTGCCCTTCATTATGCCGCTGGCTATGGAAGGAAAGAGTGTGTAGCACTTCTGTTGGAAAACGGTGCTGCCGTGTAAGTCAATATTTCTCACACTAAACTTAGGGTTGCCTTTACCATACAGTTCCATGCTCAGATATTCTTTCACTTTCTGCAGCACTCTCCAGAACTTGGATGGGAAGACGCCCATTGATGTTGCCAAGCTGAACAACCAGCAGGAGGTACTGAAACTGCTTGAAAAGGATGCATTTGTATGAGAAGGTAATATTGAAGGTCTGCCCTGTGCATCCTAATAAATTGAAGAGGAAAAAATCATAGATGTATTTATTCATGGGTGGGGAATTCATGCGTTTTTTTGGTGGGGGTGGTGATGGCCTGACTGAATGATCCAATTCTTATTTGCATGGACAGATGCTCTGCAGAGCTTTCAGCGTATGTGGGAAGGGAGAAATGTGTGGCAGTCACTAACTTTTGATCAACATAAAGTTAGGTGATTGCGGCGTAGAATGGTTTGCGCTTGTTGGCTATCTTCTGTTTGCTGCTTTCATGTACCATTACATTAGATTGGTCTTTTGCAACCTATGATACTGGGCGTTTATTGGTGTAATCAATTTGTTGACATTAAGATGGCTCCTTTTGTGTCATTACATGCTGGATTATAGATAAATAAAAAGATTTCCTTGGATGAATTTAGCTAAATAATAATTGTGTGGCTTTGATTGAAATGCTCAGATCTCTATGTCATCAACTTGTATTCTGTGATTAAGCAATTAGAATCTTAGTTTTTGGTAGAGCGAGGTTCAGCATGTGAAGTTATAGCCTCATTCTATACCAAAAGTATGATTTGACTACAGTAATCAAGTGCATGTGAGAATGTTTTGACTACAATAATCAAGTGCATGTGAGATATTGGCGGCTAAAATGGCCGCCTCAAATTGTACCTTGGGTATAAGGCCCCAGTTTTTCTGATAGACTACTGCTTCTATTGTTAGGGAGAGGCTTCTATAGTTTGAAGTTTAGAATGATTCCAGATTTCCAAATGGGGTACAAGAAACATATGATAGGTTTTACCTGCTCATTTGTGAATTGGGAATTCTGTATTTTGTAACTGATACTTGTTAATGAAAAGACCAATGAAAGTGAAGATATTTGCAAATTTGTTGTTTAAGCTATATTTATCAAAACCTTACTCAGTAATGTCATTTGTGGATGTGGAGCATCTCCGATAGTAATTTCATTTCTTTGGGTTGCTACTTGGGTCTACCGTTGAACATGTATCAAAGATATCGTACAGGTATTTTCTCTACCCTCCTACAAAGAGTGCGGAATGGGTTTTGAGATTTGTTTTTTTTAAAAGATAAAAATGTTTATTTTTATTTATAGTTGTATATTTATAATCAAAAGTTATTTCTTCTTATTCTCTCACTTTTACGTTAAAGGAATGCCTATTGGTGGTGTCAAAATCTCTCTATCCGAATGCTACGTAGACAAAAAATATTATAAACAATTTTAAGAATGAGAGAGATGGAGCCACTAGAGCCAGGACAGCTACAAGAGTCGTTGTTCGTGTGATTGTGTTCGATTGGGTCATTATGAGCATCTCTAGAATAATGAATGGTTTTGTGCTTGACTTTTTTTTTTTTGGAAGACAAACAGGGTTTTTATAGGATCTCAGAACCCATAAAGATGCCGCAAGCTGAATTTAAACCCATGACCTAGTAGTATCATCCGTCAAGCTCTAACCGTTGAGCTGTCATGTCATTGGCAATGCGAGCCTGACTTACCTGAACTGGCTCTCTAGAAAAGGAGATTATCCACCCAATTTTGATTTGTTTAATTAATCGTATTTTCTAAGTGTCAAGGAAATGGGCGAAGAAGATGGGTGTCAGAGATGCGTATTATCGCATATTACCACCCATCCCTCACCCATTTCCTCGACAGAGAGAAGGGCTCTTAATCGATTGGTATAAAATGGGGGATGAAGAAAAAATGGCTCATATTATAATAATGATTTGACTTGGCTTGAGAATTTTTATTTAACTCAGCATATAATAATCGGCCAATAATGTTCCTTGCTTGCCGATAAGATTAAGAAATGTGGGTTTGAGTGACAGTGAGTGCACACAGAGAAAAAAAAAATGAAAGTGGTTTGGTTGAAATTTGTTGAGTGGTGTCCATGGTTTGATTTGGATAGAAGGAAGATTCAGCAGGCAGTAACACACACAAGTAAGGGAAGGTAAAAGCAAAGTAAAACCAATTCTATTTCTCATTTCTCTTCTCTTCCGATTTTTCTTAATGATCACGTATCTCGAGGGGGACAGAGGGTCCTCGCTAATAAGAAGGGTGATCTTCTCTTCTCTTCGTAGAGACCATTTATACTTGAAAACAAACATATTCTTATCACTTATATGCTCTTGTATTTCTGTTTTCCTTCTAGATTGAATTGACGACAATACTTCAAACCACTTGTTCATGTCACAGTCACACACACCCTATTTTCTTTTCTCCAAGCTACTTTTTTGTCCCTCGCTTTATTGTTTTTGCCTTATCCATGCATCTGCACTTTGTTTCATTTTCTTCTTGTAAAGCAGAAAAAATAAATAAAAATATCATTAATAATGTTCTTTACTATTCATTTGCCATACATCTCAGATGGGGCCGAAAAATAACATGCTAACAACTTAAATAAGTTATAAGAACTAATAGTATATCATACCTTATTCAATAGTCTAATATAAGATTTATAAAAATTTATGGTCTTGTCTCAACTTCATTGCAACTATTGAAGTGGAGGTTGGCGTTTCGTCCCGCTGCACACCCCAAAAGAAATAGTTGTTGTATCTCAATACAAGACTCGATGTGTAATACCCGTACTTTTTCAATGACAATATAAATTTATTTGCCCAAAGTTCATTTAAAATTTTATTTTAAAATCTTAGTTCGTTGGCCAAATAGTATTTTTTTTCGCAACTTACCTAACTCTTTTACATTTCGAATCTCGGGACGAGATTCCTTTTAAGGTATATATTGTAACACCCGTGCTTTTTCAATGACCTTAATAAATATTTTTGTACAAAAATAAAATAAAATGTAACGACCTGATTTTCTAGAACTATCTAAATATATTTACCTCAATGTTTGAAGTTCGATAAAATGCATCTTTTATTGATGTCAACCAAAACTTTATTTGCACATTAATAATGCATGGTTTATAAAATTAGCATTCTAGTGATAGCCAAATATTTGGTGGCTAAATATTTGTTAAAGAAAGTTTTTATAGGAAAATGATGGTTGTCCCAAAATAATGGGAGAATATTATGATAAAATTATTTATTATCGACAAGATGTCAAATGATATGTTTTTCAAAAAAATGTGAGTGGATAATGTTGTAATTGATATATGAATGACAAAATGTCATTGACGCAGAAAATTGAGATATTACAATAAACGATATTGATAAACTATGATTTCTTAATTTTTTATTATCTGAATTTGTATCACTTAGAACTACCACACCTCTTTGTTGTTTGTGATTTTCCCTCTCTTATAGAGAAACTAAATAACCTTCGGGTTGTCTTGCGGATGTGGGCGCCTATTTCTTATAGAAAAACTAAAATAACATTCGGGTTAACCTTGTAGAAATGAAGTGAATTTTTGTGCCTAAGATAGACTTTGATATCATCCGTAAAAAATGTGACGTGACTTTATGTGCGTTCATAGCTCAAGAGTAGCTTTTTGTTACTCATATAGTTAGGAGTATCCGGTGATGCATGCCTGTATGTGATGTGTCCCCACTTGAGCATGGATGACGGAGAAATCATCCTTTATATGAGAGAGGCATACGGACATGTATGTTCGGCACGGAGGTAGTGCAAATGTGGTATCGTCTAAGTGATCAAAAAAATGATCAATTCGTTACAGATGAATAATATAATCAAGTCAAATAATTTATGATCACTATTGTTTTAATTGATAAAATACCAACTATTTGAAAAGTCATATTCGTATCGTTTCTAATCCTTTTCATGCAGGATGATAAGTTTACAGACATTACTACATGTCAGACTTGTCATAGTTAACCATTTCAGAGTAAGTACAAGTAAATACATATTTACTTATTAGGATGACCTAATTGCCTCGTTGAGAAACTAAATTCTTTGAACTGTGATTTTCTTGCATGACACCTTTGCCTCATTGAGGAACTACCGGTTTGTGTGGTTGTTCCTTGTTTGCACTTAATTTTATGTTATTACTTGCTGATGTTTTGATCTTGGGATGAAGATTACTCACACCAGTTTTATTGCTGACCTAAGTGAGTTTTTGCTTCTTGGGTACATTCCTCTAGCCAATTAGCCTTTCAGGTTTAGAAATTGTTTGGAGCAGCGTTATTGGAGATTCGTTAGTGGGGCTAGCAACGTCAGAGTTTTCTGGTTAGATTACTTTTAGTTTGTTTCAATTTTCTAAATTATGTCTTAGTTGTTGCTGCTAATTGTTTCTGTTATTGAATTTTTCACGTCTCGAGTTTTGGGATAACGAATAATCCTACGTGGATTTTAGGATTTTCGTTTTCTTCGAAAATCGGGGCGTGACAGTTTGGTATCAGAGCCGGACCTAGTCGGATGTGTGCCAACGAGGACGTTGGGCTCTTTTAGGGGAGTGGACTGTGATACTCTTGTGTGGGCGAACCTGAGGGGGAGGGTGCAGGAGAGACTCGTGATGGCGAAGCCCAATAGGCCCGTGGATCTAAAGAGGGGTTGGACGAGCTACCAACTGAAGATTATAGTCCCACATCGCCTAGGTGAGGGAAGGGGATGTGTTATATATATATATATATACGAGGTTGGATTTACAAAGTACTATGCATTTTAAAGCCGTGCGGGTCTTGGTTCCAAAGCGGACAATATAGTACTTTGTGGATCGGGTTGTGACAAAATGATATCAGAGCCGGACCCAGCCGTAAGTGTGCTAACGAGGACGTTGGGCCCTAAGGGAGTGGATTGTAACACCCTATGTGAGCGGACTTTGAGGCTAACGGGCTACCATGTGTGGGCGGTTATAGTCCCACATCGCCTGTGTGAGGGAAGGATATGTGCTATATATGTACGAGTTTGGATCCACTGACACAATAAGTTATAAAGCCGTGTGGGTAGTTAGGTTGGGCCCAGAGTGGACAATATTTTACCTAGAAAAATTTATGTTCATGTTCTTGTATTGTTCAGCCTAGGCTAACCAAATGCTCTGATCTGCAAACTCGAGAATTCATGTTTTTGTATCTAAAAGTGAAAAGTAAGGTGAGTACTAAGTTATGAATGTTGTAGCTCATCTACGCAACGTTGTGCCAAGACATGTAGGTTGTTGGTGTTGTTTTCTATGTTAACAAGGGCAATCCAAAAACCAAACTCGCCTTCCAAAAAAAAAAAAAAAAAAAACAAGGGCAATCCAATCCATATTTGTGAGTGAAGCCCATACAAGAATATGAAAGTTCATGTCAAAGTCATCAAAAGATGTCAAATGCAAAAAAAAATAGAAAAGAGAAAATTTGAAGCATTTCGGAAGAGCCTATGTCGCGTTGGACTTGGACACCTTTCCGACACGGGGCTAACAATCTTTTTGAGACTCCATGTAGCATTGAGTGCATTGTTGCATTTGCACTAAGTGCGACCCATTATTGATTTGAACCATCAAAGTTATCCGGTCAGATTCATATATGTCTATGCCCTCTGCTTGCCAATGGACATTCCTAACAAAGGGGTTACATACTTTCACTTTTTTGTTTGCAATGACGAAGTGATATTTTCTTAAGGGAGATTTCTTTGCATTCACAACCAAAGAAATACATTGATCTTTGGTTTCTTCTTGAGATGATATTTTGGAATGATTTGGTTGTTACTTATCCTTGCGGGTGGTGTAAGTAGTCTTCCTTGTTTTCAAGTGTTTTTAGTTTTTTGTTTCTGAGATTTTCCACCACTCCCATTCCTACGCCCAGTATTGTTGAATGCCAACTTCAGTCGAGTTTATTGAATTGAAGCAAATAACGTGTCTTATGAAGTCGTTTAGGAGGTGGCTGTTTGAAGTGTGGGGATGTCTCACCTGTGGCATCCGGGTGTCAGGGCAAACCAGAAATCAAAAAACCAAATGAAAGAATAGTTAAGTATAAAGAAATGAGGAGCAATGTACAAAAAGGGACAATCAGGGTTTCACACATGTCAAAGAAGTGCTCTGACAGTGATCCTATGTGCCTTCTATACTTCTTAGATCTCATTAATATAGTTCATCTTTTACCTATCAATCAATCCAAAAAAAAGAAGGCTCGATCAGCTGCCTGAGTTGGATATTTATTTGAGTGTAAAATGCACTTGACAGAGTAGGATGGATAATAATTTCTTGTTATCAAAGAATGAAAAGATACGAGGGCATCTAAGTTGGAAAAGAAATGAACGTAAAATGCAATAAATTTTGTAGGAGTTATAGCGTTCAAGACAATAATGACATATGTAACATGTAAGAGATGGATACTCCATGTATGTATTTGCCTAAGAAAGAAACGTCGACATCTTGCATTTTGGTTGGTCTAAGGAAGGGTGTTGGTAAAAAGTTTATCAATATTTTCAGATCAACTATTGACAATACTTTTCCTTGTTACTAATTTATGCTAGAAGATTGATCTACCAACTTATGAAACTTTCTGTCATGCAACTAGTTGGATGGCATACTAGAAGAAAATTTTTTTTTGTTCTTTTTTTGTCTTTTAATAAATCCACATCACTGGATGAAAAATTCTTAAATTTCAAGAACTACAAGGTCTCTCTCTACAGGCTTTTAAAATTGAATCTGTCCCCAATATTCCATAGTTTAATTTTAGCCATTGCTATGGTAAGTGTTAAGTAATCACTATATCATATGGCAAAAGAAGAAAGGTTGGTTCCGACATTCCCAACATCTTTTTGGTTCTAACAGATTTTCTAAATTGACACAGTTCATATTTCATTCTTTGACTTGCAGATGGCAAGTAATGGGCAAACCATCACTGTAGATGAAGCACTGGTGTCCATGGGATTTGGAAAATTTCAATTTCTTGTGCTTGCTTATGCTGGGTTGGGATGGATTGCAGAAGCTATGGAAATGATGCTTCTCTCTTTTGTTGGACCGGCTGTTCAATCCGAGTGGAACCTTTCTTCTCACGAAGAGAGCTTGATCACTAGCATTGTTTTTGCTGGTATGCTGGTTGGGGCATACACATGGGGCATTATTTCAGATAACTACGGAAGGAGGCAGGTCCTATTGCAATTATTATGCTATCTTCTTTGTGTCAATTCATTTTCACTCTTTGCTATGTTGTTTGTTTCTGATAGATCAAAGCGAAAGAAAACAAAACCCTAGTTTGTTCATACCACGAACCCTAATTTTTTTGAGATTACAATCAGAACTAACTTGCAATAAACTCTACTATTCTCCTAAGTACTTCTACTACAGAGCTAAGTGACACCGTCTTTATTACTAAGCACACCTACTACATTAATATACTCTAAATATCATCATCCTTCCCTAGTTGCAAAAAGAACTCGACCTTGATTTTGTGCTCACATATGCAGTTAATAAATCAGGATCCATGGAAGATAAGAGTGGTAAGAGGTCCACGAATTGTCGGAAGCAGGACGTCCCTTCCATTGAACCAAAAATCGGCTGGATACATTGTCAAAAAGACTAACATCAAAGCTTGGTAAAATACACTCCACACGATCAGTCACTCTTTAATATATTGTCAAAAAGACTAACATCAAAGCTTGGTAATATACAAATGTGTGAACTTTTTAATATATTGAGAATGAACGTGATGATGATCTCATCACTGAAAATCAACATTAGATTCTTACCATGTAAGCTCTATATATATGCATTCATAATTCATCACTCTTTTTGCCTGCTTCACATGACTTAGCTCGTCTTTGTTTTTGCCCTTTGACTATTGGCTTTCCAGGAAGGGGTTCCTTTGTACCGCAATAATTACCTCTGTGGCTGGTTTCTTAAGTGCTCTTGCTCCAAATTATATAACATTGATTGTTCTTCGTTGTTTCGTTGGCATTGGTTTGGGAGGCGGCCCTGTCCTTGCTTCATGGTTTTTGGAATTCATTCCTGCTCCTGACAGGGGAACTTGGATGGTCATTTTCTTGGCTTTCTGGACTGTTGGAACAGTTTTGGAGGCTTCACTTGCATGGGTACAATCAATAATTCTTATATACCAGCTAGTTAATATATCAATCTATCTCAATCAAAGTTATTAAATTGAGCCAATCCACTTCCCATTTCGTAGTGAGGTCTATTGTGATATATCTTGAACATTAACTTTGTAATTACTTAGTGATTGATTACCTGGCTATGTTTGGAGATCCTCGTGATAAAGGCACCTTGTGGTTGATACAACCATCTGATAATTCATTTGTGTAACTGCTTGGTTACAGGAAAAACTGAAAAACGTACTAAGTTGGGATTTTAAATTGGGGTGTTTTTGTTCAAAACTCTGCCATGATACTACCCTATTAGGAATTGCAATTATTAGTCAACTCTATGTGCAAAAGTTGGTTATTTGCAAAGTAAACTCTATGTGCAGAAGTAGTGGATAGCAAATAGTTGGCAGAGATCGTGGAAGGACGTGGTTCTGTCCCTTGGCAAGATCAACGTATAACAGATACAATTTTTGAACTGAAGAACTAGTTAAATCACTTTCAAGATTTGTCATGAATTTAGAGAGTGTAACAAAGTTATTGATATGGTCCGGAAGGGATCAACTTCTTTATTCCTCCTTCAGAAAAGAGGGCAGATGATGTTGTGAAACTAAATATGGTGAATGCATTGTATTTTAGATGACAGGGAGGGAGCACATGATAGAGCAACCCTTGGGTGCCTACATAGTGGGAATTTTTGGGTAATGCTTGTGATGCCTGCTTGATGGGATCATTTGATTTTTTTTGTTTATATTGGTGGTGTCTGTAGGTGGTGGTGTGCTTCAAAATGTAGGGGCGGTGGTGTCATTGAACAAAATCGATGGTGTCAAAAAGTCGTTGCTTCTAAAAAATTGGATGCTTGTGATCCAGTAACTCATAACTGTCAAATAATTGACCTCTGCCTTCGATTTCCTTCCACAGGTATATACCCAACCTCAGTTAGGACAACTGGTGTTGGAGTTGCAAGCTCAATTGGAAGAATTGGTGGGATGATATGTCCACTTGTAGCAGTGGGATTGGTTCAGGGATGTCATCAAACTGCAGCCCTTGTTCTATTTGAGATTGTAATATTTCTTTCTGGGGTAGCTGTTTTGTTCATTCCCTTTGAAACCAAAGGCTGTGAACTGAGTGACAGTATAACCAAGCTAAAGCAGATTGAAGAATGAGAAGTATAATGTGTAAATAAGGGTTTGGCTTGTTTATAAATAAGGGTTTGGTTTGAGGGAATTGAGATAGTTGTAATATACCCATACGCTTTGTACAGAGTTTGACATTAATCACAAGGAAGGCAATACCAAGTTACGTATTGAATCAAGCACATTCATTCTCTACTCTTGGTTGAAATCTCAGGCATTCGTTAACTTGTAATTTGCTACTGTTCTCCACCAAAAACTTTCCAGGCGAGCTCATTTGCAGTTGGGACAATACTTCATTTCTTGTTTCTCTGTCATTTAAATTTGGGAGGCATGTTTCCCCAAATGTTTGATTTGTCTGTTCTCGAGCACAATAACCTGGATCATGGTTAACATATGTACAGTAGGCTAATGGCAAACAGAATATTAAAATCTAGTTAATATTTCTAAAGGAGAAACATAATGCGAAAACTAAGTATGAAGCACAGTCAAAGTCAAACAAATATGACATACTTGATATGTGCAGGATAGGTACTATAGAGAGCAAGGTTTACATGGGGTCCAACTGGGAACAATTTAGCCATGCAATTTTCCAAAAGATAAATAGCAAAAAATACTTGAACAGCATATGAATGAATAGACTGGCTAGGTACACCAGTTACTGGAAACTTGTAAAAGTTGTGTATAAGAGACATCCTCAAGTTTTCAACTCCAATCATTTTACCAAATAATTTTCTCAAAGTACCTTGGCACAAACATTAAATCGTTTCATAACAAGAAGAAATTCTTAATACATGCAAAAACACATAACATGAAAGTCTTGATTAGTACATTCAAAGCACATGACAGCCAATGGCAATTATCCCCATTTTAGACAAGTATCTTGGCACAAACATCACATTGCTCCCCTTCCAGATGAAGCATTGTACTTTCTTGCAGAAGATTCTCCTCAGCATGTTGAACCCCAAAGGTTTTAGTTGAAAGTCATCCTGAAATGTAAATCTGACCAAGTAAATATTTTCTTCAAATGAAAAACAATTTTTTTCCAATAAAACTACCATTAGAAGCAAAATAACAGCAAAGGAACTATCAACACTAAAGTCCCTGGACTTTTTAAGGATTCAATGTTGTTTAGTTAAATCTCAAGCTGCCACATGCTTAACAGTTATGTCCAATTGTTGAGATTAGTTGTAAGGAATGAAAGTCCCCTTTCACCTGCGAAATGAGGTGACGCTCTCTGCAACCATTCTCCAAAACGAAGAAACTCCATTGGTTGGGCATCTGCGATTTCCAACAATCGCCAACAAAGAGACACGAGAGTGTACTCTCAAACTTCGCATCCCTAAGTCTGATTAAAATCCTCGAGTATTCTCACTTTCTTCGTTCAGAAAGAAATGAACAAAAAATTATCTGTCAACAACATCTACATAGGTTGAATCTTCAATTCCTATTTTTCGATTTATTGCATATATTCTTCTTTGATTCTCATAGACATGGATTAGAGAAATATAATACACTTCCTTGCATATCAGATCTCCCCAATTCTTACATCCCAATTTGACCACTAAATCAATTTTGTCGATGTTAGATTTCAGGATATGAGGAGGAAATATGTGGTCACGTTCAGCTAAAATAGAGGTTGATGCAAATTGAAGATGGAATAAGCTGAATCAATTTCATGTGAGGATAGATATATTGATTGAATAATGTGAACACTTCTGATAGGATAGAGGGTGAATTAGGTAAGAATAAATCCCTTTTGTGTTGCCCATTTGTAACTTAAAGCAGACAATCCTTATTAGGTGAAGGGAATATCATTGTTGTGGAACAAAAGGAGTAAAGATTTAAGGAAGAAAACAAGAACATCTGTTTAGACATAGTATGTGTCAAAGCCTATTGCTCAACGAGGACAATTTGCAAGTTGAGATATTCTACTAAAAAATCATATTTAATTTTATTTATTAAACCAGGAGATCTTAGCTGGATGGGGATGCTTTCTTCAACTTATCGACTATCCCAATTTAATTCTATGATTAAACATTCACAATTCAAAATGTTTAATCTACAAGGGATTATACTTTTACAGAAAGGGATGTAAAAAGCAATGAAGGTATATAAGAAGTGTAAAATCATCATTATCATCGTAAAACACGGTATGACATTATGCCAGTGAAAAGTGAGAAATTTCAAACAATAAACAACGAAAGAGTAGAACATTAATTGTAAATTTGTAGCTAATGAAAATGAAAGAAAGGCTATGTGGCCGAGATACTTGTTCAGATGAATGAAAGCATGAAAATTGACAAACGAGGGAGGGGGACTGAAAGGGCCATTGTTGGCATTAGCAAGACTCTGAACATGTCCAGGAAATGTATTTATATTTTGAACTTAGCTAGGGAACCATGTTTTGCAACCAGGATGATGTGGCACGATCAGATGAGGTTTTACAACCACGAGATACGTATAAACACTTTGGGGATTACATAATTCTTCCAAGATCAGGCCATGTCACCCCTGATTGCAGAATCTGGTTGCAAAAAACTGGTTTCCTAGTATTTTTGTAATGTTTTTTTATTTTGGAAGGCAATTTTTTTTTTTTTTTTGTAATGTTTTATGAAATGTTTTATGAAAGAGTAGAACCAAAAAAAAAAGGAAAACAACAGAATGTATGAAGATGAAATGGCTAACTATTCTTCAAATGATTAGGTATATAATATCGGGTTGTAAAAAAGAAAGCGTGTTTGTTCATAGCTTTAATGGTCAGGTTGTAAATGCTTTGTAAAGTAGATGCGCAAATTGAATTTTTTGCCTAATAAAATTGTTAGAGCTGATAAAGTGACTTCTTTCAAGGAATATTTCTCTGATGTCAGAAGATACGTTGAGCTTATAAAGAGGCCTCTTTCAAGCTCTATTTCTTTGCAGACAGAGGATGGGGGATTTTTCCTAACTGGGAGGTATATGTCTGATGTTGCACTTAAACTGAAGGTGATTGCATTTATTCCTAAGACAAATAACCACGCACCGTGTTTTCTAAACTTTACCTTGATATGTTATTGAACAAAAGTTATGCCAGTTACAATTAAGATAAAAACCATTCTATGAAGGACCAAGCAATTGATGAAAGCGTGCGATGCGTGCGTTTGAAAGTTAGTCAGGAGTAAAGGCCCATCTATCTCAAGGATGTAAAAATAACTTTGATCAAGGAACTTTATAAAGTAAGAGAAGTTACCATTTAACCAAGCACAGCTAAATCAATTGACAAACTCAATCTCGCTGCCCGGATTGATCTCTAGCACCGTTATCATACCTAACCCTCCTAGCATCCGTCTCTTTCTCCCTTGCACGTCCCCTACTCACATCTTCTTCTTGATCCCTTCCTCTTTTTCTGCTTCCACGTTCTTCTTGATCCCCTCCTTGTCTTCTGCTCCCACGTTCTTCCAGATCCCCCCTAGCATCAGTCTCTTGCTCTCTTGTGGGTCTCCTACTCACTTCTTCTTCTCGATCCCTTCCTCTTCTTCCACGTTCTTCTTGATCCCCTTCTCGTCTTCTGCTCCCAAGTTTTTCTGGATCACCCCTAGCATTGGTGTTCTTCTCTCTTGCCTGTCTCCTACTAACATCTTCTTCTTGATCCCTTCCTCCTTTTCTGATTCCATGTTCTTGATCCTCTTCTTGTCTTCTACTCCCATGTTCTTCTGGATCCCCTCTTCGTCGTTTGCTTTCATGTTCACCCTGTCTTTTAAATCCACGTTCTTCTTGATCTGCTCCTTGTTTTATCCCATATTCTTCTTCATCTCGTTGACGCCTTTTGCTTCCTTGTTCTCCATCTTTCAGATGCCTTTTGCTTCCACGCTCTTCCTCGTCCCTTTCATGCGTCCTCTCATGTAACTCTTCACCTTTTTCACGATTTCTTCGACCATGGTCCATTTTACCTCTCTCACGCCTTCCGCTATCATATGGTTCTTCATTCCTCTCATCCTTTCTACTTCCATGTTCTTCTCTTTCACCCCTTTTCCGCTGTCTATTTTCACCACCTTCATCCTTCCCTTGCCTTCTGCTTTGAAGCACTACTTTTTCATCCTTTTCATGCATTTCTTTTTCATACCTTTCCTGCAGTCTTCTTCCACGCTCTTTAGGACTCTCATCTTCTAGTTTCCTCTTTCCCCTTGTTTCCCGAATCCCATGACCCTCGTCATCAGTGTCCCTCCTTGACCCTGTAACATTACTTTTTCTTTGTAAAACTTCATCCTCGAGTTGTCTAGAATTTTTTGATACAACACTTGCTCTTTTTATTTGCTGACTTCGACCCATCCTAGAATCAGATTTGGCATATCTGGACTTGATCTTGCTACGTTGATCACGGTCACTGTCACTGGTATCTGAACTGCTATCGTTACTGCTGTAACCGGAATCATCAGTGTCACTGCTTCCACTATTCTCACTGTCATCTGTTGAAGAATCCGCTTGTCGTCTTGTGCTCTTGTGGTTTCTCACCTTGCTTCTTGTATCTGGTAGGTCACTATCATCATCTGAGACGTCCTCATCAGTATCTTGCCTTCTCTTCTCCTTGGTATTCTTCCTCAACCTATCAGAATGAGACACGTACTTTCTGCTGCTTTTCCCAAATTGTTTCTTGTCATATCCAGATTCCCTTCTACGAGGTTCAGCATCAGAATCATCTTGTTTTGGTTCAAGTTTCTTCTGTTTTCCAACTTTAACTTGTGTTTTTCCATGTCTATCCTCGGAATCATGCCTGCTGCTCGTCTTAGAATGCTGTCTCCCTGATTGACCTTTGTGCTTTCTCTCATCCAAATTCCTCTCTGTCTTAGTAACTCTCTTTCCATTATCTTCACTGTCAGAACCAGAGTCATCAGTGTCATGCCTTCCCCTATCCTTGCGCCCCTTCAAAATTTTGTGTTTGCGCCTATCAGAATCTCTTTCTGAATCAGTGCTCTGACTACTGTTACGGTGCTTCTTATTTGATATTCTAGTAGGCTTTGGACTCCTATCAGAATCAGATGAGCTACTCTGGTGCCTTGTCTTTATGTTATCTTTCCGATTGTGATGCCTTGATTTCTCTACTTCAATTTTCTGCTCATCCTCAATCTTCTTCAGACCTTTCTTTGGAACATCTTGTTCAGCCGCCAGAATATTGTCCTGGAACTCAAGGTCATCTTCTGGATCATTATTTATGTGGTCTTCTTCTTTTAGTTTCTCATCATCATCATCATCATCATCATCACCACCTTGTTGTTCTTGAGCTTCAGAGGTTTCATCAACTTTCTTTATCCCAAGGGCAGCCCTCAAGGTTTCCATTTGCTTCTCCTTTCTCGCTGCAATCTGATGGGTCTGTGTGTCCGATACCCTGACATCACCAAAGATGCTTAAGCTTAAGCACATATATATATAATATAAGCCAATGTAAACTTAACTTTATCTTCTTATGAAACATGGAAACCATACACAACAAGTAATTTCGATGAACAATAAACAAATAAGAAAGTAAAGTAGTAGTAGTTACTTATTGTTAAAGGAATTTGTGGCAGCATCAGCATCAGCAGCGGCAGATTCGAGAGATGCCCTGGCCTCCTGAAGCTTGAGAGAGATCTCATGATCAGTGTAACCCTGGTCAGCAAGCTTATCTTCGAGTACGAGAAGCTTGAGCTGAATCTGGCGCTTCCTATCATGCTCAAGGATATCCTTGTTAGCCTTCTTAACACCAGCAGTGCCTTGATCCCCTTCAAAACCCTTGCTTTCGATCTTCCCACTCTTTGGCCTCACAAAGAACTTGTTCGTCTGGATGTATCCGTTCGTCCCTGATCCCCTTGGGGTTTGCAATCCGATGCCGTTGTACATGATACTATTTGATTGCGACGATGAAATTAATTAATTCCCTATAAGAAAATAAAATCAAAGATTGAAATTACACAGCAGCGAAGCGATAATAATCAGTCAGATCTATGAGACAAACAACAAAGCAGAGAATAGAAAAATTATATTAGATTGATTTGCTTCATTGAAGAAAAATGATTGAGTGAGTGCACAAACCCTAATAGCCCGTCCTTTTTCCTTCTCTCTCTCTTTCCGCTGTTGCGTTTTCGGTGAAATCGAGCGAGAGATAAGATGGAGCAACAACTTCCTATTTTAAAATTTGATGCAGCTGTCGGTGCAACTTGGATGGACTAACCCAAGCCCAACCTCACAATTTTGGCCCATCAATTAACAAGACAATCATTATTATATAAAAATTTTCTTACATTTCTCCATTTTCTCCAAAGAGTTGTAGAGATCTATTTCATCCTCCGTGAACTCTTCAAAAAAAATCAAAAGCATCAACTTTAAGCCATTCATTGGTGTAAATAAGAGCCTCCACCGTTTTAGGAGTCAAACAGGCCTTAAAAGGATCCACAACTCTTTTTTCCGGCACTAAAGGCGGCTTCTGAAGCCACACTTGAAACCGGAACCTTAAACACGTCCCTTGCAACCTTAGAAAGGATGGGGAACCTTGAAGAGTTATCTTTCCACCATTTTAGTAAATTAAATGCTAAATTCTTTGGATTTTCATATGCCTTTGCCAAATACTTATCAACTTCATTTGTAATATGAACCACATCCTTCTCTTTTCTTCTTTTCATAAAACCATCGAATAATGGATCATTCCCTTCTTCATTTCCAACGCCACCATTCTCATGCAAAACCTCTGAATAAGCATGTGGTTGATTTGGATTATCATTTTTATACGCTCCATACAAGCGTATTAATAGATTTCTCACCCCAAGGTGTTAACTCATCTGCCTTTCAAGAATCTTCAACTAAGAATTCTAACCCGTAGTTGATGTAGTCAAGTTTGTAACGAGGATCAAGAGCTACCGCCACAAGCATAACTTGATTTACATCTTTTATACTTCCCTAATATTTGTCAAACTTTAATTTCATGGAACTTGCAACCTTTTTCATAAAGGGATCATCATTTCTCATTGTGGACTTTAAATCTTCCACAATCTTGAACATTTCTTGGAAGGGTGCATTGGCCGTCACCTTTTGGTAACAACTAAACTTCAAAGTAGCCTCATCAAACTTCTTCAAAAACTTGACAAAAGCCTTCGCATACAACCAATCTGTGGCACGCACATGGGATTTCAACTCTTTCTTCTCACCTCCCTCAACCCTTTTTTTCTTATTTCTTGGTTTCTCACAATGGTCATCACCACAACTAAAGTCAGAAACAAAGTCCATATCCTCCTCCGCCAACCTTTCAAAGGCCTTTTGCACTTTTAAATCCGTCTCTAACAATAAGTAGGTGGAATTCCACCTAGTTTTACACTCCAATGGCAAAAGACATTTGTTCTCAATTTTCTCAATGACTAAATATTGCCTAAATCTCTCAAACCTAGTAGGGGATGACCTCGTGTACTTGCAAGCCCTACGAATACTCTTAATAGAAGTGTGCAACTCAACCAATCCAACACAAACAATCAAATTGATGATGTGAACACAACACCTCATATGCAAAAACTCTCCATCCAACAAAAGTGTATTCCACCCATTCAATTGCCTATTCATATGCCTAACAACACCATCATTTGAACTAGCATTATCAAGAGTAATAGTGAATACCCTATCTATGCCCCAATCCCTCAAACACCTCTCTAAAAGTCTCCCAACAACCACCCCAAAATGGTTGATAATTTGACAAAAAATTATAACTCTTTTATGCACATTCCAACCTTCATCAATAAAATGGGCGGTTATGGCCATATAATTAACATTTTGGATTGAAGTCCAAGTGTCGGTGGTGAGAGAAACTCTTTGATTGTTTTGAGATATGACACTCTTGATCTTGGCCTTTTTTCTTTTTGAAAAATAGACCACACATCTCTAGTAGCAACGGTTTTACGAGATGGTGGATCAAACTTAGGTTGTGCCTCCTTCATAAATCGCTTAAATCCTATCCCTTCCACATGCTTAAAGGGAAGATCATCAATAATAAGCATTTTCACACACTTCCTTCTACATGTCTCCTTATTAAATGAGTGTGAAACTGGGGTATCCTTATTATCAAAAGAAATGACTTTTTAGTTACTTGCGACTTTTAAAGGAGATTTTGGACAAGACACACGTAAATGTCTAAGTAGGTTAGATGTACCATTTACTTGAGTATTGCATGCCAAATCACTTTTACAATGCATACAAATTGCCCTCTCCCCATACCTCCGATGTTTTTGTTGTAGAAGGAGGGGGGGGGGGGAGGGGGGAGTCCTCCCGCTTGAGTAGGTGGTGGATTTTGAGATGATGATCCCTATTGAACAGGTGGTGCATTTTGAGATGGTTCATCTTGAGATAACAGTGTATCTTGAGTTTGTGGTGACGGTGATGAACTTGGAGTTGTTGAAACACCTTCCACGGTTGAGCGCCTTGCGCTTAACCTAAATCACATCAATAATAGTCATTTATTTTCACAAACATTTAAGAAACTCAAAAATATAATCTAATAAAAATGCACAATGTCAGGAAAAAAAAAAAAAACACTCACGACATTTTTTTCCTCATTTTTGTCTGGTCACCGACAACACCAATATCGACTTATTTATAATAAGTTAAAGACCTGAAAAATAAAATCAAGATAAGTCTTTTGGTGGACATTATCAAAATAAACAATGGATCAATATTGTAGAGAAATCTTTAGACTACAAGTGCACTGAATCACGCAATGTTGATACGCACAACCCTTGCTTTCCAAGAATACCATTTGATGGTTGTTCTTGTTCCAAATGCAAGATACAAATACAAAGTCATTTTGGAAAGCTTGAAAGTTAACATACCTCCCAGAAATCAAGATTGACAGCATATGTATGGTTTCCATCTATGGCAAGCTCTGGAAAATGCCAACCATATATATGATTCCCAAACTACCAATTTATCTATCAACTTTACATATAATCAAATTTTTTTTTCTTCTCAAAATGCACTAATAAAACCCCTTCACATGTCTTCGTTTCTAGTTCAGAGAACCTAAAGAAGTCTTTGATTGCATTTGGGTGTTCTACACCAACCATCTACTCTACTCACGAGGGATCATTTGCCTTGATAAAAAAAATGCCCTTTATATGACTCTCTTAATAGAAAAGATACAATACATCTTTCCAGCTATGTTTTCTGTCTGGACGTACTAAGAGCTTCATAGATAATGCTCAATAAGACTTTCATGAACTAGTTAAACTATTCAAAGAAGCTTCTCCTCTTTCCCATTTTGCTGGAATTGACTCAAAGGGTTCTCTTAGTTCTTCTTGCATCTTTGTTTGTTCCAAGCCATGAAACACTAAGCATACATCACTGATCACACATACAGGACAACAAAGCATACATCACTGATCACACACACAACACAACAAAGCAAAACAAACATACATCACTGATCACACACACAACACAACAAAACAAGCATACATCACAAATGATGTTTTGAGTTTTGAAACAGAGTCTGTTTTGAGTTTTGAGCAAAGCAAAGCATACATCATACTGCATTTGTTTTTTTTACTCACCTTCAAACTTAAGGGAGGAGAGGAGTTGCACAGATCGCACAGAGAGGAGCTGTTGCAGGCGCAGTGGTCACAGTCTTTGCACAGGGAGTCGAGGAGGAGATGAGTACCGAGTAGCCGAGGAGGAGAGCAGTCGAGGAGTCGCAATCGCACAGGAAGGAGAGGAATCGAGGAGTCGCATTTGCACAGGGAAGAGAGGAATCAAGGAGTTGCAGACCTGAAAGTGAAAGTAGCCGAGGAGGAGAGGGAGAGGAGTAGGGCTTAGTAATTTTTTTCAGGGTTCTATTTATTCATACCCGGGCCGGGCCGGCCGGTTACCCGATGGGTTTCAGACAGGGTAACCGAGGCTCGGACCAGAAACATCGGGCCGGGTTTTAAAACCAAAAATTTAATAATAAATAAAAACCCGATCTGAATCGACCCAATCGGTCCGGTTGTCGGTTCGGTCTGAAATGCCCACCCCTAATTATTATTACTAGGTTGTCGACGCGTTTTACATGCATGAATATTCATTACTTTTTTTTTTATTACAACCTTGTAAAAATTATTATTGAAATTCTAAACAAAATAGTTATTTATAATTTTAAGAGCATATGTATAGTTTACAAATAATTAATGGCTTTGAATAAATTATGTTTGGGACTTACGTATAATTAGCAATATATGAGATAAGCAGGCTTTGATCGTAAATAATCTGAATTTGGGAGGCTAAAATGTTACATATATGTAATAGTTAAATTTACAAAATTGCCACTATCACTATTCACCTACCTATTGGTTTTTCTTGTAAATATAATAGAATTGGGAGAGTATTTTGGGCAATCCGAAAATTAGGACTAAGACACACACATTATTATTATTATTATTATTATTATTATTATTATTATTATTATTATTATTATTATTATTATTATTATTATTATTATTATTATTATTATTATTGATGCGTCAAAAAATTGCCCTCTTGCGAGTTTGACTTGCAAAACAACTGTTAGGCTGCCAAGGACTACCTTTTTGGTGGCCGAAGGCACTTCGATGCTTAAGTCAGTAACTCTGTTGGAAGAAGGAAGTAAATCTGGACAAAACTCAGTTAAAGTTGCACACCTTTGTCGAATGTTCCCTTTACCTTTTATAATGGTCATGGTTAACTCTCTGCGTGACTTGAGAATGTGAGACGCAACGGAAGGAGATGTTTTTGTAACAGTCTCCTCCCTTATGAAGATGCATTCGTGAAGGCGTAGGTCCCTCCACAACTTTTTCTTGGTGCAAAGTTTTTTTTCTTGATGAGAGAACGCGTATTGGGCCCGGATTTGGCTTCGATTCGTCTGGGCCTGGATTTAGATCATGTTTACGTCTCCTTAGTAGTGAGCCTAGTCTGGGCCTCTATAATTGGCCTCAATCTTTCTAGGCTTTATGAGCTGGCTCAATTGATCAAGCGTTGTATTCTCATGATGGGATTTTATGCCACGTGTACGACCGTGATGATCGATCTATTTTGATGTATCATCAGCTACTCCCTCTAGTTAGTGGGTATGTTCAAGTATCCACTAACTGTGTGGCGATTTTGCTTTTTGATTACAACATTACGCCTTGGTTAGTGCCATTGCTATCTGTCACTGCCATTTTCTCTCCATTGTTTCATCCGCCTATTTGTTTTGGCACGATTTATGGGATTTCTTGCGATTGTAACACCCTGCACATTCTCCAAGGGCGATCCTTTCGTTGCCCATTCCTATAAAAAGAATAGGCTTTGTGTATGCTCTTCTTTCTTCTGCATATTCTCATTTTCTTGTTGTTAACCTTTTGATTTTTTATATTCCTATAAAAAGGAGAGGCTTTGTGTACGCTCATGCAGTTTGAGAAGCTTTCTTCACGCCCAAGAGGGCGACACGCGCGACTCTGGACAACATTCATCACGACTATTCATTGCCCAATGATTTGGAGATTGTTTTCCCCAGGGATGATGACAGTCCTTGTCGTCCTCGGTCTGGATACATTGCTTTGTATCTAGGTATGTTCCATTCTGGTTTCAGGCTTCCGGCTCCTTCTATCGTCTGGGAGTACTTGGATTTGGTTGAAATTGCTCCAACTCAACTTGTTCCTAACGGTTGGAAGGTACTGACTTCGACCTTGGCGAGGGTTGCTGCTGCTCGCATCCCTATGAATGTTAGGGTTTTGTGTTCCCTGGTAGGGTTTAGCGTGGACCCTAGTTTCACTTACCGTTTGCAGTATCTTCCCTGCTTCGAGGACCTGCGAGAAGAGTATGTGGGTTGGTCGAGGTTCTGGTTTTACGCCTCTCTTTCTTCTAACCATTTTAGGTTCCATGGGAATCATATTCTGTGATTGTTCCAGGAGCCTATGAAGGTTGAGTTGTCACTGTCTTTAGAAGAACATGATTTTCATCGTCGGTTTTGTGATCTTCCCCGAGTATCGGTTGAAGATTTCCTTATTGCAAACGATGTTGTCCGTGGTGATCTGCTTTCACCGTGTAGGGTAGGCATCGCTTCTAAGGTTATTGTTGTGCGCGCTGGCGATGTAGGAGTTTTTGCTTCTGCTCGAGGTCCTAGGAACGCTGGTCCAATTGTTAAGAAAAGGAAAGTTCCTAGGCCTCCTAGCCCCTCCAAGATATCGGCCGCAAGTTCTGGCCATGTCTCGTAGAGGAAAAAACTTGCTTCTTTTGTCATTGAATATGCCAGGACCTCCTCTCATTGCCTCTTTTCAGAAAGGGGTCATGGTTCGGGTGATGATTTCTCTGCTCGTAAGGACGAAGTGGTGAACCAGGTCTTCGAGGTAAGTAAGAAGCATGTTTCTCGCCCTCTGGATGACCATGAGAAAAAGTTTGTTGCTTCTTATGGCTTGCCGAATTCTGTCAGCCTCTCGATTGATGATTCACACATCATCGAGAATAAAATGCTTCAGCTGGGTGTTTGGCTGTCGAATAATCCACGCCCTGCTCCTTCTATACTTGGCGAGACCTTCTGGCCTTCCGAAGCTGATGTGCAGGACAGTGCTCGCAACTTCATTGGCAGCTATCACGGGCGATTGGTTAACAAAACTCCTATGCCCGTGTGTCAACCACATCATCATATTGACGATGGCCTCCAACATCTTATGGAGGGGATGACGCATGGCTATCATGGGGTCAGACTATAAGGCGTCTCATGTCGAGCGGAAGCTTTCGGGACACATTTTGGTTCTTTTTCATGTTTTCATCAATTGGACTTGTTGAAGGTGTAGTGCATGAAACATGAGAAGGATGTGGGCTCTGTGTGGGAGTGACTGAGGGAACTCGAGGCTACGCATGATGTGTTTGCTTCCGACCTCGAGACATCCGAGGTGGAATTGGGCAGGTTGTGTTCCTGTCTGGAGGTTGTTGAGAAAGAGTTGTCTAACCAAAAGGCCAATCGTGATGAGGTTGTTCGCTTCGCTCCGCCAACGAGTGTTCTACCAAGCTTAAGGCTGCTACCGCTCGCATCGTTGAGCTTAATTTTGAGTTTGTTGAGACCAAGTCGGCGGTCGCTGCTGAACTTGCCAATGTCGACAAAGAGTTAGTGTCTACCCAAGCCAAGCTGTCGACTGTTAAGGAGAAGTTGAAGGCAGTGGAGGCCGCGGATTTTAAGAAAGTGGTTGAGGGTCGCCATGATTTTCTAGATTTCTTGGAAACGCAAGGTTTGAACATGTTCCCCTATTGCAGCCTTGCTGAGCAGGAGTTTGCCGATGTCGAGGAAGTTGTTCCGGATTTGATGGGTAATCCGGATGTCGAGGATCCCGTTGACCCTGTGCTTCCTGAAAATGTTATTCACGATAGTGATTCCTCTTAGTTGTTATTTTCTTTTTTCTTTTTGTAATCTCATTTTTTTAGAAAATAAATTGAAAATTTATTATTTCACATTTTCGTGTCCCGTATGTCTAGCTTGTTTATCTTTTACTTATGACATTTCTGGGAGATTTTCGACTTCGGTTGTCTGGATTTTCGTGGGTGGCTTCGATACTCGACATTTTAGTCGTATGGAAGCTTTGGCTTATGGAATCACGTTTCTCATTCGGATTACGACGTGGTATCTTACAATCGACATAAAAGTCTAGCTCTTATGTCCTGGTACTTTATTACTTCGTGGTTGATCAGGCCAGAAATTTTTATGTCTGACTCGTTCGTCCAATATATTTGTTTGCTCGATACTCTAGCCATGCTAAGTGTTCTCTCGAGTTTGTTTTTAATCTGACTTTTTGTCCTGGTCAGATTTGGTTGTTTCGAATTTGAAAGCAAAAGACTTTATCGATAATATCTTTTCAAGTGCTTTACATTCTATGGTTGAGGTATCGTTTCACCCTTTTTGTCTTCCAACCAGTATGTCCCTAGTCTGATGATTTTCATCACTCGATAGGGTCCTTCCCAGTTTGGGTTAAGCTTGCATGCGCCGGGCTCTTTCATGTTTAGTTGGACTTTTTGTAAAACCCAGTCTCCGACGTTGAAGTTTCGGATCCATACCTTCTTGTTATAGTACCCTGCCATGCATTATTGGTATGTTGTTGTTTTAATCGAGGTTGCTTCTCATTTTTCTTCGAGGAAATCCAACCCGACTCTTAATGCTTTGACGTTGTCCTCAACGCGTAATTCTTTTGGTTCAAAATGTTGGCATTTCGACCTCCATGGGTATCACCGCTTCTAACCCGTAAGCCAGTGCAAAGGGTGTTTATCTTGTTGGAGTTCGTTTTGTTGTCATGTAGGCCCAAAGGACACCGGGTAATTCGGACGTCCATAGTCCTTTCGTTGCCTCGAGTCTTCTTTTGATTGCCTCCAAATTGTTTTTAGTGACTTCGGCTTGCCCGTTTGCTTGCGAGTGAGCTGGTGCGGATAAGTGTTGTTGGATATTCATGTTATTGCATAACTCCCTGACCCTTTTGCCTTCAAACTGCTTCCCATTGTCCGTAACAATTACTTTTGGGATTCTGAATCCACATATGATGTCTCTCTAGAAAAACTTCTCGACTTGTGCGAGTTTGACCTGCAAAACAATACATGACAACTCGCTTCTTTCCCTTCCCAAGATAAGGTTGTAGGTAGACAACATGTCGAATACCGTGAAATCCAGAAACATGACCTTTTTTCAGTTGCGGATCCCCTGCCACTACTGCTAACCTTATCTTCCCGATCGGGAAGCATTTCTCTCCGCTGAATCCAATCAGCGGGTAATTTGAAGACGTCAGGTTCTCCTCCTTGAAGTCCATACTGCGAAACGCATTGTATAACAGAACGTTGAGTGAGCTCTCTATGTCTACCATAACTCTTGTTACCTCCCACTTTGCAATGGAAACTGAGATGACTAGGGCGTCTGTGAGGACTAGTACCGTCGGTCAGGGAAATCAACGTCAGAGGCCTTTCAAGACTTTCCTAAGGACGTGTTGCCTCCATTGCATAGTCGGGCCAGACTGTACCGCTAGCATTTTTATTGTTTTTTTTTGCATTGCTTTTAAACTTCAAACTTGTATTTCCATCGATCGATAGCATCGAACTAGTCTTGAGCAACGTCCTTTCGAACGTTCCTCCCCATTGTAATCTATTGAATGTTAATGAAAGCTTTTGCTGACTATTGTGCATTGTTATATTGTCTACAGATTGACATTGTGCATTCTCAAGTTAATATTTGTGCCCGTCAAAGTAACTACTCATAGGCTTACTAGTGAATTGGATAGCTAGTGCCGCACGGATTGCTAGTCCGTGACAGTTGGTATCAGAGCCAGAGCTTGTTGAATGCCAACCAGGATGCAGGAACTAAGTGAGCGCTTTAGCGCTATGGAGGAACGACATGCTAGTCGAATGTAGAGACTAGAAAACAGAATGGACCAGTTGAGCAGTTTGGGAGAACATATCAGTTGGCTTGATGAACTCTTTCACTTGGCAGACAGAGTGGATTCGCTGGCTAAGCACGTCGACAATTTAGAGGGACGGACAGTCGCTATGGAAGAGTCGCCTCACCCCACAGCTCAGGTGATGAGTGACTTCCAATTACAGCTGGAGGACTTATTTGCAAGGGTTGGCTTGCTGACCAAGGCCACAGGGACGACTGATCACCCTAGGATGAAAGTGCCTGAGCCAAAGTCATACGCTGGGGTACGAGATGGGAAGGAGCTAGAGAACTTCTTGTTTGATCTGGAGCAGTATTTTCGTGCGGTGTACCCTGAATCAGAAGAAGCCAAGGTCACCATGGCGACCATGTACTTAGCAGGTGATGCGAAACTATGGTGGAGAACCAAATATGCAGATATGGAAGAAGGTCGCATCCTTATTAGAACTTGGGCAGACCTCAAAAAGGAACTCAGAAATCAATTCTTGCCTGAGAACACTGATTTCTTAGCAAGGAGGAAGCTTCGAGACTATCTCAGGCAGTTCTCAACTTGCTTGCTAGATATTCGAGACATGTCTGAGAAGGACAAAGTTTTTTGTTTCATGGAACAAGCTCAGCCGCTTCTGCAAGCAGAATTGCAAAGGCAGAAGGTGACAGGTATTACAAGTGTTATTGCATCAGCAGAAAGGTTTAGCGATTATATGCCCATGGCTGGATCCACTTCGCTCAATCACTCCACAGCTAGAACTAGCAGTACCAATTCAAGGTCAGGGTCGAATGCTCGATCACCTCACCAAAACTGGGGAAACTCAAATCAGAACCGAGGAAACTACAATTCTCGGCCGTCCAACCAGAATTGGAGTTCCAACAGAAATTGGAATGCCAGCCCTAGCAACTCAAATTACAACAACAAAGGAGGGCAAAACTACTCTGGGCAGTGGAAACCATTTGCACCTGCCCCATGCATTCTTTGCAATAACAGGGATCACCCAACAGGCAAATGTCCATCCAAACCAGACCTACACTCATTGATGTCCTTGCTTCAAATAGAACCTTCTAACTCGACCACATCGAGCTCGAACCCCACCAACAGTGAGACCTCCCAAATGGGAGCTCTACGCAAGCTCAATGCTGTCAAGATCTCACTCACAATTAGAATTTTTTTTTCCTAATTATTCTTGAACTTTTGCTCCAATGTCAAGATCTCACTCACAATAAATACAATCATATAGATAATAGTCTAGAGTTATGATTTTTTTTTAACTCAATTTTAAAGGCTTTAACCCACGATTTTGGACGACTTCGAAAGTTTTTTTTTTATCGGGATTAAATTTAAATTTTTCTCGATTTCAAGACCTCAGGTCACTATAAACACAGTCTCATTGATCCTAGTCTAGAGTTATGAAGTTCTAATTTTTTATAAAAAAAAATTGGCTCGATTTCAAAGGCTTTACCCACTATTTTGGTCGATTTCAAATTTTTTTTGGATTACCATTAAAATTTCGCTCCGATTTCATCACCTCAGATTACAGTTAATATTGGATTACCTAAATTCTCACTCACTTTTTATTTTTCAAGACTTCATATCTGAATAAACATAGTCTCATAAATATTAGTCTAGTGTTTAATTATATTAGTTTTTTGAAAATAAAAAAAAATTGACTTAATTTGTTTCTACTAACTCACGATTTTGGATGATTTCGAAAGTTTTTTTTTTATTAATGTTAATTTTCCCTTCAATTCAAAACTTCCAGTTACAATAAACGTATTAGCATAAATCCTAGTTAGAGCTATACATTTTCTTCATTTTTTGGAAATAAAAAATTTGCTTCAATTTCAAAGGCTTTAACCCACGATTTTGGAAGTTTTTGTATTTTTGATAAAATCTGAATTTTTGCTTTTATTGCAAAACTTCATGTCTAAATAAAATAATCACATAAATTCTAATCTAAAGCTGAATTTTATTTATTTTTTAAAAATGTATATTTTGACTCCATTTCAAAGGCTTTTAACCCACGATTTTTTTACGACTTCGAATTTTTTTATTATCTTTGAATTTTTGCTCCAATTTGAAAACATCAGTCACATTGAACATAGTTACATAGATAATGATCTAGAGATATGAATTTTATGAGTGTTTTGAAAATCAAAATTTTAAAGGATTTAACCCATGATTTTTTACGATTTCGATTTTTTTTATTAGCTTTGAACTTTTGCTCCAATATGAAGACCTCAGTCACAATAAACGTAGTCACATAGATAATAGTATAGCGCTATAAGTTTTATTAATTTTTTTAAAATAAAAAATTTGACTCATTTTTAAAGGCTTTAACCCACGATTTTAGACAATTTTGAAAGTTTTTTTTTATCAGGATTACCATTGAATTTTCGCTTGATTTCAAGACCTTAGGTCCCTATAAACACAATCTCATGGATCCTAGTCTTGAGCTTGGAATTTTCTTAGTTTTTTGTAATAAAAAATTTGGCCCAATTTTAAGGGCAAAAGCCCACTATTTTGGATGATTTTGGAAATTTTTTTGTTGGGATCACTCTTGAAGTTTTTCTCCAATCTCAAGACCTTATCTCACAATTAACATAGTCGCACAAAGGCTAGTCTAGAGCTATGTATTTTCTTACTTTTTAAAAAAATTAAATTTGTTTTATCAATGTTCTTACTCACAATTTTGTTCGATTTCGGATTATTTTTTTATTTATTTTTGATAACTACTTAATTTTTCTCTCATTTCAAGACTTTATATGACAATAAACATAGTTTCTTACATAATAGTCTAGAACTATACATTTTCGTAGTTTTTTTTAAAATAAAAAAATCGGCTTAATTTCAAAAGTTAGACCCACGATTTTGGTTGATTTCAAATTTTTTTTTAATGATTACCATTTTTGCGGCTGAAATCGGCTTAAATTTCAGTTTTTTTTTTTAAATTTGGTTTAATTTCAAAGGATTTAAGCCGCGATTTTTGAATTTTTATTTTTTTATTATAAAACCTGAAATTTTGCTCTCATTTCAAAATTCATGTCAAAATAATATCGTCGCGTAAATTCTAACTAGATTTTATTTTTTTTGTTTTGGTTTTTTAGAATTAAAATCTGGGTTCCATTTCAAAGGCTTTAACCAACACTACTTTATGATGATTTTGAAAATTTATTTATAACCTTTGAACTTTGGCTTCAATTTCAAGACCTCGATCACAATGAACATAGTCACATTGATAATAGTTTAGTGCTATGAGTTTTATTAGCTTTTAGTAAATAAAATATTTGGCTAAATTTTAAAGGCTACGATTTAGGACGATTTCAAAAAAATAAATATTGTTTCTCTCGATTTCAAGACCTCATGTCACTATAAACATAGTCTCAGAGATCCTAGTTTAGTGCTATGAATTTTTGAGTTTTTTTTATAATAAAGAAGTTGGCTCAATTTCGAATGCTTTAACCCACTGTTTTGGATGATTAAAAAAAAAACTATTACCTTAAAATTTTTGCTTCAATTCAGGACTTCATGTAATACTAAACATAATAGCATGTATCCTAATTTTCTTAGTTTTTTTGAAAATACAAATTTGCCTCAAGTTCAAAGGCTTTAACCAATGATTTTGGATGATTTTTTTTTTCAACAATACGTGAATTTTTGCTCCCATTTCAAAACTTCGCATCTAAATAATATAGTCGCATAAATTCTAGTCTAATGCTTTTTTTTTTTGAAAATCAAAATTTGGGCACCATTCAAAAGCTTTGACCCACAATTTTTGACGATTTTGAAAATTGTTTCTGATTACCATTGAATTTTTTTCGCTCCAATTTCAAGACCTCAGTTATAGTAAATATAGTGACATAGATATTAGTCTAGAGCTATGAATTTATTAGTTTTTTTAAAATCAATTTTTACTCAGTTTTAAAGGCTTTAGCCCACGATTTTGGATTATTTCAAAAAAAAATTACCTTTGAATTTTTTCCCTAGTCAAGTCTCACAGATCCTAGTGTGGAACTATGCATTTTCTCACTTTTAAAAAATTAATTTTTTTGCTCAATTTCGAATGATATTTTATTTTTGATAATAACTGATCTTTTCTCTCATTTCAAGACTTCATATCTTATAAACATAGTCATGTAGATATTAATTTAGCGCTATACATTTTCTTATTTTTGTAGAAAATAAATTTTTTTGCTTAATTTCAAAGGCTCTAACCCACGATTTTAAGTGATTTTGAAAGTTTTATTTTTGGGTGACCCTTGGATTTTCGGTTCGATTCAAACTTTACATCACAATCAACATAGCATCATAGATCTTAGTTAGGGTCATACATTTTCTTATTTTTTGAAAATGAAAAATTTTCCCTCAATTTCAAAGGCTTTTAACTCACGATTTTGGATGATTTTTAAAGTTTTATGTTTTATTGGTAAAACCTGAATTTTTTCTCCTATTTAAAAACTTCACATCTATATAACATAGTCGCATAAATTCTAGTCTTGAGCTAAATGTTTTTTCGAAAAACAATATTTTGGCTCCATTTCATCGGTTTTTAACCTACGATTTTTGACAATTTCAAATTTGTTTTTATTACCTTTGAATTTTTACTCCAATTTAAAGGCCTCTAGCACAATAAACATAGTCACATAGATAATAGTCTAGTGCTATGAGTTTTATTAATTTTTGAAAATCAAAATCTTGACTCAATTTAAAGGCATTTAATGCACGATTTTGGACAATTTCGATTTTTTTTTTTTATTTTTGGTATTAGCTTAAAATTTCATTCGATTTCAAGACTTCAAGTCAATATAAACACAGTCTCACAGATCCTAGTCTAGACCATGAATTTTCTTAGTTTTTTATGATTTTGGATTTTTTTTTGGATTACCGTTGAATTTTCGTTTTGATTCACGACTTCACGTCACAATAAACATAGTAGCATATATCATAATTAAAGTTATACACACCATTTATTGGGTGTGTTCCTATGCGTCCTCTTAGATCTGATATCCCCCTGAATCTCGGCCTGTCTCAGATCGTCGCTGTCGATTTCAAGAGATCATTTCTACCATCCTTGTTAAGTGATCTAGGAGGAGCAGGATCAGGTTCGTGTCGGGGGCAGCCATGACTGCCTCCGTGATTGGATCGTGTAGTTGTTCAGCCTCCTCGATTGGATCAATTCGGCCCTATGGTTGGGATTCACTGCCAGAGCTTCGTCTGGCTCGGTATCCTCATTGAGTGTTTGAGATCTGGTGTCGGTGACCATTTCTCGATGCTTTACTTTGGAAAGAACTTTGTATGTTCATTTCAGAGGAAACTTATCATCTCATAGATCCTAGTCTAGAGTTATGAATTTTCGCTTGATTTCAAGACCTCGTGTCACTATAAATACATTCTCACAGATCCTAGTATAGAGCTATGAATTTTCTTATTTTATTATAATAAAAAAATTTGGCTCATTTTTTTTTTTTAAATAAACCTCCAGTGGGGAGGGGCAGCTATGGGATGCCAGACCTTTATTACTTATCAAAAAAATTGATGTACAATCAAAACGGGGGTACATGATGACTTTACCCGTATAAAAATCAAACGAAATTAAGGACTTTGCCCAAATAAAAAAGACCGCAACCCTGCCGGCAAAACAAGACTTGAAAAACTAAGAAGCCACTAATCAACACTTAAAACAAACCAAAAAGCAAAACACAATTGAATAAGAAAAAAGAAAACAACATCAAGTGACACTGAGACGGAATAAGCAGCAGCACCGCACCCCCTGCCCAAACTGCAACCTCGCACCTACAACACCTCCCGCACCAAGCAGCCCACGGCTCTCTGCCGTACCCAAACAGCAAGGGCGAAACTGGCTTCTCTTGCCTCGCAGCCAAATCGCCAGCAAAAATCAGCCATTCGCAGTGCCTGGCTCTGCCTAGCATCCCTTGTTTTACAGAAAAATAGGGAGCAAAAATATTGTTCCTGCAGATAGCACCCAGTCCCATACAACACCCGGTTCCAGACATCACTCGTCTTGCGCGCAAAACAGTCCAATCTCCAGCGAGACTGACCCAACTGATAGACTGCACCTTCATCACGCAGCTGATCCATACCCGCGTCGCCGCGAGGACTCAGCCAACTCATTCTACCTCTACACTTCCCTAGGGCGGATGTACGCAGTATGCCATTGGTCCAGCACCAACAAACCTGCCACTCTCCTAGGAAGCTCATTTGCATTGAAAGAAATAGTCCTATGGTCTCGTTGTGCTCGGTCCGCTAATGCATCCACCACCGCGTTCGCTTCTCTATATATATGAAGGCAATCTAACGTCATTGTTGCCGCCAACAAAAAAAAAATTTGGCTCAATTTGAAAGACTTTAACCCAATATTTTGGAAAAAAAAATTTGGGGGATTACCGTTGAATTTTTGTTTTGATTTCAAGAACTTGGGTTATAATTAACATAGTTGCACAGGTGCTAGTCTAGAACTATACAATTTTCTTACTTTTTTTAAAAACCAATATTTTTGCTACATTTCGAAACTTTAACTCATGATTTTGGAAAGAATTTTTTTTTATAACAGTTGGTTTTTCTCTCATTTCAAGACTTCATATCACAATACAAATAATCTCATAGATAATAGTCTTGAGCTAAACATTTTCATTGTTTTTCAAAATTTGTAATAATTTCAGAGGCTCTAAACAACGATTTTGGATGATTTCGAAGGTTTTTTTAAATTAGTGTTGAATTTTCGCTTCGATTCAAGACTTCGCATCACATTAAAAATAGTAGCATGGATTATAGTTAGAGTTATATATTTTCTGAACGTTTTGAAAATAAAAAAATTTAGCTTAATTTTGAAGGCTTTAACCCACAATTTTGGAAATTGGAGGGGTTTTTTTTTTGTTTTTGTAGAACCTGAATTTTTGCTTCCATTAAAATATTCACCTCTAAAAAAATAGTCTCATAAGTCTAGAACTGAACTTTAAAAAAAAAAAAATTAATCAAAATTTGGGTTCCATTTCAAAAGCTTTAACCCACAATTTTTTATGATTTTTTTTTTTTTATATTTGAATTTTCACTCCAATTTCAAGACCTCAATCACAACAAACATAGTCATATAGATTTTATTAGTTTTTTTTTAAATCAAAATTTTGACATAATTATGAAGGCTCCATGATTTTGGATGATTTCGAAAGTGTTTTTTATTCGGTTTGCCTTTGAGTTTTCGCTCGATTTAATGATTCAGGTCACTATAAACATAGTTTCATAGATCCTAGTTTAGTGCTATGAATTTTCTTAGTTTTTTATATTACAAAATTTGGTTCAATTTAAAAGACTTTTAACCCACAACTTTGGACGCTTTCGGAAGTTATTGTTTGGGGATTACCGGGAATTCTTGCTCTGATTTGACGACCTCAGGTTGTAATTAACATTGTTGCACAGATGAGAGCTATGTATTTTCTTAGTTTTTTAAAAATCAAATTTTTTACTCAATTTTGAAGGCTTTAACTCACTATTTTTGACGATTTTGGAATTTTTTTTATTTTTATTTTTTGTAACAACTAATGTTTCTCTCATTTCAAGACTTTATATCAGAATAAACAGTCTCATGGATGCTAGTCTAGAGTTATTACATTTTTTTAGTTTTTCCAAAATATAAAATTTTGGCTTCATTTCAAAGGCTCTAACCCATGATTTTGGACTATTTTCAGAAGTTTATTTTTTGGATTACTGTGGAATTATTGCTTCGATTCAAGACTTCACATCACAATAAACATAGTATCAAGCACGTAACCCACGATTTTGGATGATTTTAGAAAACTTCATGTCTAAATAACATAGTCGCATAAATTCTAGTCTAGAGCTTAATTTTTATTATTATTTAAAAACCAAAATTGGGCTCCATTTCAAAGTCTTTTTAACCCACGTTTTTATGACAATTTCAATATTTTTTTTATTACCTTTGAATTTCCGCACCAATTTCAAAACCTCAATCACAATAAGCATAGTCACATAGATAACTTTCTAGAGCGATGGAATTTATTAGTTTTTTGAGTGGATTTTAAAGGCTCAAACTCACAATTTGGGACAATTACGGAAGTTTTTTTTTAACGAGATTACCTTTGAGTTTTCTCTCGATTCCAAGATCTCATGTCATTAAAAACACAGTCTCACAGATCCTAGTCAAGAGCTATGAATTTTTTTTTATAAAAAAATTGGGGTCACTTTCAAAGGCTAAAACCCACAATTTTGGACGATTTTAGAAAAAATAATAATAATAATAAAAATAATAAAAATTGGTTTACTGTTGAATTTTTGCTCCTATTTTTCAAGGCCTAAGGTGACAATCGACATAGTCGCACAAATGACAGTCTAGAGCTTTGCATTTTCTTACTTTTTAAAAAAATCAAATATTTTGCTCAATTTCACAGACTTTAATTCACGATATTGGAAGATTTTTTTATGTTTTGATAACAACTAATTTTTCTATCATTTCAAGACTTCACATCACAATAAACATAGTCTCATAGATTTTATTATTATTATTATTATTTATATCCCTTAACCCCTCCCACCCCAGATGTCGTCTACTGGGTTCGATTCTGTGACTTAGTAATACCATCCGCCACTGCTCAACCATTGAGCTATCTCATCTTTGGCCGTCTCATAGATACTAGTATAGTGTTATACATGATCTTATTTTTTAAATTAAAAAATTTGCATAATTTTCCTCTAGCCCACGATTTTAGATGATTTCGAAAGTTTTTTTTATTAACGTTAATTTTCCCTTCGGTTCAAAACTTCCAATTACAAAAAAAAAAAACGTAGTAGCAAAAATTCTAGTTAGAGCTATACATTTTCTTAATTTTTTGGAAATAAAAAATTTGCCTCAATTCCAATTACCCACGATTTTTTACGATTTTGATTTTTTTTTTAATTAGCTTTGAATTTTTGCTCCAATTTGAAGACCTCAATCACAATAAACATAGTCACATAGATAATAGTCTAGCACTATGAATTTTATTAGTGTTTTGAAGATAAAAAATTTGACTCAATTTTAAAGGCATTAAACCCCACGATTTTGGAAGATTTCTAAAGTTTTTTTTTTCTCAGGATTACCATTGAATTTTCGCTCGATTTCAAGATCTATGGTCCCTAAAAACACAGTCTCACAGATCCTAATCTAGAGCTATGAATTTTCATAGTTTTTGTAATAAAAAATTTGGCTCAATTTTAAACGTTTTAGCCCACTATTTTGAATGATTTTGGAATTTTTTGTTGGGATTATTCTTGAATTGTTTTCTCTGATCTCAAGACCTTAGCTCACAATTAACATAGTCGCACAAAGGCTAGTTAAAAGCTATGCATTTTCTTATTTTTTTAAGAAATTAAAATTTTGGATCAATGTTCTTACTCATGATTTTGTTCGATTACGAAATAGTTTTTTATTTTTTGATAACTAGTGATTTTTCTCTTGTTTCAAGACTTTATATGACAATAAACATAGTATCTTACAAAATAGCATAGCACTATACATTTTCGTAGCTTTTTGAAAATAAAAAATTTGACTTAATTTCAAAGGCTCTAATCCACGATTTTGGTCGATTTCGGAAAAAAAAATTTATTACCATTGAATTTTTGCTTTAATTATGACTTCAAGGCACAGCAAACATAGTAGCATAGTCATAGTTAGAGTTATACATTTTCCTAATTTTTTTAATAATGAAAAACTTCGCTCAATTTTAAAGGCTTTAACCAACAATTTTGGAATTTTTTGTTTTTGATAAAACCAGAATTTTTGCGCCCACTTCAAAAGTTCACGTTATTAACTTAGTTGCATAAATTCTATCTAGAACTTACTTTTTTCTTTTTTGAAAATTAATTTGAGCTCTATTTCAAACCCACGATTTTTTACAATTTATTATTATTATTATTATTATTATTATTATTATTATTATTATTATTATTATTATTATTATTATTATTATTATTATTATTATTATTATTATTATTATTATTATTATTATTATTATTATTATTATTATTATTATTATTTATTTTTCTGATTATGAGCTTTTAATTTCACTCCAATTTTAAGACCTCGTCCACAATAAACATAGTCACATAGATAATAGTCTAGAGCTATGAATTTTATTAGTTTTTTTTAAATAGAAAATTTGACTCAATTCTAAAAACTTTAACACATGATTTTGGACGATATCGCAAGTTTTTTATTTTATTTTATTGGGATAACCTTTGAATTGTCGCTCGATTTCAAGACCTCATGTCAATATAAACACAATATCACAGATCCTAGTCGAGAGCAATGAATTTTCTTAGACGATTTTTTTTTGGATTACCTATAAATTTTCGCTAAATTTGATGACCTCGGGTCACTAGAAGCATTGTCTCACCGATCCTTGTCTAGAGCTATGAATTTTCTTATTTGCTCATAATAAAAAAATTAGGCTCAGTTTCAAAGGCTTTAACCAACTATTGGACAATTATCATAGTCGCACAAATGCCAGTCTAGAGCTATGCATTTTCATAACTTTTTAAAAATCAAAAATTTTGCTCAATTTCAAATGGTTTATAAGTCGTTATTTTGGAAGATTTTTTATTTTTTTGATAACAACCAAATTTTTATCTCATTTCAAGTCTTCATATCCCAATAAACATAGTCTCATGGATACTAGTATAAAGGCATATACTATTAAATTTTTCAAAAAAAAAAAGGCTTAATTTCAAAGGTTTGAACCCACGATTTTGAATTTTTTTTATTACCATTGAATTTTAATTTCAATTCACGACCTTAGAATAAACACAGTAGCATAGATCATAGTTAGTGTTTATTTTCTTAGTTTTTTGGGAAAAAAATTCGGCTCAATTTCAAAGCATTTAACCCCCCGATTTGGATGATTTTGGAAATTTTTTGATAAAACCTGAAATTTTACTCTCATTTCAAAACTTCATGTCTAATTAAAATAATCGCATAAATTCTAGACTAGAACTTTTTTTTTTTTTGAGAATCAACCCTTGGGCTTCATTTCAAAGGTTTCAATCCATAAATTTTGATGATTTCAAATTTTTTTTCTGATTACCTTTGAATTTTCGCTTCAATTTCATGACCTCAGTAATAATAAACATAGTCACATAGATAATAACTAGAGATATGAATTTATTTGTTTTTTGAAAATAAAAACTTTGACTCAATTTTATAGCCATTAACGACGCCTTTGGACGATTTCGAAAGTTTTTTTTTTTTTGTCGAGATTACCTTTGAATTTTCGCTCGATTTTTTTCAAGGCCTCGGGTTACTGTAAACACAGTCTCACAGACCCTAGTCTAGAGCAACGAATTTTCTTATTTTTTTAAATAAAAATTTCACAATTTTGGACGATTTTGAAAGTTTTTTTTTTGTTTGGAAAATTTCACAATTTCGCAAACACTTGATTACTGGAAAGATGTAACAACGGGCGCCCTGAGCCTGATACAAAAACTACATACTACGAGCATCTAAATCTAATGCGACATAAAGTAAAGACTCGCTTAAACAGACTAATGCCAGAAGAAAGAGAAGGTACCCCGAGTAAACTTCGCTCAATGACTTCTCTGAGCACCATGTCCAAAGATCAAGGACAAAAGTGCGAAAAGGGGTTGAGAGTACAGAGCAGCCGGTTGCTCCGCCAAATGGCCCCCAAAAAGTGACCAGACAACAACAACACAGACCTTGCAACGAGTTGCAGACTTCCTCAAATGGCTTCCGGCCTCCCGTAGGAGGTAGAAGGGGGTAATTGAAGATGGCCGCAAGCGACAGAGCGGTCAAGGTTTCACAGTGCTGCCAAGCAAGGACATTTTTCCCATGTGCGATACTCGGGTGACTAAAAGATACCACCCTCGGAGGCATCGACGCATTTGCCAACACTTTGATCAACCATAAGCTAGCAGCAGGAACCGCATACATTCGGGAATAGCGGCACAAGGTAACACCGAAGCACAGACGAATAAACGACAGACTCGTCCCTTGGGAGGGAGGGCGTACTTCTTCCTCGCAAAATGAGAATAAATTACGAGATCTCAACAAAACGATTAGGTGCTCACCCAGAGCAAGTGACCACACATAACAACGATTCTCATCGTAACTCAATGTCAAAACATTTGAAGACTCCGACGATGGAGATATCTCTTCAGCATTTGGAAAACCCAAAGCATTTTCTTGAAGTAAGAACATTGCAGGAGATACGCTCTGCAGAAGATAGTGCCTACAACGATGGAGAAACACCATTATATAGACATAATGGTTCACCAAACGGGCGCTTCAGCATTAACTGTCAGTATTGAATACCGTATGAGAAAGGAGGAGACGACGATTCCCAAGGATACTGCGCAGGTCCACGTTCGTCCAATCAATGGGGCTGCATCCAACCCCATTAATTGAAGGGGAGTAACCGATACTCAGTACACGTAACATATTGTGTACAAAGAACCCTAGCTCTCACTCGACGGACCCATGGGCTCGGTGTGCTATTCAAACAGTGTTATATCACGTGCCTGACACGAGCATTAGAAACCCTAGTCATTACTATCACACGGATCACACCTTCATACAGCTAAGAAATCCAAGGTACTCCTTTATCTTCATAACTCATCCGCACAACGCACTCCGCTCGCGGACACATGCTTACACGCCTGCAATTGGCGGAGCTTAGTCAGCTTTGGATGACGACAACGACTTCTGGCCCTACACCTAGTCCGCCCAGTGCAGATGTAGATGGTTTAGGAAGTGGGAGTCCAATCAGTGCTTCACGCCTGGTGACAATGACTCACCAGGGATTGTTTCCCCTTTCGTGGACAACAGTCGCCAAACCCGATTAGGTAAGCCTACCTGGTGACGACTGGAAATGATAACTTCTGATCAAGGCCCAAACCTATAGCCCCCACTGCACGGGTGTAGATGGTTTGAAAGGTGGGAACCTAGTCAGTCCCGAACTGATTCTGACAGCTCACCATGGGACCACTGCTCTTTTACAGACTATGGTCGAAAAATTACCAACCCCGGACTTGTATAACCAACTGCGCGGGTGTAGATGGTCTGGAAGGTGGGAGCCTAGTCAGTGCTGAACTGATTTTGACGGTTCTCCACAGGACCACTGCTCTTTTACAAACTATGGTCGCCAAATTACCAACCCCGGACTTGTATCCCCCACTGCGCGGGTGTAGATGGTCTAGAAAGTGGGAGCCTAGTCAGTCCGTAACTGATTTCGACGGTTCGCCACGGGACCACTACTCTTCTACAGACCATGGTCGTCAAATATTTCCAAATTTGTAGTTCGATGAACACGTGTGTAGACGATTTGGAAGGTGGGAGCATAGTCAGTCCCAAAATGATTCTGACGGCTTGCCACGGGACCACTGCTCTTCAGCCTGGTCGCCAAACCCCCTTGTCTCAAACTTGTAGCCCACCTCGCGTGGGTGTAGATGGTTTGAAAGGTGGGAGACTAGTCAGTCTCGAATTGGTCGATGTCACACCATGGGATCATCGCTCTTCAACAAACCATGATTGTCGAATCCTCGCTTTCCGAACCTATAGTCCACCATGCTCGGACATAGATGGTAGGGATGGTGGGAGCCCTAGACGGCTCGCCACGCGAGCCACCACTCTATCTCGAAACAACGGTTGCAAAGATAAATCATAGCTCAAGTAGCGTCTTCACGCTCACACGGGCTGCCATTCTATTACCAGCAAAGGACGCTCATGCTAACCCATAATCGTCCCGCCAACGCGTGAATGAGTGCACATGGACTGCTAGCCCAAGCTTGTGAAACCTGACTCGGAACAACCACTCTAATTACAACACATGTGCTTGACTATCGCAGTTCACTCATGCCAGTAACCGCAACTGACAGTCAGATAGACAAAATGAGCCCCCAGCAGTTTACCTTGAGAATGGGCCACAGCTGGGCAGCATAGCTCGCTTCTCAACCATCCACAGAACGCCCATTACCGGACGTGACTAAGCAGCAGTGCCTCCGAGTCACTTACAACGCAAAATGGTCAAACTTTCAACAACAGATAGATCAATCGACTTTCTACTGACCCAACCAGCCTACGCCAAAGTAAAATGACAAGGCGAAACAGGAAGCGTGCAGCAGGGAAAACAAACATAAAATGGATACAGAACGTATTCAAGATAAAATTGTTTTCATTAATAGTTAAAGTAAAATAGGGACAAGTGGATAAAGTCTACTCCTTATCTGGAGAGGCTACAAAAACAAAAAAACTAAGCTTAACGGGGGAGAAGTAAGAGTTGCATCCGTACACGCTGCAATCTAAGCATCATGGTCCAGAGCACCCTCTTCATCTGACGACGCAGAAGCCACTGATAAGTCTACATGCGACATCTTCTTATAGCGATCAAGGTCCCATTCAGGATGCTCCTCCTTCATAAGTGCCAACAACTCCAATCTACCATGTACGACCTAGTGCAATTCACACTTGCCTTGCTCCTGGAGAAGCTCTTCCTCACGAGCTTTTGCTTTAGCAAGTACACACACCAATAGCTCCAGCTTGCCAGTTAGCGCATCGACATTGAACTGCTTCATAATCAGACGGCTCTTTACAGCACTGAGCTTATGTTACTCCAGTTCAAGTTGGTCCCCAGCCTTCGTCGTCACTCGCGTGTTAAATTCCACATCAGACTCTAACTGCTATTTCTGAACAACTCAATCAGCCTCTTTCAAGGAATTCTCCTCAGCAAGAGACTGCAATTCAGAATGCGCCTCAGTCGCAGCTTCCTGCGCAACCTTTTGATCACGACGGATCAAATCAAACTCCTGCTGGAATTTGTCTCTTGCGGATATCGCCTTTGCTAAATCAGACTAAAGGGCATCAAGATGAACCCTCTGAGCCTCAACAGCAACGACCGACCGTTCCAGCCTCCTCTGTTCAGCTTGCTTCCTCAGCAACTCAAGGTACACCCTTTCGAAAAGTGCATCAGAATACGACCTCTGCATGTTTGAGAAGACATGCTCCATAGTGTACACCCTCTCATGGGCCGCCTTGACTTCTGTCCCAGCAACGGCCACCTGGCTCAAGTAAAATATTCTCAGCATAAGGTACTTTAAACCCTTATCTATATGCCCTTCTAGCGTATCTCCTCAGGTTTTGGAGCGTGATCCATCAGCTAGCTATGTCGTCTGCTTATATGTTTCTTCGAATTATAGTCCACATCAAACTCCTGGTGCCAGACCTGAGTGCTCATCTTTACTAAGTCCAGCGCAAAAAGACTTATCCGCGCATCCAAATGAGGAATTACGCCAGCACTACCCTTTGTAGTCACCAATGCTCCCATGCCCTCCTCTGCAACCTTTCCTTTGTCACCAGTAGTCGATCCCTTAGTGCGAGACGACTTAGCAGGATCCGCAGGAAAAAAAGGAAATGACTTGTCCAACGGACCCTCCAACACCTTGAGATATGGCCTGGAGCAAGATGGAAAACAATGCGGACTATGAGAAACTTGGCTTGTGTGAGACCCTGGAGTGGGCTGACCTAAGGGTGTGGGTTGGAGCCCAATAGGCCCGAGAGAGGTTGGACGAGCTACAAAGGGGGACATAGTCTCACATCGCCTGGGTTCGAAAGGGGGATGTGCTACTTATGTGAGAGGTTGGATCCCCATAGTAAGACGCGTTTTAAAGCCGTGCGGGCCGGTTGGGCCCAAAGTAGACAATTTCTTACTGTGCGGATCGGGTCGCTACAGCTTGTGTCACCACGACCACTATCGGACAGTCCACCAGTGGGACAAGCGGATTCCAGAACCTCAAACGGATCCTCACAGGAACCTTCTATCGAAACGGTCCTGGGCGGATCGACACCAATAGAAGCCGCCATTGCAGCTAGCATCAACTTCTCCCTCAGAGCTTCCGCTTGCGCAACACTAAGATTTGATACATCTTCAACCCCTTCTAATCGCAGGTGGTCCCTCTCCCAGCCGGATACATCGGCCTCCGCCCTGACGGGTCGATCAGGCTCACGCTCTTCACTTACTGGAGCGAATCATTTTGACGACGACCTAGTTCTAACACAAGACTTCTTCGAACTCACAAAGGAGGCAAGCGTCTCAGACAACCCCTCCGTGTCAGACAAAACAAGAGCCTTAACTCCGGCGGCTTTCCTTTTCCTAAACGGGGCCCTACCTTCAGACTTAACTCGCGATGATCAGTAAATAGTAGGGGCTCATGCCAGTTGTCCCACAACCCACTACGAATAAAGTTGGGAATACATATGACCTCTACCACATTCTTCGTTGGCAAGTCGCGGAATTTCTCCATAGTGTTTCGCTCCTCTAAGGTAAGAGGAGTAGTGAGAAACCATCATGCGAGGAAACACGAGCAATGATTAGCATACAACTAAGCATAACGAAATTGGAAGAAAAACCTATACTTGCGAAGTGGCTTGAACTCTCGTTCGAGCAGACGACCCTTGAAATGGAAGTACTTTGAATCCGCAAGAGCCAAGAAGCAATACTTCTCTCTGGACTTGAAGTCATCAGGAAAATTCTCAAAGCAAGCCGGCGACATCATTTTACAGATAGCGTGATCGTTCAACCAAGGAGAAGTCAACAACTGGATTACCCGCGGAGTCACGCAGACGCCAGCTTCCTTCACCCTAATCAAAATGAGAATAACGATCATGTACCCATTAGGCACCAACTGGGCTGGAGAAATTTCAAGGAAGTCCAAAAAGTCCCAAATCACATCCAGAACAAAAAAAATGGACTCCAGTTTGGAGCATCCCGCGGTGCAAGCAGATGAACCCTGCTGACGGTAACATTGGCATCTAATCATCCATTAGAGCATATAATGGCAGGTCCTCAGGGACCCCGAACTTCGTCCAGATTTCAGCAAGGCCTAGTTCAGAAAGCAAGCTGTCTTCATAAAACTCAAGGCCTTTGGCCAAAGTTGTGTCATCAATATGGTTTTGAAGAGCCATGAAGAAGATGAACAACCTTTTTCAATCAGAAGATGACCGGAGCAAGATCTCTAAAAGCAAGAAAATAGAAGAGTTACTCTTCTCTACTGAATGAACGCATTCAATTAATAAAGCGCGCGACTCAAGCAACGATTCAAACTCAATCATCGTAGGCGGCATATTTTTTAAGAAATGACTTAGCGAACCGATGTGATGGTCCAATAACTCAGGGGGAGTAGCTGATGATACACCAAAATAGTCACAATTCTATGTCATACACGTGTCATGATGATCTCGAGGAATAACATGCCTTAGCGTCAGCCCAACACTAATCCAGCTCGAGCGGTTCCAAGCCCGCCTAATGCAGTCTGTCAGGCGAACTCGAATTCTCACAGTCCGCTAAGCCCACATGTCTCACAGCTATCCTCAATACCTGTAAGCTATGCTAAGGCAAGTATCTCGAGGATCAGCTTCAGACGGGCAATTACAACAACTTTTTACTTCCAATTAGGAAGCAGATTTCAGAGTACGTATCACATATGGAGACTTCTACCTTTAGAATACTCTTGGAACGAGAACTATCTCCCGCGTATCTAGGAGCACATGGCTAACAGGGAACTTCGCTCCACAGCATGACTCCTAATTAGATAAGGATCTCCACGCAAATCTTCTTCGGCCACCATAACGGTGGTCCGTGGCTCACTGTGTTCTTTGTGTAGGTCAGCAGGTTTGCAGGTCAAGGTCAAAACAGGGAGCGAAAAAGACTGCATCAGTTAGAGTTATCCATTTTCTTAGCTTTTTTAAGAACAAAAATTTCAGCACAATTTCAAAGGCTTAACCCACGATTTGGATGATTTTGGAAGTTTTTTTTATAAAATGTGAAATTTTGCTCTCATTTCAAAACTTCATGTCTAACTAACATAGTCACACAAATTCTAGACTATAACTTTTTTTTTTTAAATCAACATTTAGGTCCCATTTCAAAGTTTTCACCCACGAATTTTGACGATTTTGAATTTTTTTCATGATTACCTTTGATTTTCGCTCCAATTTCAAGACCTCAGTAATAATAAACATAGTCAGATAAATAATAATCTAGAGATATGATTTTTTTTTTGAAAATAAAAATTTTGACTCAATTTTATGGGCATCCACGTCTTTGGACGATTTCAAAAGTTATTTTTTATCGGGATTACCTTTGAATTCAAGACCTCAGGTAAATATAAACACAATCTCACAGATCCTAGTCTAGAGATATGATTTTTTTTTTTTTAATCTCACAATTTTGGACGATTTCGAAATATGTTTTTCCATAACCTTTGAATTTTGCTTCGATTTCAAGAACTTGGATCACAGTTAACATAGTCGCACAAATGCTAGTCTAGAGCTATGTATTTTCATATTTTTTTTAAAATCAAACTTTTTGCTCAATTTCAAAGGCTTTAGCTCACAATTTTGGGCGATTTTTCAAAAGATTTTTTATTTTTTTATAACAACTAGTTTTTCTCTCATTTCAAGACTTCATATAACAATTAACATATTCTCATAGATAGTAATCTAGAGCTATACATTTTCTTAGTTTTTTTAAACCACGATTTTGGGCGATTTAAGAAAAAAAATTGGATTAACGTTGAATTTTTCGCTTCAATTCAAGACTTCGCGTCACAATAAAGATAGTAGCATAGTCATAGTTAGAGTTATACATTTTTTTTAAATAACAAATTTGGCTCAATTTCAAAGGTTACCCACGATTTTGGAATTTTTTTGTTTTTCTGATAAAACCTAAATTTTTTCTCTCATTTTAAAACTTCATATCTAAATAATATAGTCGCTTAAATTCTAGTCTAAAGCTTAAAAAAAAAATTTGAAGGCATTAACCCACGATTTCTGATGATTTTGAAGAAAAACAAATCTGATAAATCCTAGTCTAGAGTTATGCATGTTCTTAGTTATTTTTTAATAAAAAATTTAGCTCAATTTCAAAGGCTTTAACTTACTATTTTGGACGATTTCAAAAGATTCCTTTTTTTTTAGATTAACATTGAATTTTTGCAACGATTTCAAGACCTTAAGTCACAATTAACATAGTCACACAGATGCTAGTCTAGAGCTATACATTTTCTTACATTTTTCAAAAATCAAAATTTTTGCTCAATTTCGAAGGCTAAAACTCAAGATTTTGGACGATTTCAGACGAATTTTTTTGACAACAACTAATTTTACTATCATTTCAAGACTTCATATCACAATAAAAATAGTCTCATATTAGCTTAGAGCTATACATTTTCTTAGTTTTCGAAAATAAAAACATTTGGCTTAATTTCAAAGGCTTCTTCCACGATTTTGGACGATTTCGAAAGTTTTTTTTTGGAGTACCGTTGAATTTTCGCTTCGATTCAAAACTTCACATCACAATAAATATAGTAGCATACTCATAATTAGAATTATAAATTTTCTTAATTTTTTAAAAATAAAAATTTTGGCTCAATTTCAAAGGCAATACTAACTCACGAATTTTGATGATTTTGGGATTTTTATTTTTATTTTTTATAAAACCTGAATTTTACTCTCGTTTCAAAACTTCACCTGTAAATAACATTGTTGCATAAACTCTAGTCTAGCACTGAATTTTATTTTGTTTTTTGAAAATCAAAGTTTAGATTCCATTTCAAAGGCATTAACCCACGATTTTTGACGATTTTGAATATTTTATTACCTTTGAATTTTTGCTCCCATTTAAAGACCTCTAACACAATAAACATAGTCATATAGATATTGTTCTAGAGCTATGAATTTTATTACCAACAACCTATTTAAACTTTCTGACATAAGTCGTCCTATTTTTATCTAAAAAAGTAAGGCCCTAGGTCTACTAGGAAGCGAACTCCAATCAAATTCCTTTGTAGTCTTCTCTACCCGTGCCATCCTAGCCAGTGTGTATGTCGTCCATTAGATTCTCTATATACATGCTTGCACCAACACTCCATTAAGCTGCTAATTATTCTAATGTTATACCAAGTGTTCCTTAAAAGACCACGACACTCCTGATTCTTGAAAGAGCCATTGTTTGACCAAAAGGGAGTCAGTTTGAATATACATTGTGTTAAAACCCAATCTCTGACATTGAAAACATTTTGATAGAGCACTCGAATATGCTTTATTATTTGATCTGCTAGACTTGCATCGACCCCTTACACTCCCCAACTCATCTCTGATCATCATGTTGGGTATACCATGTCCAGTCCATGATGGTGTACTACCATGATCCAGTCCATGGTGAAGAATGTAGAGTCTTCTAGATTCTCTAGAAGAGGGCTTGAAGCTTGGTTGGAAGTAGTTGGTTGATGGGAGTTGGCAAGTTGGCTGATACACTTAATGAAGTAGTTGGCAGGTGGATGGTTCACTTAATGAAAAGAGTTCCTCTATGCCTATGAATAGAGGAGCTCTTCTTCATTTGTAGTCATCCAATCCAGAAAGACGCCAAGCATCCCACTCCAAGTAGAGAGTGAGAAGAAGAGTGTTCCACACCCAAGTGTGAGTGAGTGTTTTTTTTGTATTCGTCAAGCCTTGTATGTGGCTTGGTAAGATTGATATTGTAATACCCATTATTCAGTTATAGTAGAAGAATGATCTTTGCTCCGTGACGTAGGCACGAATTGTCAAACCACATTAAATCTTTGGTGTTTAATTTCCTCCTCTTTACTTCTTGTTTATTTTTCTCTATCTCGTAGTATCCACCCGATCATTACAAGTGGTATCAGAGCCTACACCGTGCATCTTCCTCAATTATGGTGATGAGGAGTTTGGCTACAGATTGTGAGACCCAAATCAAAAGAAGTTTATTCGAAGCAGAGATGATCTTTTATGAAGATCAGACACTTGGTGGTTCTGATAAAGAGGCGCAGCTGGAGGTCGCGGTCAAAGGAGTTGATCCCTTAGCTTCAGATGAAGAAAGTAATGGTGACATGCCTGAAGCAGCTGCTAATGAGATACCAGAACTAGAGATTACTGATCAGGGGGAGACTAATCAAGAGGAGCCAGACCATGAGACTACTGATCAAGGGGAGCCTCCAACTCCACAAGAAAAGGAAGCTCAACACAGAAGATTCGCTAGAAATAGAAGACCGTCTACTAAATATCCCTCATCAAAGTATATTTTGTTGACTAATAATGGAGATCCAGAAACTTACGAGGATGCCCAAACTCATAATGACAATGACAAATGGATTAAGGCAATGGAATCAGAGATAAATTCCTTAATAAATAATGATACCTATGAGCTGGTAAAACTTCTAGATGGTAGAAAATCACTAAAAAATAAGTGGGTGTTTAAACTAAAAAGAGAAGGCGATATGACAAAGTATAAGGCTTGCTTGGCAGTCAAAGGCTTTGGTCAAAAGAAAGGCGTTGACTTTGATGAGATTTTCTCTCCAGTAGCAAAGATGACATCTATCCGAGTCATCTTGAGTATGGCAACGAGTATGGATCTTGAGCTTGAGCAGTTATATGTTAAAACTATTTTTCTCCATGGCGATTTAGACGAGAAGATATACATGGATCAACCAAAAGGCTTTGAAGTCAAGGGAAAATAAAACTTGGTGTGCAAACTGAAGAAAAGCTTATACGGTCTCAAGCAAGCTCCAAGACAGTGGAATAAGAAGTTTCACTCATTCATGGTGAGTCATGGGTACCAGAGAACTATTGTTGATCCTTGTGTCTATATTAAATGTTTCTCTGAAGGCAAACTCATTATCTTATTGCTTTATGTTGAAGATACGTTGATCGTTGGTCAAGACGTTTCTATGATCGGGAGGCTTAAAGAAGAGTTATTCAAGTCTTTTGACATGAAGGACTTGGGGCCAGCCAAACAGATTTTGGGCATGTAGATTATTCGTGACAAAAAATCCAAGAAGTTGTGGTTGTCACAAGAAAGGTATGTTGAAAGGGTGCTTGAAAGGTTCAATATGAAAGATGCAAAACCAGTAAGCTTACCACTAGCCAATCATTTCAAATTGAGTAAGAAGTCATGCCCGAATACAAATGAAGAAAAGGAGAAGACGACAGTTGTTCCCTATTCTTTGGCGGTAGGAAGTATTATGTATGCTATGGTGTGTACACGGCCAAATATTTCTCATGCAGTAGGAGTCGTGAGCAGATTTCTCTTTAATCCAGGGAAAGACTGCTGGGAAGTTGTTAAGTGGATTCTCAAATATTTGAAGGGAACTTCTAAGATGTGTTTGTGCTTGGGTGGTTCCAAACCAATCTTGTAAGGGTTTACAGATGCTGACATGGGAGGTGACATTGATTGTAGAAAGTTCACCTCTGGGTACTTGTTCACTTTTGCAGGGGGAGCAGTGTCTTGGCAATTCAAGTTGCAAAAGTGTGTTGCTTTGTCCACAACCGAGGCTGAATATATAGCAGCCATAAGCATGCAAGGAGTTGTTGTGGATGAAGCGGTTCCTCCAAGAGTTGGGTTTGAAGCAAGATGATTATATTGTTTATTGTGATAGTCATAGTGCTCTTGATTTGAGTAAGAATTTTGCATATCATTCTCACACCAAGCACATTGATATCCGTTATCATTGGATTAGAGATGTTATTGAGAATAAGTTGTTCCAACTGAAGAAGATTCATACTGATGAAAATTCTTCAGACATGTTGACAAAGGTTTTCCCCAAATCAAAGCTGGAGTTTTGTAATAAGGTCGTTGGGATGGACTTCAGGTAACTTGGAGTCATGGTTGGTGTTCCTCCCTTATGCATTGGAGGGGGAGATTGTTAGGTATACCATGTCCAGTCCATGATGGTGTACTACCATGATCCAGCCCATGGTGAAGAATGTAGAGTTCTCTAGATTCTCTAGAAAAGGGCTTGAAGCTTGGTTGGAAATAGTTGGTTGATGGGAGTTGGCAAGTTGATTGATACACTTAATGAAGTAGTTGGCAGGTGGATGGTTCACTTAATGAAGAGAGTTTCTCCATGCCTATAAATAGAGGAGCTCTTCTTCATTTGTGATCATCCAATCCAGAGAGAAGCCAAGCATCCCACTCCAAGTAGAGAGTGAGAAAACTCCAAGTAGAGAGTGAGAAAAAGAGTGATCCACACTCAAGTGTGAGTGAGTGTTTCTTTTGTATTCGTCAAGCCTTGTATGTGGCTCGGTAAGATTGATATTGTAATACGCATTATTCAGTTATAGTGGAAGAATGATCTTTGCTCCGTGACGTAGGCACGAATTGCCAAACCACATTAAATCTTTGGTATCTAATTTCCTCCTCTTTACTTCTTGTTTATTTTTCTCTATCTCGTACTTTCCTTTCGATTGTCTAATTTCATCCATCACACCTTGCAACCTCCGCTCATATAATACTAATGCCATGTTCTGCAATTCAGGTCCTAATGACACAAAATCTTCTTTTCGCATTGTCTCCAAGCTAGGCCAAGGCTTTAACACACGATTTTGAATTATTTTGAATTTTTTTTGGGGACCACCTTTAAATTTTCGTTTATTTTCAATGCCTCAGGTCACAATTAACATAGTTGCACAAATGCTTGTCTAGAATTATGAATTTTATTACTTTTTTATTATTAAAAATTTGTACTCAATTTCATAGGCATAACTCACGATTTCGAATTTTTTTTTTATTTTTATAACAACTGATTTTTAGCTCTAATTTCAAGACTTCATATCACAATAAATAGTCTCATAGATACTAAGGTAGAGCAATACATTTTCTTGGTATTTCAAAAAAAAAAGTTTGGCTTAATTAAACAGCCTTAAACCACGATTTTGGATGATTTCGAAAGAAAAAAATTGGATTACCGTTAAATTTTCGCTTCGATTCACGACTTCACGTCACAATAAACATAGTAGCATATATCATAGTTAGAGTTATACATTTTCTTAGTTTTTTGATAATAAAAATTTTCAGCTCAATTTCAATGGTTTTAACCCACAATTTTTGAAGTTTTTTTTTTTTTATAAAACCTGAATTTATGCTCCCTTTTCAAAACTTCGCGTCTACATAACAGTCGCATAAATTCTAGCCTAGAGCTTCTTTTTTTTTTTTTTTTTGAAAATCAACAATTGGGCTCCATTTCAAAGGATTTAACCCACGAATTTTGACAATTTTGATTTTTTTATGAGCTTTAAATTTTCGCTCCAATTTCATGACCTCAGTCACATAGATATTAGTTTAGAGATATGTATTTTTTCTGAAAATAAAAAAATTGACTCAATTTCAAAGGCTTTAACAATGACTTTGGACAATTTGGAAATTTTTTTTATCGGGATTACCTTTGAATTTTTGTTCGATTACAAGACCTCAGGTCACTTAGTCTCACAGATCCTAGTCTAGAGTTATAAATTTTCTTATCTTTTTTACAATACAAATATTGACTCAATTCCCAAAGCTTTAACCCACTATTGTGAAAAAATAAAAATTGGGATTATTGTTGAATTTTTTATCCAATTTCAAGACTTCATGTCACAATTAACATAATCACATGTATTTTCCTACTTAAATAAAAAATTTTGGCTCAATTTCGAAGGCTTTAACTCACAAATTCGATAGATTTTTTTTATGTTTTTTATAACAACTGATTTTTCTCTCATTTCAAGACTTCATATCAGTCTCATAAATACTCAACTAGAGCTATACATTTTCTTAGTTTTTTGAAAATAAAATTTTGGTTTAATTTCAAAGGCTCTAACCCACGATTTTGGGCGATTTCAAAAAAAAAAAAAAACTATTACAGTTGAATTTTCGCTTCAATTCAAGACTTCATGTCACAATAAACTTAGTAGCATAGTCGTAGTTGAGTTATGCATTTTCCATTTTTTTTATTTTTTTTTAAGTTTGGCTCAATTTCAAGACCTCACGATTTTGGAATTTTTTGATAAAAACCAAAATTTATGCCCCCATTTCAAAACTTCACGTCCAAATCATATAGGGGCATAAATTCTAGTCTAGACATTAATTTTTTATTTTTTTTGAAAATTCAATTTAGATTTCATTTCAAAGACTTTAACCCCACGATTTCAAAAAAAAATATCGGGATTACTTTAAATTTTTGCTCAATTTCAAGAACTCATATCACTATATACATAGTCTCACAAATCTTAGCCTAGTGCTATAAAAAAAAAATTTGAATAAAAAAGTTTGGTTCAATTTTAAAGGCTATAACCAACTATTTTGGACGATTTCAAAAGTTTTTTTTTGGATTACCGTTGAATTTTTGCTCCGATTTCAAGACCTCATGTTACAATTAACATAATGGCACAGATGCTAGTCTAGAGCTATGCATTTTCTTATTTTCTTAAAATTCAATTTTTTTGCTCAATTTCGAAGGCTAAAAACTCACGCTTTCGAAAGCCTTTTTTTTTTTTTTTATAACAGTTTTTTTCTCTAATTTCAAGACTTCATATCACAATAAATATAGTCTCATAGGTACTAGTCTAGAGCTACGTTTTCTTAGATTTTCGAAAATAAAAATTTTGCTTAATTTCAAAAGCTCTAACCCATGATTTCATAATGGGATTATCGTTGAATTTCATTCGAATCACAACTTCACGTTACAACAAACATAGTAGCATAGATCATAGTTTGAGTTATAAATTTTCTTAGTTTTTTTAAGCTAAACAATTCGGCTCAATTTCAAAGGCTTTAAACCACGATTTTGGATATTTTGGAATGTTTTTAAAGAAACCTGAATTTTTGCTCCCATTTCAAAACTTAGCGTCTAAATAACATAGTCCCATAAATTCTAGTCTAGAGCTTAATTATTTTACTTTTTGAAAATAAAAAATTGGGTTCCATTTCAAAGGCTCATGATTTCTATTTTTTTATTTTTTTTATTACCTTTGAATTTTCACTCCAAATTCAAGACCCCTGCCACAATAAACATAGTCACATAGATAATTGCCTAGAGCTATGGATTTTATTAGTTTTTTGAAAATCGAAATTTTGACTCAGTTTTAAATGCTAAAACCCACGACTTTGGACTTTGGGATTTCCTTCGAAATTTCGCTCGATTTTAAGACCCCGGGTCACTTTAAACACAATCGCACAGATTCTACTTTAGAGCTATGAATTTTATTAGCTTTTTTATAATAAAAAATCTTGGCTCAATTTCAAAGGCTTTAATCCACTATTTTTGACGACTTCAAAAGTTTTTTTTATTACCATTGAATTTTTGCTCCAATTTCAAGACCTTAGGTCACAATAAATATAGCCCTGCACAGATGCTATTCTTTTCGGAAAAAAATTCTTATTACCTTTTAATTTTAGCTTTTTACCATAGTCACATAAATAATAGTATAGAACTATGAATTTTATTTGTTTTTTGAACATTTAAATTTTGACTCAATTTTAAATGCTTGAACCCACAATTTTGGACTTCGAATTTTTCTATCGAGATTACATTTAAATTTTCGCTCAATTTCAAGCCCTCAGATCACTATATACACAGTCTCATAGATCCTAGTCAAGAGTTATGAATTTTCTTATTTTTTCATGATAAAAAATTTGGCTAAATTTCAAAGGCTTTAACCCACTATTTTTTACGATCTCGAAACTTTTTTTTTGGATTATTTTCTTACTATTTTAATATTAAAAATTTTGCTCAATTTCGAAGGCTTTAACTCATGTTTACAAAAGATTTTTTATTTTTCTAATAACAGTAAACAAACTCTCAGAGATACTAGTCTAGAACTATACATTTTCTTAGTTTTTCGAAAATAAAAAATTTGCCTTAATTTCAAAGGCTCTAACTCACGATTTTTTACTATTTTGAAAGTTTTTTTTTTATTACCATTGAATTTTCGCTTCGCTTTAGACTTCACGTCGCAATAAACATTAGCATAGACCATAGTTAGAGTTATACATTTTCTTATTTTTTTAATTACAAAAATTGGGTCAATTTCAAAGGCAATCCATGATTTTGGATGATTGGAAAGTTTTTTTTTATTTTTTTTATAAAACCTGAATTTTTGCTCCCATTTCAAACTTCTTCTTAGGTTTTTAAAATTTTAAATGTTGGCTCAACTTCGAAACCACGATTTCACGATCACGATTTTTGACGATTTCAAAAGTTCTTTTGTTTTGAACATAAACACTAAACTTTTTTTCTCCCATTTCAGAATCTCATATGACAACAAACATAGTCATGTACATCTTAGTTTAGGGCTATAAATTTTCTAAGTTTTTCAAATCAATATTTTTATTAAACTTCAAAAGCTATAACCCACAATTTTTTAATATTTCGAATGGTTTTTTTATTTTTTTATAATAAACGAATTTTTGCATCCATTTCAAAACTTTATATCTAGGTAAACTTCAATTTCAAAGGCAACGCATTGTTTTTTTGACAATTTTGGAAGCTTTTTATTTCTTTTTTGGAATACCATTGAATTTCTATTCCAATTTCAACACCTCAGTCTCAATAAACTTAATCACATAAGATTTTTTATTAGTTTTTTTTAATATCAAAACTTTGGCTCAATTTCAAAGGGTACAACTCACGATTTGTTATGATTTCAAAAGTTTTTTTTTTAAGGATAAACACTAAAAAAACTCTCTCCCATTTAAAAATCTAATAACACAACAAACATAGTCAAGTACATCTTAGTTTAGGGTTATAAATTTTCTTAGTTTTTTAAATGAATATTTTTCTTAAATTTTAGAGGCTATAACCCACGCTTTCGGGTATTCATTTTTTAAACATTGAATTTTTGCTATTTGTTGTGCACTCACATCCCAATAAAAATAATCGCATATATTCTACTCTAAAGTTAGAAATTTTCTTATTTTTTAAAAATAAAATTTTTTTTCTTAATTTCGAAGGCTAAAACTCACGATTTTGGACGATTTCGGAAGATATTTTAGTTTTTGATAACAACTTATTTTTTCTCTCGTTTCAGGATTTCATATCACAATAAACATTGTCGCATATATCAGAGTTTATTGCTTTAAATTTTCATAGTTTATTGAATATCAAAATTTTGGCTCAATTTCAAAGGCATTTTAACCCACGATTTCACAAGTTTTCTTTTTAAATTATCGTTGAATTTTTCTTTTTCAAGACCTCAAGTCGCAATAAACAAAGTCACATGGATCCTAGTCTATAACTATATATTTTCTTAGTTTTTTTAAAGTTAAAATTTTGCCTTAATTTCAAAGGGTTTAACCAACGATTTTGTATGACTTTAAAAGTTTTTTTTCTAGATTACCTTTGAATTTTCACGCCAATTTCAAAGCCTCAGATCACAATAAACAGTCTCATAGTTCCTAGTCTAGAACTATGGCTTTTCTATGTTTATTATTATCGTAGAATTTTATCTCATTTTAAGACTTCATATATACCTTTAAGGTTTCTTAGCTTTTTTAAAATAAAAATGGTGGCTCAATTTTAATGACTTTTTAACCCACAATTTCGAAATGTATTTTTTTTTTTTTTGAATTTTTGTTTCAATTTCAAGACCTCAATTCAAATAAACAAAAGGAGGCTCCTCTTGCACATTTTTAGGAGATATTAAGGGGATTTTGAGTTCTCGAGAGGATCTTGAAGAGTTCTAGAGAAGATCTTGAGTAAGATCAATCTCCTAAAACCTAGCAGGATCTAGAGAAGATCTTGAGTAAGATCAATCTCCTAAAACCTAGCAGGATAGCCTCACCTGAGGCGGATATGACGCTAGGGGCCTAGTTTTAAGAATTTTGAAGCATAGATCCTAGTCTAGAGCTATATATTTTCATAGGGTGTGTTTATTTTTAGGTGTTTCATGTAAAAAGAAAACTTTTACTCCCAAATTGAATTTTGTGATGTTCGATTTTTTTCATTGAAAAGGAAAACTTTTTCCGCCCATGAAAAGTTTTTCAGCTTCAAGTTTCCTTAAAGTTGGAAAACATTGTTTAAGCTCCACTCGAAAAACTTTTCCCTGTCGATCTTTTCACTCACCAATGACTCATTCCTCAACTCAAATTCCTCAAAAGCAACGAGTCTCCACAACAGAAATGATAAATAAATAAAACCTCACCTTTCTCCTTTAATACATTGTATTTTACAGTTTCATCATCCAAGGGTGTGCCACAAATTTAAACATACTTTTCAAAAATTGCTCAATGCTCATCTTCTAAACTATCTCATTTAATATACAATTTTAACTCGGACATGCCTTTTCAATTCCAGAAGTTGAACAACAAAGTGAGTCTTCCCTTTAAAAGCGGGGGATGAAAACTGATAAGGTCTTCCCCAAATTCTTCTCGTTAACTTGCACCAAAATGATATAGCAATAACCAGAGAGAACCTAGAGACCAACCCAATAGGAGCGACCCCCACAATTATGAATAGGTGAAGTATATGGTGATGTAACACACCATTCATACCACACCTGGAGAAAAGAGAAAAAAATTTTCAGTCAGTAGTCATGCACACACATTATAATACTGTGTACATCAGCCAATAAATAGCATTTATCACCGTATACGCATTTTTGACATTTTTGAAAAGTACAATTTTTTACAAATAGGAAAATATTATGGTAAATGAGTAGTACACGAGCAACAATATTGACCTGCAAGTAAATAAATATGACTAATTTATTAGTGAAAAAAGTAAATAATACCACGTATCCCGTATTTTGTTTTTTTGGCCAATGTGTCCATCCTGGATATCCGTATCCATGTGTTGTTACATAGCTTGTTATCCTCACCCTTTCGATTTTCATAATTTTCTCTGGAATTTATTCTTTGAACCAAAACAAAGCCTAACATGAGAAACATTTGACAAATTCCCAGTGGTATTTCTCTTTGGATGGAAACACAGCCTAAACAAAGATAAAGAACTTGACGAATTTCACTGCAATTGGATGAATGTCTGAAGTCCAATGATTAAAAAACTACAATTTCGGAAAGGAGGAATCTTTACCTTGGTAGGACCACAACACCGCCAGAATTGAACTTCTAAAGGAGACCCTGCTTTAACGCACACTGGCGTCCTTAATGGAAAAAATATAGCAAACCTGACATTAAAAACAAATAATATTACGAGAAAAGTTGTAAAAAAAAGTGTGGTTTCACTAAAAATATAGCAAACCTGACATTAAAGTTGAATGCTAAAAATTGAGTGGTCTGTATAAGAGGCATCTTTAAGTAACTCTTACATATTGTAGACGAAAAAAAAAAAAAAAAAACTTTGCACCTACTAAGAGCAGTCTTATTGTCATAACTACAAAGAGATTTGAAAAGGACACACCAGCTGAACATGTTTGGGGTGGCTATCAATGGCTCAATTCCAAGATGAACGTCTTTGTAAAGTGTTGCATCAAAATAGCCAGCAAATCCTATACATCACCACAAAAAAAAAAAGTAAGTAAAAACGTTCATCTTCTGATATTTGCACAATTGTTTGCAGGTATAGCTTCAGTTCAGAAGGAGAATTAGGATGCAAGAACCCAGTTAACTCACCAAATTTTACAAAAGAACTTTTAAGCACAAAACTTCTGGGAATTGGAAATGATATAGTTAGCAATGGAGTGAAAAATCAGATAACCAATTTTTTCAACCTTAAACTCCTTATAGATGCCATCTAACCTTCAAAGAGCTACGGCGATGAAGCTCATTCATCATAAAAATAAAAACCTTCAAAGAGCTATAATGCACCATTTTTTATCACCTATATGGCTATATTCATCTACACCATGTGTTGTACATAAAATAAATTTTCATTAAACTTCTTTTCCTGGGTACCAACTTTGAGCAGCCTATGTTTCAATGATTTGTTTTGGTGTACTAGTCAAACAAAAGTGCAAAAAACTACAGCATAACATACCATGCACCATGGCTGAACCAGTATCACTGGGTATCTCAAATAGCATCTTCTTATACCTTTGGTTGCTTTTCTTAGCTGAATGATTTGGATGAGTAAATGTAAACACCTATCCAAGACCCATAAAGAGAACCATCAGATGCAATATTCAAAACCACTTTTTTCTCGGTATTTCATAAGGAGAGACAAGATACTGAAAAAAAAAAAAAAAGAATAAACCTTTCAAGGGGCAGAGAGAAAAAGACACTGATATATTGATGCTCTATCATGGTGATTGTAAAACTGATAACTATAAAACGTCTCATGAAGATGAGTTTATAGTATACAATTCACCATTATTATCACACAAAATTAAATCATTTATCAAATTGTCATGCAATTTCTCTGATAACAAATGGAAATGAAGAAATAACTTTTAAATCATCCATTTCTATAGGACAATTGTACCATAACCTCCCCCCTCCCCCCGAGCAAGGAAATAATCACAGAGAAAGGAAATAATTAACAATAAGATCCACGCTCTCGCGATTTAGTCAAAGGGGATTGCAAACATTCCTTTCTTCCAATCTGAGAATCATACATATGACAAATCTATATTGTGTTTTACTGTTCACAGTGCGTGGATGTTGAGTTTTGTTTATGTTGGTGGTGGCTACAACTTAAATCTCACTCCCTCGATGGCTTTCCTCTTCACATAACAGACCAAGGGCCAAATCCAATTCCTTCTTAACCCCTTTGTCTATTCTATCCCTCCCTCCCTCACTCTCTCACTGTTTACTCCCTCTTTCCCTCCATCTCTGTCTTTCCTTATCGCTGCTTTGCATTCATCAGGTCTTGAAGAGAAAGGGGAAGAGAGGACTGAAATAGAGGGAACTAAAGGAATTATGAGTGATTCGAAGAGAACTCAATCTGCCAGCCATATTCGTTCTTCAACAAATGGCTTCTTCACCTCACCTCTCAAGCTCTAATCTCACTCCCTCAATCAACAAACCCTTCTTCTTCCTCCTCCCTTCTTCCCATAACAGACCAAGGGCCAAATCCAATTCCTCCTTACCCCCTTTGTCTATTCTATCCCTCCCTCCACCCTCTCTCACTGTTTACTCCCTCTTTCCCTCCATCTCTGTCTTTCCTTATCGCTGCTTTGCATTCATCAGGTCTTGAAGAGAAAGGGGAAGAGAGGACTGAAATAGAGGGAACTAAAGGAATTATGAGTGATTCGAAGAGAACTCAATCTTCCAGCCATATTCGTTCTTCAACAAATGGCTTCTTCACCTCACCTCTCAAGCTCTAATCTCACTCCCACAATCAACAAACCCTTCTTCTTCCTCCTCCCTTCTTCCATGCTGACTACCATCTCGGTTCCAACAACAAACCCACACACTGCTGCAAAATTCAAACTCAACGCAAGCAGAAAACTCAAATCCTTAATTGCCCACCCTAAATCACGATCCCTGCAACAATTTCATACCTCAATTTTAGGTTTTTGAAACGCCTGGTGTGTCACAATTGTTCAATTATTTACTCTCAGATTACGAGATTAGAGAGCTTGATTGAGTGAAGAGCTCGATTGGAGGAAAGAGGATCTCTCGTGTTTCTGACACCATTCCCTCCTATTTGTTTCTACTTTGTTTATGGGCTTATAAATATCCCTAAAGTGCCATGCTAAAAGCCCCAAAAGGACTTTGTAATTTGTTAAATGGCAGAATTAGAATTTGGGCTTCCCTTTCAAAATATTTTTTAATTATTTTTATTTAACAATAACAATAAGGAGCGTTGGGGAAATCTTGTTTTATTTTTTAAGATCCCTTAGTTTCATTGTAAATTAAGGACACCATTAACTTGAAATTGTTTTTAATTCATTTGAGCTGAAAATTTCAGAATAATTATGAATTAACACTGGAACAATGTGCAAAAGTTTTAAATTGTTTCGACACTATTCTTCGAAATATGTGTTAGGACTCCACCATTAAATATCTCAATAACCGGTCTTTTTGGGTGTTTAAGGGCCCACCCTTTTAGGTGGTCTTGGACAGTGAGCGCTAATTGCATGTCATTCGATTTATGTCACACTCAACGTGGACCCTCGCTCGCTTTGTGAATATGACAGAGAAATCTATTTTTTTTAATTTAACGCACATCTCGAGGCACACATGTGAAAACAAGATGAAACTTTACCAAATTGTTTCTAATGTTGCTATTTTAATTTTCTTCAAAATTCACAACTCAAATGATATAGTTTTCATTCAATCATTTGTATCTAGTGTCCTTAATTTATATATAACATGTTATGGTAGCTCAACATCAACCTTAAAAAAAACCCTTATCTATAACCAAACAATTGAAGATATAAACCCAAGATATACAACTCCTCTTAAAATTAAAAGGAAAATATAGACAATATGGAAGAAAATAGACAATGTCATAAAATCATTTAGAGAATGGAGATCAAAGTCACCATGCATCATGGAAAAGAACATGAATACTTACAGGCTGTGAAGGAGACAGCTTTGCTATACTATGCAACTTGACAACATAGGCAGTTTCAAAATGCACTAGGTCTTTATGCGACTTTACCTGCAAAAGAAGCATACAGAAGGTACAAAGATTCAATTGCAATATGCTTGGCTTGAATAAACAATAGAAAGTACTAAACTGCAACTATAGAGCCATTACATCATTGTATAACTTAGATGCTGTCACAGGTTGTATAAAACTGGTGTACCTGAATAAATAGTGAACACGTGTAAGGTAGAGAACGAGACTTAAACAAAAATATCCAATGTGAAGATCATATCTTCCTTATCTATGATAAAACAAAATTTAAAAATAAAAATAAAAAAAGAGACCTCCACAAAACAATCTCACCATTTTCCAATAAGATATATTATAAATAAAAGTACAACACTTATGCTCTGTCTGCTTCACATAGTTGAAGACCTGATTTGTGGAAAATTGAGTATATCGAAAAAAAATTACATTCAAAAGCATGCGAGTCTATTGTGGTTGACTGAAGTTGAGGAGATCAAAACTAAAAGATATATTTGTTGGCCTCGTAGTTATATTTTAGCTATAAGTCGGTATCTATCACGGTAGAAGTTGTCTCTTTTACATGCTCTCATAAATATCGTCCGGTGGTACATACTGAAAGCATCACAAAAATAATACAGTACATTACCAATATTGTACCTCAGGACCTCCTTTTTTTAAACTTCAAAAATTGTCTTTTTACAGATTTTCCATTATTAACCCTTAAATTAGATCTTATCTATCATTTGAGGACTACACAACGCATCTCTAAGTGTGATTTTTTGGAGCAAACCCAGAAACAACTTCCCACGTAAGTAAATCTATCTTATTTATTTAGGATTAAATTAGGTCATTTATTTTTCAAGCAAAATAAAATATCATTCTCTACACAACTCAGATTGGAAATCTATCTTCGTGGGTACTTCTCTAAGTCAAAGGAGTTCCTATTACATATGTTTACTAGAAGAATTCAGGCTTTAATTGATAGTGCCATTGACGGTAATTGAACGTAACATTTTTGTCAGTGTTTTTGTTTACCTACTTGCTTAATAAATCACATTTACGTCTTGTGTTCAAATATTATTTGTTTTGCACAATATCTTACGATACGAGATAAGTAGCGTAAATTTGGGTTTCTGATGCATGATACGATATGCGTTTTGATAACTATGGTTGGCCTAATTCCCTTATTTTTCATCTCAGAATTAATCCTAGTTTCCTCATTTTAGCTGTGGGATGGTATTGGAAAACTTTAACATAGATTGTAGAATCATCAACTAAAGGAACAATTATCTTTTTATTTTCGTTTTTTTTAGCCAGTAAATAGAAAGTTCACAATTGCACTCAAGAAAAGCTGAGAAATCATAAAACCAATACAATTAAATCCAGCAGATGTAAATGGAATAAGACAACTTACGATGATGGAATTGAAATTCCATCCTCCTTCAAAAATCTTTGTGCTCCATCAAGGCATTCTGGCGAGAGCTCATTATCACCAAAAGAGCCTAGCAACTCACTCACCTATTGTTTGACAAAACATGCTGAGCAGATAATTTTTGAAAAAGAAACATGGAGGATTGATCGAAGTTTTTTAAAACATACCAAAATATCAGCCTTCTCTGGAGCTTCCCAGCAACGCATATCACATGCAATTATATTTACAAGGTTCTCCCAACACTCAAGTTTTACCAAGCTCTGTAAGAGTATAACAGGTTAATAGCATATTTATGTATCCATGCAGCCAACCACAAAATGTAAGTGTAGAAACTACATAACAAATCAAATGGCTAGTTGCACATGGTTTGCTGATTTGATAAAGTTACATATACATGTTAAAGAAGGCACAGCCTCCCAACAACTAGTATCTCCGACCAGTTTATTCTATGACTACTTTCATGAATTAGATGAAACTATGGAGGAAGCCTTGTGGTTTGAAGAGCCAAATAGGCCCAGGTAGCCTGATGAAACTTTGCTTTATTACACTACATTTCAACCACTACACTATAGAAGATGATGCATACAATCAACTTATACATCCAACTCAGGCCAAATGATAATATTTCCAACTTGGAAATATAAAATAAATAATGACCGCATACTTGAGCATATCATTATGTTTGAAATGAATGTCTTAACGACATTCTAAATGTACAATGAGTTAAATTGTATAAGTGCACTTGTGAAATACTCAACAACAAATACTCAAGGAAGCTTACTCTACAAAAATATTAGAAGTCGAGCTAAGCATAACATTTAGCAATCGAAGCAAGACGATGAAATCAAAAGTAACCCGATGGAACTCAGAAGTGGTAAACTTTCCAAAAAACATATCAGGTTTGTGACCAACAAGTTGCTGATGATGTGTTTACAAGCTTTAGTAACAATAGAAATAAAAAGACAGAGAAAGTTACTTATAAAATAAAAAGAAAATTTACAAACTTACATGGAGCGTCACAACTGCATTTGGATTCTTCTCCACAGCATACACCCGCAATTTGCGACCAGTTTCTTCAGCTGCCTGATAACTTATAATTGTTAATTGTCTTAAACAAGCAAAACCACTAGTCAGTGAAACAAATTGTACAGAAATGGACCTGCAAAGATGCTCTAACAAGAGGACCTCGGCCTGCTCCTACAACCATCAATACCTATTTTGCATGCAGCATAAGTTGAATCCAACGAGCAAAATTATAATTTGAAAACAACACTACTACATGAACAACCATGTACTTGAATACACATAATGTTCTGACTAGGTACTAAAAGAAGAAAAAAGTTGATCGATAACAACATGGTAGGCTTACAGTGGTCAGTTCAGATGCTTTCTCATCTGGGACCTTGTCAATCAAAGCTTTGCAGATTGCCCTTTGGTACTGTCCAGATTTGTAGGATTGCAATGGTCAAAACTTTAATGTGCAAGAAGAAAAATAACAATGCATTTTGTATCTACACAAGGCCCTTAACAAGGCAGACTGGTAATAAAAGAATTTTTATTGTGGATATATAAAACTGCAGTGAAATATTTCCAGATGTATGATTAGTTGAGTACTGCTAATAAAAGAATTTTTATTGTGGATAAAAAATTTTATTGAACCTATGATGTTAGTTGCATCAGTGAGGTTACTGACATCAAGCAGTGGCTCTTTCCCTTCAGTTTTATATATCCTACCCCTCTCCTTGTTACAGATATCTCCATTGAGCTGGTTATAAATACATAATACCTAATTCAAACTGAAAAGTAATGAAACGCACAATCCAATGCCTCATACTCCATTAAACACATACCTGGCTATATTTAACAGTATCTTTCTCAAACGTCTCATAAGTTTGGGCCTCCAGATTATCCATGAGGGGCTGTATCAGAAAAGAAGAAAATATTAACATTACCACAAAAATCAAGGCATAGTAATAAGGAAGGTAGCCCTTGACTAGGTGAAACATGATACTTGCCTGTAGGGGAGATTGCAAGAAGTCTCTGTAACCAAGCTGAAATAAGAATTACAAATGTCAAAATAATACAGCTTGACAAAAATAGACATTATTAAAAAAAAAAAAAGACGCCGTAGTAGGGAAGATCAGGAAAAAAGTTACCTCAAAGCGTTCTTGCTCAGGAAGTGGATCCATCTTTTGGTAAAGATATCCAACATAGTCCAGATATGACCTTAATGGATGTCTGGCTATATCTACACCGCATTAACAAGATTGATCATTTTAACAAACAGCCAAAATAAACTAGTTAACAGACTGTATTTGATAGAATTTTCAACCTATTCAAAATACTTGAGATCTGAAAAGATAAATGAGACAGGTATCACAGGGAGAACATGTAACAAAGGAAACAGCAAAACAATAGAAATGCAGAAAAAAGAAGAAATCAACATGGCAAAGAGCAAATATCAAGATCCCACAAACTAACCATCAGAATGATCGTCCGTATGGTTACCGTGTTCTAAGCTACCTTTCGAAGTACTGTGTATCATTTTGCCAGAAACCACTATCTGAGAAAAAAATGGCAAAGAGTATATCAAAATTTAGAGGGCAATATGTACAAAATCCTAGATCAGCAACACGATCCATCAATCTGAACTTAATTGATAAGAGTTATAACAGTTCAAATATAAATCTTGTTTCACACTCGAGATGAGTGGCGTCATTGCATACATGGTCGGAAACATAAAGCACCCCCCGCCCCCCATCAGCGCCAAACATTAACAGTATTGCAGCTTAGTTGAATTTATAAGTTATAACAATACCACAAGCCTTACATTGTGAACACTACTAAACCTTAATTGTAAATAATATTATGGCATAGCATATTAATATTATTAAACTGGTGATTAATGGCGATTAATTTCCAACTAATCTCTTCTTGCTAGTAGAGCATTACGATTTTTTAATCGTTTGAATAATTCCTTGCTCGAGTAATCAGTGATTTTTGGTTAATTTACCAATTAATTGCTTTCAAAACACACCGATTATTCGGTCCATGGCAATGTGTTGTAAACAAATGAGAAAAAATCAAGTTTTTGTTTTTGCCTTGAGCTCATCAATACATGCCCATAAGGCAATACCAAGAGTGTGTGGAGGCTAGAGAAGAAAGATGATAAGAAGAGAGAAAAACGACCAAATGGAAATAACAAGCTAAGCTAAAGAATATGGAAAAACACCTTTATCAAATATTAAATTTTTTATTTTGTTATAATTTGACTTAAACAGTAGTAAACTAGTATGTGATATCTACTACTTCAATATACATTAATATTAAAAAAATATATAGTACATATATTATAGAATAATAGAGAAAATATGTATAAAATGTAGGCAAATTAATTCTAACTAATCCCAATAAATCTCATATCGCTCCAGAACCGATTAGGATTTAATTAACGATTTAACTATATAGTAGCATATCATTTCTTATCCTAGCTGTAGATGGTATTCAGCCTGTCATAAACTGTGCAACCAATCCATGTCAGCTCTCTTGACAAGTGACTAAGAAATCAACCTACAGAATTGCTATTAACCTCCAAGAATAAGGATCCAGTATTGACTAGCAACCAATCTAGTAAACTTATGTGGGCTGCAAGCAATTCATTTCAGAGTTAAAAATGTTCTGATGCAATATAATTCGGTGGAAGAATTACTTGAATTGAATGATTAAAGAACCCAGTAATTAACTTCTGGTGGCGCTTAGAAAGACAAGGATATCCTCGGGAATTTGTCAGAAACGCCTGCCATCAACAGCCAATCAAAGTATAGAAGAGTAACACCATAACATATTTAAGCTTATAATAATAATTGTAATAATAATAAAAATAATGAATTTATACTAATAAATTACATTGGTATGTATAATGGCCGCCCTTACTGGCTCCCCAAACCAACGCCCTATTGAGTTTCCAGATGGTAATGAACTCCTGATTAAAAAAATAGTTAAAGATGTTAAATCAATCATAATTTCAGCACAGTACAGATACAAACAATTCCAGTAGAGTTACTACAGCTTAAAGAGCACCATACATGACATACTAAACAACTTATCTTTATGGTTAAGAATATGAAACGTCAGAAGCTTGTGATAATACTTACAAGACATCAAGAGCAATTGACAACTGACTGTGATGTTCGCAAAGAAGACGAAATGAATTCCACCATTCCCATGAATCATTGCATATTCCATTCTGGGGAAATTGAAAAAAGAGATGTAAACCCATCTCCAACAAGGAGATATCGTACAAAAATCCAGTAGTACAACATATAACATATAGGACAAGGTATTAAACATAGTAGTTATTCCCTTCGCAAAAGGTATGTTTAAGTTTAACAAGTATCCAAAAAAGGTTGCAAGAATTAAGGACAGTGACATATACAATGGACACTCATAATTCTTAATGTTTCCAAAACACAACAGAAAATCATATTAAACGATGAGATCACCAACACCTGGGTGTAGATTTACAACTCATGTAGCATATCAACAAATCTTTTAATTACACGCCCACCCATGAATAACAGGTTTTACCTAATCCATACAGTGTTGACATGAAATATTCTTTCCTTATAGTGTAGTCAAATCTCTACGCCTGGGTGTAGACGACCTGGACTCCAAATCTGAGTCTGGAGTCGCAAGACATGACATTAAACAAAAACAAAGGAAGCCGATAAAGCTGAATACAGAAAACAAATTAATGGCATGGCAGAGATAGTTGGGATGAGTAATAGGTGGGACACTGAGAAATATAGAATTATAATAGAAAGATACTACTCACCGCTTGATCAGAGTCCCCTCCCATGACATTGTCATCGGACTTCTCCAATGGCACCCTCAGCCACAACTTTTACAAGTTAGTAAGAAATGATCAGTGAAGTAACCAATATGCGGCATTGTATTGCAATCAATACTTTTAAGCTGCAATATACCTGCATATTGGTAAGACCCTGCAGGATCTGATTCACACATCTAGCATAATTTCCACAATTAGTCCCTCGAGGAGAAGGAAGCAGACAAGCCTGCATGGTAAAAAAGGAAATGCTCAGATTAGCGAGAAAAATAGGTAATAACTAGCGAGCAATTACAGTTTTTGTCAAATCCAGTTCATCTTCACAAGAACAAAATCCCAACATCCACTATCAGCAGTGGCATAAACATTATACAACTATAGGATGAGAAATGTTAATCAAGGTACAATTTGAAACAGAACTTGTTTGCCACATGTCTGTGTGTCTCTTCGTTCGCAATGCTTCTGTCTTGACACCAAGCCACGTGACAGAGTCGAAATTCCATCATGTAATGATTTAAGTTTCATTTTAATTCTATCTACTGTAAGGTATGTAACATCAGGTAGCTAAGCAAGGCATAAAAAAAATATCAAAACCACATTTTAAACGTGACAACAAAATTTTGCTAAAACCTGCAAGGACAGATGAGAAGCCCAAGCAATTTCCTGTTTCAAAGCGATTTCTGAATCCATTCTAAGTGTTTCATCTTCTGAATCCAAATCAATCCATGAGCTAATTTTTCCTGTGCAAAAGAGAGAGACAATGAGGACAAAGGAGGCTAATGATGCAAAAAGAAATATCATTTTAGAACTGCACAAAACTTATCTACAAATGCAAAAGATATGCTTGCTCATTCTAGAGCATAACAATAATAATGGATTTAAATGATATGCATGAAACTGAAAGCTAAAAGGAAAAAGCTGCAAAGTCTAAGTAATGAATGATATTATATACTTGTAATGATACTATATACTATACTTGTAATGTTTTCTAGCATTAGTGGCCTTCGCTAATTGCTAGTTCTCATTAATGAAATATTCTTTTGTCTTGCAGATAAAAAATTGATATCCCCCATTCCCCTACCCCCTCCTTCTTAGGCGAGAAACGGTCTGCCTTCCACATGGAATCTTGTGCCATAAAGGTAGACGTTGGATGCATCAGTTGTGTGGCGGAAGTGGAAATGAGGGGGTATCTATTCTTTAGTATCAAGGCACAAAGCATAATATGTTTAAAGGGGTTTTGTTTGAATAATACAATGAATCAGTAGATTGTAATGACTATACAATCTAGTTGAGGACATAAGACTCTTTGGGATCTCTCACTTCCCATAGAGGTATGGAGGACCATAAAGTTTTGACTCTTTCCCCCTTTAAAACCAATAAGGGTTAATTTGCATTTGAGTTCCATAATTTTTACCAACTTTGAGTTAGAGTCCCAAGTTTGTCCCGCTTTGAGTCTAGGTCCCAACATCATGTAACAAATATAGGACCTAAACGCAAAGCTGGTATAAATTGTGGGACCTAAAGTCTAGAAATACATATAATGACCACCTGGTATAGAATTGAAAAGATAATACATACCCACAACATGACTACTCCATTGGGCAGGACTCAAAACTAAGTCTGACCCTGCAAATGGAAGAACGCCCCCTCCATTGCCATTTGTCACTAAACTAGGCCTATAGGTGGGATCCATCTGCATCATCAGGTTATAGAGTGAACAAAATAGACAACAGAGGATGTACAACAAAGATTTAATTCTTACAGTGCGTATATTTTTTAGATCCATAAAACAGGTTACAACATTTCCACTAAACCTTAAAATAATGAATAATGTGAGTTTTATAAATATAAAGCATGCTGTTTTGAATTTTGCACTAATATAAATAATCAAGCAATGAGAAGATACCTAATTCTTTATTAGACATGCTAATGACCATAGTGTAATTTACAATGTAGAATAGCTCTGACAATAAGGCATGATGCTGATGATGGTGATGTTAGGAAAGAAATAGTTAAAGAGATGTTTCTCAAATATTGCCACGACAAGAAGTTTCTTGTATGTCGGAGCAGCCCACCTGATGAAAACACTGTTTAAAGTCTTACTTGGTAAGCAAACACCTATATCTAATGTAGGTTAGCTTACTGACCATTCACGTAAAGAGAAGCAAATAAGCTTGACGTAAAGAGAAGCAAATAAGCTTGTACGTGACTGGCTAATTGGCCACCATAATCCGTCAAAAAACATTTTCATTGGAAAATTATAGACATAGGTTAGAAACAATCATGTGCAGAAGAGAATATAAGAATGTCAGGACAACAATACTCATATAAACAGGAAGAGATCCTATAAAGTGTTGGTGTTGATTAACAGCAAAAATAACCAAGGTGGTGTTATTAGACGGTGAAACAACACCTAAATAATGTAGGTTAGCTTACTGACCATTCACGTAAAGAGAAGCAAAGAAGCTTGTACGTGACCGGCTAATTGGCCACCATAATCCGTAGAAAAAAAATATATAGGTTAGAAACGATCATGTGCACAAAAGAATACAAGAATGTCAGGACAACAATACTCGTATAAACAGGGCGAGATTCTATAAAGTGTTGGTGTTGATTAACAGCAAAATAAACCAAGGTGATGTTCTTAGACGGTGAAACAACACCTAAATAATGTAGGTGAGCTTACTGACCATTCACATAAAAAGAAGCCAATAAGGCCGGTATGTGATTGGCTAATTAGCCACCAGTTTAACAGATAGAATTTGTCCCTTGATAATATTTATACCACCTATTATGATCATAACTGCAACCAATTTCACTGTTTTATTTTAATAGCTGAGGAATAATTTGAAAATTGATGAAACCAGGAAGGTGAAGTTTCCATCTCAAGGTAAATATAATCTTATCTCCTATCAGAAATTCCCAAACTCCCATTTGGGGTTTCTAGTCTAACGTAAAAGTTATAGTGTTGCTGAATTGGACAAAGTTTTTTTTAATGAATTGATGATTAAAAACATTCCATTCGAAATCTGTTGCTTTATGAAATGTTTCAATTCGGAGAATGATAATATTGAAAGGAAAGAAAGAAGAAACACATAATATGTTCACCCTTTACTGTATTCATTCTTGATTGGATGCTGATTACATACAGAAATTCTAGCCGGCTAGAAGGGTTCGATTACATAGTGTAGCGCCTCTGACAAACAAACAGAAATGTAGGTGTGCTTACTAACCATTCACACAAAAAATGAAAGAGAGACAAGTTGGTACAAGGCCATGAAGTCAAGTCAGATGAGATATGTGATTGGCTAATTAGCAACCAGCAGAAAACAAAACCCCACTGCGTTCCACTTGAAAAATAAGATTGAAACCAACAAAATAAGAAGAATGTATGAAGGATGAAAGTGGAAGAGTTACCAGAGTAGCAAGAACGAAATCGAAACCGCCATCAGAGATATTAAAAGAAAGAAGTTGAGGAACGTCATCTTCGAACTCCGTCTCCACTCCGCAGTAGCGAGACTCGCTCTTGTCACCTGTTCTTTGACCAAGCGGCATCTTCTTCTTCTTCTGTTGTTGAAGAAGAGAGATTAATTAGAGCGGAGCAGAGCAGACCCTTGAGATTTAGGGTAGGGTTTAGGGTTTCCACTCGAGTAGAGCGAGTGTAAAAGGAAGGAAGTGACTAGTGAGAGTGAGACGACGGCTTCCCTGCTTCCCTACTTCCACTACCAGGGTTTAGGGTTTTACTCTCAGTCTCTCACTCTTCACAACCCAAGAGAAGAAAACGACCCTCCCAACCCTCTCTATTTAACACCAAGTCAGACGGACACTATGTACAACCTACAATTTTCTCATACACCACCCCGCACGCAATGTAATTCTTTTCCATTGCAATTGCATGAGAAATGTATTTTTTTGCACCCGTTAGGGCCATTACATCTTTATCTTGTCAAACCTTACCCAGCTCGCGTCGGAAATTTTGCTCCATTAAATATAGGGGTAATGGGTTTTGCCTACATTAGCATTATCTCTTTCTGCCAATGATAGTCTAGTTGGATGATTAAAGCTATATATTTGCAAATAGTTTTTGCAGAACATTAACATGTACAATGATATCCTTTATGAGCGCTCGCAAATGTGCAACTTTATAATACCCAGCCCTCAATAAACATGTTTTGATGTTACAACAATACTGGCTACCCAGAACAAAAGGTATAATTTGGAATAACAGATTGGAGATATAGCATACAATGTACTCACCTTTTCAAAATCATTTTTGGTTATTACTTGTCTCTGCCCTGTTCTTCCTAACTTTCTTGGTTACTCTAACCCAGAAAACTGACTCAAAGGACCAGACTTTGGCTTTGGCTTAGTAAGGGTTGAGCAGCTCATACAAATATGTAGAGCCAAATGGCGAGTTAGCAGTTTCAAACTCCTGCGTGACTTTTGTTATTATTAATTTTCAACTCATGTCCATGCCAAATGGAAATGCGAGGAGCAATTGGGTATTGAACACATGGCGCCATTCTGCAACAGTTCACAGCATTTGGTAAATGATTTGATCATTGTAATGGTAACCACAGGAAGTCAGAACATTTGGTAGCCAAAATCAACATACCCCAACACTGCACAATTTTGAGAAAACTTTTCCATAATATGCCCACGGTAAAACACCAAATTGACATTAACAAAAGAAATAAATACACAGAGGAAATATTCAAATTTATTTACAGTTTAAATGAAAAGGCTACAAATGACCCCCAAAAAAAACCACCAACAGTATCCTTGACAATCTAGGCAAACGAAAAAGAAAAGATCCTAAGATAAAGCATAGTTTAAGAGTTCAACTGAAGTGCTAAGAGTTGGAACATATGCAAACTGGATTATCTTCCTTCTAGAGGCATTATGCCGTGGGGTGGGGCTTAGCAGTTGACTGGTAACCGATTGCAAGGACCTCCCCGTAATCGCCCTTGGGATCCTCTTCCAGGTAGTCGGCTCTGGAATTAAGAGTCAACATTTGGCATATCAACCAGAAAAGACTTGCATCAAGAGCCAGGAAAGCAGCTCCACCAAAAAGCCCAGTCTTGGCCGTAGGGCACTCATAACTGAGGGTGTGGTGCACATTGTGGATAAGGTGAAGACTTTCAGTGATTGTCGCCCAAAGCATCATACTTCCTCCCAGTACAGTGACCCCACTGATTTGAACACAAGCGGAAAAAATAAACAAATTAATATATGAGGCAGTGACCAAAAGGACGTACAAGGAGGGTGACAAAATGGATTCAAAATCAAACTCCTACGATAACTTCAGAGGAAAATTCAAACAATGATCATAGTCAAGTATTCAACCCAACTGGATGTGAACATATACTTACATAGCAATCAAGAAGAACACAAGCAACGTAGTACTTTGGAACAAGGCATTGACTGGGACAGATACCCCTTTGTATGAATGAAAGATGGAGAAGAACCCAACGACAGTGGAGAAAATGAGAGCTACAAAAGATAAACTCCCCAAAGCTACAGTTGGATCTGAAGGAAACTTACAAATGACAACACCTTTCCCAGGAATTGGTGTTCCAGATGCAGGCTGATGGGAAAGAAAAAAAAATAAACATTAGAAAAATGAACTTAAAAAAAATAAGTAAATAAATAAGAATACAAGTAACGAGTACACCATGATTAAGACAAGAATGAAGTTGATGTAAAAATAAGATATGATATCAGTACAACATACAAGTAGAGATTTAACCTCAAAGAAAATGAATTTTAAGTAATTGCGACCATATTTTGAGATGTATGATTGAATGCTCAGTGTACAGGAGGATAGCGGGGTGATACTTAACCCATAGTTTAGATTGTAACTTCAAAAAAACTAGGGTTCTTGGCATGAATAAACTAGGGTTTCATTTTCTTCCTTCTTGGCATCAATTGTTCTTGTGATGCATGTAAGACACGTCTGGGGTGTTATCCCAAGAAAGACAGCTTGTGGCCTTTGTAGTGGGAAACTGCAAAAGGCCCAGTTGAATTATTCTACGCATGATACTGAATTATTTATCGTAGTCTAGGCTCTGCGTCATTGAAAACATTATCTCCTCTATCGCAAGTTTGTGATTCATTCTAATCACGAAGTTCTTTGTTTTCTTAACTCGGAAAGGAATGTCAGTAGCAGGATTAGTAAGTGGATCAATGAAATTCAAAATTTCACTTTCATTCTAAAGCATGTTTAGGAGTCTCAGAACAGGGTGGCCGATGCTCTAAGCCGCAGTGCAGATTGTATGATTGTTATGCGTACTTTTGTCAACGGGTTTGATGAGTTGTCCGCATTGATCATTTCTTTGGTCCTGTATATCTTGCTTGTAAGACTGCGACACATTAGTTAGGTGATTATCTTATGCAAGATGGTTTCTTATTTCGTGGTAAGGTATTTTGTATCCCTATCTCTCCGATGCGGGAGAAAGTGATTGCTGAGCTCCATAATGGAGGTTTTGGTGGCCACTCTAGTGTGAGTAAGATGTTTTATTGCGGGACTGCTACTTTTGGCCCACTATGTGATCTGATGTTAATACCTTTATGCCAAACTGTTATGTGTGCTAGATTGCTAAGGGATGGTTGACGAACGTCGGGTTGTATTCTCCTTTGCCTATTCCAGATAGTGTTTCCATGAATTTTGTTTCCAGGTTTCCAACATCACAGGGTTACAATTTAGTTTTTGTCGTGATTGACCTTTTTTCCAAGATGGCTCATTTTATCCCTTGTTGGAAAACTAAAGATGTCCCGCATGTTGCTAATTTATATTTTCTTGAAGTAGTTCTCCTTCATGGTGTTCCTCGGAGCATTGTGTATGATCGTGATACGAAGTTTACAGGGCAGTTTTGGAAGACTTTGTGACAGCGTTTGCATTGTTCTTTGAAGTTTTCCACTGCATTTCGTTCGCAAACAGATGGATAGACATAGGTTGTTAATCGGAGTTTAGGTGACATATTGTGTTGTTTGGTGGTTGAACATAGTGTTCTTGGACTTCGATTTTGCCTCATGAAAAGGTTGTATATAATAATACGGCGAACAAAAGTATGGGACAGTCGCCTTCCCAAGTTGTGCAGGATATTTCTCCTTTTATTCCCGTTAATTGAGCACCTATGACCAGATGGATTTCTTATCAGCTTATGTCTTCTACAGATTCCAAGTTGTTGACTACATATGTGGGTGTGAACTTGAGGTCGAGTTCTTCACAATCAGAGGAGGATGATGGTATTTAGCATGTATTATTGTAGTAGGTGTGCTTATTAATAAGAGAGGCGTTACTTAACCCCGGTAGTTAGAAGTATTAAGAGAAGAGTAGGATTTATTATCAGTTAGTACGGAATGTAAATTCAAGAAAACTAGGGTTCTTGGCATGAATAATTTCTTTCATTTTAGATCTTTATTATCTGTTTACATTATGTTATCCGCTGCACGTGATCTAAACCAACCAAAGTTGGTTCAATGTGGATTGAAGCAATAAACTCCTCCAATTAGCAAAAGAAATGAAAAACAAAATCAACTTTCTTCAATAAAGGCCCATAATGGATAATGAATAATACTAATATGTATATACTTTGATCTGAACGAAATTCTGAAAAAGTCGAAATCTGACTTCAGAAGGAGAGGAATGGGAATGAAAAGTACCTTCTTATTCTCAGCAATAATTCCAAGAACAAAAGAAAGGATCCCAAAGAAGGCTATTGCAAGTGCTATAGTTGAAGTCTTGATTGCCATGGCTAACCAAACTTAGAATCCTCTCCTTTTCTTCTGTGCAAAATCAACAAATAATTCTAAGTGATAAATAACCAAACTCATATCAAAACAACAATCAAACATAAAAGATGATCAGATCTATGAGAGAGTTAAATTTTTTTTTTTTTTTTTTGTACTTTTCTTTTTACCTTGGTATTTGAGAGGAAGAGGAGTTAAAAACAAGACCCAGAGGCCACAAAAAGCTCCGCTCCCAACACACACTCAAGAGAAGCCTCAAAGAAGAAGAAGAAGAAGAAGATAAACAAACCCAAACCCAAACGTCAAGCTGTCTGGTATTAATATTATATTGTATTGTACAAGGAGAGGAATGGGTTGTGAATTGTGATGGTGGGGTAGCTATTTGTGTTTGTATTGGACAAGGATTGAGACTTTATGGTGAGGTAGGATTGAAAGACTGACTTTGAAAAATGAATTAGTGTTTTATCTGTATAGACTGATCAGAAAGAAAGAAGAGATTCTGGGATTCTAATTACTTGGCGATTCTTACTCAATTTGTTTTGTTTCCCAAAACTTTCAACCTCACCTCATAATCTTACACTCACCATTATCCTGGCTAGATACAATTGCTTTTATTCCACATTGAAAGAAAGAATTTTAACCATTATCACTGTTGATTAACTTCCCTTAATAAGAAGATAATGGTTATCTTTTTCAGTTTTTTGTTTGTTTACTCACACACCACACACACAAACACAAACACAAACACAATTCCATGTGGTTAACATTAGACCAAGAGGTAGCTGTGAGTTAGCTGAGAAACTGTCTATGTTATAATTGGAAATTTTTAATAGGATTCTGAATCTTGCCATGTATTCCGTAAAAAAACAATTTGTCCATATAACAGAGTACATCACATTTATGAAGATTTTTATAATGAGATGTCAATCACAATTTTGTAATCAATCAATAGCACATATAAAGTCAACAATTTTGTTTAGAGTAGAAGATGGGAAAACGATTTTGTAAGTTGATACAATTTTCCAATCAATCAATGGCCTACTTCAAGTCAACAAACCAACTTGTTACTCTTGTCCTACTCTTTTATTAAGGGAAGAACAAGGGTAAAGAGAAATCCAAATCAGTCTGAGAAAAAAAATTTAAAAATTAAAATTAAATTTTAAAAAATAATAATAATAATAATAAAAATAAAAACAAAGAAAGAACGACACCGTGATGGGCATTGTACGCGACTGTAACATCTTATTATGATGATAATTCCTATTTTAGATTTCAACACCCTAGCGTCGACTTCAAGGACGTCTGATCTACTAAATTGACCAGTGTTCTAAAAATCGGTCTAGGCGCCTAGGCGCTAGAAGGTGGAAAACCGCCCAGATTAATGCCTGGGCGGGCAGTCTGGGCGGTCTGGGCAGTCTGGGCGGGTCTAGGCGGGTCTGGGCGGGCTAGGCGGTCTAGGCGGGCTAGGCGGGTCTAGGCGGACTCTAGGCGGGGTCTAGGCGGTCTGGGAGATTTTTATTTTTTTTTATTTTTTTATTTTTTTATTTTTTTATTTTTTTATTTTTTTTTTATTTTTTTATTTTTTAATAAGGTTGATTGTGTTCTTATTTTATTTTTCTTTCCTATTTTTTTAGAAATAAACTATTTAATTGTTTTTTATTCAGTATATGTCTAAATGTAGCGAATGATGATTACTTAATGGAATTCTCAAAGGATCTGCCGGTACCAATTTTACTAATGTAGATTTTATCAAACATAACTGAGGTTATTCATGCAATTTGAAGAAAAATAAAAGAGTACACAAATTCAAATTTATATAAAGTACCCATCATGACCAACTTCAGTCATTTGAGTTTTAATAAATTTTGTTCACGATTGTTAATTTTTCATGTTTTTAAATTTTGCATATGTATATTGACATTAAATTGGATGTAATTGATAAGGTATTATGCTTAACTTTTGTAAATTATTAAAGTTATAATACAAAACCTAAGACCGCCTAGGCCCCTGGGCGCTAGGCACCTGCTCGCCGCCCGCCCAGTGCCTAGCGATTTTTAGAACACTGAAATTGACAAATGCAAAAGAGCCATCCTTGCCTTGCCTACCCTGCACATCAGCAGATGCAGTTCTCAAAAGAGTATCAATAACATCATGATAGGATCTGATACCGGAAGCTAATATAATTGATCTTTTGATTGGAGATCGAACCACCTATCGATCTTTTGATTGGAGATCAACCACCAAAATTTAGAAAAGTTATTTGATTGATTGAACTTCTTATTACAACTCAATAGACTTTATAGAGAATTCTACGTCCTAGATTCCTAACCAAACTCATCTTAATATAGAAGTTCAACTAAATTAAGACTCTGACCTACCGACTTACCTAAACAGGACTTCTTACTAAAAGAGGACTTGTTACTAACAGGGTAACGTACTGGAGCTGGGTTCCTAACATCCCGGGCCCCTTGAAACACGGCTTGTCCTCAAGCCTGAAAACTAGGAAACCGACGACGAATATCTTCATAGTCTTCCCATGTAGCCTCTTCAATTGGGTGATCTTTCCATTTGATAAGCCAGCGAGTAACAACTTGATTGTGACAGTTGACGAGGCCTCGGTCAAGTAATTGTTCAGGAATCCACTCATCAACATCGGGACGAGTAGGAAGACTGGTTGAGACAATATTACCCATGCCTAATTTTTTCTTTAAGGCGGAGACATGAAACGCTGGGTGAATGCGACAACCTGCAGGAATGTCTAATTTGTATGCAACTGAATTGATCCTTTCAATGATGCGAAAAGGTCCATGAAATCGCGGATAAAGCTTGGAGTACTGTTGAGAGGAGACAATGAACTGTCAGTAAGGTTGTATTCGCAGAAATACCCAATCGTTAAGATCAAAATGGCGTTCCGTTCGTTTGCCATCGGCATAAAGCTTCATCCGAGCTTGGCCAGCGACCAGGTTATCCTTTAAAACTTGTAGAGTATGATCACGGTTACGTAATGCGATGTCGACGGCATGCACAGCAGTAGAACCAGGGATATAGGCTGAAATGGATGGAGGTGGTCGACTATAAACTGCCTGAAAATGTGTCATCTTAATAGCATAATAGTAGGTGGTATTGTACCACCATTCAGCCCAAGGTAGGCATTGCACCCAACTGGAACGATGGTGTCCGACAAAGCAGCGTAGATAACATTCCAGTGTGCGATTTGTGACCTCAGTTTGACCGTCAGATTGAGGATGATATGCGGAGCTTCTGCACAATTGTGTCCCTTGTATTTAAAAAAACGACTCCCAAAAGTTACCAATGAAGATGGGGTCGCGATCACTAACAATTGATCGCGACATGCCATGGAGTCGGACAATATCTCGGATAAAGGTCTCGGCGACTGTTGAAGTTGTGTACGGGTGAGCTAAGGCGCTGAAGTGTGCATATTTAGATAGCCGATCCACAACGACGAGGATCAATGTCTTCCCCTGCGAAACGGGCAGGCCATCAATGAAATCTATTGAGAGGTCGAGCCAAACATCCTCTGGTATAGGTAGAGGACTAAGCAGGCCAGGCGGGGAGATAGCCTCAACCTTGTTTCGCTGGCAAACATCGCAATGGGCAATAAATGTTTTGATCGCACTCTTCATTCCAGGCAAATTGAAATTATGTTGGAGCCGCTTATAAGTACGCAGGAAGCCAGAATGACCCCCTGTTGGCGACAAATGGAACTCTTGCAAAAGCTTAACACACCATGGTGAAGAAGGAGTGACTACAATACAACCTTTATATCGCAGGATCCCCTGTTCGTAAGAGTAATGCTTTCGGGGCGAAGGATCTTGTGACACAGCAGTAATAATGGTTCTCATAGTTGAATCTGCATGGCACTCTTTACATATCTCGTCGATACTGTCAAAGGTTGGGGAAGTTATGGCGAGCAAATAGCCAGTGTTAGGTACTCGTGAAAGAGCATCAGCGACCTGATTACTAGAGCCCGAGCGGTGTAAAATTTCATAATCATATCCCAACAGTTTGGTAACCCATTTATGTTGTTCAAGATAAGAGAGTCGTTGTTCCATAAAATATTTGAGACTGCGATGATCGGTGTAAATCTTGAAATGTCTACCCAAGATATAGGGTCGCCATTTTGAACGGCTGCAACGATGGCCAGCATCTCCTTATCATAAACTGAGAGGTTCAAGTGCATGCTTGAAAGAGCCTTGCTAAAATAAGCTATGGGACGTCCTCGCTGCATAAGAACGACACCGATGCCATGACCAGAAGCATCGCTTTCAATGCAGAATGGTAGTGTGAAGTCAGGGAGGGCGAGCAACGGAGTGGCGGTCAAGGTTGCTTTCAATGTGGTGAAGGCCAGAGTAGCATCCTCAGTCCACTTAAAAGAATCTTTCTTGAGAAGTTGAGTCAGTAGAGCGCTGATCCTTCCGTAATCTCTGACTGATTTGCGGTAGTATCCTGTTAAGCCTAAGAATCCGCGAAGATCCTTTATAAAAGATGGAAGAGGCCAATTCGTCACCGAAACAATTTTGTCATTATCAACAGATACACCCTCAGCCGAAATGATGTGCCCGAGGTAAGCAATGGAAGATTGGGCAAATGAGCACTTAGACTCCTTAACAAAGAGATTGTTGTCTCGCAGTATCCCCAGAACCACTGACAAGTGATGAAGGTGATCGTCATTTATTGGCACTGTAGATCAGTATATCGTCGAATAACACCAAGACAAACATGCGGAGAAAATGGCGAAACAGATCGTTCATTAAACTCTGAAAAGTGGTCGGGGCATTGGATAGGCCGAACGACATCACCAATAACTCATAGTGGCCATCATGAGTACGAAATGCTGTTTTGGAAATATCCTCATCATGTACTCTGATTTGATGATAGCCGGAACGAAGGTCGAGTTTAGAAAAAATGGTCACGCCTTGTAGTTCGTCGAGTAACTCATCCACGACTGGTATAGGAAAGCGATTCTTGATAGTGATTTTATTAAGTGCGCGATAATCTACACACATGCGCCATGAGCCATCTTTCTTTTTCACGAGTAACACCGAATAAGAGAACGGGCTCAGACTTGGTCGTATAAAACCAACATTCCGAAGCTCGTGAACCACTTTTTCAATTTCTGCTTTCTAAAAATGGGGGTAACGGTATGGTCGAACATTGACTAGGGCAGCGTCTGGTAAGAGTGGTATGCGATGATCATGCTCCCTTGGAGGAGGAAGCGACTGAGGAAGTCCAAATACATTGGAGAATTTGGAAAGAAGTTGTGTGACAGCGAAATGGTCTTGTTCGCTGTTCCAAAACACCGACTTGGTCAGGCTCCCCTGGGCTGCACGTTGTTCACAAACAGCGACGTGATCTAGTGGTTGCTTCTGGACGTCGAGGTCCCTTATGTGGAAAAGGATGCCATGTTGTTCTTGACGTAATGATCGAGTGATCTTCTCGCTGTTCATAAACATAAACATAGGAGAATTGTTGCCCACCAACGTATAAACACGATCGGCGACGGTGAATTGCATGACCAACTTGCTGAAGTCCCAAACAATGCGACCCAATGTGCGAAGCCACTGAGTACCCAATACCACATTGCAACCCGTGATAGCTAGTAGCGAGAAGTCGGCACAGAGCTCGTACCCTGAATAGTCATCGCGATATTCCGACAAGAACCGCGACTAGACAAATAGCCACCATCAGCGATCATGACTTTAAAATCATTGGTGTATGCAATTGGAATACCACATTGCTTTGCAACACTCGGATGGAAAAAATTGTGCGTAGAGCCAGAGTCTATGAGGACGAAAATCTGGCGATGCTTCAAGCTACCGGTGACTCACATGGTTTCTGGCCTGGTCGATCCCATAAGAGCATGGAGGGAAATTTCCATCGCAGGGTCGATACATGAAAGAATGACGTTGTCTTCCGGAGAATACTCTTCAAGGGCAGCATCCAGTAACAGCAATTGCGGTTTAAGACAGCGATGACCTGGTTTAAAGGTTTCGTCGCAGTTGAAACATAAACTTTTCTCGCGTCGTTCTCGTTGTTCGGCCCAAGTTAGTCGCTTCATGCCAAAAGGCAAGGCGGGATTTGGGACAGGGGTCTTCAAATTAGGCTGAGGAGCCACAGGACGTGAAGGCTGTCTATAGTACCCTTTTTTAGTTTTTTGTTTGTTTACTCACACCACACACACAAACACAATTCCATGTGGTTAACATTAGACCAAGAGTTAGCTGTGAGTTAGCTGAGAAACTGTCTATGTTACGAACTTGTCTAATTGGCGAGGAAACGGCTCGCCAATTAGAATTCCCCCTATGTTATAATTGGAAATTTTTAATAGGATTCTGAATCTTGCCATGTATTCCGTCAAAAATACAATTTGTCCATATAACAGAGTACATCACATGGAAAGGTCATATTTATGAAGATTTTTATAAAGAGATGTCGATCACAATTTTGTAATCAATCAATAGCACATATAAAGTCAACAATTTTGTTTAGAGTAGAAGATGGGAAAACGATTTTGTAAGTTGATACAATTTTCCAATCAATCAAAATGTCCTACTTCAAGTCAACAAACAAACAAACCAACTTGTTACTCTTGTCCTACTCTTTTATTAAGGGAAGAACAAGGGTAAAAAGAAATCCAAATCAGTCTGAGAAATTTTTTTTAAAAATTAAAATTAAAAATTTTAAAATAATAATAATAAAAAAAAAAAACAAAGAAAGAACGACACCGTGATGGGCATGGTACGTGACTGTAACATCTCATTATGATGATAATTGCTATTTCAGATTTCAACACCCTAGCGTCGACTTCAAGGACGTCTGATCTACTAAAATTGACAAATGCAAAAGAGCCATCCTTGCCTTGCCTTGCCTGCACATCAGCAGATGCAGTTCTCAAAAGAGTATCAATAACATCAAGCATACAGACAAGCTACCGTTCACCATTTTGATTCCTTGTCCATTCCCTGACAAAATCCTTAACCATACTCTCTTGTAACTTAGTCTGCAAGACCTATTCTTCAATTTGGATACATACATAACCTCTTTGGAATCAAGAATCCGACTGGGCAACCTTATTACAACATGTTAACACAGCCTCACACACAAACCTGGTTAACATCAGAAAATCCGGTAACCCTGATTGACATATAAGTTTATTAGCCTTCACTAGTTTCACATTCTCTGCCGTACTAAAAAAAACTATGAAAATGGCCCAAGATGAACCAGAAAATTTCAACTGTTCCGCAATTTTGACTAAAAATGGTTTGTATAACCTATATTAGATACCCTGTTACAATATAAGGCAAGTGACTGACCCAGAGCTCACGGACAGTATGATAATCACTGCAGCTAGAATTTGGATGATGGATCACTTGATTCTCCACTTTAACTCTATTCCAATTTCCACTCATTTGATTAGCAAACGAGTGCATGAAGCTCCAACCAACAATAATGTTTCAATAACCTTTTTGGGAGTCATGCACCCATTAAGACACTTTCAAAACTTCGCCTCACTTGGCCTGTATCTCACCTTATTATTCTACTAATTAATTTTTGGCTTGGGTCTCCTTGGCCTCAACAAAAACCACAAAATACCAATCACTACCAAAAATGCAGGTATTGTCGTCATGTCAAACTCTACATCAACTTTCCTTTCCACGGTGCACTGAACTGGGTGGAGATGCGCGATAGTTGCATTTACAGAATTTGCAAACCTGCATTTGAGAAGAATGAGTTGTTATTTATGCAGTAACAATCTGTTCATTAGCAATAAAACAACTATTCAACAGTACTCAACGCCATTTCTTAAAAATAAATAATGTCTAATACCAAAGGAAACGCTCTTAGACCAAATTCAAGTGGTTTACACTTTGCCTTGGGGGTAATTTTTACCCTAGAGAGAATTGACTTAAAGAGCAAAATATGTTTTGTACCAATTAACCAACATTGACAGAAAACTGCCAAAGCCCAGTTTTGAGGTGCAGTTCATTCAACCACAGTTACTTAAAAACAAATCATTTATACTTTCTGCATCTCTGCAAGGTAACAACCCCTGCCCATCAAACCACCAGTAATAAGAAAATACAATGAATGTGTTTTTCAAGAAATCAATGAGCAAGCGATGCCATGGCTAAAGAAGTAAAGAGAGTTTCAATAGAAAAAAAATATATATATATATGTTCATCTTCTCTTTTTTGATTGCATATGCCAAGCATATCCAACTATATGAAGGCCCAGCGTTATGTCAGAACAACTTGCAAATCTTGGCTCTCAAGGAATAAAATATGCAAGAAGCTATTGGGGTATGAAGATTATAAAAGGTATTAGTTTGAGAGCCTAACCCTTTCGATGCATCTTCTAGACTAGCCAGAAGCCTCATAGCATCTGTAAAGCGCAGCTCCCCTGCAACAGTTGAGATCTGGAACCAGACAATCAAGTTTTTATTTACTGAAATCAAACTTATATAAAATGGAAATTAAAAACCATATCTCAATACCAACTACAGAAAAGAACTGCACTCACTCTTCTCCACAGGCCACTAACAAGGTTGTATTTGGTTACCAGTTCACGCTCATGAGATTGGAAGAGCTTAAAAGTCCGTTCAGCTGTTTGTTTGTTTTTTTCTTTGTTAAGTTGCAACTGAAAATAATCTTTGGATGGTACTAGATCCATTTCACACAACCCTGACATTCATGCAATGTTGGCGTAACATTTCGCATTATAATAAATCCTATTTTGAGAAAGTAGTTGAAAGAATAAACTAAAAAATAACCACACTTTTCTTTTCAAAACATGACAAAGCTAGGTTGCATAGATGCAGGTAAAGGTGCCACACTCTGTGCAGGGGAGCAGAGCATCACAAAGCGATGCTGAAAAAATTAAGATTTATAGCAAGGGGGTATTTCCCATCACTGAACTTCTAGATATAAAACAAAATTAAAATACACGTAACACAACTGATAAAAATAATGATAACTGTACAAGGAACTGCAAAAGAACAAATCTCAGTCTCAGGGCCACTGTTCAAAATCTAAGAAAGCGGGATTCTTAGTTATCGGAGACATTGTAGTGCTCGAATACGTAACCTGTAGACACAAACAAATCATGTACCAAATCAGAAGCCTATGTTCACCTAGCTTTGTGGTATCAGTGCCATACATTTTACTTTCAAAACAAACAAGGTGCCAAAATGGGGGGGAGGGGAATTTTAAACAAACAAGGTGCAAAAATAAAATTAAGAAAAAAACGAAAATAAAATAATATATATAAAGATTGCCACATATCCTGATTCACAGGAAAAAAACAAAATATAGCCAAGGATACACGTGCGCTCCATTGCTAGATGATGAACAGCAGAATTAACAATTTGTATTGACTCCTCTAGCGTCGTAATCATATAGCTCCGCGCTATTGTATCAGACTGAAACTGTGAGATGTGCCATCCATGAGAAGTGATGGACAAAGGGTTGCATCCAACTGACCATATCCAGTCCTATATATTGCAGAAGATATATTAACTTAAAGGACATTGAAGGTAACAAAAATAACCACTCAATACAAGACAAATCCTATGTTAAGCTATAAAGCAACCAGAGTAAATTGAACATCTAGCAGACAGATAAACCATACTATACGGTTCGACATACCTCAATTGCAGTTTCATGGGCATGACTGTAAACAAGGTGAAGGGGAAGCAAACCAGCTAAATGTTCAGCAGTAGCAGCCAAGGCAGCTTTTACAGGTCTCCTGAGGAAAACAATAGCAAGACATATGTTACAGATACCTGATGCGCTGTTGTTTGTCCCGCATTCCAATATCAAAAGAAATAAATTTTATGGCTCACAATTAAGGTAAATTTGAATGGTTACATATAAGATCACTTTATGAATGAACTAATTACTTCAATAAAATCACTTACCTCAAATCCCACAAAAGTGACTTGCCATTACATTGCAGATGGCTTTCCCAGGATGAGTGCTCCGATTGGACAACAATGACCATGTCTGGAAGTGCCTTTGCTTGATAATGTTTATCAACAAATAAGGGATCACTATGTATAAACCAAAATATAGGCCACTTCCACAGTAGATCTACTATGTGCATGGGTTCCTGTATCACGGGAACAAGAACAAAGGTTGATGCAGTCATTCATATATACAACTTAGCAATTAAGATAGCAATACAACTATAGAAAGATGGTTCTGTAGACAAAACCTATGAAACCACCTTGCAACTACCCTTATCTTATGTATAATTAAACACTGCACATGGCTGAACCATAATGGCTAGAAATGCCAATACTAGGCTTCTAAACAAGAAAATTCAATTCATACAAACTATAGAAATTTCGCAATAGTCCACCAAGAATAGGGTGTAGATGAATGACAATGCTAATGACATAAACTTTGGATTAGTAAAGACATAAGATTACGGAACTACTTACAGAAAAAGGTCCAAGAACTAAAAACTATTAATTATTATTTTTAGGGTTAATTTATGATACCCCCAAAAGAAATAGCTAAATAAAGGTCTCCCCCTATTTGATATCATATTGTAATTTCCCCACGACTAGCAGGCAACGTGACTTGACTCTTACGCTTCAAATGAGCAAAGTTTTGATACTAAAATTCCCTAAATGATCGAAGGGGTGAGGTTAAAATGTTGGCCTCGAACAACTAATCAATTGGTATCTCGAGGTGAATCAGTGGTCCAAAATGCAACATATTAAAATGAATATCTCGAGACGCATCTAATGGTCCAATTCCCATCCACCCACCCTTTTGCAACTCCAACCTCATCATCACCACCAATCTGCCCATCTCTTGTTTGCTCTCCGCCCCCATCCCCCATTTCTCCTCTTATATGTGTCTCTACGTCCCCCCCCCCCCCCCCCCCCCCCCACCCCACCCACCCCCTCTCTTCTCTTCGCTCGAGCAATCTCATCAAATCTTCATCTTCCCTAAGGAGAATTCACTCTGGAGATCAACCCATCTCAAAACTGTGGCTTCTTCATTGAACTTGTCTCGTCAGAAACTGCCTCAATCTCCATCACCTTTGGCCATACCACTTCGTCTTCTTCGTTTCCACAAACCCTAGGAGGTTTGTCTCGAATCATCTACAGAGGATCGAAGGCTTCGGAATCCGAGCTTCCTTTCTGGCAGCAGACTTGAGTCATCATTCATGCTTCTTTTCATGGTGCTTCTTCTCTCTTGCTTTGATCCTCTTCCTAGGGTTGGATCTTGAAGGCAGCTATCATTCAATCTGTTACTCAATCTCCCTACATTGTCATTTCTACAACCCAACTGAGAAGGACATCAAATCCATCCTTCTTGTTCACGATGAAATTTGTAGGGCAACTTTCATTTGCGGCTTGCATCACATGTATTAGTTGCATTTGGGGTTTAATATGTGTACTTTCATAATGGACAGTATTGGCATGACATCATAAAGTTATGTATTTCTTTTCTATATCTATGGTCTGCTCATACCAGCGTTAGTTGACCCACATTGCTTTTTCGTGGCATGTATTTAGCTAACGGTTGAGTTTATGGGACGAATTAATATTTTGATAATTTCGGTTATGAAGACGGTTTTTCTATTTTGGTTTAGTTCTTTTTATTTGCTCGAGCTTTTACTTCATCAGTTTTCGTCGTCCTGAAATGTTTTGTTAACTCTTATAAGTTGGTTGATTATGTGTGTGCCGACTCCCTTTATTTTTTGTCTTTGGTGATGTGAATTTTTCGGAGTCAGAGCGTGACATGGCCCTTTAATAACTCGAGGGTATTTTAGGCATCAAAACTTTTTCCATTTGAAACAACATATAGTCCACGCACAACGGGTTAGGGAAAACTACAGTACAATATCAAATAGAGGGGGACTTTTAATAGCTATTTGTTTTGGGGGGTATCGTAAATTAACCCTCATTTTTATTAAATATCTTACATGTTTCCAGATGTCTATGGATAAAACACCAAGATAAAACTTCTAATCAAATCATTATGTCCTTGCACAAGTATGAAAGTTTCTTATATTTGAATCATATACAATGTGCATGGAAACCGTTGAACAGATATCCCCAATAGCGTTTGTTTAGGAATACAGCTGACACATACATCCCCTGTTTTGCAAAGGAAAGTACAAAGATATCCTATACGAAAGAAAGTAGATTACCTTTCAGTGAATGAACCATCATCATTCAACCTCTGCAACTGATGTTGGAGAATAGAGAAGTCAAGGTAGGAACGGACAGTTGTCCTGTATGTTCCATTAACTAACAATAGTGGGACTGCAGCTGCACGCCGTGAAACAGAAAAGGCCATTGCCAAAGCTGAATCCTCAGAAAGCGTCAACCTAAAATCAGAAAATTGATACCATATGGAATAACGAGGATAATGGTGGAAAATAAAACATCCAACCTCATTCTCTTCCTTGCCATGAAGCAGGTGACAAAAGGAAGACCAAAGATTTAGACACAAGCAACTGTATAAAATTTGATTATAATACACAAGTAACCTTGAAACAAAAACACATAAGCAACAATTGTTCTGAAGAGAACGATAGAGTACTTACAAATGTTGACTAAACAGTGCCTTTTGGGAAGGAAACAACAAGGAGGATAGCCCGTCCATGAGAGGCTTGAGATCCACAGGTAATTGTTCAGCTTTATCTATGACAACTTTGTAGAAGGGGCTGAGAGTCTCTCCAATATGTGGAACTCGTGTATGTTCAAAAACGTGATCAAGGTTTATGAACCAGCGCCCCAATTCTTCTATACCAAGCTTGAAATCTTAAACACAAAAGACAATAATATCCAATCAATATACATAAGTTGCAAGGAAGAGAAAGTAGCAGATGCCCAAAAGAAATTTTGTACCCTGGTTCCCTTTTCCTTCGAATCCAATGAAAATGAAATTCACAGGGACTGGAAGATAGATGGAGTCAACTTCATTAGCTTCATACAATTTGCAATGCTACCTATAAAAGAAGATAATAACCAAGAATGTTAAAGCTTAAAAGATTAAATGGGGCCAACTTCAGAATGTTAATAATCATGAATGAACTGAAGAGAGGCAAAGAATGGTTGCATAGATGATAGATAGTTTCAATATGCGAATACACCTCGAATTAACAACAAGATCATCAAGACAAGCTCCTACAAGGATAGCTAAACGCAATGTCAGATGCATCCCATAATCTTCATGACGATCCTTCTACTCTCTTTTTTTCTCATTTGTAGAACATTATCTTATTCTTTCAAGCCAAATACTCCCACACTATCACAAGGAGTCAACAATCCAAGAACTTAACCAACACAAAGCTCCCTAACACCCAGACACACTTCTTTGATCATCAACGTTTTCACATATATTTTCAAAAGTTTCAATTCTTTACAAATATTTCAAGCATATTATGGAAAGTTAATACCACATATGTAGCAATATTGATTTACAAGCGAAAGAAATATGACGAATAATATAACTTATTGCAGAAAAAATAAATAATATTATTACGTACAAAGTGTCCCAGACTTGTATCGTGTATTTTTAGTCAACACATGTAACACCTTGTATCCGTCAGACACTGACGCAAGGAGTCGGTATTATTACATAAATGTCAACAAAAATGTGCTTGGCCCATCTCTTTCTTTAGTATACTTGTAGTTTTAGTGACTACGAGTAGAGACCATGAAAAAATAAATCTAAAAAGAACTTGGTACATTCACATAACGACATATGGCCATGAAAAACGTTGAAGAAAGATGTGCTCTTACCTGCCTCGGTATAGTTGACAACACCAACTTTTCCAGGGCTGGAAGCTTCTAAATCGTCAAAGTCTGAGAGATGAAACAACATTACATGATGATATTAACATAAGAAAATGCACAGAAGTAAGAAAGAAGCAATGTGTGCAATTCTTGTGGTTTCAAGCATTCCTCACATATATGATGATAAAAATTTTGAAAATAGGAGGAAACTTGACTTACCTCCAAGAAGAACAGACTCGCTCCAGAATTTACTCTTTTCTTTAAGATTAAATAAATAAAAAAATACTGAAGATTTCCTGGGACCAGATTCCGGAGTAGCTCCAAATGTGCTAGCAACTAGAACCTGTATGATGCAATTGTATAGTAAAACATTATCCAGAAAGCACGGGTATTGTGACTATAACTTAGTTGTAGAATGTAGTATTTAAACACCCGCTGTCTTGGGCCGGGGTTTAGGGAGCTTATAAACCTAAGTGACAACTCCACCCTACTTGACGTAGGACTATTCAAGCCAACTCCACCTTAATGGGTGAAGAATAGCAGCTAATACTCATCAAAATCAATCTTGAAAAGGAAATATAATTACTTTGAATCACAAGTCTTGAGGTTGAAGATTACTTACAAAGAAAATGAATCCTATGAGTTGCAGAGCGAGGATCCTCCTCCTCCACCTCCAATTACTACTACTTGTCCATCTTCCAAAATCATCCATCTTTCTCTTTTTGATTCGTAGATTTCGATTTCGATTTCGAACTCGAATTCAGGAGGATCGGTTATAATGAGTGGTCTTCCTCTTCGGGCAGCTCCATTTTGTGTTGGTGGGTTCGGGTTTCAGTGATGAGATTCAGTAGAGGTTTTTGGTTTGGACGCTCTGCACTTCTCTGGTGAAATGAAAGATGCAAAATCTTTATATGCACACCCACCATTTTCTTTTCCAAAACCATGACCCCAAGCTCTTTCTTTTTTCTTTTACGAGGAAAATGGAGAAACAAAAAAATAAAATAAAAAGACCTCAGCAAGAATCGTGTCCAAAGCTTATATTCAGAATTTTGTCAATGGTCAATGAAACTAACCAAACATAAATTATTTTCAGTGTTCAAAAAACGCTAGGCGACCGCAAATGAAGGCAATTGTATAAATTCATGCACCGTGCTATACATCTTGCCTGATTCAATGGCTTGTCCTTTATGAGATAAAGCCGTAAATCAAGATCAAACCAAGTTTAATGGCTCAGAATTAATGGATTAATCCATGAATTCAAATTATATATGCTCAACCTAGGATTTTACGTTTGCCTTCATCTCTCAAATGCTTCGTTATACAACAATAAAAGTATTGGCTTCATTGCTAGTGACAGGGGCGGATTCAGGATTGCAGACAAAGGGGGGCAAAAAAATATGTAACATTTTTAAGAAATTTCCTCGGTATACAACATAAAAAAATGTCCTTTGTATAAGATGTTTTCAAGAAATTAGTAAAGGCATCAAAGTTTGTCTTCTTTTTCTGGGTTTTGTTTAACTGATAGAGATATACAGCATAAAATAAAATTTTCAATTTTTATGTACATTGCAAACAGACTATGTATGTCACTATGTGTGTAGTGTGGAATGTATACATGTGGTGTGTATGGGGTGTGTTTGTCTTTGAGTGTGAGACTGATTGCTTAGTAACATTTTATGTAGAGCATTTTTTTTTTTGCTTTTATAGAAAGATCATTAAGGTTTATTGTGAGATTGTTTTCAAGAATGATGAGATTGACTTGGAGATATTTCATATTGTATTGCCTGCTGCAATGGCTTTAGCAGCCGATCCAATTGCTTTTTTGATTGACACAACATTCATCGGACAAGTAGGTTTGTCATTGTTTCTTTTTTTCTTGTTAGTTGTAATATTAGATGGAGAATCTCTGAATCGGTTGATATGAAAAACTATATTAAATTCAGGAATTTAGGTTTCATAAATTCATCTGAATTTTTATTGCAAGACCAAGGCATAAAATCAACAAGTCAGAGATGGAGAAATAAGAACATTAAACAAACTCACGTGTTTCAGACGGAGATGAAGAAGAACTGAAGAAGATATCGCAAGACGCAAGACGCAAGCGCATACGCAGACACAAGAGGCTCGGTTTCTCTTGCGATTTGGGATCTATGATTTTTTTGATAAGAGAGAGCAATATGAAATTTCAAGGAGGGCAATATAAATTTTCAAATGGGGACAATAGTGAAATTTTAACTACTTTAATGAATTTTTTACAAAACCTAACCCTTATCCAAGTAGTGGATCTGCCCATGGCTAATGAGCTTATTATTGATCTTAGATTGCCATATAACCAAACATTATTGTTCAAGTGACAGAAATTACCGCAATTGCATTTAGCTTGATGTTATAATTCGTTTTGAATAGATCGTGTATCATTCTAGTTTCAACCATAAATTGGCTCTTCATCAAATTGCATGTTCTCTATCAATTCTAAGAGCAGCATTGTTGTGTAGCAACTAAAAAAAGTACACAAAAAAAAAAATGTGATACGACTAACTTTTTAAAATAAAAAATAAAATTAATTATTATTAGTTATTATTATTGTGAGGGGTTTTTCTGAATGGCCTTAAGATGTGAGATAACGAAAAAGAAGATGGAGGCTGGGATTTAGAAAAAGTTTTTTTTTGTTTACTATTAGATTTTCCGAAGATGGAGGCTGGGATTTAGAAAAAGTTTTTTTTTGTTTACTATTAGATTTTCCTAGAGATAAAGTTATCATTTTAATTATAACCTTTGATCTTTTTCGAAATGAAGTCTTTGAAATACAAGGTGCGACCTACATGTCAACACCATAAGAAAGTAACCATGCCGCCAACGGGTCTCGAACCTAGAACGTGGGGGATAAACCCACACAGTCCTAACCACTCGACCATAACACCATTAGCTGTATTAAAAGATTATTATAGGGGGAAAAATGCAAATAACACCATAACACCACGATTGTATTAGCTATTTATTATAGGGAAAAAGTGCAAATAACATTTTTTTCAATTTATCTTAAAGATTATTATTCATAATAGTATTAAATGGAAATGTACAAGAGGATACATTGTTTCTTTGAATATATCTCATGTGTGTCCCCAAACTCATAGGTGAACCTTGATGTCTATCCACAAATTATATGGATCATCCACCTAAAAAAAAGGATAATTGTGTGGGAGGTCCCTTGAATTGCCAAGTGTTAAAAGGAGTAAAAGTTACAAAAAAGGGGCTATTCCCATAGCAAGTGAGCATGCTTTCCAGGTCAAGTTGAAAGCATAAAAAAAATGATTTGCAAAGTCTCTTCAGTTTCTTCGTTGGTTATTGATGCTCAAGTCAAATGCGTAGATAGCTCAAGTAATGCTTTGAGGTTGCTCCGCGGTACTTAATTCTCGATATTCTTTTTTGCCTCAAGATTCTAAACTATTTATCTCATACTTCCTTTGGGCTTTAAATAAGCTTTTGGGTTTGCTTCCAAAAACAGCATGACGCCTACGATGCATCTGTAGAAATCATCCGGTAGAACAACTAGCTTACAGACAAAAGCCTGGATTCCACTATCCTTATAGCGAGTCAACAACGATTTAGACCTATTTGCAATAAGAAACAAACAGTCTGCCTGGTGTCGAATAAATCAAACAAGTAAAGACTGACATATTGTCATGTGACTTACCGTCCCCTTGCTTCATGTTAAGGCGATGATATTTAAGGGCGACAACCCTCTTCCACCAATGGACCTCGGACAGACACAGGAGCCTGGAACAAATCCGTAAATCCCCACACAAGACCCAGGGAGATCCTTCTTTGTCTCCAAGTGACAAATGCATGGACGTCATCCAAACTAATCTCCTTACCCCGGGCTTGTAAGAGCCAGCCGAAAACTCGGATTTACCTAGAGAGATTCTCATTCCCTTGACTCGAGGCAATCTCATAATAGTTCAAGATCTCCACACTCCACCCCGTGTGTAATTACCTTAGTGTTCTAAAAAAGGCCTAGGCACTAGGCGGCGTTAGAGAAATGCCCATATTAATGGCTGGGCACTAGAAGATTTTGTGAAAAATGGAGATTGGTTGTTCAGTTTGAAACAAAGTTGAGGACCGTACATACGTGGAAGAAGCCTGACTGGGGTTGGTATATGATCAACACCGATGGCTCAATGGACGGACACCGAGGCGGATATGGCGCACTGATAAGAGACAATAATGGCCTAGTCATAGTTGCAGCAGCTGGATCCCAGGAAGCTAAGTCAGTTATTCTCCATGAACTACAAGGAGTCGAAACAAGAATAAGACTGGCTAAGCAACATAACATCACCAAGGTCGTTTTCTACATGGATTCAATGAATATGTACCGATACCATGCTACCGACAAAGTGCCTCCATGGAAAGCTCGTCACATAGTACGCCGTATCAAGATGCTGTTAGAGGAGTTTGAAGATTACAGACTGATGTATGCGATCAGAGAAACTAACCAAGCAGCAGACAAGCTAGCGAGTCTTTTGCCTAGTGCAGAATACTTAGAGATCACAACTAGTTCCTTTGCCGAAGATCTTAAGAAAATTATTTTTGACGATGCGATAGGTAGACAGTATACACGATTGTAATCATTATCACCTTTTCTGTGGTCTGGGGAGCTCATTTATACCCCGCGCTTGCCTTTCAAAAAAAAAATCGAGTAGGCACCTGGCGGATTTTTTTTTTTTTGGTGAACAAGGAGTTGAGTTTGGTTGTTCTCAAACCGACAAAAAGATGATGCTAAGACTAATTTGAATCAGAATGATTGTGTTATTATTTTATTTTTCTTTATCATTTTTTGGAAATAAATAATTTAATTGTTTTTTATTCAGTATATGTCTGAATGTAGCAAATGATGATTACTTAATGGAATTCTCAAATGATCTGTCGGTACCAATTTTAGTAGTGTGGATTTTATCAAACATGACTGAGGTCATTCAAGCAATTTGAAGAAAAATAAAATGGTAGGTTTGGATATTTGTCCACAAATTCACTTTGTATAAAGTATCCATCATGACCAACTTCAATCATTTGAGTTGTAGTAATTTTTGTTCATGATTGTTAATTTTCCATGTTTATAAATTTTGCATATGTATCTTGGCATTAAATTGGATGTAATTGATATGATATTACGTTTAACTTTTGTAAATTATTAAAGTTATAATAAAAAACTTAAAACCGCCTAGGCACCCGCTTGCCGCCTAGCGCTTTTTAAAACACTGGTTACGCACAAGTCATACTCGCCAAGGGGAGGTTGCTGACACTTGAACATGAACTCTATCAGGAATCTGAACTCTATCTCGTTTGAGAGGTGGAAGAACTCTTGAAGCTTACTTTCAGAGTGCTAGTAAGAGTGACTAGGGTTTGACTTTTTCCAATTTCTACTTATTTTTAGTTTCTTATCGGGTTTGAGAACTTTCTTCACCCTATCCCATTTGGAAACACTCTTGAACTTGACCATCACTCAGACACTCGAAAGGACGAAACAACTAAGGAAAGAAATAAAGATGCTCGAGACGCACTACATGTCTCAGAACTATATACTCGGCTAGAAAGATTGAAGAATTCGCCGTGCAACTCCTCGAATTTATATGAGTAGTGAGCGGGATTTGATGGACGCCCAATATATAACTGCTACAACGGTTTAACTGTTTGTATTCCAACCAATCAGAATGCGCCACGGGGCACCTGAGATGGCAGAGGGACAACCAACTGAAATGCTCGCCTACACTCAGAATTCCTTAGCACAACAATCGAAATACCCAGGGGGCGACTGATAGTGCATAATTTACATAGTCCCGACTTGAGACTAGGCATAGTACCTGGACCATACTTGTCATTGCCCGAGACACACATAATATTGCTTGAACAATGCAGCCAGCTTGAAGATCTTGTTAGATGCAGTACCTAAATCATGGCGAATATCATGGATACAGAGATACGATCATATAGATATAAAAGTACACTCATTCTCACTATTACATAAAACAACACTGAGACAAACATGGCCTTCTCTAAACTATTATCTATCTTATGTCACGCTTACATTTAAACTTGGTACTTACTTGGGACAGAGGCTCGGAGTCTTCTTCACCCTGATCCGAGCCCGAATTAGAGTTTGTGCAAGTACTAGCTCTAGACCTTAAAGGCATTATCTAATCGTTGCAGGAGAAGTTTTGATCAACAATATTTTCACCCACTAAGGACAATGATGCAAATTTAACTTTTTTTGCACCCATTACAATCAGTATAAAGTAGGGCTGGGCATTTCAGACAGAATAACCGAATAACCGAAACGATCGGGGCAGTCCTTTAATAATATTTTACTGTTCGGTCCCAAAAATCGGACTGAACCGATATTTACGATTTGGTCCTCAGTTGTAATTCTTAAAATCACTGGTTAACCGGCTCGGCTCGACTTAAATTATGCCTTTGAAAATCTTAGTAATTGCAGGTGGGCTTTCAATAATGAAGTCTCTAGAAAGCTCTATCTGTTGCCAACTTCATCACCAAAGAAAAAAGAAACAAAACTTATTCTAGGGTTTTATTCACATTTTCCCATCCTCCTCTTTGCCTATTATTCCTCTTCTCCTTCTCTTATTCTCTACGCCTCCTCGTAGACTCGTCGTCCTCCTCCATGCCTCATATTCCTCTTATCATTATCTTATTCTCTCCGCCTCTTCGCAGACTCTTGAAGCGGGTTTAACTAACCTAAATTAATAGGCTAATTTAACCCACTTGTAATAACCGCAAGTGCACGGTGCCTAACTGGTAGACAACGACAAATACGGGTCGATCCCACGAGAAAAGTGGATGCAATTGAATTTAATAATTTAATTAAACTAATTTGTAGGAAATGGGGTTACATCATTTTTAAAACTAAACTAAAAATAAATTAAAAATAACAAAAATAAAAGATAGATGAGTTGGATTTTGTGGGCTTGGACTCACCAATGAGTTAGCAAAAACATTTAAATCTAAATTACTGAAAATTTAAACGTGAAGATTTAGGGATGAGAATCCCTTGCTTACACCGAATATGTGATCGTTACAATCCAATTCAACTTATATCATGTTTCTATCAAACATTAACAAATTATTTCAAGCAAATACGTTTTTACCAAGTATTAAGTGTCTTTTTAGGGCACACTTAATCAAAGTTTGAGCTTAATATTTTTAGCACATGCTTTGAATATTGAAAAAGGGTAATTCTAACTACCAAACATATCAAGATTAATTTCTCGAAAATGAAGGGTGAAAACAATTTATCAAAAATTCAGAAATAAATTGTAATTAGCAATTAAACACACAATTCAGTAAAATAAATCAAAATGAATTATGCAACCCATTTAGTTTGTCACAAACTCGATGTGGTGGTACTCAGCAGATCAGCAGGTGGTCAGAACATGAATCCCGAGGAAAATGGCTGCAAACACTCTGTGGTGGTACAGAGCAGAAATCAAGGTGCCAATAGCCAAATAACAGATTTGACTCGGTCTCCCGCCCTCGCTACAATACCGCCGCACTCCGCCTTCCTCCGTGCTCCTCGCGAGGGTCCTCGTCCTCCAAATGTCTCCAGAACCTGCAAAAGAAGAGATAAGGTGAGGAAACAACGAGAAAACTACAAAAAAAAACGAAGGAGGACGAGGAACAGGGACTCCATGTTTATGCTTGCGAGCTTTGTCTCGCGAGGCGGCGTGGTGGTGGTTCTCAGTCTGTTGTGATGGTGGTCGTGAGAGAGGGAGGCAGGAAGGAGCTCGAGACGAAGAGAGGCCGAGAGAAGAGGAGGAACAGGGCGCTGTGGCGAGGCGGAACAGAGCCGCGGTGAGGCTTTGTTTCGCGGCGTGGTGGTGGCGGTGCTGTCTGGAGGTGATGGTGGTTGATGGATGATGGACAGGGAGAGGGACAGAGAGTGGTGGCGGAGTGAAAGTTTGACACAAAACAGGGTTGTCACGCCCCTGTTTCGTGGTGGTGGCGTGATGACGGTGGCGGAGCTTAGTGGTGGCGAGGTGGATCGAGACAGGTGAGGACAGTGGATGATGTGTGTCTGTGGATGGTGTTGTGTGATGAAAATCACAGTGAGAAGAGGCTTTAATTTTCTGTATTTTCTTTTCCATTATCTTCTCCCCTTTTGTGAAGGAAGAAGATTTGATCTTCTAATGATTTTTTTTCTTCCCTTCTCTTCCTCCCCCTTTTCTCACCCTATTCTCTTGTATTTATAGAAAATGATCAAAGTGAATAGGGATGAGATAAAAAAAAGATTCATCAAGATATAAATGAGAGAATATTCTTTAGGGGTAGGATTGGATTTGGATTTATGGGTAGGTTTTGGGTTTAGGTTTGTGACCATCTGCTTTATAACACCATTAGAATCGACCAATTGTCGTTCCTTAACTTGTCGCCTTAATATGATTTCATCGTTTATGCTCAAATTCCTACAAGGATATGAAAACGAAATAATTACTATAAGATATAATAATCGAAACACTAACATATATAAATTAAAGAATATATTATGTAATAATTATGTGAATATCAACTCACCCTCTTTGCAGACTCCTCTCCGCCTCCTTCCTTTCCACATACTCGCAGACTCATTTTCCTTTCCCCCTCCTTGCAAACTTCCCTTCCTCTCCTTCTCCTACCTCCCATAGTGTGTGTTTGTGAAGTGAGTTGAGATTTGAGACGAGACTGATGTAGTTGCAAATTAGCAAGTTGTAGAAAAAACGAGATCCAGAAAGAGAGAGAGAGAGAGGTGGGAAGATGCAGATCTTCGTGAAAACCCTAATAAGGAAGACAATCACCCTTGAAGTCGATTCATTTGACACGATCGACAACGTCAAGACCAAGATCCAAGACAAATAAGGGATTCCACCTGATCAGCAGAGGTTGATCTTCGCGGGTAAGCAGCTTGAAGATGGTCGTACTCTCGCTGTCTACAATATCTTGAAAGAGTCGACACTCCATTTGGTTATTCGTCTTCGTGGTGGGATTATCGAGCCTTCTTTGATGGCTTTGGTTAGAAAGTACAATCAGGATAAGATGATCTGTCGCAAGTGCTACGCTTGTCTCCATCCCCGTACTGTGAATTGCAGGAAAAAGAAGCGTGGTCACAGCAACCAGTTGAGGCCAAATAAGAAGATCAAGTAGATGAGATTGCAGGGGCTCTTATTAGGTTTAATGTGTTGCGTATTAAGAAGGACTTCAGATGTGAAGTAAATTTAAGAAAACTAGGATTCATACCCTTCATTTGTTTCAAAATCATTTTGTTTTTATATCCACCAAAATATTAGCTTGTTTTGGGTCATTTGACATTGATTTAATTTTGCATGAAGACGTTTAATGAGCTTATAATCTGCTTTTGATTCGCCATTCAATAAGGAATTAGTATTCCTGTGAAAAAAAAAAAAAAAAACAAGTTGTAAGGGTTTTTAGATTTTTGGGTACTTAGAGTTGCAATGATTTAGATATGTAACTAAAGTATTGTAAGAGTTACAGATTTGCTGGGCTGAAAAACATTGGCTCAAAATTTTGGGCTGAAAAAAATTCACATAAACAACAATGAAAAACTTGGACTGAAAAACATTGGCCCAAAATTTTGGGCTTAATCGAGACCGGCCCGACCTGAAATTTCGGTTAATCGGGGTCACCCGAGTAGGGCTCAATCCTTAAAATTTTGGGCATTAAAATATCGAGCAAGTCCTCTGTTTGGGCTAAACGATCCAGTTAATCGGCCCGCCCAGCCCTAGTATAAAGTAAAGTTATTTATTTTTTAAATTGAACAACAAATATACATCACTGTGGGTGTCCTTAAGGGAATGGTTTTTTGTTGGGTTTGAGCTTTTTATCCCATTGAACTTGTTTTGATATGTATATATATGTGTGTGTGTATTTGTACTGATAATGCAAACGATGTGTTTTCTTAATCAAAAATGAAAATTGAAGGCTCAAAGATGATTGTGTATAGTCTCAAACATAAATTGGCTCTTCATTCAAATTGCATGTTCTCCATCAATTCTAAGTCCAACAAAAAGTAGCTCCTAAAAAAGGTACATGAATAAAATGTGTCACAACTAGTTTTTTTTTTTTTTTTCAAAAAATAAAATTATTATTATTATTATTGTGAAGGGGTTTCCTAAATGGCCTCGAGATGCGAGATAAATGTTCAACCAATCATAATCAATGATAAATAATCAATAATAATCAACAATAAAACACGCATAAAGAGGGGGATGCGTGCAGAGGAGGGAATGCACACATCGCGAGGAAAATGGAGGGTCCTCGCTGGTTTCCTTACCCATTCCTTAGACGGTTAGAATTTTCCTACAAAATAAGCCACTAAAGTTTTACGAGGCTCTCTCAAATCGAGGTACTCCCCAGATCCATCGATAAGATCTAATTCCTTATGATCATCTAATTTACAAAACTAGGAATGGCATAATAACTATTCAGTGTAGCTATCTCTGGCATGAATATGATCTCTCTATCTTTCTTACCCATTTTCTTCCTATCCTCATTAGCAAATACTTCCCCAGTGGTTTTCTCCTTTACGTTTTTGGATTGCAAGATCGTACTCTAAACTTTAAATTGAATCTAATCTATGCATAAGAACTCAACAACAAGAAGAACAAGACAAACACAAGAAAATAAGGAAGAAAACAAGAGTTGTGTTTGTTTGTTCAACTTTCAAGAATGAATTTTGATTCATTCATTGAAGGCCTCCAAAAGATAGATAACCCACACAGAAAATTTTAGTGAACCCAGAAAGAAAGCAAAGCTTGAAAAGAGAGAGGGGTGGCAGATTTTGCTTTGCAATAGTAGCAATGAGTGATGTGTGACTCAGAATAGATAGATTTAGATCACTTTTCTGAAGCTTTGATGCTTTTTATTTTAATAGTAAGTACCAGCAGCAGGGAAGAGAAGAGATAACCCAACCCAACGCAAACCATATGCTAAACTGTTGAACTAAAGTCGGTCAGAATTATCCAAAAGGAATTAGGAAATCAATGGAAAGAAGAAAAAAATTACTGAAATTGAGTGTAGAATCCAAAATTTTGGTCCCATAATCAACCTTTATTTAGTTAAGAAGATTGACTGTGATGTGACACAGAAATCAATGGCTCGGCTGCCTTCTGGGGTTCTCATGTGAGAGAGAATTGAAAAACAAACATTTGACACTCAACCAGCCAGTAACCTCATTAGCTCATATTTGCTATAACTAGGTGCTCTGTTACAACCTAAAACTAGGTGCTCTGTTATGACACTTGCCTTTATGAGATAGAAGAAAAAAGACTAAGATATACCCCCCAAATACTCAAAACTAATTTCATTTTTTTTTCTTTTTTTATTAAGCCATATCTCTCTGATGTTTGCTATCATTCATGGCCTTTAAATCCTTCTTTTGTCTATTAGGAAGAAAATTACTACATTTTTAGCCACTTAAACAACTCTGCCACTGTTATTCAACCATTTGAATCAAATTAGAGAGTTATTTCCCCATTATGATGAGCCCCCACCATTTCTTTTATGTAAACCTTAATATGATGTGGTTTATATCAGGCTCATCTCAATTGTCCAAGTGACAAAAAATAACAATTTAATCATCAAAATTACTGTGAATAAAATAGATAATGTGGCGCAGTAGATGTTGTAAAGAAAATCAAATATCTTGAAAGGGAGAACAGAAGAAATGAAAAAATTCGAAGAGAATTGTAGTAGAAGAAATAATAATAAAGATGACAATTTAGAGAAAAATATAATTTGATTAATTAATTATGGAGAATTCTAAATGTCGAGGAAATGAGCGAGGAAACCAGCGAGGGGAGTGAGGTGGAGGGAGGGGAACCATTCCCTCCCCTCGGGATGCATGCAAGAAAATTCAACACACACATCCCGAGGAAAATGAATGGTTCCCCTCCCTCCACCTCACTCCCCTCGCTCATTTCCTCGCCATCTAGCCTTACTCATTAATTATATGTTCGTTACAATGCTTAAGCTTTCACTCCTTTAATAAAAAAAATTAGTCGTACCTAAAATAGAAAACAGCTTCTATCCCAATGAGGTGTGACACACGGACATTGAAGATGAACCCACCCCACTAACATCATCATGATTCATGAGACCCCAAACCCATATTCTAAATTTTTTGCCAACATGGACGGACTATCTGTTGTCTCAAGTTTAACATTGTTTGTATCAACAACTCTTTTTCAAGTCGGTGTCTGAACTCAAATCCATCTTGAATGCTAATAAAACAGTATCAAGTGAGATTGAGTGAAGCAATTAATTTAAAGGACAAGACATGGTCTTGCATGCCTGCCAGCCAGTCCAGAGCTCAGCAAACACACTACTTTCCTTTTTCTTATACTTTCTCCTATCTCAAAACCTCTCTGGCTGCCTACTTCACTTTGGACAGATTCCTCAACTCTCTTTCTCTCTCTATCTACAGTCCAGAACATGATCCTTAGCTTCACTCATTCGTTAACTCCCCCTTTTATCAGATCCCTCCTTTAGTCCCCTCTCAATCCCTCTCCCCTTTCTTAAATTAGTGTACTAGCTCTGCTCAGTCTCTGTCTTTGACTTGCTTCCCATCTTCACACTTGGGTTTCTTCTAATTTCTCACTCACATCTGTTTTGGATCAATACTACTGGTTTTAGACTGTCTTTTGAGCTGTTGCTGAGCTGAATCAGGTGCTTTAGGACCATTTTTTCTTAAATTTTATCTGCTGCTGCTTCTTTTTCATCATCTAAGTAGCTCTAATTGCAGTTGTGTTTTGTTTTATCAAAATTTCAAGCTTTTTTTCTTCTGCAGTGGGTTCTGAGAAATGGGTATAAGTTATTTATGTTTTTTCAGTCTGTTTTGAGCTTTTAGTAAGCTAAAGTAGTAATCTTTATGAGTTTCTATCTATTCATTGTTTGTTTTGCATTATTAGGTCTCTATGTTGAAGTCCCATACCTGATAACTAATTGCATGTCTAGTCTTTAGATTTGGAGGTGTATTTGTTGAAAGAGTAGGGTTTTCTTTCTTTCTTTCTCTCTTTACCCATTTTGGAATTGTTTTACTTTTCAAAGGGGTTATGGAGTGGTTCTGTGGAGTGATTGGGGTGGTTTTACTCTCTATGGTGGCCTCAGTAAATGGTATTGGTGCTAACTGGGGAACACAAGCAACCCATCCTGTGCCACCTCCTACAGTGGTTCAACTACTTAGAGAAAATGGTATTCAGAAGGTGAAGCTCTTTGATGCAGATTATGACACTTTAAAAGCTCTAGCTAAGTCTGGTATTGAAGTCATGGTGGGTATTCCTAATGACATGCTTGCAACCATGGCCAGTGGTGTCAAGGCAGCTGAAAAATGGGTATCCAAGAATGTCTCTACACATGTCAACAATGGCGTAAACATTCGGTGAGCTTATCTTCTTTAATACCTGCAATTCCTTATCATTTCTTACCTTTTCTTGAATATTATGCATCTTCATTGGTATGTTTAGGGTTCCATAGACAATTCTTACATTCTGCATTTATATGTTATGTTCTGTTTCCCAACTAAATTTCAGTGATATATATGTTATAGACAATTCTTACTTGTTATGGAAAATGCAGATTTTAGTTATATAATTGAATAATTGATTGCCAAAAATTCCTTTTTCGTCCAAGACAACCAAATTTCTTAAAAATTAAATGTAAGAGCGAAACCAAGCCACCCTCGATGGCCAGGTTTTGGAATTACGTCACGGCATAGGTTGATGAGTTTGAATGCTGTATCTTATGTTAAAGGTTCTCAGTTCTAACATCCTTTACACGAAGCAAATATAATGAGAAACTCAAAAGAATCCAAAACCAAATATTGTCTTCTGAGATTAAGCCTAATGTACAAAGCAACTAGTAGGGTAGTAGACCTACTATCTAGTAGTTTTTTCTAATTCCCGTTGAACAGGGATAACCCCCAGCTTTTCTAAAATGAAAAAGGGATATATTTTTATAGATGCTAGGGATGGGTTTATGGAGCGTTCATATTTCATTGTCCATCTATTACTGAAAGATTGGGGTCCTTTAGGAACATCAAGGTGCCGCTTTTTTGTCAGATCCATATAATGGAGGCATAAATGTTCAGAAAACAAATTCAGGGAATGCTAATTGAGTTTCATGTAGCAATGAAATTAAGTGTACTAACTCCCCTTATGGCCTTCACTCCGGTAACTCTTCCCTCGTCTTTTGTCACTCCTTAGTAAATCGGTATGACTAGGTGAGCCAGCATATGTTGCAAGCACCAATGTATCCTAAGATCAATCACTCATCATGCTCGTTCTTTGCCACATGAGGACAAGTTTTATGATGGGAGGTTTTTTAGTCAGTCTCCTTGACTACGAGTCTATGACTCATGTGGCCCGGCCAGAAAAAGTCGTTTGGGATTTTGTGTTCAAAGCATTGTCCAGGATTAACAGCAGCGCATACTAAGAAAGTCAATGCACAGTCATGTACAATGAGACTTAAATCCAGTTTGAAGACATATTGATGATTCTAGAAGAGGCAGAATGTAACACTTAACTCAGTTTGAAGACACAGATGATTCTAGAAAAGTTAGAATGTAACAGAGAATAAACAAGAGTAGTGAAAACCTTTTAACAGGATTCGAATCGAGTAGGATTCTCTCAGCAGACCACAAACGTTTGATGTCAACCTTTTTTATTTTTTAGTCTTATTTTTTCCCCAATAATTCTCTTCTATTTTTATGTTACTTAACAGATACAGAATCCCTTAGGTTCTGACCTAAACATAGCATGTCTCAGTAGAAAAAAATTGTCATTATTATTTCATAATAAATCATCATAATCATTTCCAGTGAAAGTAGGTTACGAGGCCACTTCCATTAACTGAGAGCAAAAATGATAAAAATAAGAGATAAGAAGATGTGATGCTGTTCAGATACATGACCCTAGTTGAACTCAACAGTCAACATATAATCCCAGTTGAAGCAAATACCTTCAAGGGGTGGATCGCCCTTGAAACAAACCATGTGCTTACAAACGTCTATACGTGCAATTAAATTTACAGAATTTATTAATGGAATTCCTTTATTAGATAAGTGTGTCATTGTATCCATATCAGGTACCAGTCGATAAATCTATCAATTTTTTGTATATTTCTTTATACCAACTTTTTTTGGATACTTAGCTGTTCAGAATCCACGACAAGCCAGAGTGGGCGCTAGGTATCATAGCAAAGTACTAAACACTGTATTGGCAATTGGCATACTTAACTAGTTATAGCATTGCTTGTACGCATTGTATTCTTCGTCATTTAGTGCTACTTCAGTTTTGAGTTATTTGTCACTGGGATTGTTTCCCTTTTTTAGATTCCATATACTACAGTAGTTTTGCATGATTTACCAAACTTCTTTTTATAGGTGTGTCGCTGTAGGAAATGAACCGTTCTTGCAGACATACAATGGAACCTTCCTTAGAACGACCTTTCCTGCCCTCCAAAATGTCCAGTCAGCTCTCATAAAAGCTGGTTTGGCTAACAAAGTGAAGGTCACCATACCCCTCAATGCAGATGTCTATGAGAGTTCTACAAAAGTTCCATCTGGTGGCGACTTCCGTGCTGACATCCACGATCTCATGCTTGCCATTGTTAAGTTCTTGAGTGACAATGGAGGTCCCTTCACAGTCAACATTTACCCCTTCATAAGCCTCTACATTGACCCAAACTTTCCTGTTGATTATGCTTTCTTCGATGGTGCAGCAACACCAATTGCTGATGGTTCCAATAGCTACACCAACATGTTTGATGCAAATCATGACACTCTCGTTTGGGCTCTACAAAGAAACGGATTTGGAAACTTGCCCATCATCGTTGGAGAGATGGGGTGGCCTACTGATGGTGACAGGAATGCAAATATTCTCTATGCTCAACGTTTCAACCAAGGATTCATGACCCGTGTCTCGTCTGGGAAAGGGACCCCTATGAGACCAGGCCCTATTGATGCCTACTTGTTTAGTTTGATTGATGAGGATGCCAAGAGTATTCAGCCCGGAAATTTTGAACGACATTGGGGTATATTTTACTTTGATGGAGTCCCCAAATACCAACTTAATCTTGGAACAACAAACGCTGGCTCTTTAATTGCAGCAAAAGGCGTCCGGCATCAGGCCCAAAAGTGGTGTGTGATGTCACCGTCCGCAAAACTCGATGACCCAAGTGTGTCTCCGAGTGTTAGTTATGCATGTGGGCGTGCAGACTGCACGAGCCTTGGATATGGAACATCTTGTGGGAATTTGGATGCCCGAGGGAACATCTCATTTGCTTTTAACAGCTACTACCAGATTAATAATCAGCTTGACATAGCTTGCAAGTTCCCCAACCTTTCCATGATCACAAAAACAGACCCTTCAACTGATTCTTGCAGGTTTCCTGTAATGATTGAGCAATATTATTCAGGCAGTGAGCTGAGAATTCAGAAGCCGCAAAATCTGATCAGTCTGGTAGTGGGCCTGGTCTTCATTTGGTCAACAGTGCTATGATTTTTCTAGCCTTTTATTTGTGGACCTTTTTTTTTTTTTATAAAAATTTTCTCATTCTACTTTCAGTATTTAGTAGCTTTGTAGTTGCACTGTAGCAGAACAAGTTAGCGAGAATGGTACGATTTTTGGTGTAGAGATGGTTGGATTTTGAGCACCTTGTAAAGATGGGCATTTGAATGGTAGAAACACCAATTTATCAGGATGTTGCAGGTGAAAGGGTTAATGAGTTAAGATTTGTGCTGCTTAGATAATGACCTACGCTGCCTTCAGATAAGGTTAGGCTATGGAAGGATTTTGAAATTTCAGTTTAGATCAGATTATCTGAAGCACATAGGGTGAACTAACAAGTTCAGACTAATTCAGGATTGAGCTCATGTTTTCAGTTGAATAAAATCAGCTCCACAGGGAGAATCTGAATTCTAATTTTCAAAATTTTATGCTCATGCTCAGATTAATGGATAACTTCTACCTACAACTGCAGACTTGAATGATGAAAAAAATATCAAGTGTCCAATAGTTTGTTGTTGCTAAAAAAAAACAGACTTGAATGATGAAAAAAATATCAAGTGTCCAATAGTTTGTTGTTGCTAAAAAAAAAAAAAACCCTTTTGGTTTTTGAGCTATATCGATGCAGATCTACGGTGCCTGGTAGCACCAGGGCCAGGCACCGTAGAATTAGGGTTCAAAGATTCAACATGTAGAACTTCGTGATATTTACAATGGTTAATTAGCTGCAGTCAGAAACCAACTTCTCCATTTTTCAAGCTTGAGAAATTTTTAATTTTAGTTTTTAAGTATTGTTTATCTAGTGATTGCCAATTTGCTTCAATCATTTTCTATATTCTCTCATTTCTTTAGATAATCCTCGCAATTTGGCCATCCTAACCTGATATGAAGGAGGTTTGAGCTGAGGCCTCATAGGTTGAGGGCCGACCGCCAATCCATTTATAACGTTTTTGCAAACCTCAAACTAATGTGACGGATATTAATATAAGTTGTGAATATTAATAAACACAATTCATCACACAATAAAGGAAAAAAAAAAATCTCAAGTCATGGAAAAAAAATCTGAAGTTTTACTAGGAGACAAAGACGTTAAATAAATTTTAAAAACACGACAAAATTTCAGATCTTTGACGCAATTGTTTGAATAATTTTAAGAAAGTCGGCGAAACTATTTAGATATGGATGTCGAGAAAACATATTCATACAAGTAGTTCGTTAGTCTCAGATGTAGTTGATTAAACGAAAATGACAACTTTTCAGATAAAAGTTAAACCAAAAAATTTGAATAAAAGTTAACCTTTAAATGCCATCGCAACTCGCACGCTATTCAAAGTTTTTGTAGGCGACATATTGAATGATTTTATCAAGTCTAACCTAATAAACAAATTACTATACTTGACATACAAATCGCTTATGTGAAATACAAATTATCACACTAATACATAATTCCCATACATCTTTCTCATCTCTTTTTTTTTTCCACTATTTTTGATAAATTATGTTTTTTACACTTTTGCTACAATAAAATAAAAAAAAACTAAAATTATTGACAACTATTGATGGTAGAATAAAGTTGAGGTTGATTAAAAAATGTCTCCTTTTTTTTAAATTATTTATTTATTTATTTTGTGGAATTGATTAAAAATGATAAGGATGGTTTTATGAGGCCAGTTACAATAAAACCACCAAGTAGGTAAGCAAAATTAGTCTGGACCCTTTGCTTTGCATTGTAAATTGGGGACAAGACGAGATGGGATGAGCAGAACTGAAAATCTCCATCGTAATTTCATCCCACTTAGATCGGGATAGGATGGGATGGGATTGAGATGAGTTTTATCATTCCCAACAAAATCAAAACAAATTCGAAATAGGAACGAGACGGGATGCGATGCCCACCGCTTTATAAAGTCGGTTGGCGCCCACTGCCCCCACACATTCAGTAAGTACCACCACACCACAGACCACAGACCACAGAGCACACGTTATTTCTCATGCTCTCTCTATTTTTCTTCTCGTCACTCTGAACTCTCATCTCTCCCTCTAGGGTTTCTAAAAAACCTATCTTTCTTCTTCTTCACAAATCCTTAACCACTTTCTCTCTCTCTCTCTCTCTGCATCTCTACGAATGGCCGCGGAACCAGTCGAGAACGGCAGCACAGCCGTGTCAGGATCTGAGCAAGTTCCGCCTGTGTCAGAGACCAACACCCCCGAGTCCGACACACCAGCGACAGAGACAGTGGCTGCGGAGAAGAAGTGGCCTGGTTGGCCTGGTGACAGCGTTTATCGGTTAGTGGTTCCGGTTCTGAAGGTGGGGAGTATTATTGGAAGAAAGGGGGAACTGATCAAGAAGCTTTGTGAGGAAACCAAGGCTCGTGTTCGCATTCTCGAAGGCGCTCTCGGTACCGCTGATCGCATTGTCAGTATTCTCTCAACTCAAACTTCTTTTCTTTTCTCAATTTTAACGACGACCTTATTTTAGTATAAAGTACCAATCTTTTCTGTTTTTGTCATTCGTTTCGAAATTTAGTCCGCATTCAATTCTCTTTTACGAAATTGTTGCTACTTTAACTTTAACAAGGAGGAGTTTGGTCAGTTCACACTTTATTTGTTTATTTTGCAATTTATACCTTGATGTGCGTGCGTGTGTGTGTGTGTGTGTGTTTGTCATTGATTGTTGTGGAAGAAATAGTTTATGGATGTATCACTTTTCTTTTTTGTTTCTGAGTTTGGGCTTGATCCACAAATTCTCTGGGTGATTTTTCAGGTGTTAATCTCTGGAAAAGAAGAGCCAGATGCACGCATACCACCTGCAATGAATGCTGTACTGAGAGTATTTAAGCGTATTAGTGGAATGGGTGAGACAGAAGCTGAAGGTACGGCTGCTGCCACTGCACCATGTTCGGTTCGCCTGTTGGTGGCAACATCACAAGCCATTAATTTGATTGGAAAGCAAGGTTCACAAATTAAGTCTATACAAGAGAGTACCGGTGCCTCTGTTCGAGTTCTATCTGGAGGTAATTCTTGAATGTGAACTTTTTTTTTTTCCAAGAATTTTATAACAATCGCATTTCATGCATGATGGTTTATATGCACTCCTATAATTTCATCTGATATGAACTTGCAAAGGAGCACTATTCTTACCATGTTGTCACTTGGGATCTATTTAAAAAGGCACATTGAAAGGGTCTTTCCAAAGGGTTGTAAACAGGACCTATGCACACCTTGGCATCCTCAGACTGTGTTTGTGTTTTTGTTCTGTGTGAACCTTTTGCTCTTTGTATTCCAGGAAATTCATTGTTGTAGTATTAGTTATTATTGTTGTTTTATCAAAAGCTTGTATCCCGTATTTCCTGTCATTCGTCATGATAACTTTATATGATACAGATTATTTGAATTTATGATGCCAGTTATTGCCAAGTTGAATCATATTGTGAAACATGATTTTTCAAGTTTTTCTTCAAAATGATTCTCCCCCCTCGCTCGAATCCTAGGTTAGCATAGCAGGCATTACTTGGTATAAACAGAGCCGATGGCAACGAAAGAGATTACTGGTTAAAAGAGAAGTAGGTTTCACCTACTTTGATTTGATTATGAAATAAAATGTATTTGGTACCATCTATTCCTTTGGTGGTAAAAAATTTGAAGCAAGCTGAATGCATTTGAAGCGATTGCTTGATAAAAGGATCATGTTATGCTTGTTGGATCAAAGAATTGAAATTATTTCTACGGATTTAAAGATGAAGATGGTAGAATGGTCAGCTTTCTTAGTATGTAGGTGTTTTCACTAACTGCATAGGCTGCGGTTGAATTAGTTGTTTCCAAAGGAAACAGATAAGCTGCAGCTCGATCTCATGAGAAACTCCCTTTTCTTGCTCGTATGGAAGAAGTCCCCTCCATAGTTTCCTTGAACCATATTGCCTTGGATATGCTACGATAAATTGTGACAAATGTTTTCGTTGTCCATAAACTCGTGAAATACTTTCACAAATTTAAGTGTACACAACTGAGATCATTAACCTAATGGTCACAACCAGCAAGTTCAAGTTGTGCTAGTCTCTCCTATTTATCTGGGCACCTTGCTGCTATTAGTGTTGTATGAATCGCAGAAATTCGTGAGTCAAATCGCCAATTTGACTCGAATCGGTTTACAACCGATCTAAATCACCAACTAAATCGCTTTGCACACAAATCGCTCTGAATTGTGGCCGATTCAACACTTAATCGCTAAATCGCGATTATGAGTAAATCATGTGATTAAAGTTATAAGAGGAGGAAGAGGTACAAAGAGATGTGAAGAGGAGGAAGAGGTACGGAAAAACGATTAAAACTTATCCAAACTTGTGATTAAAGTAATCTCTGTGAGAAGACTGTGATGTATAGAAGAAAAAAAATTCTACTCACTTTTGTTTTTCTTCACCTTGATTACTCTCATTGTGTCATCTTCTTGGAACCATATTCAATCATCCAAATTGAACCAGATGGAAAGAGAGTGGGAGTCAAACAAGAGAGTTGGAAGCCTCAACGAACCAGAAGAGTCGGACTAGAGAAAGAGAGTCGAAGCATATCAACATATTGGACATGGAGTCGAACTGGCTCTCACAAATTGCACCAGATCTCCTGTAACAACAAATTTCGCACCAGAAAGCAAAACAATTTCTCTACTCATATCTGATTGAACCAAAAACTCTAGTGTGGGCATGCAAATTGAGTCATTCATTCAATGGCAACCCTTGTAAATTGAATTAAATATCAAGGGCAGGAACAAAAAAGTTAGGTGGATTGATGGGGGACCCTAGGAGCTGTAAAGAAAGAAAGTGGTTCCCAAAAAAGCACAGTCCTCGTGTCTGGCACCAGTCAAACCATCATTTCTCTCCCTTACTGTTTGGTTAAAACAATACCATAAACAACTAAAAAGTGGAATTGAAAATTTATAAAAATGTAAAGATTTTGGTTACACAATTTTTTCATTGGGAACTTTACTGATGTTTACTAGGATGATGTTCCCATCTTTGGATGGAGCCCATGATATCTAATGATGTAGCTTTTGGGCATTATTTCGGAAATGAAATATGTTCCAAATCATTAATTCTAAGAATTGTTAGAAAATTTAGATTTTGCTTTTAAAGTTACTTTCGATTGACTTTTAGTTATATCTATGTATATAATATATAACATATAATATATATATAGTATTATTATAAATCTTAGGATTTACGATTAAATCTAACTCTTACACGTAACGATTTACAATACGATTCACTAACATTGGCTGCTATCACATGTCACTACTGGCTAGGAAGTGACTCTCGAGCGCGAGTCTTAATATTTTTCTGCTGGAAATTGAGTCTCCCTTCCTCTCCTTTTTCAATCAAGACACTTGATGCAAAGCGAGTCACTACACAATCCTTCCTTCAATAGATTGTCTGATTAATGAAGTTCCAGGTGGTCTATGTTATCAAATCTTCCATTGCTTCCTATTGGAGCAAGCTGCATCAGATTTGCCTCACAGATTGAGGAATGGACCTTTGACGTGTTTTCGTGTTCATAGCAATTAGTACTTAGTCTATAGCGACCTTGGTAGCTGTTATTTTGCAAATGAATATGCTTGACATACTTAGCCAAATGTGCTGTCAATAGATTTATACTAAACATCTGGGATATCTTCACTTACAAACTTGCTTATTGTAACCCAACTTCATTTTAACTCCGTATGATTTCAACTTGTTTTGCTAGAGGAAATGCCACTCTATGCTACTTCTGATGAAAGAATAGTAGAGATACAAGGAGAAACATTGAAGGTTTACAATGCACTGGAAGCTGTAACTGGTCACCTGCGGAAGTTCTTGGTTGACCACAGCGTTATTCCATTGTTTGAGAAGAGTGTGAGTTTATTGGCAACCTATTTCTTGAGTCATATATCTGTCACTTTAATGTGCTAATACCTTTATTGTGGTATGCTGATCAGGGTAATGCAACAGCTTCTCAAGAACGTACAGTAGACGCCTGGGCTGATAAAACACAACCTTTTCAACCTTCTTCTAAAACAAGCATTACCAGTGATTATCCTCTGTCACTGAAAAGAGAATCATTATTTCTTGACCGCGAAACTCAGCTGGACTCACAAATGCAACACTCTAGTCTGTCGTTGTATGGACAAGACCCTGCACTTTCTGGGCTACGTTCGTCGGGACTTGGCCGTGCTGCTCCCATAGTTACTCAGGTTTTTATTTTGATTTAGCTGATATATTTGTTAAGAAGTAAACCTGGTGGTGGTGGATATTTCCATTTTTTACGAATGATTTCCTCCGACCATCCTCACAAATCCCCCCCCTCCCATCGATTATAAATGTTTTAGTTTGCTTTTGTTTGAATGCTTCAGCAATAGCATTAACTGCAGATTCTAAACTGCTGCTTTCTTGATTCAGATTACCCAAACAATGCAAATTCCATTGTCTTATGCTGAGGATATTATTGGCATTGGAGGAGCAAACATTGCATACATTCGGCGGACCAGTGGAGCTATTCTCACTGTTCAAGAGAGTAGAGGTTTGCCTGATGAGATTGTAGTGGAGATCAAGGGAACTACATCCCAGGTTCATACAGCCCAACAATTAATTCATGTAAGTGTCTCACTTTGTTTTTAGTCATCTACTTTTTATGCTGTGCTTGTTCAATATTAGTGAGGAGAGGGGAATGAAAAGCATGTTGAAGTGACACTGCATGTTACTGTTTGTAGGACTTCATTGCCGGCCACAAGGAACCAGTTGCAAGCAGCTATGGGCACATAGATTCAGGTTTGAGGTCATCCTCTTATTCTCAGCAGGGCAATAACCCCTATCCTTCGTCATCCTTGGCACCACCATCATACGGAGGATACGGGTCTTCGGGTGTGGGAGGATACGGGTCTTCTGGTTTGGGAGGATACAGTAGCTTCAGGCTCTAAATAGGTGGCTCAGTCATCAAATAGTTCCTTGTATTGACAAACTCCTTTCACTGCTGCCGGACATTCCTGTTTAGAAATGAGATGCTGTTTTCGACCTAACATGTAAAGTTCTAGAGATGAACGTGTTTCAACACTCTTAAGTGGGTCATCAAGGAATATGATGTCATGTTGACAAAAGTGGTGTTATGTTTATCATATTAGGAAAACTTTGTTTTTATTATAGTGAGACCTTTATGTTGTGTTACTTGCAGTGTAAGCCATTTAATTCTTGCATTAGGTTGTTATATTCTCTTATTTTCTTGGTGGTTTCTAGCTTCTCATGTCCGTCCACCTAGTCAGGGCACTTCTCTCACTTGTAGCAAATCTGATCACTTTGCCATTGCCTGCTGTATTACATTGCACATTCTCCTTTTTGTTTCTAAGGTTTATGTGAGATTTCTTTGTGGTATGTGGTATTCTTTCTGCATCACAAATATCACATATAACTGGATTTGTTACAGTCAAGTGTCATAGAATAGTGTGACATGGAAAAGCTATATTTAGTTTATTGTGACATGGAAAGCTATATTTAGTAAACAAACGTATGGTTTCCTCTGGGTTTTATTGACATATTTGTGATTTTCTAGCTTTACAGGGTTCTATTGATCTTCCAAATCTGGTTGCCTTTTTTGAATTTTTTTTTTATTGCCTCTTAAGTAGGCGAGTTCTTACCAAACACTGCTGCTTGAGGTGTATCCAAATCGCTGCAGAGTCATCCTTGATGCCTCCATGTAGACATTACTCATTAGTAAGCTCCAAGTTGTTCTGAAGCTCATGAAGGATCATCCTACTTGCAGCATGTAGACATGATCGAATGCAAGTTGGTAGTCGGGTTTGTTGGGCTTAGTCTTCTTTGAGGGGAGTACTACCAGCCCAAGGGTGGCGATGTTGTCCTTGAGTGCATGCCTGCCTACTTCCATCAAGTCTTGGCTTACTGAAATTCCTTGTCCACCTTCTGCATCTTCCTTTGTATGGATGCACTTGAAACTGCGATTTTCCAGTCCTGTGTGGGTGTGGACAAGCTGTTGTCCAACAACAGAAAACATTGTCTTAGTTTCACCATTCAATATTCATAAATCCGGAGAGACAAGAGATTACTTATTGTTGCAGGTGCTAATCAGTGGGTGCTAACACATATAAAAGTTCTGAAGTATTTACCCTAGATGTAGGAGGAAGTCTAGTGATTTTAAGGAGTCTAGAATTTTATGCACCACCAAGTGTTGCATGTTCTTAAGATTTCCCATTTTAAGTGATATCTGTGTGATTTGCAGTCTAACTGGTTAAAACTTACATGCTTGAGCTCATACTTGGAGTACCACCTGTCATGACAATGATTAGAGGAACATGGCAGCAGCACCCATTGGGAAAAAGCAGATGGGAAGAAGCATGTTCTTATCTTTGCCCATGTACCAAGTATGGCTAACAACCTCAGTACTCACCACCAGTGCATCTGACCCAGGGTGTGCACAGAGCATGTCTTTGCCTTGGCCAGATCAATTGTGAAGGCCCCAGCTGCACACCCTATTCCCCCAAGGTTGAAGCTATGTATGTTGTATCAAACTTTGTAGTGATTAACCACCATTGCAGAGAGAGATGGGGTGGTTTTTAAAGTCCCACAGTCGACAAGGATATTGATGTCCTTGGCCCTAATCCCAGTTTTGGCAAGTAGGTCATCTATTGCTCCAAAGATAACCATTGCTGCTTATTCACGCCCATCTTTGAGTGTGATCTTGTGACCTGGGAGGAACACTGATTTTGGCAAGTAGGTCTTCTCACCTATGCCGATTTCTTTAGGATCCGGTGCTGAAATGCAATAGCAGAGTCATTAAAGTTGCCAGGTTTTTTAGCTAGTTCAATGAATTTTTCCTTTGATACCTGGATTCATTTGGGAGAAAGTGTATTCGTTGATGTATCTGACATAAGATACAGAGGAGTGAGTTGAAAAAGAAAAGGAAGCACACCTTAAGTTCAGCTGGCGGGGGATAACAAGCGAAGTTGAGTAAATAAGTAGGCTGTGGGGTTAAATCAAGATAAACATTCACCATTACAGCCACCAATCCCATAGCAGAGATTGCGTGTATAATGCCATATCTTGAAGAAAATTCTTTCCAGGAGGTTAAATTTACCATCTCAGCCCCAATGACCAGAACCAGAACTGGTGCAATAACAATGTAAATACCATGGTCAATTAGGTAAGTATATGCTAGCTTGACATACTTGAGATTAACTGAGTTGAGAAAATCTGGAATGCCACGTTCAATCTTAACTGAGAAACTTGAGAATCCCAGTATCTGGACCTGATCCCTTCACGCCTTGATTTACAGTCTCTGTTGAGTAAAGTTCAATAGCCATGATAGTTCGTTGTGGTGGGGGAGTTATCTTAGTGAAATTGGGGATTAAGATGGTCATGGGGAGTCGGATGTTTAGTGTGATCTATCAAATTTATATATCAATGTTAGTAGGTATTATATGTAACTGAAAGCTGGCTCTATGTTCATGAATGCGTAGAGGTAGCAGGGTTGGAGCCGCAAAGGAGGCCCCTATGACTAAAGAGACTTGTTTCTTTTTGTTTGTGTTTTGTTCTCACTTGTTTGTCTGTGTTGTTGTTGATTGGTTTCTTTGAGCAACCATCCTACACCGGATATGTGGGCTTTCCAAATGTGTAGGCGTTCATCTTGCACCATTGATAGATATGTCACTGAATTGTACAAGAGCAAGGTGTAGAACTCCAGTATCTTTCAACACCGACATTTTGTTCTGAAGCAGGGAGTACATTCTGAACATAATTACTAACAAAAACTAACATGCGCTTTCTGACATATGGTGGATATTAAGTTTTTCTACCACCCGAGAATTCATACATGACATGGTTAGGTTGATCTTAGCTTAGACCATTTCATTTAGTTTTCTCTTAAAATTGAATCCATGTAGTCATCAAGTGAATGTGTAAATACCAATATGATCATTCACGTAGTCAGGGCACTCCTACTTGTAAGCGGCTCTGGTTGTTCATTGATTGGATTATGGATGCTATTGCCTGCTGTATGCATTACACATTCTTTCTTGTTTGTTTCTGGGATTTGTTTGAGATTTCGTTCTGGTTTGTGGCAACTGGATTTGACATTACAGTTGGCGTCATAGAATAGTAAGTAATGGAAAACCTATTATTAGTAAACAATTATGTGCAGGAAATATGATTTCCTCAAAGTGTTTTATTGGCATCTTTGTGATTTTCTAGTTTTACAGGGTTCTGTTGACATCTATGTTTACTTAGTTCACAGTGATGATCTACTGCTCTATCCAAGGGTTGCGTGGTCCAGTGCGAGCCTTCTTAAGAGCCTTCCAGATGACACTGTTACATTTGAACCCTGAACCGAAATTGATCTGCCAGATCCGATCGCCTTTTTTGATTTTTTTATTTGCCTCTAAGTAGGCGAGTTCATACCAAACACTGCTACTTGATGTGTTTCCAAATCGCTGTAGAGTCATCCTTGATGCCTCCATGTACTCATTAGTAAGCTCCAAGTTCTTTTGAAGCTCATCAAGGATCATCCTACTTGCAGCAAGTATGCAGACATGCTCGAATGCAAGTTGGTAGTCGGGTTTGCCGGGCTTAGTCTTCTTTGAGGGGAGTGCTAGCGGCCCAAGGGTGGTGATCTTGTCCTTGAATGCATGCCTGCCTACTTCCATCAAGTCTTTGCTTACTGAAATTCCTCGTCTACCTTCTGCATCTTCCTTTGTATGGATGCACTTTAAACTGCGATTTTCCATTCCTGTGTGGTTGCGGCCAAGCTATTGTCCAACAACAGAAAACATTGTCTCTTAGTTTTACCATTCAGTATTCGTAAATCTTGAGAGAAGAGATTACTTATTGTTGCAGGTGCTATCACATATAAAAGTTATAATCTTTACTCTAATTGTAGGAGGGAGTCTAGAAGTTCATGCACCAACAAGTGTTGCATGGTCTTAAAATTTCCCATTTTAAGCGATATCTGCGTGATTTGCAGTAACTACTGGTCAAAACTTACATGCTTGAGCTCATACTTGGAGTACCACCTGTCACGCAGACGATTAGAGAGCAACATGGCAGCGGCACCCATACGGAAAAAGCAGTTAGGAAGAAGCATGTCCTTATCTTTGCCCATGTACCAAGTATGGCTCACAACTTCAGTACTCACTACCAGTGCATATGTCCCAGGGTGTGCACTGAGCATGTCTTTGGCCAGATCAATTGCAATGCCCCCAGCTGCACACCCCATTCCCCCAAGGTTGAAGCTATGTATATTGGGTCGAAGTTTGTAGTGATTCACCACCATTGCAGAGAGAGACGGGGTCGTGTTTAAAGTCCCACAGTTGACAACAAGGATATTGATGTCCTTGGCCCTAATCCCAGTTTTGGCAAGTAGGTCATCTATGGCTCCAAAGATAACCATTGCAGCTTCGTCCCGCCCATCTTTGAGTGTGATCCTGTGACCTGGGTGGAACACTGATTTTGGCAAGTAGGTCTCGTCACCTATGCCTGAATTCTTTAGGACTCGGTGTTGAAATTCAATAGCAGAGTCGTCAAAGTTGCCAGATTTTTTAGCTAGCTCAATGAAATTTTCCTTCGATACCTGGATTCATTTGGGAGAAATCAGTGAACTTGTAGATGTGTATAAGAAACAGAGGAGTGAGTTGAAAAGAAAAGAAAGTACACCTTAAGTTCAGCTGGTGGGCGGTAACAAGAGAAGTCGAGTAAATAAGTAGGCCGTGGGGTTATATTAAGATAAACATACACCATTACAGCCACCAACCCCATAGCAGAGACTGCATGTATAATGCCATATCTTGAAGAAAATTCTTCCCAGGAGTTTAAATTTCCCATCTCAGCTCCAATGATCAGAACCAGAACTGGTGCCATAACAAGATAAAGACCATGGTCAATTAGGTAAGTATATCCTAGTTTGACATACTTGAGATTAACCGAGTTGAGAAAATCTGGAATGCCACGTTTAACCTTCACTGAGAAACTCAGTGACCCTTTATCTGGGCCTGATCCCTTCACACCTTGGTTTACGATCTCTGTTGAGAGAAGTTCTTTGGCCATGACTGTTCGTCTTGGTTGGGTATTAGCTTAGTGAAATTAGAGATTAAGATGGTCATGCAGTGTAGATCTACCAAATTTATATGTCAATGTTAGTTGGTAACTGAAAGCAGGTGATATGCGCATGAATGCATAGAGGTAGCAGGTTTGTAGCCGCAAAGGAGGCCATATGACTAAAGAGACTTGTTTCATTTGCACTTGTTTGTCTGGGTTGTTGTGGATTGATTTTTAGTAACAATCCTGCACGGATGTGTGGGCTGTGAGTCTTCATCTCGTACCATTGATTGATATGTTCACTGTATGAAACTTGACTAATGAGTAATGAATGATCCACTGATAAAGAGTACAGTCAGTATGTTTAGTGTAGTCGACGGTCTACCAAATATATGTTGTTTTCTGCCATATGGTATAGATTAATTTTTCTACCACCAGAGAATTCATACATGACATGCCAAGGCTGATCTTGGTTTCATTCAATTTTCTCTTAAAATTTGATACATGTAGTCATTACATGAATAAGTTTGTACCTTGCATAACTGTTTTGCTTTATTAACAGCTACTGTTTTCTGGTTAAACTAATTTGAGAGGCATTTCTTGATTTTGGAAGGAGAAAAACTTTCCAACTGATTTCTCATTTATCTGTAATGGAGAAGATGAAGTCTCCTGGACTGCAATGATCGCAGGTTGTGTTATGAACCAAATGTTATAATATGTGGCTCAACTATTTCAAGCCATGCAAGTTGAAGGGTTTATTTAAACCAAACAGAGTGACCATGACTGCAGTTTTACCAGCTTGTGCCGTATTAAGTGTTATGAAAACATCAGAAACAGAATCATGGGTTTGCATTTCGCCATGGGTTTGAGTCAGAATCTTACCTTGCTGCAGTGCTGCAGTTCTAATAGACATGTACTGCAAATGTGAGGGAGCTAGAGTATGCTTCTTTAGTTTTTGAGAGATCAGAAGAAAGAGATATTGTGATGTGGAGAACTATGATCAGAAATTATTCACACTAGTGAGGAGAATGCCAGAGCAATTGAGCTTTTTAACCGAATGCAGATGGAGGGGATGAACCCAAACTCTGTAACCCTATTGGCAGTTATAAATTCGGACCTTTTTATTGGAAATGGATACGGTCGAGTAGAGCGTGATTAAGAGTTGAACGAAAAGTCATTCCTGATCATGACTTGATAACCAAGTTGATGCAAGTTTTCCCATATGTTTCCTACCAAAACCCGGTATGGGACGAAACACCTTCAAGAGTAATACATACTCCAGCTTCTCTTGAGCACACACAGCTTCCCAGTTGAATCTTATACCATACTCGACCATTAGTTTGTAGATTATCTTAAATCCTTTCACTAAAATTTATCTACTCGGAAAGAAAGTTATGTCAAAATGACAGTTATTGCACTGCACATTGCTCTATTCAAGGCAAGTCAGACACCATACATTGTCACAGAAAATCTTCAGAACCCATAAACAACTCAAAATATAACATGGGTGATAGTATCATCAATTGGTTTAGTAATGAAATAAAGTAAACCCTATCGTATGTAGTGCATGAAGTTATATGCAAAAGGCAGCTTAGAAACCAGAACAAGTTGCATGAAAATCCAACAGGGCACTCTTAAAATAACTCATTGAAATATAGAGAATGCAATTCATGAAGCTGACTATCCTTCAGTAAATGAACTAAAACCCAGATTGGCTTACAAGTTATGATTAGTAACAAGTTGGACCAAAACACATGGCAGTGCATTAAGTGATAGGCTTTAACTCCAGAAATATGATGATTACAGTTCTATAAGTTCTATCCAGACCTTAAGAGGTCAGAGACACGGTTGCTTCAGTTTTGCTGCTAGGAACAGCACTTGGCGGGACATAGATGCGTGCTTTCTTCAAAATTTCTGCAACAACCCAAAACTTTCTTTTGCTTAATGGCCTTGAAGGATCCAATCTTACCTGCAAAAAAATCGACAGATAAAATGTTATTGACTTTCACTTCTTAGAAAAAAACTTTACATCTTGGATACTGTATAAGAAAAAGATAAACTGTGCCAGATATATACCAAAACACTTCTTCATATTAGGGCTGTGGCTATGTCCATTTGGCTAGCAAGAGGGACAAATTTCCAGTTTTCCACTAGGAACATAGCACTGATGATGTGAAGAACCAAAGGGGGTGGGGGTTATTTAAACTCTTTTAGTTATTTTACGTCAATCATCATGCTGTACACAATCTATAAAAGGGGGGACTTGGAAGAAGAACTATTACGTCTACACCAATAAGTATTTCAAACACACCCACCCTAAAATCCGTATAGAAAACCAAGCCCTCTCTTTTGGTTGGTCGGAAACCAACGTTTATCAGAGAACAAAGCTAAATTGACATCAAGTACTCTTCAGACGATAACAAAAGTAATTGAAAGAAGCAATAAAGTCAAAATGGAAACCATAAAGAGTAACACATAGCTGTTAAGGCTGATGCTATTCATTAAGGGCTAGATCGATAAATTAAATCCCTGTCAACTACGGCCCAGTACCATTGCATACAATTCCAACAAACAAACTAACAACCACTTGCTCCAGATAAAAGTAACCTTGCTTCATGTACGTTCATTATACCTTTATATATAGTCAGAGTATAATTGACTCTCCTATACAACGGGAATCCAAATTCTTTTGTGTGATCTAACTGCCCAAATATAGCATGCAGAAACACCCCTTCAATGTACATTAGATCGCACACTGCCATTAAAGCTAAGAAGAAGGAAGTTTGGCATTAAGAACTTTAAGAAGTCCGACTACTCACTAATTTAGAATGGTTGGCAAGGAAAGTTTTATGAGGACAAAAAAAAAATACAAAAAATAAAAATAAAAATGGTGAACATTCTTGAGAGGTTTACCTGCAAAAATGAAGACAAGGGCAGCTAGCTTAATGAGGAATATGTTAGGCATTAAAGTAAAGATCTCCCCATCAGATGAAGATAAATGCTTTTGATCAATCACCCGGGATGGATCCTTCTCAGCCCTACCTGTGTCCATGGTTTCTAGCAGTGACAGGCAAATGGAGGATTTAGGGTCTATTGGAAGCTCAGAAGGGAATAAGAAACTGATAATGAAGAAGCAGGGAGTGATGGAAATGAGGTAGTTGCTGAAACAACAATATAAACTAATAGTAAATGGGGATATGCCAATGAAGTGGAGAATTTTGGAATTATGAGTTTAAAGCCATGAAACCAAGCCTTTAGTGAGGAGGCAGGTGGGCTGAAAGATGATTCAATCAATAAAGAGATCCACACCATGCTAGTGGTATGTACATCATGAAGATGGAGTAGGCCTGGGCAAGAATCCTGGTCCGACCGGACCAGTTTGAACCGAGACCAACCGATTTCTACCATTTCCATCCCGGTCCCGGACCCTAGTTCCACAAATTCAGTCCCAGACCCACCCAGTTACTGTAGCATACCCAGCCACAGACCTCGCTCACGCAATACACTCTCCCTTTATTTCGCCCGACCTCATAATCACAATCACCCCTCACATCACACAATTGCCTCTCTTTTCTCGCCCAGCAGATCACAGCTAATAGTCCCGATCTAATTGACAACCTCCCGCAGCAGCAACCGATCAACTCCTTCCCTGCCGCTGTCCAGCCCCACCAGCAAGCTGATCGCAGCTCCTCTCAGCCTCTGTCTCTGACGATTGATGGTCACGATTTGTTGTCAGAAAGCCCTGACCTGACGAACTTTCAAAGTACATCACCCCACATGCCCATTCAAACTCATAGTCACACCCAAACTTTTCTTTTTCTTTACCCCACACAACTCTCATTGCCACCCATCATCTCTTCTACGACTCAACTTTCCTCAAACCACCAACACCCCACTCTCAAAATCTCACCTTTTACTTAATTTCCAACCAATATCAACCAATACTCATTGAGACTCCACAACACCGCCACCCACTCTCTCAACCTCGCCATACACCGCCCCTCTCTCTCTCCCACACAACCGTTGCCCCCCTCTATTCTCTCCTCGCCGCACACCACACACATAGCCACGCAGTAGCATCGATCGCCTCTATTTCCATGATTGTCCCTCTCTCTTGCAACCCCATTGTCGCTGGCCAACACCGATTGTCGCAATCCCCTTCTCTATGCACAACTCCCTCTCTCACCAAGCCTCCTTCTCACTGCACACAGCCACAACCACAGCCACAGTCGATCGCAGCAGCCCTCTCTCACGCAGAGTAGCAAGTCAATCGCCGACACACAGCCAACCTTCGAAGTCCCCAATTTCAACAGGGATGGCATGGTTTCATCCCGGTTCAAACTGGTTCTATCCAAAAAATTCTTCTATCCCAAACCGTTCCGTCCCGTTTCACTGGACCGGGACAAACTCAATCTCAGACCGTGCCCACCCCTAAGATGGAGGTGAATCATATCTCTACGATGTTGCAGTTCAAAAGATGATTCCAAGAGGGTGGCTAAAAGTATCTATGGACCATATTTACGAGAATTAGATTGGATACCTGACAAACATGAAGTGATATGGGAGACGTGTGATATCCCGCGGATAGGGAAAATTTAAGGTATCGGGTTTAACAACAATTGCACTATTGTCTACTGAAGCCCGACTAACTTCTAAGACCTCTTTCCACGATAATAGCCTTAATCAATGGAACTGGAAGATGAAAGTAGCCTACAAAATAGAGCAAACAATTTTTTTTTTCACATATGGGAATAAGAAAGTTATAGGTTTCATGGCTTAAGATGATAGTATTTGCATTTTGAATTTTCATCTCATTAATGAAGTACTACTGGGCAATGCTTTTGTTGGGAGCTAATGAATTGAAATAATCAACTAATTTCAGCAACAAAATTTTGGATATAGGGCAATTGGCGATGGATTATTGGTCTTAATATGGCATTGTCGCTCACCCATCCCATTCTCTAGGAAACCCATTTCCCATGTTTTGTTTGTCAATTGGGGAAAAAATCGAGTAGTCAAAAAATATCTTTAAACTCGGCCTTTGTACTCCTGTATCTCTGTATTTCAGTAAAAAAATTTAACCTTAAAAAAAGTGTTGAACAAGAGAGTATTACTCTGTCACCAATGTTGCACTCATTGCTCTCATCGTGAGCCATAAACTTGCTGGTTCTTTTAATATATCGGTTGTAGAGCTTGTGATGGAAGAGCCGATCAACAGCAACCACTACAGATTTTTGCATCTTGTTTGAAACAACCATGCCCACCACTGGCTTCATTGCTTCTTGGTATCCTTAAAAGTGTAGGACTGATTGATTCATGCCAAAAAAGAATAAACTTTTTAGCAAGGAAGTTTTACAATAAAATAAAACTATATTATGACACTCTAAGCTAGACTGAAAAAAAAAAGGGGTAAACCTATGATAACAACATGAACAAAATTTCCACATAAAAAATATGATTTCGAAACAAACATTTTACATAAAAGTTCGAGGGACGTTTGTTATTGCATAGTATTCTTAAAAGGGTGTTATATTTTTCAAATTTTACACCTCACAGGCAAAAGGGAAAAAACACAAACACCCCTTTTAGAGTTGATCGCATTGCAGCATTTAATCAAACACCCAGTGAACAAACTACGGCATGAAACCCTACGATTGCCTATAACTACAAATCAGGGAGAAACACTGCGAATTAAAGAAAACCCATTACTAAATAATCACAATTGTTTGAATGGGATGAGAACAAACAAAACGAAGTTTACCCATATATATGGAACGTAGAGAATACTTACATGAAAACAGAACAAGAGAGAGTGGGCGAGTGGTGTGGGGTTGTTGTGGAACCTAGTAATCCGATTCACCGTGCGATGGAACTACTCAACTACAATTGCACACAACTACAAAGATGAAGGATCAGAGAATGGTGAATATTTAGATGTGCAGGAATCGGAAAACAACGGGAGGTGACCCTAAAATAGCTAATAGAAGGGTTTAGGTTTTATTTTTTGGCAATTTGCATTTTTCCCCTATAATAAAATAGCTAATAGAAGGTGACCCTAAAATGAATTGGTATTGCACTTTGCCTCTAAAATTAGCAATCAACGTGCTCTAATCTAAAGTTGAGATTTAATATTTTGTATCTCAAAAAATTTACTGAAAAATGTTCAATTAAAATGATAAGCATATATCGATAAAAATCTAACAAGTATTAAAAAATTGTCTTCTTTGCCAACCCACTCATCCCCCTCCTCCCTCTCGGCTAATTGAATTTCCTATCACCATCTTCCTGCTTTCATGTTTCAGTATCCCTTGGCCTCCACTAACACTATCAGCTTCTCCCACCATCTTCCTCTCTTTCCTTCTTCACCGCTCTCCCTCTATTTCTTCAATCTCAAGATTAATTTAATTACTTTTGCAATTTTACCATTCATTACAATTAGGGTTTAAAATTGAATTGACTTTTATCAATTTCAAAATTTTAAACCGAACATTTAGAAAGCCGAACCAATCTTAATTTATATAAATCACAAATTGAACTGACCGACTAACTGTTACTATAACAGAAATAAAACTGAACTGATCACTGGATTACACGTATTAGGGAAATTCTAAATGGCGAGGAAACGAGCGAGGAGAGGGAGGTGGCGGGGTGGGAGCCGTCCACCCCTCTCAGAATGCACGCACAAAAAATTACAGCACGCATCCCGAGCGGGGTGGACGGCTCCCACCCCGCCACCTCCCTCCCCTCGCTCGTTTCCTCGCCCATTTCCTCACTCTCTAGCCTCACTCCACGTATTATACTAGTGGAATACCCGTGCCGTTGGCACTATCGCAGAGTACATCATACTTAAACGGCTATGTTGAATACTCAAATTTGTGGTTTTATTTAAATTTATAAAAACACTTGCATAATTTTCTAGGACAACAGTTATGATGAATTAATTTTGTAAAAATTTAATACTATTGAACAGTAAAACAATGTTAATAAATCTGATCAATGCAACCTATGTGCTAAGAAATTTAATCTCCACCAAATGTCAGCTTAACTAAAAATACGAAGAATTTGTTCAAATAAAGAAGAATTTAGGAGAGTTTGTTCAAATAAAGAAGAAACATACTTTGTTCAAATCTCTCTCATCTTGCAACTCTCCATATGCATGAACATCAAGTTGTTGAGTTTATGAGATTTTGAGTTTTTGAGATTCTGACATCCTTCTTCTTCTTCGACATCAACTTCGATTCTCTACAGCTAAAACCCTAACTTTCAATAGGGTAATTTATTCACTCTCTTTTTAATGTTTTTCGATTCTGGGCGCATCACATGCAATTCAACATTTGCTTTTGCAGTGATGCTTACTTGACATGTCATGCCCAATTTTCAACAACAGTCTAACAATTCCCAAAGCACATGTACCTATCACTATTAAGCAGTGACGAAATACTAAAACCTTCAGTCAAAAATTCACAATTGGCACTCTGTTTGTCAAAAATAACACAATTGGTCGGTCTGGAATACATGTATTTCAAAATTCACTTTTTCGGTTTAGCAAAAGCCAAGCAGAGAAGCATGCATCAGGAATGTGTGCCCACGAACTAAGGCACATAGATATAATCATGCAAGCACTTATATAAACAAATTCGGAAGACAAACAGGGAAACAAATATGTGTATACTTTTCATAAACAAAGGTAAAAAGTTTGATGTGCGGCACCTGTCGATGGAGCCCCTCAAGCGCAGCAATATCTTTATTAATTTCCTCTTCACCCTCCGTGAGATCAGGTTGGAATGAAAGAGCCAAGCCCAAGTTACCAGAATAATCTGATAATGATTCACATCACATTGTAAATCCAAATAAAGTAGAAACTCAATTTGTCAACACTCAGAAAAAATTACATTCATCAAGAGAAAAGTGCGTCACAAAACCCACTAAAACCATTGAACACTATAATACTTTTTCCACATCAAATCCAACAAAACTTGGTTCAAAGAGACTTATAAGTAAAACTCCAAAATCATTGAACACTATAAACCTTAGAAACGAATCATCCTTTCTTCAACAAAACTCCAAAATCAACAAAAACTTGTAAATCCAAATAAAGTAGAAACTCAATTTGTCAACACTCAGAAAAAATTACATTCATCAAGAGAAAAGTGCGTCACAAAACCCACTAAAACCATTGAACACTATAATACTTTTTCCACATCAAATCCAACAAAACTTGGTTCAAAGAGACTTATAAGTAAAACTCCAAAATCATTGAACACTATAAACCTTAGATAAACCTTAGAAACGAATCATCCTTTCTTCAACAAAACTCCAAAATCAACAAAAACTCAAATAACAGTCGGATCAAATCAAAATCACAATAGTGAAACAAAGACGAAATATACTTTGTTCAAAGAGCTGCGTGACCAAAGAGCTGCGAAGCATACCTGCGTCACCAAATACGAAACATACTTTGTGCATCAAAGAAGAAACAGAGGATTTGTTCAGAGAGTTACTAACAGAGATTTGAGAAGTGTTTTTGCGTGAGAGAGTGATTTGCTGCTGCGTGAGAGAGGGATTCACAGATTTGTGAGAGGAGTTGCAAGATGAGAGAGATTTGTGAGCGCGGGAGAGTTGAGTGTTTTGAGATTTTGAGTTTTTGAGTCTTTGAGTGTTCTTGAGTGTGGGTACTGTTCTTGAGTGTGAGTTTTTGAGTTTCTTGCGGGGAGAGTAACTTAGATTTAAGTTGTATTCAAAAACATAAGAGGTGCCACGTAGGACAAACAGAGTGTAGTTACTGTTCTTGAACAGTAAAAAAGCAATGTGAAATGTTAGATAGATTTGCAGCATTATACTCGCGAATATGCGTACGAAAATTATTTGATTGAACATCATCTCCCTCATACAACACTTGAAGCAATGGTGGAGGGGTAGATAACAGTGGCAGCTTCACCTTTCCTTGCAAACAACACGTCCCGAAAAAAGGATTCCTTGACGAAGATGCCTTCAATTTTTCATCATTCCAATGTAGTGCTGAGCAATGAGGACACAAAAAATTCATTTTGCCTAAGAAATGACGTGTTTCTTCTTGATGAGCTTGTGAGTCAATTTCATGCCGGAAATCCAAACCACTATGACGGGAAGTATCGTCATTAGGAAGTCGGTCATTTGTAATTGGCCTAAACAAATTGTAAGATAGATAATGAGTTAAAATTTAGAAAACTTGATAAAGTTAAATTATATGAGAAAATAGAAAAAAAGAAGTATACATGTTTGTTGGTGCATTTGGGGATGCGTTAGGCGTAGAAAATGAACACCTCCTTGGTTGTTGTGGTGGCAACACATTTTGATCTAACACAGCAAAAAATTCAAAATCCATGCATCGGGGAGGGATGATATTGAGCACAGCCGTTCGTGATTGTTGCCGCAGCTTTTGTGGAAAAGCGCGATCATTGGGTGTGAAAGAAGGAAAAGGTATTTGAACAGGAGGCGTCCTACATAAAATTCTCTCTTTGTCTCGACGCAAACGTTGTGCGGATGAACGTTTTGAATTAATATTCAGAACAATGTTGTTATCCTAAAATACATTTAAAATGGTAAATGATTACACACTAAAAGAATTAAGGCATGCATATAATCTAAACAATGAAAACGTGCATAGACAATGGGAAAAATAAGAAGGGGCCTATATAACACGGTAAACAATGAAATAATAATAAAGTTACGCACTTATACATACCTGAATAAATACAACTTTTCGTTTACCCTTTTGAATAGAACCGGCATTTTCCTTGCCATTGCATAAAAAACTTAAGTAAATAAGCATAAGACGGTAAAAACAATTAATATAGATAATTGCAGTACACAGATCAGCACACGCATTGAAAGTTAAGAATGTTGTACACACCCCAACAAATTTGCTTTTTCCCTTTTCGGCAATTGTGGCTTTTGTTTTTCCTTTTCCCTAGAAAGAAACACACACAAATATAAATTTAATTTTCGAAGGTGTAAGGTTAAAGAATCATATGTACATACTAATATACATTTTGTTAGGAAAAAACATATGTACATACCCCAAAGCATTGGAGTTTGGATATTCTCTGTTTTGTAGTATTCACATTAGCAGTCAAGGTAGTGTCTAACTTAGGTTGATTTTTTTCTCTCTCTCGACGCAAACGTTGGCCTAGCGCACGCTTGGAAACGTTACTGTCTATAGGGACATTTTCTTTTCCCTTTCCCATATCCATATTTGGCTTTAACAAAAAAAAAAAAAAACAGATAACTTGGTATAAATAAATATGTATATATTTATTGTTAGAAATAGTGAAAAAGTAAAAACAAATAAATAAATAGAAATAATACCTGTTGATTTGGAACATTGGACCTGAGGCCATTATCTATAAGAAATTGCTCCTAGTAAAAGGATGACATGTTAAAATCTTTGGCTAATTTATTAAAAAATAAGTGAAAAGAGAAATTAACAAAATTTCTTACTGTCCTCGGCAAGTTTGAATCAACTTGCTCATCACGAACTGTAACCCTGACGCCTTGTTTTTCTAGAAATTTGATCTATAGCAAACATATAAGTAAGTGAGTAATTTTAATGTGAAAGTTGTAAGATAGATGGCGGAAAAACTATGCATTTTTCTTACAGTTCCTTCTACGGCTGAATCCACCTGCAAACAAAGAAGGTGTCATATATATGAGACAACCAATTAGAAGTAAGATGTAGTAGTATCAACCTACTATAGTACCTGGCCGAAAATCATCATTTCGGAGTAGGGTGGATTGTGAACTAAGTGGTCCATAATTACGGTCAAGTACAATGAAAGGTTAGGGATCCCTGAAAAGAAAAAGGAAATGTTTTTATATTGCAACAAAATATTTACAATTGAGCTATATTTTTGGAACAACCATCAATTCAATAAGCATCAAAAAAGCATCAACAACATATTTCTTGAATGGGAAGTTGATTTAAAAAATAAATCGATTTACAATCAAAACAGGGGTACATGACGACTTTACCCGTATATAAAACGAACGAAGTTAAGGACTTAGACCAAACAAAAAAGACCGCAACACTGTCCTCGAAACTGGACTTGAGAAATATAAGCCACTACTCAGTTATATATAAAAAAAAAAAAAAAAAAAAAACCACTATTCAGTAATTTAAAAAAATAAATAAGAAAAAAAATTGCATAAGAAAAAAGAGAAAAACAGCAAGCAAAACTGAGACAGGGTAAGCAGCACCGCACCCCCCTGTCCAGACTGCAACCTCGCGCCTGCAGCACGTTCAGCACCAAGCATCCCACCGCTCCCTGCCTTAGCCAGACTGCAAGGGCGAACCTGGCTGCTCTTGCCTCGCAGCCGAACCGCCAGCCAAAACCGGCCATTCGCAGGGCCTGTCTCAGCCTAGCATCCACTGTTTTACAGAAAAACAGGGAGCAAAAATAATGTTCCTGCAGATAGCACCCAGTCCCATACAGCACCCAGACTGCACTCGTCTTGCGCGCAAGACAGTCCAATCTCCAGTTCACTGACCCAACTGATAGACTGATAGACTGACCCAACTGATATACTGACCCAAATGATAGACCGCAACCTCAGGAATAGGAAAATGATTTTTTAATCCTATGTTGACATACACCACAGAAAAGTTTTCATTTGGATTGCTGGTTTCCTTAATCAAGAAAGGAGAATTCCAGATGTCTTGAATAAGAACAGCTCCGATGCAATGTAATGTTTCCGATGAAATAGAAAGAAAGAAGAAATAAACAATTTAGAGTTGAACCTTTTTGGATGCCTTTGTTGTGGATGGTAATCTTTTTGAATTCCATCATAAAAATCAAACTTCAGGGAAAATGAAAAAAAAATAAATCCAGAACCATGAAATTGTGAATACCCAAAAGTGAAAAAAGAAGAGATTTGATAAAGACGTAGAGGCGCTAGGAAAACCCCCTATCACAACATTCAACAGTAGAAAATGAAATCCCAAAAAAATAAAATGTGTAGAATGAGAGTATACATGCTTAGTTATATGGTTGTTGAAAGAAGAAGAAAAATCACCATGAGTAGTCAACATCTGAAGGAAATGAGTTAATTAACCATTTGAAGGAAATGAGTTAATTAAACATTTGAAGAAAAGCAATTCAGTAGAAGGATTCACAACAAACCACAAACATCACATGTTGGCTGCGGACTTATGGCGATCAGCTGGTGCTGCGATCTGTTGTGGCGATTGGCTTCCAGCTTTGCGAAACAGGACAGTGATGGGTGCGCTGTGCGGGGAAACTTGCGAGGGCTGGACTGCATTGATTAATTGGAGAATACTTGCAGGTACATTGAGCTGCTGTAATGTCAGCTTGGGCGCAGGAACGGCCAGGAGCTGCTGGTGCGGTGCTGACAGTCGGCGGAGCCGCGTCTTGCCGGTCCAACTCAGGTGCTGTCCGAGTGTGTTCGGCAGGCCAGTGTGTCCTGTTAGGCGCTGCAGAACAGAGTGGGAGGCAGAGCACTTTGCTGCAGAGACTCGTAGAACGGAAGCTGCTGCTGTTGCTGCGCTGCGTTTACTGCTGCGCTGCTTTTGATGCTGCTGCTCCGCGGATTTGCTGTTGCTGCTGCGCTGCGTTGCCGCTGATGCTGCTGTTATGTTTTTGTTTTGATTAGGTTGCGGCCTGCTGAGATGCTGCGACACGCGTCGGGCTTTGTCGCAGGAACGCGCGTAGTGCTGCGTGTTCTATGGCTGCGAAACTGATATTGCGGGTGCTGTCCGGGTTGTGTTTTTAGTTATTTACTTTGGCTTTCATGCGGGTAACGTCGTAATGTACGCCCGTAGCGTTTGTAAATCATTTTTTGTGATAAGTAATTAAGGTCTGGCATTCAAAAAAAAAAAAAAAAAAAACCACAAACATCACATTTTAATTGAGAACTTTTTAAGGTTGGTTACTAAGAATAGCAAGTTAGTAGAAGGGTCACATTCCTTTAAAGAGAGGGACTCTCTACTGGAATATAAATGTCCCAGTAATTGATGAACATTTAGGAAATTGCTTTGAATGAAATTTAAAAAAAATGAAACATACCTATAACAACATTCAACCAAATTAAACATACCCATCACAACATGCAACCATATTTCTTTAGGATGAAAACACAAAAGTGAAAAATCGAAGAGATTTGAGAGATATTGCAAATATTAAACCAAATTAATCATACTCATCTAGCTTAATATCTAAAGTTGAAATGTCCTGTGAATCTCTCCAGAGAACCTCCTTCCCTCGCTGTTGTTTCCCAAACCCTAGCGGCGGCGGCCTGGGGGTAAGGAGCCGACCTTCCCAGTTCTCTTTGTTTTCCCAAAACACTCTAATGTTTTCGTCCTAGCACAAAGTCGGTTTATTGTTCTTGCGAAGAATTAGTATCCCACTTAATAAGTAAATTTTCGAACCATTCATTTGATGCAACTAATTGATTTCACCATATGTTATCATCCATATTAATTACCATATTGATTTCACCATATTTCTTTTGCAGGTGAAATCAATATGGTAATTAATATGGATGATAACATATTTGACTCAATGGACAGTTCAACTTTAGATATTAAGCTAGACCACCACACATGTTTTGTACCAAAAAAATGTGCTTTCGTAATCAATTTGGTTATCAATCACTATTGCAACTCTGGCATACTCAATGACATGCAAAATTCCATATGTATGAACATCAATGTTTATGTAGATCACTAATAAAGGATAACATATAGGAGCACTAAGCAAGCGAGCATGCTGCCTGCAAGCAAGTTGCCTGGATGCCTGCAGGAAAGCAAGCTGCCTGGATGCCTGCAGGAAAGCAAGCAAGCAAGCATGTTGCCTGCCTGGCAGCAAGCAAACTCATTGAGGTTGAGTTTAGTCCATGATCCAACAATTATTACAAATGGTAGTTTGGTTTTAAAAAATATCAAACAGCAATGTGAAAAAGAGGTTAAAAAGTATCATGCACATGTAGAATAGGAAGTGTTCTCATGGCTGAGATATATGGTTGAATTACGTGGCCGATATTGGTTAAATCAATATTTGAAAAACTTTCTTGTTCCAATATTTTGCAGTTGAAATCAATATGGTAATTAACATATTTGACTCAATGGATAGACCATTTCTTTGAAGGATAGACCATTTCTTTGAAGGATTACAAACCCAATAATACCCTTATAGCCCGACCATTACTTAATCAAAGAAAATGGACATTTCAAATAAAGAAGAATTTAGGAGAGTTTGTTCAAATAAAGAAGAAACATACTTTGTTCAAATAGAATATCATCAAACCCATTTTGTGCATATTTTGTGCATCAATTCTTAGATAACTAATACGAATTAAATAAGAAACATATTTTGTGCATCAATTCTGCACTACTTTATAACAGAATTTGTTCAAAGAGGATTTTCATCAAACAGGAATTTCATCAAACATATTTTGTGCATCAATTCTTAGATTACTAATACGAAATATAGAAGAAACATATTATGTGCATCAATTCTTCACTACTTAAATGGGTATGAAGTTCACAAACCCCAATTTCAACCAAACAAACCTTAAATGGGTGTGAACCTCAACAATCACAAACCAAAAACCCCAAAACCAAAAACCATAACACCTCAACAATCAAAACCCAGTAAACCCCAAAACTTTAAACCAAAAACCCTAACCCAAACCTAATCACAAACCACACAAATTGCCCACCCGAACCTGCCAATAACAAAGAAATGGAATTTTCCTCACTTATGCTCTTTGCTGCAGCTATTGCACTCATTGATGATTGTTTCACATCACCACCTTCATGTTCCCCCAAAGTCATTGTGTTTACTTATCAACACAGAGAAAAATCAAGGAACATAACCACACAAACACGACTATCAATAAAACAGCAAAGTGAAAAAGAGGTTAAAAAGTATCATGCACATGTAGAATAGGAAGTGTTCTCATGGCTGAGATATATGGTTGAATTACGTGGCCGATATTGGTTAAATCAATATTTGAAAAACTTTCTTGTTCCAATATTTTGCAGTTGAAATCAATATGGTAATTAATATGGTAAATAACATATTTGACTCAATGGATAGACCATTTCTTTGAAGGACAGACCATTTCTTTGAAGGATTACAAACCCAATAATACCCTTATAGCCCGACCCTTAGGAGAGTTTGTTCAAATAAAGAAGAATTTAGGAGAGTTTGTTCAAATAAAGAAGAAACATACTTTGTTCAAATCTCTCTCATCTTGCAACTCTCCATATGCATGAACATCAAGTTGTTGAGTTTATGAGATTTTGAGTTTTTGAGATTCTGACATCCTTCTTCTTCTTCGACATCAACTTCGATTCTCTACAGCTAAAACCCTAACTTTCAATAAGGTAATTTATTCACTCTCTTTTTAATGTTTTTCGATTCTGGGCACATCACATGCAATTCAACATTTGCTTTTGCAGTGATGCTTACTTGACATGTCATGCCCAATTTTCAACAACAGTCTAACAATTCCCAAAGCACATGTACCTATCACTATTAAGCAGTGACGAAATACTAAAACCTTCAGTCAAAAATTCACAATTGGCACTCTGTTTGTCAAAAATAACACAATTGGTCGGTCTGGAATACATGTATTTCAAAATTCACTTTTTCGGTTTAGCAAAAGCCAAGCAGAGAAGCATGCATCAGGAATGTGTGCCCACGAACTAAGGCACATAGATATAATCATGCAAGCACTTATATAAACAAATTCGGAAGACAAACAGGGAAACAAATATGTGTATACTTTTCATAAACAAAGGTAAAAAGTTTGATGTGCGGCACCTGTCGATGGAGCCCCTCCTTAAGCGCAGCAATATCTTTATTAATTTCCTCTTCACCCTCCGTGAGATCAGGTTGGAATGAAAGAGCCAAGCCCAAGTTACCAGAATAATCTGATAATGATTCACATCACATTGTAAATCCAAATAAAGTAGAAACTCAATTTGTCAACACTCAGAAAAAATTACATTCATCAAGAGAAAAGTGCGTCACAAAACCCACTAAAACCATTGAACACTATAATACTTTTTCCACATCAAATCCAACAAAACTTGGTTCAAAGAGACTTATAAGTAAAACTCCAAAATCATTGAACACTATAAACCTTAGAAACGAATCATCCTTTCTTCAACAAAACTCCAAAATCAACAAAAACTTGTAAATCCAAATAAAGTAGAAACTCAATTTGTCAACACTCAGAAAAAATTACATTCATCAAGAGAAAAGTGCGTCACAAAACCCACTAAAACCATTGAACACTATAATACTTTTTCCACATCAAATCCAACAAAACTTGGTTCAAAGAGACTTATAAGTAAAACTCCAAAATCATTGAACACTATAAACCTTAGAAACGAATCATCCTTTCTTCAACAAAACTCCAAAATCAACAAAAACTTGTAAATCCAAATAAAGTAGAAACTCAATTTGTCAACACTCAGAAAAAATTACATTCATCAAGAGAAAAGTGCGTCACAAAACCCACTAAAACCATTGAACACTATAATACTTTTTCCACATCAAATCCAACAAAACTTGGTTCAAAGAGACTTATAAGTAAAACTCCAAAATCATTGAACACTATAAACCTTAGATAAACCTTAGAAACGAATCATCCTTTCTTCAACAAAACTCCAAAATCAACAAAAACTCAAATAACAGTCGGATCAAATCAAAATCACAATAGTGAAACAAAGACGAAATATACTTTGTTCAAAGAGCTGCGTGACCAAAGAGCTGCGTGACCAAAGAGCTGCGAAGCATACCTGCGTCACCAAATACGAAACATACTTTGTGCATCAAAGAAGAAACAGAGGATTTGTTCAGAGAGTTACTAACAGAGATTTGAGAAGTGTTTTTGCGTGAGAGAGTGATTTGCTGCTGCGTGAGAGAGGGATTCACAGATTTGTGAGAGGAGTTGCAAGATGAGAGAGATTTGTGAGCGCGGGAGAGTTGAGTGTTTTGAGATTTTGAGTTTTTGAGTCTTTGAGTGTTCTTGAGTGTGGGTACTGTTCTTGAGTGTGAGTTTTTGAGTTTCTTGCAGGGAGAGTAACTTAGATTTAAGTTGTATTCAAAAACATAAGAGGTGCCACGTAGGACAAACAGAGTGTAGTTACTGTTCTTGAACAGTAAAAAAGCAATGTGAAATGTTAGATAGATTGTCTTTACATATAATATATAATATATAATTTATTATTTTGTAATTAAAAATACTTAAAAATAAAAAACTGAACCGATCGTATAGATTTTGAATTTTCTAAAAACGAAACCGACCTAAACTGAACTGATCACCAAATCAATATTTTGTTAAACCCCAATTAAATTTGTAAATTATTATTATTTTTTAAAGAAAACGAACACATTACTACGCATGGAAAACGTGCATCGACCAAGGGGGTTTCACTAATTTCAATTAATCGGGGTAGATACAAAAAAATTCGATTGGGGGCATCTGGGTAAGGGAGTGCCACGATGAAGTTAAGCAAAAGGTTCCTGGACTGGAAAAGAGGTTTATCTATACTAGTCTGTTGCTCCAAAACATCCAAACCGTTATCCTTTCTCTCCAAAAATCTAGTAGTGTCCTTTCCTTCCTTCTTTCACCTAACCCAAATAACACTCACTCACTCTATGAGTGAAGAAGAATGAGAACAATAGGGTCGAGAAGAAGAACAAGTTCCCAAAAGCCAAACCGGAAGCAGCAGCAGCAGCAACACTACAATTAGGTACCACATTGCATCTCTTCTCTACCCTTTTCAGTGTTTCAAGTTTCATGGATCCAAGTACTCCAATCCATATTTTTCTACTAACCCTTTCTTTGTAGAGGTTTCTAAGTGATGGGTTTGTAGTTTGCTTTCTCATGTTGAATGAAAGGTTATAGATTTGTTGAATTTGCCAAGTAATGAATTGCCCCAGCAAAAACATTATGCTCATAAGTTTATTTGATCAAATTGGTGGTTAAAAAAATGTCATCTTTATGTATGTTATGTGCTCAAATGAAGGTCTCTTTCGTTTATTGTAGTGTGGTGGAGAAGTCAGGGGTTGTTACTGTTTTGAGAAGCTGAAAAATGTGGCCTTTTGTTCATGTTCTTAATGAGCACTTCTATGGTCTTATGTGAACAATTTGTTCCGTATGACCGAAGATTGTTTCAAAAGGCAGTTTTTTCACACAGCACGTCTACCTCTTTGCTTACTGGAAGGAGACGGCTCCACGGGTTGATTGCAAAAGCTAAAAGTGATCACTCAAAGAAGAGACCTTGGTGGAAGAAGTTCTTTTTCGATGAAGATGGCAATTGGCTTGGTTTGAAAGACAACGACATGGTTGAGGAATTTGAGGAGGCTGAGAATGCGGGTGATGGTGAAAATTTGTCAGAGGGAGAAAAATTTGAAGCATGGAGGAGGAGAGCAGAGGCAATCACAGAGTTGCGCGAGGCACGGGAAGATACGAGGAATGCTGAGAGTCGGAAATGGGAAGATTGGCTTGTTGAATCCCCTTTGGAAAGTCATGATTCTTCTTGGGATCAAGATTGGGTTGGTGGACTGGAGGATGAATCTGCAGAAGATGTTCGGGCTGATCCAAGTGATATGACGTCTGAAAATGGATTGGTTGAAAACATAAGGGCCCTAATCTATGGAAAGGAAGACGATGATTTAACATATGAAGATCGTGTTTTCCAGTATGCTTCATCAGCTTCAGTAAGTGCCTTGATAATTGGCTGCATTTTGCCTCGAATGTCTAAAACAGGTTACCAGTTTCAAATATTTGATTTTGGAAACTGTTTATAATGTGATTAATCACCCAAATGCTGGATCTTGTGGTTTATCTCATGTGTTTTGATTGTTAAAACTAGCATGATATATTCGTTCTTACTTCTTTCTTTCCAGGCAAAATTCTTGGTCTTGTTGGTGATTATACCATGTGCTTTGGATTTTTTGGTTCATGACTATGTTCTCATGCCATTTTTGGACAGGTATTGTAGCCATTGTTGTTTGTACCTCTTGTAGAGCTACATATATAGAATGTTGGTTCTCTCTTACCACAGTAGTTACATCCTAGGTATAGCATCTTTACAATGTACCAACTTCTTGAGAATATTTCTGGCTAAATACCACACTAAAACTTTTAGAAAGTATGGTAAAGTAAGCTACAAGAAGATAAAACATATTTGAATTCCTAGTAAGGAATGCAAAAACTTAATGAATTTTAAATCTTCTAAGAATGGCAGTCACATGAAGGGGCAACCTCCTGCTTTGGAACAATGATTTTGCAGTTCTTCCTCAAAACAATGAACATAATTATTAAATCTTGTAAATTATTATGTATTTGAAACCTAAATTTAAGATAAATGTATCATAACAAGTTGTGTATCATAAGATACGGTGCAAAGTAAATATACATTAATTTATTAAAGCATAAAAAAGACATAAATATGACTTATTTAAACAAAGAGGTCCTTAAAACCATTGATATTTGACTTTTGTAACACATGAAAGCAAGCTATTGTCTATCATTCATCCATTCATTCACGTCACTTGTATAACACTTGTAAACATCATCCTATAGATACTATGTTGATGAGGCTTAAGTACAATATGTGTTGAGTGTGCATATCATAAGATATTGATAACTACGACCATGAATTATCAAATCATAAACCACTGTCTAAGGAACTGAATGTGTCCCTTTTTTCACCAAAATTCCTCTAAGACACTATTATTGTACTAGAAAGATTTGAAACTCGTTGAGTTTTTGTGAGGATGATCTCCTCTACATGTAGATCGCCTTTTCCAACAGTAGTTAGGGGTTTCTATAATTTTTAACCCCATCAAATTTGATCTTAAAGTTTCCACTGAAATAGATAGCTTGGTATTCTTCCACTTATGAACCATTTCTCAAGGGTTTATAAATATTGGAATGTATTGCACTTCTGGGAATGGTATATGCGATGAAGACGTCAACCTTACAGAAATTCCTTGAATTTCGAAATGTCTAAGTGGAGCAATGGTAATTTAGTAGGAATTTCATTACAAAAATACATTAGTCATCATATCCCTTTTGGATGCACGACATTCTGTTTTAGCTGAAGCAAAACAATGAAATCTAGACGCCACTACATCTCCATCGAGGATGAGTTCATGTATGCTTTGTTGCATGCACAAAAAAAGCTTATGCACGTTTTGCAGAAAGTGACTTTCTTTAGGTGTTGAACAGGTATGTTAAGACTGTTCCTCTTGCAGCCGAATTTTTCGATGTAAGAAGGAATCAAAAGCTTGAGATGATAAAGACATTGAAAGTTGAGAAGTCGAGATATCGATTTGAAGCAGAGATTGGTAAAGCTCCTCTTCTTTCAGATGAGGAAGTTTGGTTGGAAATGCGGCATAAAGCGTAAGATCAATCTTCTTTGAAATATCTGGTTTTCTTGTGTGGGGCATACCGTCATTTCATTCTATTATGGTGATGATCAATTCAAAACTTTTGTCTATTTGATGCTTCATTTCTTACACCCGAGATGCTAAATCCATAATTCTGTATTCGCGCTTTTTCTTTTCTTCCTTTGAAATAAATTTTTGCTATTGATTATTTTCTTTGTTGTCTATGCATGTTGCATATAATAGTATCTTATGCCGCATCATTAGATTTTTTCGTTGTAATATGTTGTTTTGAACTCTGAATCTAGCATTTACTTTCAATGAATAAATAAGTCAACTAGATTAGCTGAAGCTTAAGTGTCAAGTTATACAATTATGTGATGATGGCTTGCTAGTGTTATCTTATCTGCTCTCACTATCTTATTTTATCAGGTTAGAGTTGAGAGATGAATGGAGGTTAGAGAACCGAAGAGCATTTGCCAACATATGGTCGGATACAGTATTTGGGATTTCATCATTCATTCTTTTGTATTTCAACCAAAGCAAAGTGAGTACTTTTCATATATCTGTTCTTTCCTTTGTGAATAAGACAGTTTAGTAAGTATCTTTTCGTATCCTTCTAATAAATCGATTGTAGCAGATGATATATTTCTTTTCAAGCTTTCAGCTATCCTAGTTCTTGTTAAAATAGTCATTAGTTTCATGCAATATAAACAACAGATGGTGTGTGACTGTATTTCCAAAGATCAGTAATTTAAACTAGGTTATGACTTACGAGGAGGAAAAGAAAAACAAATTGCTTTGATTCCAAGCAAGGAGACTCGGACTCTTCGAAACTTGTGGTATCCATGTCCGACCACCGACACTCGCTCGACACGCCTCTGACACACGTCAGACACTTAGTCAACGTGTCGGCAAGTGTTAGACACATGGTCAATATGGTCAACATGTCGGACACACCTCTGATGTACTCGAAACTTGGTCAGGACACAGTCAAGACTCGAAAACAAACTTTGTTTTATTTTTTACTTTTAGATGTTTGCAAATAAGCACATATTTTAATGGTTGTTAGTCCATCTGAAGTGAATGACTATTTCAATTGTGATTTCAAACAAATAAGGAAAAAACCCACTAAAGCATAGAGGCAGTCTCTGTTTCTTCTTCTTCTTCTTTTCTTTTTCTTTAATTTGCTTTTTCTCTCCTGTACTTCTTCTCTACTATATTTTTTCTCTACTTTATTTTTTTTTCTTTAAAGTTTCTTCTTCGAGACACTTTATTAAAAATTATTATTATTATTATTATTATTATTATTATTATAATATATGAATTACTAAAAAAAATAGTATGACGTGTCGACATGTCCCCAAATCCTAGTTTTTGGGAAATTATCGAGTTGGCGTGTCGTGTCATGTCTGTGTCTGACACGAGTCACACGACGCACGTGTTTATGTCCATGCATCCTTGATTCTAAGTGATGATAATAGGAAGGACTATTAGATGATATATTTCTTTCAAGCTTTTAGTTATCTTAGCTCTTGTTAAAATAGTAATTTATTTTATGCAATATAAACAACAGATGGTGTGCGTCTGTATTTCCAAAGATCAGTAAATTGTTAGCGTGTCGAGCACAGGCGTGCCCCTGGGTCCACTCTACTTAGTAAGGATGTTGTCCCCAACTTGAACACCCATGACTTAGGCCCTCCTAACTTGGGCGGGTGTGAAGTTTTCCTTAAAAGGTCTCGTTGCTAGTTGAAAGTGGACCACCTGCCAATGGTAACCTGGTTGGATGGTGAAGGCTGTTGTGGTTTAACCCCCACGTCTTGAGTTCTATACCCACCGGCGGCATGCTCACCTTTAAAAAAAAAAAAGTGGACCACCTCTTTATAATCTTCCTTGACAAATCCACCATAGGTGATGTGGTACGATTCAATCCAACACCATGTCAAACATTTTTTCCATGCTTTAATGTCAGTTGGTCTCAAGTTACTCTCTGATGCTTATCAAGACTTCTAATATATGATGCAAAGTAGTAGATAACTACCAAGATTGTGTAGGGTGATAGATAGAAAACTTAAGTGTAATGAAATTTGTGAGAATTGAATAAGACACATGTAAAGTGGGGTTAGAATAGAGTCTTAGGTAACTGCTCAAGTTTGTATTGATTGATACAGTGAAGTTACCAAGAGTAAAATGGAAGCAACCGTATGAGACTTTATCATTTCACATTAGACAAAGATCTTTTCAAAAGCAACTCTTCAATGCCAAAGCAAAACCGAAGTCTTTACGATGACCTTTTTCTCCTCCAAGGCCTTAATATTGAAGACCTATCAGTTCCCTTCAAGATATAAAAATCGTCAATTAGCGTATGCAGTGAAACTGCAAATATATCGTGAATGAGTGTTTCTATTTTGATTCTGGTAGAGGCAAAGGAAAGGCTTGAGAGGGATTGAAGAGGGTAAACTGAAGAAGCTTTCTGTAGTTGTAGGGGTGAGAAACCTCTTAATCTGAGTGGTTTGTCCATAGATCTTATCCCTCCAACTCTCCAAAGTAGGATCCCGATCAAGGCAGTGTTATCCATAGTCATCAAATCGTTTATCATATCGTATATCGGAAACCTAAATTTAAGAGACACATATAATATGGTATCGTGTATCACAAGTTACTGCGCAAAAATCAGTATATAGATATAAAAATATATAATATATTCAAGCATATAAAAGACATAAATAAGACTTATTCGAGCAAGGAGTTTAAAAAACACTTCCATTGATGTATGACTTGCGTAACACATATCAACAAGCTATTGGTTATCATCCATCCATTCGTTCACGTCACTTTTAAAAAAACGGCACATCTCTGCATCATCTTATATTGGTATACTGTAAGATCTGTATATATATGTATTGTATTTATGAGGCTCACTATATATATCGTGTATTTATTGAAAGACATGGATAACTATGGTGTTTATCTCATAGAGGGATGCAAGTAGATGGTCTCAAGTACGAGATTGCAAATGAAAGTGTCCCATTTTCTTGTTTGTAGTTTCTTCAATCTTTATAAGATGGTTGGGTGTTTCCCAGGTCCATAACACAACTCAGAGCTGGAGAAACATCTTAGTCTCAGTCAGGAGACGCTTTTGGAAAATAATACCCAAACCCAATGATATTTGTTGGGGGGTTATGGAAAAAAAGAACTCAAGCATACTCAATTACAATATTTAGAAGTGAATGGAACTGTCGCCCATTTGCTTATCCATTATGATTTGGTTGAAGAGATATGACAGTCTTTCTTCAATCTTTTTGGAGTGGTTTGGGTGTAAAATCATCTCTCAGAGCTCTGGTCCATATCAGGACTCAGAGCTGGAGAAGACATGGATCTTAGTCCACATTTTATTTCTATATATGACAGTATACGGTCTTGGTGCTTTGGTTTGAGATGCTTCATGTTATGGATTTAGTTCCACGTCCAATAGGAATTGGTGGGTCTCTTATAAAGGTTTTAGTTCTCCACCTAAAAGAAGATTAGTCTTTTGGAAACATACTCTAACTGAGCAATGCAAATCATTGTGATTCTTAGAATTATTTAAATGAGTTGGTTGCAGGCATGCTCTGTGGACATTGCTTCGTGTATGAACAGTTCCTGCTTTCTGTTCCATAATCTATAAATGCATGCATTGAGTTTACTTCTGAACTAATCATATACCAACTTTCTCATGTCCCTCTTTTTTCTCCTGCTGCAGGTAGCTTTGCTGAAATTTACAGGCTATAAAATAATAAATAACATTTCAGATACTGGGAAGGCATTCCTTATCATTCTTCTTACAGACATTTTTTTGGGGTAAGCTTTCTTTATTTTGTCTTAACTACTAAGATACATTTGTATGAGCTGACAACCTAAATGTGCATAGGAAGGTGAAGTCAACTTAATCATAAACATGTCTATTGGGATCTTGACTTCTAGTTTCTCTCATATGATTCATACGCTTTTGTTCTCAAGTTGAAGAGAGAAGGGGGTCTTCATCTCTTAAAGGTTATTATGGTGTAAAACCATTTCCCTCATGGCTTTTTATTGGTTTTTCTTTGAAACCATAGATTCTTACCTCCACAAACACACATGCGTGCACTTTTTTCAAAAATATTTTTTCCGTAATTTTCAGCATGATAACAATCATGTGTTGACTTTGCCTCTTGCAAGCTTGATTTGATGGAATCTAGTGTTAGAGATAATATATTTCTGGTACCAAAAATGAAGTCACTGAAGTTTGTTTTACATACCTGCAGTTATCATTCTGAATCAGGTTGGGAGACTTTGATTGAAATAATCGTTGAACATTATGGGCTTGAAGTGGATCAATCAACTATCACGGTTTTTATCTGTTTTGTTCCAGTTGTTATGGACGCATGCGTGAAGCTCTGGGTATGCTCTACTCTTTGAAATTTATACTAGTACACAACATGACAAGGACACTTCCTTTTTTAAAACCTCTGCTGTCTACACTGTCGGGCGCTCCAACACAAGATTAAAATGGGAAGGGATACTCTATATCATCAACTTTTTTCGCATATCTTTTGAAGGTTTCAATTAATCATAATCTTGTGGCTATAGTATGGCGAGATAGTAACAAGTAGCAATTTTGATCTCCAAAAGAGTATGACCAACCAAATGAAATTTATTATGACATCTCCTTTTTATAGTAGGACAATGGCATGTAAGTCATATCAACAGGGACTTAAATCAAAGGGCACATACTCTAACTCATAAGTGTCATATTATGACTTTTGGTATGTCTTCTCACTTGTAAATATGCTTTTATTTTCCCCAAAAAAACAGAAAAAGTAATATTGCCATGTGCGGGTATGTATCAGGCTATGTAACAACGACAAGTACACCGGTATCGGTATCTGCCATGGATATGAGGTGTCAGTCAAGTCTTAACAAACACAATATGGGATACGTTGGGGACATGCTGTATGTTTTATTATTATTTACTCTTTCAGCAATAAATATTCATTTATTTGCCATAATATGCTTGCAACATTTGTAAATAATTAAAAATATGTGATAAAGTTGATGATTTAAGCAACGAGTGTCCAATGGAAGTATCCGTGAGTGTCGACACATGTATCCGACATCAGACACTTTTTTTCAGGTATAAATAGATAGTCGTTGTTACATAGGTTTTAGGGGGTTTTCTAGTCAATTGTGTCCTAGTTCCACACCAAGATACATACCCTTGTATTTGTAACACACTTTTAAACTGTTGTATTTGTATACACCAACCTAAGTCTTGATAGAATTCAGCGGAGGAAATGAAATGATGCATTGACAGTTAGAGATAGATGAAAAACACCCAGGCACTTTTCTCAAAGTATTTCAATCATGGGTTGCTTTTCACGAAGAGATCAAATTCTTGTGAAACTGACTACCATTTTAGAAATGGTCGTACTGCTACCATTTTGGTTGATATGCATGACATCATGCATGGCTAAACTGAGATTATTTTCTTTGTGGTGAAGTTATTCAAATTCCTTCCGAGATTGTCTCCGAAGGTCTCAAACATTTTCCGCGAAATGACACGGCATTGAGGTCTCACCATCCTAACGGCATCAAACAAGGTTAGTTTCATTGTTTAATTTCTCTTTTGTTTTCTGTATCACATATTTCACATATCTGCCTTGGTCCAGTTAGTAATTTAGACATTGACCCAGGTCTCACTTGTTGAAGAAGCTCAATTTTATCACCAAGGTTGCCGAGGAGTCATAAATATTTAGATGTCCTTGAGTCAAGTTACAGGAATCGCTGTGATTTTCCAAGAGGTCAGAGTGTATTTATTGTATTCAGCACTTAAAGAAAAAAATCCATCAAATAAAATGTCTCGTGTTAACAACATACAATTATACCGACTATATTTCTGCCAATTAGTCAATAGGTCTTGTATCTTAACCAAGATTCACAAAAACAAGTATTTTTCTTGTTCTTTCTTTGTCTCCAAATTTGAAATCTCTCTCGCATTTCTTTGTATTTTGGGCTGTGTAAAATGCCGTAAACCAGTAATCACTTGTACTAACAGCTTGAATTTGAGATAATTCCGTTAGCTTGCCTGTTGTTTGGCATACAGTTGATATAAACAAATATTGTTCCCTGAGTTCAAATTTGTAACGTCCTTGAAACAACTTCAATCCTGCTGTCAGAAAATTTGTTGGGCACTACTGTAATGCTGAAACAAAAGAAAATAACATTTTCCTTCGTGATTCTTCTGCAGGTTGATGTAAACTTAAATTAATTTTAGCCTGATAGCCAAATTATTTGTTCAAATTTATCTTGCCTCTCCATCGGTATTCTCTCTCATTGGTATTCTTCTTGGGGAGGAGTACCTGCATTGTATTACAAGCCACGCTACATGTCATTTGTGGAACTTTTGGAAGCTTATTGTCTGATGTAGTTTGCAGAAATATAATTTCCATGAAAGTTTGGCAGCATTGCAGTATTTTATCTTAGACTTGCAGCACATGAATCATTCAGGCCTCATTCTTTTTTTCTCCCAACTGTGGTAATTCTGTGTTCTTCAACTGTATTCTACAAATGGGTGAGAATAGGTTTTCTTATTGCTAGAAAGTAGTTGAAAGTACAATAGGAATGACTCAACCAAATCCCACCTAGGAAACTTGTGGCACCTTTGACCCCTTTTACTTAACTCACTACTAACTCCATGCACCATGCAAAGACCATGTTCATTAGTAAGTTGTGCACCCCTTTCCCTATAAAAGCCCTCCCCTGTTCTCTGCCTCCCAAGCACTTCCAAATTCAAGCCATGACAGGAAACACTCTGACAAACGAAATCGTTGAAGAAAATGATGAACACATTTTCAGAAGTCCATTCCAGGGTCTCCCAGTGCCAGAGAACATGACACTCCCACAGTTTGTTCTAGACAAGGCAGAGGATTACGCAGACAATGTAGCTCTGGTGGAGGTGCTAACTGGGAAGGAGTACACGTATGGTCAAGTGGCCAGAGACACTCAAAGGTTAGCCAAGGCATTGAGGTCTCTGGGTCTGAGAAAGGGAGGGGTGGTAGTGGTTATACTCCCGAATGTAGCTGAATACGCTATTATCGCTCTTGGCATAATGGCAGCCGGGGGTGTCTTCTCTGGTGCGAATCCATCTGCTCATGCATCTGAGATACAGAAGCAGGTGGAGGCAGCTGAGTCTAGACTGGTTATCACAACTGGATCTATATATGACAAGGTGATGTTACTAATCAACATTTCTCTAAATAGGGCATCTGAAAGAGCTTTCCTTGATCATCTATAATCCTAATTCCACTGATTTTTAATACTGAGTAAAAATATTTGCTAATAGCAGATTCGAATCAAGCATCCAACTCTAATCAAACAATAGTTTCAAGTTTTTCCTTATGTTCAATATAATCCACACCACAGGTGAAAGATCTAGAGGCAGCAATAATAGTGTTGGGTGACGAACGCATTGAAAAAACCATATCATATGATGAACTGCTAATCGCGGGGGAGCGAGCTGGGGGCAAAATCATGAACGAGACGGTGAATCAGACTGATCTATGTGCCCTTCCATTCTCATCTGGTACTACAGGGACATCAAAGGGTGTGATGCTAACTCACAGGAATCTGGTGGCCAACCTATGCTCCACATTGTTCAGTGTTGGGCCTGAAGTAATAGGCCAAGTTACAACCCTCGGCCTAATGCCATTTTTCCATATATATGGGATAACAGGGATTTGTTGTGCCACCCTTAGGAACAAAGGTAAGGTGGTCGTAATGGGGAGGTTCGAACTCAGGACATTTATGAACGCGTTGATCACACATGAAGTCACATTCGCACCTATCGTTCCCCCCATCATGTTGCAACTGGTGAAGAGCCCGGTGGTCAACGAATTTGATCTGAGTCGACTCAAACTCAGGGCCATCATGACTGCAGCTGCTCCTCTAGCACCTGAGCTCTTATCAATCTTTGAGGCCAAATTCCCTCAAGTCCAAGTCCAAGAGGTAATACTAAAACAAAAGGGCATGCAAAAACTTTCCACAAAATGTGTGTGTTTGGCTGCAGAAATTGACTATCATTGCAAAATCAATTGCATTTCAGGCTTATGGATTGACAGAACACAGTTGCATTACACTGACTCATGGGGATCCTAGTAAAGGCCACAGCATAGCAAAGAGAGGCTCAGTTGGTTTTATCCTCCCAAATCTCGAAATCAAGTTCATTGATCCTGATACAAATCGATCTCTCCCATGCAACACCCCTGGCGAACTCTGTGTCCGAAGCCAATGTGTCATGCAAGGTATGTAATGTACTTGATCACAAACAGAGTCTTTAGATCCATTGAATTCCAATATTTATTAGATCATCAAGTCTCAAGACACTGGTCCAATGTAACAGTAGTCACTAATAGCAGTATTGATTCAAATGCAATATTGGTCCCTCACCTTTAGCAATTCCCACATGTGTATCACATCTTAGGGTGTCCTTGCAACAATAAGGGATCCCCTACAATAATTTCATTTACAATGGAATGTAATATCATCATTAATTTTCTTTGGCAAACCTCATACAGGTTACTACAAGAACCAGGAGGAGACCGATCGAACCATAGACACCAATGGTTGGCTACACACTGGTGACATTGGATATATAGACGATGATGGGGATGTCTTCATTGTTGATCGAATCAAGGAGATGATTAAGTACAAGGGCTTCCAAGTGTGTCTCACTCATTCTAATCAAAGTTTCATGCACATTCAAATTTTTTATTTGTATTCTTTTAGCATTTGACATTTTCTAAGTCTAACATCCAATTCATCAACAACCCAATGACAAACAGTAAATTTAAGCAAGACGAGGCTAGCTAGATTACTGCAAGTGCGGTCAACTTTGCTTTTGCTTGCTTCCAAAGCCATGATAGAGAGGTCAATCAAGTTTGAAAACTTGGCTCGATCAATCTGACCAAATTATGTATTAATTTTTGGATGACTTGTGTGTGCACAAGACAGAGACCAATACAGAAAATATATATTATAGTGACATAAAATTTGATGAAGACATTGTATCTACGACTGATGACTTAATGAGATGCATGAGTTTGAGATAATTAAGTATGCAAAACCAGCTAAAGAATTTAAATCTAAATTTGTGCTCACAGGTAGCCCCAGCTGAGCTAGAGGCCATCCTGCTTTCTCATCCTTCAGTCGAAGATGTTGCTGTCGTCCCGTAAGTTTTTATTGTTACTGACTAATCAGCATCAATGGACTTAAAACCTCTAATAATCATATTATACGATTTCAAATAGGACCCATACTGTTGGCCACAATATTTAAGATAAGTTGGCTCATAAAAACAAGAAGAATGTATAAAATGACAAGTGACAATGTTGCTCTAAAGTATTTTTTTTGTTATTATCTAATTTTTTAATGGGTTATCTAATTGTTATTAGTATTTCATCATTATCACAGGAAATTTATTATTATGTGAACCTCAGAGATCATATTCAATGATGGGTTTCAAATGCATATTTTTTGTGAGGTAGAGACTTTTCAAAGTTTGTGAGAGATAATCTCGAAAGCATTCAACAATATCAGAGTCTTTAGTTTAAAACTTTATATCAAGTTACATAGTTTAAGCTAATGTCAACTAGCTCACGTGTTAAAACTTGTATCGGATGATATCACAGGTTCAAATACGGTTAAAATCCTTGTCTGGTTGTGTTAATGTTATATGTTTAAAGTGTACAAAAGTTTGTTTGACTATTTAAATTTCATAATTGGGTAAAAAAAAAAATTTGATAAAATGCAGATTAGCTGATGAAGAAGCAGGTGAAATTCCAGCTGCATGTGTGGTGATGAATGCAAAATCAAATGAAAGTGAAGAGGAGGTGATGAACTTTGTTGCTTCCAATGTGGCTGCTTACAAGAGGGTGAGGGTGGTGCATTTCGTCGACTTTATCCCTAAGTCACCTTCTGGGAAGATCATGAGAAGGTACCTTAAGGACAAGATGGAAGAAAAGATGAAGAAATCCAACAACAACTCTGCTGATGTCAAGAACTAATTAATTAGGAAGATCTGTTTTCTCTTCTTTTTTTTCTTTTTCTTTTCTACTATGTGAAAGGTATGTAAGGCAATAATATAAGGATGCATGATTGCTCCAAAACCTTTATTGACATTGCTTTGTTTGCAAATGAATTTGATTGCTTTTAATCCATGGAACAAGGGTGTATTATTTTCATTGAAAACAAATGATTAACATATAAAAAAAAAAAACCTGAAAAGCAAAGTGGAAGGAATTGAATTCTCTCCCTTCTTTTCTCTTTCTCATGGTATATTCTCTCAGAATTTTTTCTTTTGAAACAAACAGCTTAAGATTCTAATATGGCTTGTTGCATATGGGAGTTTAGTCTCATTGGTTGTTTAATTAGCTTTAACTCAAAAACAATGATCGTTAGTTTAAAACACTGTAAAACCAACTACGCCGCCCAAGAGCATCCACAGTCATCGTTCACAACCTTGTTTATATGACAAGTACATAACTAAACTGCACGCAGCCATGTGAAACCCCATCTAATCATGGGCATTTTCTAAATAATTCCAACCAACGGAGCTTTTGTTGTTCCACATATGTATCAGACGCGTCTAAAGCAAATTAAACTAATTAATAACTGATAGATAAGGTACATTAGAAGTTAAATAAGTATAATGATATTCTGGCAGGCATCAAGATCAAAAGATACATGTTAATCATGCATATCTTAATTGGTTCTACATCCCCGGTGTGAGGTAATTAACCTTTGGATAGCAAAAACGCACAATTGTTAATTAGTGGTGCGACACTTAATTAAACAAATCATCAACTAACCCAACTTTTTCATACATATAAACTAAACAATTGTCAACTACCATTGATCTCCTTTCATTTAAGCTATAATTTAGTGGGGTTGACACACTATATACATACATTATATATGTTAACACACTACTACTACAATCATGATTATTTTAGTTAATTATTAAACTAAGCACCATTGGAATAATGCCCCAAACATCTTGGTATTATATTAGAGAATTAAAACCTCACTTAATACTTTCCTTGAACTAGATTGAGAAAAGCTATAAGCTAGGTGGAAAGATATATTATTCTAGACCTACTTGTAACTAATACCTAGTTCCAAACTGTTTATAAAACTAAGCACAAAAGGTTAAGCATGTGGATGGCACTTGGAATCAATAGGCTACCTCGGACACGCCAAATGCAAGTGCAAGAAATACTAATTTCCTAATCTGTTGATAATTGGAAGAAGAAGAAGAAGAAAAATGCCTGAAATTTGTCAAACAAATGGAAATTTTTTCTACAAAATTTTACAGACAGAAAGTTGGAAGGATGTGTAAAGAGTGTTTCCTTCTCAATAAGTGAGGTAACAAGGATGGAATGGTAGGGCCTGGTGGTATTTCCCTCTTGACCTGACAAAACAATATGGCATTTAAACTGGACCCTCAACTCCATCCCACCCAAAAGTTCAAGCAAGCAAAACTTGGTCATGAAGTAGGTAAACAATATGAAAAAGAAATCACTAGCATTGTATTCAAGTTTTGCTAACAAGTATGGCAAGTAACCCTAATTGGAAATCTCAATTATTAATGATGCATCAGAGTTTGAAGAGTGCTTCTATCATAAGATGTTTTTTAATATGTTAACAAGTAAGTGTTCACCAACAAGCGGACCTCAATCCATTTTTTTTTTTTTTTTTTTTTTTTGAAAGGCTAGAATGCCGCCGGTGGGTATAGAACCTAAGACATGAGGGTTAAACCACCACAGCCTTAACCATCCAACTAGGCTACTAATGGCGACCTCAATCCATTACAAAAGCCTGTGAATGTGATTAGCAGTAATATAATCCCCTTAAGCATCCTTGTTTCATAGAAGCAACACAATTAGTGTTGTTGGGACTGTGCAGTTCCCCAGCGCGTCAACCATTGATGGTACATTGCAATGCCTGCCTCCACCTATTTTTTTCAAGAGATGCACATCTAAATAGTAAATACATCTCTAAAACGACCTTTAGCTACATGATTGCGACCTTCCTGGTAGACAAAATTCATTACTCAACTCCATCCAATCAAATGAAAATCTAAGGCTACACAAAATTAAAAGAAAAAGAAGAGCAAATAATAGTAGTCATGCCATAATAATATTGATTCCAATAAGAAAACAAAGAAATTGGAAAATTGGGACCATTACTACAGTAAAAAGCAAAGGCAAGGAAAGGGGATGGGGATGGGGATGGGGTTTGGGACATCACTATCAGTATGGAACGGGGAAAGGTCCCCCCCTCCCCATCTTTTGTTGCTTTCCTTTCTTCAATACAAACCAACAAAACCTCCGCACCTCCCCCAACTCAGTACCTACACTAGACTGCACTGCACTCAAGGAATGTGACTTTTCAAAAAATGTTGAAATTGTATCAAACTAGTGGAATACCCGTGCCGTTGGCACTATCGCAGAGTACATCATACTTAAACGACTATGTTGAATACTCAAATTTGTGGTTTTATTTAAATTTATAAAAACACTTGCATCATTGTCTATTACAACAGTTATGAGGCATTAATTTTGTAAAAATTTAATATTATTGAACAGTAAAACAATGTTAATAAATCTGATAAATGCAACCTATGTGCTAAGAAATTTAATCTCCACCAAATGTCAGCTTAACTAAAAATACGAAGAAAATATCTCATGTGTGTCCAAGTGAGTATTTGATGAAATTGATGCCCAATTTAGTAAAGCATCATTTTGAAGAAACATAATTTAATTAATTTGGACAAACAGAATGGAATACTCGTGCCATTGGCATTATCGCAGATTACATCATACTTAAACGGCTATGTTGAATACTCAAATTTGTGGTTTTATTTAAATTTATAAAAACACTTGCATCATTGTCTATTACAACAGTTATGATGAATTAATTTTGTAAAAAGTTAATACTATTGAACAGTTAAACAATGTTAATAAATCCGATCAACGCAACCCATGTGTTAAGGAATTTAATCTCCACCAAATGTCAGCTTAACTAAAAATAAGAAGGAAATATATCATATTTGTCCAAGTGAGTAATGGCTGAAATTGATTAGGAAGAATATCAATATGAATATTTAACAAAAATTATAAAATATAAAAATTTTTGATAGAGTTTCCCAATTTGAAATATTTAAACTTGTCATAAGCATTTGTACCTCATGTAATTTGGCATAAAAAAAAAATTGTTGCCTGAGCGCAATATATGTTCACCGTTTTCAGTATACTAAAAGTGTTTTTTTGGCGGTCGAAGAGACACGCACACAAAATTATATCCAAAATGTCAATTTTATGAATAAAGAAATTTATCCGAACAAATTTATAATGACAATCAATGCCATGAACACCAAATAATATATCCACACGCCAAAATAATATAAAAACGTGTAAGTACATCAAAGCCATACATTGTTTATATACATTGTTTATATGCACCACCATATCTCTTTTCAAAAAATGAGAACAAAAGGAACCCACAATATACAAAAATGGGTTAAACTGCATATGTACATCAAAACTATGTATCAACAACTGCTCTAAACATCTTGTGCATCACATTATCAAATGAATCGGCGTCTACATGCACCAACTTTGAGCAAGGAGGGAATATGACTGAAATCTACAAATTTATCACACACAATATTAGAAAAAAATGTTAATAAAATAAGCTATTTTCAATCATCGTTAGAGATAAACTACCTTATTTGCCAATTTCCAATGACGCCCACCATTATACTTTTGTTTTTTAGTGGTTTTTTTGAACTCCTCGACAATGATATCCCAATTCTACAAAAATGTATAATCAATATTAGATTCATATCGTATGAAAGCAAAATATCAATATCAATAGAAAATTTATTAAAACATACCTTTAAAAATTCTTACAACAAAACTTCTGGATAAACAATATTGGTCGTAGAATCCAGCCCATCTTGAGGTAAAAGGACACTTATTCTATTAGAAGCTGTGCATCTAGATAATGCAACATAAAGTTGGCCATGGCTGAATACCGGTGTTCGTAAATCAACTCTAACGTATTTCACAGATTGACCCTGCGACTTGTTTATCGTCATTGCATATGCCAACCGCACTGGAAATTGACGCCTTTTCATTTTGAAGGGAAACTCGGAAGATGATGGCGTTAAAGAGATTCTAGGAATGAAAACTAAATTGCCAGCCTTATCCCCATTTAAGATTTTTGCTTCAATTATACGCTTTGCACAACGCATAACTATAAGACGTGTTCCATTACAAAGTCCATCTTTAGGTGCGATGTTTCTCAGCAACATAATTGGACAACCTACTTTTAATTCTAACTTAAATGGCGGCAATCCAGAAGGATTAAGCGAGTTCAAATACTCAGTTGGATAACGGTTGGCAATGGAATGATCATTTTCAAAATGTTCCGCCATTTTATCTGCGGCAAAATAAACAATGATTTCTCCTGGAAAATCAGATAATGCAGCTTTGTTAATGTCGCAGACATCGTCATTTCGTGCTGAGAGAATTGTTCGCTCAGTCAAATAATTAGGAGACGCTGTGCCTATTACATTTAGTTGAGGATAAACCAAAGAAATTAATTCACTTAAATCTTTGCACTTGTGCACCGTTGTTGGAATACGAATAACATCTTGTGCGGTGCTTCCAATCTAAATAAAATAAAAATAATCAGTAATTAAAAAATAGCAATGTAGTAAAATGTAGAATTGTTTACACAAAAATAATACCTCAGTCAAAAACTTCATAAACCCGTCATTGCCTACCCCATTGTCCAACCGCATATTCAAACTCAAAGTCAGAACTTGTATGTTTAACCAAAGCTTAGAACGCCTCAAAGATGCAGCCACAATTTGCTCGCGGACGCCTTTGGGTATCACTGGCAATATCTGTCGAAAATCACCCCCAAGAACAACAGTAATACCACCAAATGACTTATTGGTGCTGTAAATGTCTTGTAGTGCACGATCAACTACTTCAACACAATATCTATGTTGCATCGAAACTTCATCCCAGATAATTAGTTTGGTCTCCCTGAATAACTCAGCGTGCAATGACTGTTTACTAAACCCACACACTGAATTTTCCATGACATCCAGTGGAATACGAAACATTGAATGAGCTGTTCTACCTCCCACTAATAGTAACGCCGCAATACCAGATGATGCAACGGTAATGACAATGTGTCCAAGGCTGCGACATTTTGATGCAATGGCGTTGTATAAAAAAGTTTTTCCTGTTCCTGCACCTCCATTCAAAAAAAAATGAATTCCCTTATTTTCAAGCACTGAAGTTACTATTGCAGTATAAGCAGAACGTTGTGCCTCATTAAGACGATCGACGGATGATTGTGCATCGGATTCTTGACCATCATACTGAAGTTGTCGTTGTTCCCATATGAGTCTGTTACCAACTATCATGTCCCAATTTTCAATTGGCAGGGGCATAGGTGGGAACTTCGTTAAATTCTTCCCTCCTTCTTGAAGAAATTGATTTATGAGATACAAACCATAATCCAGAGTCTGAGCATCTGTTGGATTTGAAATACCGAACCTTGTTCGAAGTTGGTGCGAAAGATCATCACATATATTCACTGAGAACCTTGTCCATAGCAAATCTGGGTGAAGTGGATGACATTCCATTAGAATCACACTAAACAATCTTCTCAACTGATTCCCAGTTTTCATGATCGCAGCCTCTTCAAGGCACTGAATCCATTAATCATCATCTTCTAGGAGTCCTCGTGAGGTGCAAGCTAATTTGAAGGTGTCGTGTAAAACATTGTCATATGTGCGCAAATGTTCAAATGATTGTGGCCCTTTTACAACCGTTAGAAGCAGTTGCAAATAAAACCTTTCACCTTCATGAGGACTGGCAAAATACATTCTTCCAATTGCATAGCCCATTTTTCTTTTTGTCCACATTTTTTGTGATTTTTGCCAAACAAAATGTTGGGGGAATTGTTGGTAGGTAAATGTACGTGCAAACGGATCTACAGCACAACATGCAAAAAATGCAGTTAAAGTCGACATTTGGTGTCTAGCTCTAAGTAAAATTGATTGTGCTTGATCTTTAGGATTGAACACAACATGATGCATTCCAGGTAAATGAAGCGCCAATCGAACCACTGTAGGATTTTCTTCGTGTAAAAGATGACCAAATATCCGTCAGGCAGCTTCCGGCGGACCAATATATCGAGCATCAAGATATTGCTGGATTTCATCTACTCCCCCTAGTACCATTGTTGTTCTATCATGACCTTTATAAATGTACTTGTGTATGTATTTAACACATCTAATTCCCTCACACACTTCCACATTAATATGACAATCAAACATCCTTGAAAGATATGGATTATATGGCACTACATCTCTATTATCAACTGGTTGACCCTTCACATTATATACTCGGCCAGTATTGCGGCGTCGATAAATAGGATATCCATCTTGGCCCATTGTTGTTGTTTCTGAATATTCGCGAGGATATCTTTTTGTGCACCTCCCATTCTCCATACATGGTGCTACAGAATTTCGAACACCACACGGTCCATGCACCATACAATGTAAGACTGTTTGAAATAGCATCGGATCTTTATCCGGGTCAGGAAATTCTGCACACACGATCTTATCAATTTGAGCGGTAGTGCGAATTTTTTGTAAATGGTGAAGGAATATAAGTGCGTGCATATGAGGTAGCCCACACTTTTGGAATTCAATGGTAAAGACATGAGCTACAACATCACCGAATGTGCCTCTTTTAATAATCTTGTCCATTAGACATTTTCTTTTTAACTCAAAAACTCGAGATAGTAAATCTGGGCGATTCATAGGCTTTTGGTGAGGTAACAGAGCATCCATAATTTCAGGCCATTTTGGATTTGCAGTCATGGTTAAAAAAACATCTGGATGATTGTTGTAACGTGTGATAGCTATTGAATCTTGAAATATCTCAAACATGTGTCTTGGACTACCAATATGGGATGACGGCAAAATAAGTCGCTTCCCAACTTGATCTGGTCTTAACCCATCGGGCCCAATGTCCGTCAGACTTTCATATAGCTCAGCCCTGAGCTTTGTTTGATTGTTCCTCACATACATTAATCGATTTTGCTCTGTTGAAGCCCAAGCATCTACTAAAAACTCCTGAAGCAATTTGCCACCTCTCAAAATTGTTGAGTACTCAGTTGGTCGTTCGAACAAACGATAACTGTAAAACTCCATCTGAGTAAGTCGTTTATTTGAACACCTATTAGTTGTAACATCCCACTGAGTTAATTCAGGTTCCCAACCTAAGTCGCCATACGAAAATAATAGCACATAATGAAGCGGTAAGTAAGCTGGGTGACATTCATTAATTTTCATCAACTCTTGATTTCCTCGCAAATATACGACAATATCTCTGGTTGTGTTTACTTCAGGGACATCTCCAGGCAAAATAATTGCTATTTCATTTGATGAATGAAGATTGTAACGCCGCCGATCTTTATGACAACTATAGTGTAAATACACAGGTATGTTTTGGTCAACAGAATTTGTTTGATTCAGAATCTCGTATGCTTGACGGTATTTCTCCACAAACACATTATACTGCAACAAAGCATCTTGAATGATTTTGAGCACATCTAATCTCAAGCGTGGATTTCGACGACTGCGGGTATGTAATGCTGAATCGGGATCATAAATGTAAAGCTGTGAATATACTGCATCTTGGCCTTGTTGCGGAATTAACGCTCCCGTTTGATGTCGTAATTCTCCATGAATAATAAAGCTTGTGGGACCCCTCCCATTGAGTACCCTTGGCTCAAATTTAGCACCAAGACTCGTAAATGCATTCGCAGCATTATACTCGCGAATATGTGTACGAAAATTATTTGATTGAACATCATCTCCCTCATACAACACTTGAAGCAATGGTGGAGGTGTAGATAACAGTGGCAGCTTAACCTTTCCTTGCAAACAACACGTCCCGAAAAAAGGATTCCTTAACGAAGATGCCTTCAATTTTTCATCATTCCAATGTAGTGCTGAGCAATGAAGGACACAAAAAATTCATTTTGCCTAAGAAATGACGTGTTTCTTCTTGATGAGCTTGTCGGGAATCCAAACCACTATGACGGGAAGTATCGTCATTACGAAGTCGGTCATTTGTAATTGGCCTAAACAAATTGTAAGATAGATAATGAGTTAAAATTTAGAAAACTTGATAAAGTTAAATAATATGAGAAAAAAGAAAAAAAGAAGTATACATGTTTGTTGGTGCATTTGGGGATGCGTTAGGCGTAGAAAATGAACACCTCATTGGTTGTTGTGGTGGCAACACATTTTGATCTAACACAGTAAAAAATTCATAATCCATGCATCGGGGAGAGATGATATTGAGCACAGCCGTTCGTGATTGTTGCCGCAGCTTTTGTGGAATAGCGCAATCATTGGGTGTGAATGAAGGAAAAGGTATTTGAACAGGAGGCGTCCTACATAAAATTCCCTCTTTTTCTCGACGCAAACGTTGTGCGGATGATCGTTTTGAATTTATATTCTGAACAATGTTGTTATCCTAAAACACATTTAAAATGGTAAATGATCACACATTAAAAAAATTAAGGCATGCATATAATCTAAACAATGAAAACGTGCATAGACAATGGGAAAATAAGAAGGGGCCTATACTTTGAAATAATAATAAAGTATCAAATATCTCTCTTTTTCGAATTATCGAAATAATTTTCAAATTTTGAAATATTAATTTTTTTTGTTACGTCAATCTCAATTTTTCTACGTTTTAATCTTAATTTAGATTTAAAAATTTATTATATAAGTGATTCTTATGTAATATATTATTTGTAAAAACATTATAAGTCTTGTGATACTTTTCATGTAGTATATAAAAATTTAAAATATATTGATAAATTTAAATATTTTTTTTTACATTTTTTCTGTACATAACAAAATATTTCCTAAAATCAACTTATCAAAAGAGAGATTCTACAGAGCGAGGAAACGGGCGAGGGGAGGGACGTGGCGGGGTGGGGACAGTCCACCCCGCTCGGGATGCGTGCCGCCGTTTTTGGTGCGTGCATCCCGAGCGGGGTGGACGGTCCCCACCCCGCCACATCCCTTCCCTCGCCTGTTTCGTCGACATTTAGAATTCCTCTTATCAAAATTGCCTGAAAAAGTGAAATCACAATCCTCGACTACACTGTGTTAGGATGTCAATTCTATTTAGTATTTACTTGATATTAGAATGTCTTAGTTAAAACAATATTCTATTTTAAAGAATATTAGATTGTTTTCAATTAGAAGTTATTGTTTAATTAAAATTAGGTTTGAATTTATGTGATATAATACATGTGATGTAATAGAGTTTAGGCAAGCAATACAAATTTTTATTTTAATTTATTCACGCTTGAGCACCAATCAAAAGTTCAATGTCTACAATAAATCTCTCTCTCTCTCTCTCTCTCTCTCTCCTCATTTCCAATTCGTCTCTAAACTTGAAGAAGAAGACTCAAAGGAATGGTAGTGGTTTGTCCATCTGTCCCAAATCCAGAACATCTCCTTCCCATTCCCCAAACTCTACACCTTTCTCACTCTCACTCTCCTCCCTCTGTTACATACAAACAAAAGCTTCCTCATTTATCTCTCTCTCTCACGCATCGTGTAAGCTTTGGAATTCCAGCTCCCCAAACTAGTACTGTACTCTCTACTGAACTAATTTCATTTCATAACTTTCTTTGTCCTTTCTATTGTAATTTCATCAAACAGCCATTTAGGGTGGATAAATTCAGCAAAAAAAAGGGTTTTTGTGACTAAATTCAAGATTTTTAAGAACCACATTTACAAACTTTACCCTGAAATTATAAAACTATTCTTGACTACTCTTTTGTCCTTCACCTGAAATTTTTTTCAAAAGGAAACGACAATTTTTTTTTGTAAATGAGGTGGATGGGTTCTGTGTTGATTGTTAACAAGATATTAGACGGAAGAAGAAACAATTGTTGATATATCATGGCTTCTTTGCTAACTTGCAGGAACCAGCTCTGTGGGATTTGATTTGGTTGAACGCGGCCAAAACCCCATTTTGTCTGTCTGATACGTGTTTGAAGAATTGTCTCACAGAGTGTTTTTGGCGTGAAATTCCAAGTTTTTTTACCCTTCAAGGTGAGCTGGTGATAGTAAAAAAGCTGAGATTTTTACGATGAGCTCAGAAATAATTGGATTGGAAGTGTAGTGCGGTGGTGTAGTAATAATACTGCAACCCCACACCACAAGACAAAGGGATTCTATTGTGTGTTGCAGTTGCAGTTGCAGGAGCAAAAGCAGATGTTGTTGTTGTTGAGCTGGGAAAAAGAAACAAGGGCTGGTAGTTGAATTCATATTGAGTGGAAAAGGAGAGAGAAGTCGGTGGTCATAAATAGGGAGGGGCGGGATGTCACTCACTGATTGATTGGCATTGAGGAAAGGGGTATGGGTTCTCAGTAAAAAGTCAATTTGATCTGTTTGATTGCTTTAAATTGTTCATGAACAATTTAAGCCTGGTAGAGTAACTGAAAAAGGAGGACTTGTGTAAGACATCAAAGATGATTGCACAGATCTTTTAGATTTTTGTGATTTTAGTACTTCTTTCTTTTGTCTAGCCAAATTTGGGAAGGGTGGAATAGCTAAATTTGTTATTTTGATTGGATCTCCACTACCTTCTCCATTGAAATTAGGGAACTGCAAATTTAGGACTGATATTGACATTTTGCTTTCTGGGGAAGGGAGGAAGATTCAGGTCACCCCTTCAAAGGTACCATTTCCAAAGGGATGAAAGTGATATTTCTTCTTAGGGACCCCTCTTCATGTTTACACCCCACCACTCATTTGCTGGCCTTGAAGTTGTAGTTAACAACTTCCATTGGTGATTAGTGATATTAGTATAGATTTGGGGAACAAGGCATCTGGTTGGTTGGTTTTTCCTCCTCTAGGGTAATACCCACACCATAAGTTGCTGCCAAAAAAAAGAGCCGCCTTGAACTTCATGATTTTGGAGGTAAACTTCTCAACCCTGTGTTCTTTGTCACTTAAAAGTAGTTTATAGTATAGAGGGTTCATCCAATTTTGGTTTATCACTCTCTTGTGTTGTTCAATTTGTAGTTTCCAATGTTTTTGTGTATGCATCTCTACTCTAGTTCACTGAAATGTATATTTACAAGGCATTTGAGTTCATGCTCAGAGTGTTTTTGTCAAGCAGGTGATTTTTCTTCGTTTCATAAGGATGATTTAGATGCGAAAACAATTTATATATAATGGAGTGGAACATCAAGACTCCGTCGCAATGGGACTGGGATAACCTGATGATCTTCAATGGAAAAGCAAGTGAAATTTCCAAGCAAGTACAACCAGCAGACTGGGGAATTGAAGGAGATGGAGGAATTGACAGTGGCTCTTTCTATTCATCTGGAGGTGTTGGTTATTCTGGTTCTGATATTGGAAATGGATCTTCATCTAAGAGCTCAATTTCAGCCTCTATTGATTCTTCTGCTAAGGGAGGAACTAAGATATCTGAATTCAACTTTGGGACAGTTGAATTAGTCACCAAGGGCATTGCTGACAAGAAAGAATTCGTTAGGGTGGAAGACACTGGAACTTCTCCAACATTAGGAAGATCAGTAGTCTCAGGTGAGCCACTGATTGGTCTAAAGCTTGGTAAGCGAACTTACTTCGAGGATGTTTGTGGTGGGAACACTGTTAAGCCATCGGCTGCTGCTACAAATCCAACATCCTCCTCTACTACAGTGAAGAGATCCAGAGCATCCTACCAGAGCACACAGACCCCTCGCTGTCAGGTCGAAGGTTGCAATCTTGACCTAACCCCAGCTAAAGACTATCATCGCAGACATAGAGTCTGTGAAGACCATTCCAAAAGCCCAAGGGTTGTTGTTGCTGGTCTGGAGCGTAGGTTTTGCCAGCAGTGTAGCAGGTAAGGTTCTTGTTTATTAGAGGAAATTGTTCAATTGTCCAGTTTATTTGTCTGATTATTTCAGTTTGTTACTGTTTCAGTTTATTTATCTGAGTTTGTTCTGTTTCACTGATTTTGCTCAGACAACTGGACAAATTAAGTTTCAGTTTCTATATCTGAGGCCTTTGGTTTTGTAACCATTCGATTGATTTTGTTGAAGGTTTCATGATATCAACGAATTTGATGAGAAAAAGAGAAGTTGCCGTAGGCGCCTCTCAGATCACAATGCACGTCGTCGGAAACCAACACCTGAAGCAATCCAGTTCGGTTCTGGTAGATTGCCTTCACTATTCTATGGTACTCTCTTAGCTCTTACTCCTGATTCATTTTTCTACTAGTGCATGTATATGTATGTAGATACACTGTTATCTTTGGCCCCACTTTTCTCCTATCACTCTTCTATTTTTATTTTTGTTTTTTCTTATATTTGTTTCAACCCCACCCCCATGTATTTTTCGCCCCACTCTTCTCTCGTTGACTTGATGCTAGGTAGCACTACTTCATATCATGTGTGTGTGAGTAGAAGTTCTAACCTGTGTGTGGGGTTGATATCTGTCTTTTGGATGAATTTTGATGACAAAGTTAGGTCACATACACAGACAGATGATTCAATTTTTTACTTTTTATTATTTATTTATTTGTAATAAAGACAATGAAATAAATACATAACAAAGCATTTAGGTTGACATTTTTATGTACCTTAATACAAGTTGATGTCTTCAATGGAATAATGATTTTGTTCTGCGATGGCAAGTTATATAGTAACTTTTAGAGTAATTGGTTATTCCTTGGTTAATATATTACATATCCTACCTGCAATCTGAAATCAGGGTGGAACAATACTGCAAAATCTTGTTACTACCTTTATTGGTCTTGAGTGTGTGCTACTATTTATATCCCATACACAATCCCAGTGTTACATCTCATGGTGTCACAATTATCTTGTTGAAGTTCATGTTTCATCCTGTTGAAGGTAGGTTAGCATCTAATTATAAAGGAGTGGATTAAGCTATCTTGATCCATTACAGCAAAATATCTGCTCTACCTAGAAACAACCTCAGAACCATTATGGGTGCATAAAAAAATGATGTACTTTTATTGATAACAAAAGTGAATCATATGTTCAAAGCTCACATTCCACTGCCCAAGTGAAGTTGTAAATCCAATTTGTCCCAAATGATAAGACTGCATCTTGAGATACAAAATAACTAGGAACAGTAACTGCTGTACCTAATATAAATAGGTCATCCAGATCCATTAGCTTCCATTCTCAAGAAACCTTCATTCTGTCTGCATTTTTAATGTCGGATTAGGCTTTAAAACTTATGTCAGACACTCTAATTTGATTTGTATATAATGTTCACAAAGGTCTGCTTCGTAAACAAAATTGGACAGTAACACGAATTTCCATGTTTTTGGCCTATTGTTTTCCTTTCAGGGTCTGTCTGGTTTTCCATTTTCCATGGGAAATGGAATCCGATTCCCATGTTAAGCGGTTTTTTGTTGTTTGATTATGTATTTAACGACCGTAAAAGAATTTTGCATGCCTAGTTTTCTGAATTTCATGGAATCCAAATCTTTAGTCTCCCCTTTGGAAACGGATTTCGCGGAAATGGTTTCAATTCTCATGTCTATTTTCCCTTGTACCAAACAGACCCTTACTTCAGTTCATATTTGAAGACTGAAATACATTTAATCAATTGGGGCACAAAACTTAGATGGTTTAATTTGGGTCTTAGTTCAGAGTTGAATTGGGTTTAATTCAAAACTGTCTAAACAATATCAACATGGTCTTTATTATGTACATTGTATTTTCATAATGTTTGAGTAATGGAAGCAACAAAAACTATAAACTGAGAAACTAAAATTGGCATAATAAAGCTCGTGGATGATTGATTGAAAGTTGATTAAAAATAGGTTTTCGTAGCTCTTTAAATAGATAAGTCCAACCATACTAAAGCGTTTTCACTATTTATAAGTGAATATTGATTTGCTATAAGTAATAAATTAAGTAAAAGAAAGTGAATGTGATATAAGAATATTGTGGTTAGCATCTCTAAATGTCACCCTTATTCAATTCACATATAAGATCAATTAAAAAACCTCCAACAAAAAACATATATTTTGAGCATGGAGGATTTCAAGACATCGCCGTTGAGATGTGCTAAAAAAACTTTAATCCTTTTTTATGCGTCCAAATTCGTCCTTGTTAATCTCAAGCCTGCATAAATGAATAGCGGTGAGCCAGGGACCATCGTTGTTTTGTTGTGGTCGAAGGCACTCCAATGCTTAAGTCAGGTGACAGTGTAAGGAAGAATGAAGACTAGATGTAATTAACAATGTGTATGCCTATCTTTCTTCTTTCCTTTTCTCATCTTAAGTAGCGAGTGTTTCCTCCACAATTGCCCCTGGTATTGCGGGCCTGATGGAGATCTCACCCAAGATCTTACTTGTGCATGACTGAGTCTCTTCGGCACTTGACTTTGTTTAAGACCCAATGCTTGATTTGGTGAAGAGCTAATTTTGTGCGAGGGGATCTCGGGCATGCGGTAGCTCTGAGATCATTGTTCAGCCTTATTGTCCTGGGCCAAGCTCCAAGATCCGTGCCACGTGGGCTGGTGTGATTTGGGCTTAGGCGCCTGACTTACGGACAGTGGTTTGAGTTTGAGTCCGTTCGGGACCGTCTTGAGGCCTTTCCCGTATTAGGATTGGCCTATGCCACGTATACGACTGTGATCGCCTGGCTGATTGATGTCTTATCACTTCTCATTTAGATCTTGGTTACCTTTGAGGATCCTTGGGCGGGAAAATGACTCAATTTTTTACTATACCCTAGTATTTTCGGTTATTTTAGGATCCTTGTGCGGGAAAATGACTCAATTTTTTCCTGTTTGACAGCTAGTATAGATGTTTACTTAATCTAAAATTACCAGTTGATTGCAATGTATATTTTTGACATTTCTATACATCTTGTAACTTGTTCGTACATCTTACCATTCTATTTTGACAGTTCTATATGTGGTAATCTTTCGCTTGTTTGACAACATTGTTGGGGTGTTATGTTGTGTGTGTACAATTCATTTATTTTCCGTATTTGCTATCATCCAGTTTCTGGCTCCTATGATACGTTAAACGCGTTTCAGCATTTCCATGGTCATGTTTATTTACTTGATTTGATCTGATTATGTTGAGTTATGCAGATGGCAGGGAACAGATGAATCTACTGCTAAACAGGGCCCCACCTGTTCATACAAGGCATGCTGCAAATCCAGTGTGGGAAAGTGTGTGCAGGTTTAAGCCTGCAGCAAAAGGATTGCTGATGAGGCCTGCAACAACGGAAAGCGCTGATGGGATGATGCAGATGAGGAACCATAATCTACCAAAGGCTGTTTCCACAATCTGTCATGATTCTGATAGGCTCATGTCATTCAAGAGCACCAATGCAGAGGTTCTTGGTCAAGGTATGTTTTCTTTTGGTGACAAAGCATCCTAGTTTAGTCGTATCTCATTGTATTGAAAAGTTGCAACTCATGCCAAAGGCCGAAACCTATAATTCATTAAGACCCTGAGTGAAAGGTCAAAAACATAAACTGGTCAAAGAACGTATAGCCATAGGTTACATGGTTAGAAATTTTAAAATGGTCTGATTAGGATCTCATTATATGGACTATTCCCAGAAAAAGACTGGTGATGAAAGCTTTTCCTGTCAAACTTGATTTAATTGATAGTGAAAATGCATGGTCAATGTTTCACCATCTTATTTACTGAATTGTTATAACTTGTGAGCTAAAATTTTGTTGGACTGGTTTATAATTAAAACTGTTGGACTGGTTCCTCCACCATACAAGTGCCTTGCATTTTTTGTCATCCTCATCAATAATAGTCGTGCTACCAAAATATCTGATATCACCCTTCATTTGACAGAACGAACGTATATTGCTTGAGCTATATAAAGAAACTTAGTCATGATAAGTTACTTTGTGTGTGTAAAATTAGGACAGTTTTGTGAAATCAACAAAAATATTATAATGCGCAACATCTTACTGTCCTTGACTTTGGAGTTGGCTCCAAAATATGATTACTGTGGATCAAGTGCATTGCGGTGATATTATTTAGTTCGTACTTTGTAGGACGAGGAGATTAAGGGGATATGTTATCATTTTTCACATAAAACAAAAAATAAAATGAAACGCGATTCTAAATTTTAATCGGTCCAGCATATTGAGAATATCGACTTGCCCTTCTTAGTTGTACATTAGGTTGGATAACGTTAAGAAAGTATTTATTTGGTTTGCAGTTTGCGAGTACCACATATCAAAAAAATCTGAGACTATACTTTTCTACATTGCAATAGACATGATAGCCTCGTATCATAAAACTTAGAAAAGGTAGTACTCACAAATTGCACACATTCATAAACTGTTAGGATTTCAGGGCCCCAATGTGACTTGCATGTACAAATTTTACATTCCTAACTATATTGCTCTGCGTTGAAGTCCTAGAAGTTTATCAGAAGGCATAGTTTCCTGTCAACTTCAAGATGTTTTTATTTTGTTTTGCAGGTTTAGAAGCACCAAACATATCTTCTAACTTGGATACAACTCCGGACTTTCGGCGTGCTCTCTCTCTTCTGTCAACTACTTCATGGCGTCCAGGTGAACCTGAAGCCACTTCCATGGACCAACTCATGCATGCAAATGTCAGCATGACGCATTCCACAACGCATGCAGTACAACAAGGCTGGTCATTTGCCTCATCAGAATACTGGCAGGCTGAACAACCAACTGAATCTCAGGTGCATTCATTGACACCACAATTTAATGGGGACAGCCAATTTCAAGAATTTCAACTGCTCAAATCCCCGCACGGGTCTGGATATTACTCCAATCAGATGAACTAACAGCTAGAACCGAAGTTCTTTTCTGAACTCAGAGAAATCGCTCCCTAGGTTAGTAGTTTGTCGTATTTTCCTACACCATGGATATTCTTACATTCCTTTTTGCCGGAGAAACAATAGTTATATTTTATTGCATTGCATCAGTTATTTCATAGAGTTTACTTCTAGGTTACTGATTTTGGAACGTCAAATACTGCAGTCCAGCATTACAAAGCCCCTGCTAATATATTGTTCTGATGATTTTGCAAATGGTGATTTTAATGTAGTTATGGTGATGTTGGTGAACTGATAATAGCCACGTCCAGAAGACCAAGCTGATGCAGATCTGAAAGCAATTACTGTTTTCATTGCAAAGTAACACGTCATTCAAACCTTCTTTAGTTTGCTAGTTAGATTTGTGCCGAACGAGAAGCTGGAGAAACCAGATCTTGTTTAATTTCATTCTCGACTTTGTGCAAGTAAGGTTGCTACTCTGTTCTTGAAAAGAGCAAACTACGCATTATAATGATTCATTTGCACTCACCTATTCTGACATTTCTGTGATTCTGAAATATATGGTGACCTGAATTGGCATCCTAAGATGTATTTCTGTGTTAGTTGATTATGTAAACCTTAAGTGAAACAATTTGACAGCGCCTGGGTTGCTTGCTGCGAGCTGATGTATCACTTGGAGAACATCGTGAAGAATTGCAACTCTTGCTCATTAAATTTCGTCTTTGATGTGCATTGATCTTGTTGATATATTCAACTTTTTGATGTCAATCTGTTTAGGTGGTCTAATCAAGACGATAGTCACCAGAAGCTGAAACTGTTAAACTCACCATTTTGGAGTTTGAATCTCACTGTTAGCATCTCACATTTATTGGTTCTAGAGTTTGCCTCCCATTCTCAAACTGGTGGTTCCAATGAGGTGTCAAATTGTCGAAATGAGTGAATGCCACAGCTCGAGAGAATTATTGCCACCAACATACTTTGAAAACACATTTTAAACCATTTGCAAGACTTGGTGCAAATTCAGAGATATTCACTTGGGTTATGAGTTGAGGCTACCAAAAATCAGATTGAACACAGTAATGATAACTATGTATTGAGACGAGGATAATCTCTTGCTGCCAATTCCAAAGTTTACTACTGACTTGTGGTGTCACAAGGCAATTGTTTGTACATGCCAGCAAATAATGTTTCTACTTTACTAGGGTCCCAATACATTGGCAAACATTGCATATACATTTGACTGATTTTGGAAGTGGCATACTGTTGTATTACTCGTGCATGGCTCTCCCTCTCTTTCCCTATTCATTTTATAATATGAAATCCTCTGTCAAATGGGTGCTCATAAGTCAACGTGATTATGTTTGAAAAGTCGAAAAAGGTTTTGTAATCAGGTGATCATGATGACATGGTATGATCTTGAAATAATGATGAAATTCCCAAAGTGTGTGTGTATCTTAAGATTGTAAAAAACCTCCTCTAATGATGCCATGATTACAGAACATGGTTGCAAAACCTAGTTCCCTAGCCTCACTCTTGAAAAATAATAAATTTAGGTAGCGGTTCATATAAGGTGAAGAAACTTGTGGAAGAAGTCTGATGACCATGGCTCAAGGCAGACAATCCAACATTATGGGAGGACAACGCCATAAGAAAAACCAACTTCAACTGACAAGAGTACCATTTTAACAAATTAACCAGATCACCAGACAGCCGCAAAACTGACAACCACCGAAGTACCTACCCACTTAAACGGAATACCTTAAATCAAACAACACAGATGACAGGTTAAACCAGATTAGGAAACAGAAATCACAGCCTACGACTGGTACCAGTTGCCTCATATCTAGGATATACCCACTAGAATGGAGTTTAATCCCATAGTACAAAAGCCCGCTTGAAAGTAAACTCAGGGTGACCAACCTGTAAAATCTCACTGATGACACGACTTCCAAACAAAATATCCATAAAAGACCAGAAATGCTGTTCTCCAAGTAGCAAACCAGTAAAGACTTGGCAGCTAATACAACTTGACTTGACACGAATAGCGAGAAGGCAGAGAACACGACAATTGCTGCAACATGACCACACACGACTCTTGGACTTTCAGACAACCACACTGAGCAATGCCGAATGACTGGACCTTCTCAACCCTCAAAAGGGTTGTACTCACTGGAACAGTAGACAACCATAAATCAATATACGAATTTCACATCAAACCTAAAAGAAACCATAAAAAGCAGTTTATGCAAACATTTACTGTAAAAAACTTTTTTGATTGCTGCAGTTTAGCTCTGTCATGTATACCACAATATTTAACAATAAAAAACAGCCACTTTGAGCAGCAAGAGCGCACACATAGAAAACATGTCTCGCAACAAACCTGATCATCCTCTTCTGATTCTTGTGCAGCAGGGGACACCTTATTTGATTCAGATGGCTTTTCCGCCCCACAATTCTGTCTGTTGCACTTGGTCCTGAAAGGATAGTTTATGTTGTTGCACTTCTCACACTTCCAGCTACCCTCTGGCATTTTTTGTTCTAAAATAGGAAAATAAAATTAAAACTGAACCTTCAAAGAAACATATTCAATACATTTCAAAAATGGGAACTCACTGGAATTTTTGTCAGATTTTGTGACCTGGCAAAAAAAAAAAAAAAAAAAAATTTGTCAACCCCCAGGTGAAGTTCTACAATCTGATAGTTAACTGTCGAAACAAATTTCCCAAACAAAAGGCTTGGAATAGAAATAATGACGAACACTAGACCACATGAGTTATGAGAATATATCTGATCAAGCACGAGGCCTGAGAAACATTCATATTCAACAAAGAAATGTAGCATTTCATACCTGGGATCCCAGCTTAGGGGTGTTGCACTTCCTCATGTTGCAAACAGTTCTGAAAGAAAAATTAACATTCCCGCAATTGGGGCAGGTCCAGTCATTATCGCGCGTGCCATCTGGATGACATAGGAAAAATGAGCACTACAGTTTGTGCATTAATAAAACATTTGAACATCAAATGTTCACTGCTAAAAATAAAATAAAATAAACATCATTCAACGCATACCTGCTCCCTTTTTGTGAATGTTTTCATTGGCAAATACTACTGGTCTTGCACCCTGCACAAAAGCCTTGGAAATGATTCCTACTCCAGATTAAGTATTATGAAGCAACAGCAAGAAAAGAGAGGGTTCAAACAAGTGCAATGTTTCAACACTGACTTGAACACAATGATTTTCAATTGAGTGGAACATAAGCTCAACTAGTCATCCAGCAGAATTCTTAGACCTAGCAATGGATTTTCATACATACCATGGGAGCATGACCAATAGGCAAGCTCAATCCATATCGATCAATCAGTGGTGGCATGCCATACATTCCACCTGAAAGAAACCAAATCAGTATAGCGTGTCAGATCATGTTAGTAATGAAAATAATAAAAAGATTCAAAGAAGCCAGACAAGCAGCACAACCACTTCAGAATATTTTGTCATAAACCAGCCAACTTAAGTAAATTTCAGTAAGTGGGAGTGAAGGGGATAAACAAAATTTGTGACTACCCGCCACACACTCACTGGAATATGGAGATGGTCCAGACAAATGCAGTTGGCCGTAAGGGCTACCTGCAGGAAGGCGATTTGCGTAATCGTATTGATATCCTGAGCCACCAGAGAATGGAATCTCATATGGAGGAGGAACAGACGATCCACCGAGGAGAGAAGAGCCATATGGAGGTGCGCCGAGGTACATTGATGAGGGGGCACCCGAAGCCATGTAAGCATTAGGGTAACCTTGAGGGGGTTGCATAAGCTTTGTAGCCGATTTCTGCAATGTAAATGATCAAACATTAATTCAAACATGTGCAAACCAACCTGTCCTGCTATTATATGAATTATTATGGTCATGCTCATGCTAGTCAAACACAATAATTGATTGTCCTATTCGATATAACAGGGGGGCACAACAAAATAACAGGTATATGTACATAATATTACGCTTATTTAGTACATAATATCTATGTTTATTTATTTATTTTGGTTATATAGTTGACTCAGCTCAGCTGGAGGAAATATGATGCCAACCGCACCAAGCACACGGTTTGATTAGATTAGGAAGAGAGAGCGATCGAGAGGTTAGACGTTTTCTTAAAGAGTGGTTAAGTGGGCTCTAGCAATGACAATGACAAGTTCTGAAAACATAAGAAGAGAAATACAATGGCAATCCAAAAACCTCACACAGAGAAACGCCTCTAGCAAGTATGGTCTGCAGGGGATAATTGCGCCCAAGGAGACCAATCACACAATCTTGTCATAAATTACCACTCCATGAGATACAACAAAGAGAGAAGAAAGTAGATGCACTACAATCATGCTCCTTAAAGCATGCACATCCACCACCATAATTGTGCAACCAAATTAACAAACGTCAAGAACCCCCTATGTAGTAAAAAAAATACACACAAAATGTAAAAACGTGGTTGTTGCTTTAGTTGCAAACAAACATCTCAAAAATAAAATATTCTGAATGCCATCAATCCCTCGAAAAGACTTATTTAATTCACTATGATTCCAATCAATACATCTGCGCATAGAAAATATAAAACACTTTGGACAAATAATGTCTATCATTTCCAACAAATAAAATACCATTATGAAAAAATAGAAATAAAAGCTCCAACATTTGTTCATCAAAATGAAATTATGGCTCTCTAATAAACCCTTTTCCATGATAAGTAAACTTGAAACTAACTCATTCTAAATTAATACATATAACAACTTACCACATTGTGGTCAGCAGGTCTAGACTGGGTGCAGTTACGCATATTGCACGTAGTCCTGAATGAGAAATTGACATTCCCACAGCTCGGACATGTCCAATCATCTTCTCTACGGCTCCCTTAAAAGATTAACATAGAATAGTCATCATTAGAATCATTGTGAAATTGCAAACTTCGAAAAAGAAACATTGAACATATCACTCAGATTCCATTAGCTATCAAATGATGAGATATACAACTCAATAAATCCAACAAAAGTTTTTGCAGTTCTACAAACTAGGCCATGTTTTTCATAAAGAGTAACAGATGTTTTAGCAATGCGATAGGTATGTGCATTTTCAAAGCAGTATTACCATATCAAGAAAAGAAGCTATACGTCTTTGTTGAGACACGGTTTGTGACACAATGTGAACTAAAGTCTTATTGGCCTTTCCTATGCTCAAGTAGAAATTCAAATAAAACAATAACTGATTGGTTGTTCAGTACTAGAAAGTCAGATAAATTCTCAAGACTCTAAAAAGATGTTCAGTACAACTACCGTCCATTAACATAGGAAACTCTAGCACCACACACTGCAACCTCTGATTAACCCGAAGAAACCAAACACTAATCCAGTAGACTTAAAAGATGAGGAAACTCTCAAAGTCCCCTTGAAATCGCGAAATCTTTCAGTCATCCGTTTACGGACCCTTGTAGCTCCATTGTCTTTATCATCGTATTTCAAGGGGGGGAAAGAAAGGATACTGCACAAACTGAAACATTTAAATTTCCTAAAAACAAAGAACAATAATAATTGTTGTAACATCATCCTCCTTTAAGTAGTCATTGCACATTCCTATGCACGCGTTATCTTTACTCAAAATTGTTACACCAGTTGACGTCAATTATATGAGCTCGCCTGCCCCATGTCAGATCATGTATGGCTTAGGCATCTATACTTTGTGCATACCATAGCCTAGATGGTCCCTATTCATTATTAGCGTGGGGCCATCCCTTGCTCAGTTAATCGAGCTCGCCTAAGGGTAGGAAACCTATTCTCATGTTCCTATATCATGCTAGCATTCCAAAGCTATGTTTCTAACTCTTAGCATGCCATTGGCATTTGGAACCAATATCTCCTATCTAACTCAGGTAACCCTTTAACATGCCAACTTCATGCCACATGCAATTCATAATTTTGGCATAACACGTGTTCTCAAAACACAACTTCATTCTTTAGTTTTCTAGTGTGCATCATCTGTTTGAATGATCTCAATGTGTGTAATGACTTCAAAACTACCAATACTACCAAAATAAAGTGATATGAATCAAAAGCGTTGACAACACTTTCTCACTGCTCCACATAATTAGTTTTTTGCTCAGTTTCTTTATTACACAATTTTATTAAAGCATAACAATTAGGTGAGAATTGAATCACATGCAACTCTGTGGGACAACATTTATTAAAAGAAACTTGTATCTTCCTTAATCTCAAACAGATGTCACATCAAAATACTTTGATTTTTTTTTTTTATCAGCAAAAAATATTTCATTAGTGAAAAACCAGCTGCTAGAGAGAAGATTCTATCAGCTATAACAAAAATTGCATATATATATATACTCACGATATCTCCCCAATCGAACATACAAGAGTCGTGAAAATGAAAATACTTGAACATGCACTTTGTATCCCCAAACCCACAAGTAACTTTGATGTCTATCACTTTCCACAAACTATTTACATCTTTAGCTAACTTCTCAAAAAACCCAATCATCTCTTTTCCGCCAAATTACCCAAGCAAAAGCATGAAGGATTCTATCCTAGATCCATTGTCCTAGCAGGGACAAGTTAGCTCTAACTCCATTGGTACCAGTCCATAACTCAGCTAATTCAAGTATAGAATTGGAATAGAAGAATTGACTCTGAAGTCACAGAAACCATCATCCTAAAGGGTTGAAAATTTAGAGATTCACCTTCGTCATCTAGATCCATAGAATACATATGTATGTCTCCATTCAACTCCAACAAACGAATCAATTAAGAACAATATGGAGTAAAAAAAAAGGATAGAAACACAAACATAAGATATAAACACATTGATTCATAGTGACTCTAATCACCCACCCCCCACGTTAACTTAGATCAATTTTTCTAGAGAGCCAGGCCAGCCCAATACCATCCATCATCCTAGAGATTGGGCCATTTCCAGCATCTCTAGGATGATGGATGGTATTGGGCTGGCCTGTCGCGGGCCTGGCTGTGCGGGCATGGCTCTCTAGAAGTGTTGTAACTTAGATTGAACAAAGAGCATAGTCATAGAAGATATGATCCCATATTGATTCATACTGACAAACCACCTCCTCCCAGCAGTGTGGCAATGCCTAAAATATCATTCCATAGACAAAGTTGGGGTTTCGTGAGAACACCATAGACGCATCTCACCATAGACGCATCCTGAAAGAGTTCATTAGCAAGAAAATCAGCGGGAAAATAGCTTAATCTTTTCTACCCATGTATGATTGAACTCCTGCAACAACATCCTGGAACTCTGAATCAGATGGCAATTTTTTAACTTTTTCTTCGCTTGGTGGCATAGAGCTTGATGGGCCACCTGTGAATCAGATTTAATAACTACATTAGGTGGAACTGGGGCAAATCCAAGCTCCAAATAATGATGGGCTCAAGCTATATTTTTCATTGTAATTGATACTATCCCTTACTTTTGGGTTCCTGCAATGTTGTCGTGGCTACTTGTCTCACTAAGATTGTTGGCTGAGAGGTTGTCTTATCTAACTGGGAAATTGATTGTTGTCCATTGAGATGCATCTCAAGCTTTATGCAAGGAAGTGAAACCCAATTGATCAATGTAACAGTCAGCACATCAATCAAAGTGCTTCTCACAACTCACTAACAAAATTGATGGCTTGCTGATCTTGAGGCACAAACCCCAACTTTGACAGCAATTTTCCAAACTGAGTTTGTAGTACTTAGTTGTTGGGTATCTGAAGAAACTGTAGAATGTAAAACTAGTTTGCACCAAATGTAGAGTGTAGGCTCTCTTTAAAATCCTTTCAGGAAACACAAATTGTCATTTGTCTCATAACTGATGCCCATAATTGTGCATCCCCTTCAAGGTAGAATAAAGGCGATCAGTTGCTGTTGGAAATTTTGTCCTGCTCCATACAATCAGCTAGTTGGGTCTTCTTTACCATCAAAGAGAAAGAAACTGCCTTTGCATTTTAGTAAAGCCATTGGAATGTTGAAATACACCACGACTTCATCCCTAACGAACAAGGGGTCAGTAGAAAACTTTCAACAGCCTTTATAGCAGCTCAAATTGTTAATTCCTACTTCCGAGTATCGAGTTGTTTTAACATCAAGGTCATCTTATTAAAGATGAATTTTAGAGAGGTTTCAGAACTTATTACATTATAAAAATCAAAGACGAAGGGGTCCAATTTACAACGCCGAGTTATCAAATATCTACTTGTCGCAATGAAACTTCGAAACCAAAAAAATCAATCAGGTCCCTGGTAAATTTGTCAAAGATCTGTGCATTCCTTTCTTGCCACATAACTCAAATAATTGCATAAAAAGACGAGGTAACACAAAACCGTTCCACTCAATAAAGTGAACCACAATAGACCTTGGGAGTACCCAATCCACATAATAAGCATGAATGAAGTAATTCCAAACAGATATAGCAAGGGAATGAGTAACATAACAAGATCATAAGATGATTCCAAAAACTCCATCCAATCAACATACACATAATCTGTATCCACCCCTAGTAGACAAAACTGTCGTGAATTAGAATTTAAAAAATTGGCGGGAACAAAGGCCCATTTTTCAAATTTAAATAGAAGGGTATAAATGTAATTGCATTATTAGAGTTAGTTAGGACCACTTTATCTTACACGTGTCTGCAAGTAATTGGAAATTTTTAAATTTCTGTTAGACCTTCCTCTTTAAAAGAGGGAACGAAGACGTATTTTGTTGTGCTTTGAGGCTCCAATCGATTGATTGAGAGAAATGGTAACTCTGAATGTTCAACTGAATTCAATCTACCTCTCCTTTCATCTTTTCTTCTCTTAATTTTCCTTTCCATAGATTGTTAGCTTGTCCAATTGCGACAATTGGTATCAGAGCCAAATCTGATCCAAACCCTAAAAAAGAAAATGGAGACTAGAGCCGTGAGATCGAAAATTTAAGAAGTGTTAGTTAGAGACCACAAGACAAATGAACATGATGAGAGCAGAGATGTGCATATCACAAGCAAGTGAAGCTCAGGAGAAAAGACTGAATGCAAAAATGGGCCAGTTGATTCAGATGATGTAGTGTTAAATTGCTCAACCAAGAAGGGACATCGAGTAGCTCGCAAGTAACGGGGACAAACATCAATCAATTGAGGACTCCCTCCCACCGACCCACTGACAATGGAGGTCACTTCTTTCGCTTCCCTGAAATTGACTTTCCTCATTTTGATGGTTCAAACCCTCGCTCATGGGTAAAAAATTTGAAAGCGCTATTTTGCTTTATATAATGTTATGGATGACAATAAGGTTGCTATAGCTTCTACACATTTTGATAGCAAGACCGATGTCTAGTTTCTAGATTACCAAATAGGTAAATCCTCGATTCAGTGGAAAGAGTTAGTTCATGATCTATGCCTTCATTTTGAGAATCCAGTCTCAGACAATTATGTCGACTCCCAAAACAAACCAGTTGAGATCTATTATGACAAATTTGAGGAACTCAAATCCATGATATTCCTACATAATCCGTCCTTGTCTGAATCCTACTTCGTCCTACATGCTACATGATCCTACTTCGTCCTCAGTTTTTAGAGTGGATTAAAGCCTGAAATCAAACCTGTTGTCCAGATGTTTAAGCCTACTTCTATCACACATGTTTTCTCCTTAGCCATAATGCAAGAAGCATGCCAACATCCTACTCATTCTTCTACAGACATTTCCCTTCTCAATCCTCTACCACTTGAGCTAGACCAACACCCACTACTACACCCTCCCATATTACTCAACCTCCTTCCATACCAACCAACCAGAAATCTCACCAAAGTACCTCCAATGCCAGTTTTACCAGTGCCCCTATTCCTACTATTAAACGCCTTACCCTAATCCAAATGAAACTCAGACGAGATGAAGGCCTTTACTATAATTGTGATGAAGTTTGTAAGCCTTGCCATATATGCAAACAACAACATCTATACATGCTTGTTCCTGATGAAGACATCCAAGAAGAACCCATTCCCTTACCAGAAGAAGCTGAAAACCTTCTTCAAGAACTCCCATCTTCTTCAAGAACTCCCATCTGACATGGAATTGTCCACTCATGCACTCCATGGTAGTTATTCATCTAACACTATCTCACTTAAGGGTTTTATCAAGAAGAAACCAATCTCCATACTCATAGATACTGGTAGTACCCATCCTTTCATTGACCCTAAAGTGATCAAAGACATTCACTCGCCAACAATGGCCAACACTTGATCAGTCAAAGTACTTCCTTTGGGGGCTTATGACATGGTCTTGGGGGGTGATTGGCTTAAACCATTAGGCAACATATTTATTAACCATCAAACCCTTCAACTGACGTTCCATTATCATCGACAGGAAAATCAATCTTCAAGGCATACCAGAGAGGTCTTATGGAATCTACCAAATTTTCCAAATTCCTAAAAAAGCACACCTTCATTCTTGGGCCATTTCTTCTCTCTCACTCATCTAGCCACTACTCCATCCACTCCTCCCTTAATCTTTGAACTGTCCTACCAAGACATTTTTCAAGAACCAACATCCCTATCACCCACTCGTAGCCTTGACCATAGGATACCACTCAAACCTAATGCCATTCCCACTTCTCAAGCCCCATATAAAGTCCCTCACATGCAAAAAGTTGTAATGGAACAGTTGGTCACAGACATGCTATATTCAGGCCTTATACAACATTCTCACAGCTCAAATCTTATTAGTCAAGAAAAAGGACAGCGCGTGGAGATTTTGTGTAGACTATAGAAGATTGATGACCTCACTATCAAATATAAGTTTCCCATGTCTCTTATTAATGAGTTGCTTGATGAACTCCATGGAGCCCAAATCTTCTCCAAATTTGACCTCAGGTCAGGATATCACAAGTATTAGTTCAGTCTAGTGATATTGATAAGACGCCCTTCAAGACTCACCATGGTCATTTTGAGTTTAGAGTCGTGCCATTTGGGTTAACCGATTAACTAATACTCCAGCCACATTCCAAGCACTGATCAATCAAGTCTTCCAACCTTACCTAAGGAAGTTCATCCTAGTTTTTTTTATGATATCCTTCTATATGGTACTTCTTTATAACACCACCTGAATATCACTTTTTCCACTCTAAAGCAACATTGCATGTATGCCAAGCTATCCAAATGTTCCTTTGGTCAACAACAATTAGAATACTTGGGACATATTGTTAATAATCAAGGAGTAGCAGTTGACCCCTCCAAAATAACTTCCATGATGAATTGGCCTACTCCAACAAACTTGAAGACACTTGGAGGATTCTTTGGTTTGACTGGGGAGGACAAGAAGTTTGTGAGACATTATGGTCAGCTTGCAAGCCATTGACTGAATTACTTTGCCTTAAAATGGACTGCTACACCTTAGTCTGCATTTGATGCTCTAAAACAGGCTATGAGTTCTATACCAGTCCTGCAACTTCCTGATTTCTCCCTACTCCCTACCATTTTTATTGAGACAGATGTTTGTTCGGTGGGTATTGGAGTTGTTTTATCTCAAAAAGTCATCTAATTGCATGTTTCAGCAAGGCATTAGGCCCTTTAGCAACATATGAAAATGAGCTATTTCCTATAGTCATCGCAGTTCAAAAATGGTGTGGCGAGCTTACTTACTAGGTATAAATTCTACATACTGCCATCAAAGTATCAAACACTTTTTGGATAAAAAATCACTACCATAATACAACAAAAGGCGGCTCACAAAGCTCTTGGGATATGAGTATGACTATGAGATTAGCTATAAAAAAAAGGGTTAGTGAACAAAGCGGCTATGCACTATCAAGATCCACTACACCAGCACTCACTTGCATGACCCTCACCCGTGTTTCTCCTCAGTGGCTCAATGAAGTGGTGAAGTGATCCTTAGTTACTCAAATGATCCTGATGCTCGAGCTTTGATCACCAAACTTCAGTGCGTCTACATTGGCACCACAGTACTTTAAGCCAACAAATTATTGATTCATTACACTCATCTGCTACTGCTATAGGACACTCTGACATCAATGCAAACTATTAAAGGTTAAAACACACTTCTACTGGCCAAGGATGAAGTCTCATCTTATTAAATTTACCATCACAAGATGTTTGTCAAAGAAACAAGGATGACCAAACTGGTTCTGGTGTATTATTGCAACCTCTTCTTGTTCCAGACCATACTTGGCAACATATTACAATGGATTTGATAAGGGTTTACCCCTATCCCATGGCAAACCAGTCATCCTAGTAGTGGAGGAAAGATTCACTAAGTACAACCATTTCATGGCCCAAGATGTTGTTCTACACAATGTTTACAAACTCCATGGCCTTCACAATGCATTTCTACATAGATGCATTTCTACACAATGACTACACATTGTTTCTGATTGAGATAAGGTTTTCTTAATTACCTTTTGGAAACAATTATTCTCTGCCATGGGTACCTTTCTAAACATGAGTACAACATACCATCCCCAATCGGATGGCCAACCCGAGCGTATCAATACTTGCTTAGAGACTTACCTTTGATATATGAATGGCCACACCCCCAACAGCTGGTCTCATTGACTTTACTTGGTTGAAAATTGGTACAATACCAATTTTCACTTCAATCTATGAATATCTCCATTTCAAAGTTCAAGCACTGTATGGATACTCCCCACCCCTTCTAGCACTACCAACAATTACTTGTTTCTTCATTCCTGATGTACAAAAGTACCTCCATTACCTCAATGAAAGAGATGAGATGTTGAACATACTCAAAGAACATCTTCAGAAGGCTCATGAAACAGTATGTTGATCGACATAGAAATGAACAATCATTCGCAACTGGGGACTGGGTATACCTCAACTACAACCTTACCGTCAAACCTTTGTCCAAATTCGCAAGAATTTCAAACTATCATCACGTTTCTATGGCCCATTTCAGATTATAGAGCGCATTGGCGCAGTTGCTTACCGCGTTGACCTACCAGCCAGCTCCAAAATTCATCCAATATTTCATATTTCTCAGCAAAAGAAGAAGTTGGGTACCTTAACTTCACCCTCTCCTACCCTTCCTCTAGTCGATAACCATGGATCCTTCCTTGTTGCAATACTGGCAAGATGCATGGTGCCTCGCCAAAACATAGCCGTCACTCAGGTGCTTATTCAATGGTCCAACTCTTCCGCAGCTGAAGCTACATTTGAAGATTGGTCGTACATCACCTCAAGATTTCCATCTTTCAATCCTTGAGGACAAGGATTCGCTGAAGGGGACGGCATTGTCGTGAATTAGAATTCAGATAATTAGCGCAAATAGGTGCGTTTTTCAAATTTAAATAGAAGGGTATAAATGTAATTCCATTATAAAGTTAGTTGACTGTTATCCTACACGTGTCTACAACTAATTGGAGATTTCCAAAATTTTGTTCGACCTTTCTCTTTAAAAGAAGGAACAAACAATAGATGAACAGAGAAGTATTTTGTTGTGCTTTGAGGCTCCAATCGATTGATTGAGAGAATTTGTATCTCTGAATGTTCGACTAAATTCAATCTACCTTTCCTTTCATCTATTCTTCTCTTAATTTTCCTTTTCATCGATTGTTAACTTGTCCAATAGTGACAAAAACATCCTCACAGATTGGAAAATAACACCAAGGTTTTCCCTATCTAGCCAACTTGTCCACACACGCATTGAGCATCTCTTACCATTTTAGTACAAGTAATATTTTCTTGGTCTACATTTTAAAAGCCAGTGATAACAAGACTGCTACCAAGAAACTAACAATACTACTACCAAAAAAAACCATTACACTCATCACACACCTCATCAAAGAGAAACTGAGAATTCCATCTCACGCTATCCATCCCAATCCAAAACTGATGCTACTTTGCATTGAGGGCTATTGAGGGTGAATTAAATTTTCACAAAAGTAGCCCAATCGAAACTTTTCTAGCTGGCGAATATATCCTGGTGGATCTAAAACTAATGCAATTAGCCACTCCCAATTGCTATAACATAAAACTATGATTTCTTAAAGTCAAGATGGACCTTGGGCAAATAATTTTTTAAAAAAAAAATCTGCTATTCTAATCAACTATAAAACACCAAATATTAAGTAGAAATATATACTCCAAAGAGGGTAAATAAAGAGAGAGACACGTTACCATCAGTTCGAGCACGCTTAGCTGCTGAAGAGTTCCTGTTGTCAACCTGATTCACCATCGTCAAACAAAGTCAATTAGAATCACAAACTCAATAAAATCACTTCAATGAATCAGTTGAATCATGAGAAAGAATCGATCGAGATTGATTGATACCTGAGACATTATGAGTGCAAACGACCTGAATTGAAACGAACGAGATTGGGATTTTCGTGGCAAAGATTAGAGATTTGGATTGGCAGCCGATTGATTGAGAGTAGTGGAGAAGGCAGAAACCTAGGGTTCAGGAGGGAAAAACCAAAAAAAAGGTCCAACCTCCTTTAATAATCCGAGAGAGCCGAGACAAGAAATGTACTTTCCTCTTCATCGTCTTTTTTAAGGTAGCGAATTGTTAACACCATGTCTTCTACTGTCCTATACCACCAAATCAATTTTTTTTTTACAAACTAACCTATGCTCCCAATTTAAACTATTATTTCTCTCTTCTATCTCATCCTCTCCTCTCAAGAACAACAGTAACAACATGACCCTGCTGCGATCGACTACTCATATTTATTATGGTGTAGCGAGGAAGAAGGCGATCGATTGTGAAGGACGGTGAGAGACGACTGGCGATGACGAGATAGAAAATATGGGGTTGCGATGTGTGGTTGTTTGTGCAAGATTAAGGTGATGATGTGTGGCTGGAGACTGGTTTGTGGCGTGGCTAATACCATCCAAGCCATCGCAATGGCCGCCCAATTATTCAATCATCGCCCATCCATCATCATCCCACTATCTATTATTCTCCCACACAACCACAGCAGCCACATCGGCCATCGTCGCCCTTTTCCTTTCTGTATTAGTTTTTTTCTCATCGCCCTCACAGTGGCATGTGCGATGATGGGTTCCCCACTAGCGGCGGACTGCGAAAGGGCATAAATTTTGACCCTCGCGGCGACACCTACGAGTGAAAAACTTGCAAATGCATAGAAAAAAAAAAACGAAACAGAAAAAGGAGAGGGACGATGAACTGGAATATGTCGAGTGCAAGTGGAACGGGAGGGGATTGTGGGGGAAGAATAGGGAGTCGAGTGGAGAATGTGTGCGAAAAAAAAGGAAGTTGTGTGGAGCGAATAAGAGGAAGTTGGGAGGGGAGATAGAGTTTTCTTTCGTTTGAATTTGGGAGGGGATAAAGATTTAGGTTTTGCCTTTTATGAGTGGTGTGAAAAATAAGTGGTAGTGTGGGACAAAAAGGGAGTGATGTGGGAAAAAAATTAAATTGTTGGTGTGGAACAGTTGAAGCTGTGGTGTTAAAAAATCGTTGCCTAACGGTCTCATTCAACTTATACTCAGACCATTTTTTTCCTCAACGCATCCACAATAGGAAGTTATATATCACACGACTACCTACTAATGCCTATAATATAGCCCTAGGTTCGTGCTCAGTCCTAAAACACCCCGAGTGGCCTTACCCAAATCCTATCTGACACACTTGAGCCTTTATTCAACAAGGGTTGCGAACTACCATGCCCAAGCCTTATGCGGTAAATGAAAGTCATGTGACCTTAGCCACACAAACTTATATAGCGACTCAGTGGATAAGGTGAGTGTCTCTACTGTAGGAGATCATTGCTTTGACATCCACCTTTAATGTATTTTTTATCACTCTGCGGCTTATGATTAGCCGCATGACACATTATTCTTAACTATTACCATGCCTATTTAGGACAAATGAAATGAGGTGGTTGTGTGTGGGACTACCTAGCTCGCCATGTAAGGAGATCAACTATTCAATAGCTTCGTATAGGCCTAACTCACCCCTCTCATATTGTGAATGATCTTACTAGCTACCATATGACTTCCTTTCTAGTGCCACCACAGTCGACATATAAGGTCTCGCGAAAACTTTACATATACTATCGGTTAATTATGCTTTTAGATGTGCAATGTCACGAGTTCTTATATAAGATACTTTTTTTATAAGGATAAATATACATCTTAGTATACAAAACGAGTAGGCATATTCCCTAAGAGACTTTGTGGTCTCCTTAATGTTGTTGCTTGTATACAAATTGTTCATTTTCACATCTATTTGTCGCGCTTAAACGCATTTTATTAAAACTATTTTTCGTATAAAGTAATTTTCTAATTTTTTTTTTTTATTGGTTGGTCCATTTGTATTTGTCTCTAAAAATTTTGTTTTCTTGCACTCACTTGCTTAGTCTGTACACCTTCACGTGTTCTACACATGTCGTTGCCTCAGACCCTTACACATGCTTTTTGACCCTCATGACAAGCTTATGCAGGGTAAAACTTAGATACAAACATAGTTCAGCCTCATCACAGTCACGTGTTTCCCCACCCTCGTGTCGAGCACGTGACCGTTGAATTATGTCGTAATCAACAAGTGTTTTGTCACATGCATATAGGTCCTCGCGCCAAGCACGTAATAGATAAAATTATGATAGAAACACACACTATTGCAATCATCCACGTAGTAACTCATAAACAAGATTATCAATGCATGCATGTGTCAGCATGAAAAAAAAAAGGATCCAAGATAGATGCTAACTTAACAATAAAATGTATGTTGCTTAAAGAAAAACATGACATCTAGATACAAAATTAATGGGCAATACATACAAAACAAAATATGCAACACACTATTAGACAACTATTGGTGAGTATATCTAAGTCCGACAGAAGACGGTGTAAGGACTACATGTTAGGGCAACAAGAACATCAAATAAAGGACATCTAGAACTAACCTATAAACCTCATAATACCCTCGCAACTAGGCAAGAGTTACATTTGAGCGTTATTCATTTCTTTGAGTGCCTCTCAAATCCCCCAAAATCCACACTCAAAATCAATGACCACGTCTAACTAACAAGCCAATAAGACTTCTTAGATTGTTCTTACAAAAGAACTTTCATATTGCAATGGGTGAAAACGTGGTGGAGAGGCAAAAGGTACTTATATAAGATTATATAGAGTTTAAACATATGCAATTTGAGTGCCTGTTCGTGTTATCTAATCGGGCAAATTGGTCGAATCAGATGGTTGGTCAAGTCACACCGAGACGTAATTGTAGTGCCCAGTTGTTGTTGTCTAGTTGAGGCAATTGATCGAATTGTATGGTTGAGTTAAGTCAATCTGAGAGTCAATTTATGTGCAAAGCTATTATTCTCATCTAATCGAGCTAATTGGTCGGATTAGATGGCTGTGTTGGGTTGAGCCAAACCACGGGTGTCTTGGAGTTGAGACTATGAACAAGTCGTAAAGCGTAGTTCCCCAAATGAGGAAATGGGTAATTGGCTCAAACTCATAAAATGAAACCCAACCACCCGCTGACCCATTTTATTTATTTCGTGATCCATGCTCGAAAGCTACATGATTGACCATGTAGGGTAAACCAAACACGACTATAAGGCTACAATATTGCTGCCACTTAATAGCTTCGACGTCGCCATCTCGCATGAAAACTTGTTTTTAATCCGGTCCGTCGTCTACACCTCGCATGAAGACTTGTTCCACTTCGCTTTGTCCAATCCATCTAAGCAGCTACATTCAACACCCGAAGGTTTATCAACGACGGAGCACATGTACTCTTAATAATCGAGCGAAAACTCACAATCCTTACTGATTAGTCTCAAATTTGCGACCTCTCACAAATAGAGTGAATGTCCAACCAATTGAGCTTTAATTGGTGGACACTCGAGGTGGGTAGGGGACAAGGTTGGATAGGATAGACCTCGTCCCGATCCCATTCCGTTCATTCGGAATCGGGACGGGATGAACAGGTATTGAAGATGAACATTTTCATACAAAAGTGTTTGTACACATTCCAATCAAATAAATAAATAAAAACACCATTTCAATATTATTTTCTTAAAAGCCTAATGTGGATACTTGTGACAAATAAAGAAAAACCAATATACAATTGTATTTGACAACGTTTTTGTTTTGAACTGCATGCATTCAAAAGAGTGTGCAATGTTAGATAAATAAATAAATATCTCCTCAATGCTAGTGAAATAATTGTTTTACAAAAAAGAAGAAAAAAAAAATTGGGTTCTCGTTGACCTTTAATGGTTGTTAAATGAATTAGTTATAGTTTGCATTGCATCAAATGTCAGAGTAAGATAGTTGAATAAGTTCTAACCCAAGCGAGACTTAATTAAAAAAATTAAATATTTAAAAAATAAATAATAATAAATATTAAATAAATAAGTTTGGGATGTGACGGGATTAGCGGAAAAAAACTTCATCCAATTCCAAATTGGGATGAGATGGAATCATGATGAGCTTAATAAATCCTAAAATGATTTGAAAAAAATCGAAACGGGAGATTGAGATGGGATTGAGGGATGGGATGCCCACACCTAATGGACACCCACCCACCCACCCACCCACCCAGTTGACTCCCAACTCTAAAACCCTTATTGAAAGGCACTGTACTATGGGTTGAAAACCGAACTGACGGTTCAATTTTTACCTAAATCGTGGACCGAACTTACTTTAGTCGGTTAAAAAAATTTCAAACCGAAACTGAACAGACCAATAACAAAACCAAACCGATTCTAATTTATGCAAATCGACTAAAACCGAATCGATCGACTATTTTAAATATATTATATTATTTTTATATAGTATATATATATATATATATTATTTATTATATATATTCGGTTGGTTCGGTTTTGTCGGTTAAAATCAAATAAAAATCGAAAATCGAACCGACCACTTCAATTTTGAATTTTTAAAACAAAAATCTAACCGAACCGAACTTAAACTGAACCGATCGATTCGATCAAATCGAATAAGTTAGTTTAGTCGGTTTATTTTCAACCCTGCACCGCATGTACCCCCAATGTTTTATTCTCATTTCCTTTTAGACTCGTCTCCGAAATTCCCCAATTCTTTCGACTCGCTCAACGACTGACTTAATTGGAGAAACGAGGCGATACGAGCGTACGAAGAGGAGAGAGAGAGAGATTTATTATCAGATTAGGTTTTGCGAGCGAGTGGAGTTCGTCTTCGAGATTACTTGATTCATGGCGACATCTCAGCAAGCTTCAGATCGCATCATTTCATCCTCACCTGGTGGTGCGTCTCTCTAACACTTGCCTCTATTTATTTTCCTCCATGTGTGATCGATCGATCGATTTGATTTCTTCTCTTTCTGCTGGGTGGGTCATTGTTGATGGGGTCCAATTCGCTCTCTCTTCCATCCTTCGCTTTAACAAAACTCTTGCATGGTATCTCTTATGCTTAATTCTTCTGATTTCGATACATGATATCGTCAATTCAGGTTTCTTCGCTTCTTTCTAGCTTTTCTGTTCAATGTGACCTAAAGGCCATTCCTTTATTGCTGTTTAGTAATCATATTCATCTGGGGTTTGATTTTTACTGGGAATTACTCAAGGATGCATGATACACGTTAGGGTATTCAGAAAGTTTGGAACATTTGCGTTTTTGATCATGAATCGGGTACGCCCCAATCATTAGGTTTAAACTAGGGCATTTGACTGTTATATACTTGATTGGGTCAAATTTATTATTTGCATCATGTTTGATCCTAGTCCGTACAGGCCACACCAACTGTAAGAGGAAAAAAACTGTGAATACCCTTTGCTTTCATTGAATCCCATCTGAATTCTTGATTGGATTGAGTATTAGGTTCGAGTCTTGCTTCCCTAGGACTTCTTTTTAACCATTTTGTCAAGCACCCTTGTTTTTCTCACGGATCACGATAGATTGTATTGAAGTTTTATATGGAGAGTTTGTTGTTTGGGCATTTTTTGTTCGTCCAATCAATCCTGTTTTGCTTCCAGGGAAATGAAAAATTCGTCACTTTGTCTTCTCAACCCATAAATTTGTCTTCTCAACCCATAAAATCCTGTCTTAATTTTCACACGACCACATTTCGCTGGTCAATTGTCTTTTAATCAAGTACATATTGGATTTACTCCTCATGGATATATAATTTTTTATTAGATTTACTCCTCACGGATATATCATATTTTAATTTTTCCCTTTGTGTTTGATAAAACATCTTACATTGATTTGAATGAATAGATGCTCGCATGTTGGCTCCATCTCAAGTCTGAATCTAGTTCCTATGGCTATGACCAATATTTGCCATGGCATCTCTATCACAGGCCGAGTGATAGTCATTAACTCCTAAGAAATATACAATGGTGGGAGTTTGGATTAAGTCCGTGAGAATTTATTGGGGATAACTCTGGAATAGGGCATCATTTGAATTGTTAGCAGCTTTTATAATTCACCTGGAATTTTGCTCTCTATATAGTGTATGTTCTGGGGTTTTCCTCCTTCTGCATGTTCTGGGGTTTTCCTCCTTCTGCTGGCTAGAAGTATTTTCTGTGTGCAAAATCACATTTTATGCTTTTGAAGTTCAATAATTTTGTAATTGCGATAATTGTCAGATTCTCACTCGATCGAGTCACTTAATATGTCAGCCTTGGATGCAGAGAAACCATCTGACTCCGATAACTTGAAGGAGCAGGTAATTATCCAAATTCTTTACAAATTTGTGTTTGACCGTGATCTTGTTTATTTATTTAATTTAATTTTTATATTTTATATTGTTGATACTTTGCTTACTATTTTACTTATTTGTTGTATACTTTAAGAATATTGTTGTATTATTATTTTTCAGCAATGACACTTTTCCCTAACAGTTTGCTTGAATTTTCAATCAGACTCTTTCTTCCAAAGATGAAAGTATAGTTCTTTCAAATCCTTCTCGTAATGCAACCACCATTGGTCCTCCAAGGGATGTTGCAGGACAATTGGGTTATCAGGGTGCAACTGCAGATCACAGTGCTGTGTATCCATCCAATGTCTATGCCCCTCAAGCACAAACATTCTACTATGGTGGTGAGTTTCTTATTCTGGTGACTTAAGGAATCTTGATGCCAAAAATAATTACCAGAGTTTTATTTGTTAGAACAAATTTTCATTAAAATCATTCCATCTCCATTGCAGAACATGCTTCCAATTTTCAAATTTCACATCAGAACTTTATATAGAAAATCTATATAACAAATCACAATGGTTTAATATACCTTAGGAATTTGAGATGAAAGACAACTAGCACTAAAAGTGATTCAATGAGTAGCTTAAGAATTTGAGACAAAAGATAGCTAGTATTACAAGTGATAAGTGATCCAATGAGTTGATGGTGAAGATTCACCTCTCAACAATAACATGGTTTGTAATTAAGATGTACGTATAAGGGAAATACAAAATGATAAAAAAAAGTGAAAAGTGCGGAAAAACATGTGTGTTTATGTGGCAGAGAGAGAAAGGTATGTATTTTTTTTTCAAACTTAAAATTCTCATAGCTATTTACTTGGTTGTCGAATCTCAGTGAACTTGGTATTGTTGAAATGCATTTCTGAAGGTCTTTCCAATGAAACCGATGATCAATACAAATGCTTAAATTTTAAAATACATATGTTATTAATAACTTAAATATTTTCAAAGGAACATGACATTCATCTTAACCCTAGACTGCATATTTTGGGGAAGTGAGCTGCGAAATAACCCACTCCTGCGGTTTGAATATCTTTTTTTCCCAACCAATTTAAAACTTTGATCCTAAATTTATAGTATTTTACCTTAGAATAAAAACACAGGCTTGAGTATTAATACACCCCAAAATTGTTTAGTGTGCATGCTATAATACTATTTTGTAATGAATGTGCGCTTAAATTTAATTTGCATAGGTGAATCTAAATGGAGGAGGCGGGGAGGGGAACGGGGTATGCGAGTGCCGTAGGCACGGGTAGTCATCAACAATTAACATATGACAAATGTCTCGGACCAAATATTTGACTCTCCTCTCCCCCTCCATGCAACACCTCGCTTTAAAATTTATGTTGGATGCTATGAAGAACATGATTGACTATTATGCCATATGTCAAAGATGACAACCATATGTCACCTAGTTGTGCTCTATGTAGTTAAAACGGAAAAAAGCCCTTCGCAGTCTAGGACTGATTTTCGACTAATCGGGATTAATTGGTGTATTTTTTCAAAGCATATATATGTAGCAGGGATGGCAACGGGGTGGATTGGGGCGGATTTGAGCAAATCCATCCCTGCTTCGTCAGAAAAAGCGGATCCCCAAATCCGCCCCGCCAATCCGTTTATAATTTTAATTAAAAATCATAACTGCCCTGTACGGATTGGCGGATATCCGCCCCGCCCCGTCAATCCGTTTACGGGTTTGCGGTTCTACTGTTGGGTTGCTGGTTCACCGCCCCGATCCGCCCCAACCCGCCCCGATCCCTATTCCATACATCAACTCCTTCAACCCATCGATTTCATTTTCATCATACACATAGATCTTGAGATCAAGACGAGACCCATACCCACGATCAGGCCAAGAAATTGACCCCCCATTGTTCGCAAAGTAGTGATTTTTCTATCTGCTTGCCACCCAAATGGACGAACGTTCAACACCACTTCTTTTATTGGATTTGTAAAGGTGACCATAGCTCAACTCATGTTAGCAACAACTCTCTACTACACAACAAGTACAATTGAATCATCAGTCTTGAACATGATTCCTGCAATCACATACATATTCTCTCTAATCACTAGGCAGGAGAAACTCCAGTTTGATACCTGGTGGGGTAGTGGCAAATTCTTTGGAACGATTATATCTGTATCAGGTGTAATTACACTGATATTCTGGCGTGGATCGACAACCGTTGAATCAACGACCGCAGATTCATCCAAGCAGACCCTTGGCTTGATCATGGTCATCATTGGAGTAGTTGCTTTTAGTACATGGATCATGAACTCAAGGTGGATTGATCTAAAAGTCTGGTGCAGAAGAATGTGGTGACCACCAAAGCTAGGGCATCAATTTGGTGAGTTCTTGTGCAGGAGTTGAAAGCAGCTAAAGCTCGTTTAAGATCGTTGAGCGTTGAGCAGGGAGATGAGATCGTTGAGCGTTGAGCTTGGTTGAGGATCGTTGAGCGTTGAGCAGGGAGGGAGCAGGGGGATGAGAGCTGTGAGAGAGATCAGAAGGAGGGAGTAGAGAGGGAGCAGGGAGATGAGAGATCAAATCTCATCAGTGAGAGCCGCAGGGAAGGAGGGAGCCGAATGTGAGATGTGAGACCTGATTAGGGTTTCTTTTCCCTTTATAGACTAAGGGCATTTTAGTAATTTCAACGGTTAAACGGATATCCGTGGGGCGGATATGACTAAATCCGTATCCGCCTTGAATAAGAAACGGATACAGTTTGGATATTCGTATCCACCCCAACCTCCATATAGTCATAGCCAAATCCGCCCCACTGCCATCCCTAATATGTAGCGATAAATCTGCGAGTTGATGGACCGATTTATCAGTGATTCGCTGATTTATTGGTGACCACTAAACCAAACCACAAAATACCCAATTCGTATCAGTCACCTCTCGATAAATGATTTCTCTCTGATTTAGCGGCGCCATTAATAACATAGGTTATAATAGTGTCTGTCTTTATGTATGTGTAAGTTTATTTGGACCTGTAATAGAGGAAGGGATAATAGGCTGGACGTGGAGGAGAATCTTGAATCAAGAGACTGCCCATTTTTGTTACTTGATCTTGCATTCCATATTTGGTGCCGTTTATGTAGTCTTTTGTGTGCATTGGGTCTTGCCTTATCCATTGTGGATTTGTTGCATAGTTGATATGTCAAGCTTTTGCATGAGGAAACTAAAAGTTTGTGTGGACTTTCACACCTTGTGCAATCATGTGGCAGTAGCCTATGGCTCACCACTAGCTAAAAGGTTTCGATATTGAAAATTATCTTGTCAATTGGGGTTCATTAGAATTTATCGTTATTCACTACTTGTTGGCAGAGTCTCACACCTTGTGCAATCCCGTGGCAGTAGCCTATTGCTCACCACGAACTGAAAGGTTTTGATATTGAAAATTATCTTGTCAAACGGGGTTCATTGGAATATGCCATCATTCACTAACTCCTTGTTGGTGATCGACTGACCTATCTTCATGGTTCTCTTTGTACTTTGAAAATTTGCAATAAATATGTTACCCTTTTGTCTTAAACAGAGTTGTCATTATAGTTAGTAGGTGGGCCCAATTTGCACAACCGAAACTTCACATAATGAGTTGGCACATGTTGTTACGTCATCTGTTTCTATAACATTTGATTGGTTGGCATCTAATGAAAATGCATATACTCAAATACATGTATTAAGAAATAAGGGTTCATAATAGAAGATACTGATAGAAATAAGGACCAAGAATTGCAAGAAACAATAAACAAAACAATTGTCGAAATAAAAACTATGATAAAAGCTAATGAAGAACAACTAAGAAAATAACTATTCTTTCTATCGTCAACTGAAGAACAATGAACAAGCCTTTGCCTTATTTATAATTTTCCTAACTTATTTGGCAAACTAATTAACCTAACCTTAATTGGCTAATAATGTTCATACTACTATTTTGAGTTTTACCTAGTAGATCCAATTGTCCTTAATATCACTGAAGTAACCCATAATATTTCTTACATCAACTTTCTTTGTTTGAAGAAGTTCGTCCTCGAGCGTGTAGTCAACGATGTCCAATGAACACAAGTAGCCGGTCATAGAACACAATGCACATGAAGTAGACGACCTCGAAAATTACCACAATACATTCCAAAATCAAACTTTGTTGTTCAGCATCTTGGACTAGCCATCCCTTAGAACACCAATTCAGACAAATTGCAAGGTGTTTTAAATAATAGTAATCCGAAAATGGGTTGATATAACCATCATTACTCTGTTTGCTAAAAAAAGGGAAAAAAGTTGCAGAAGTCAAGTGGCCAATTTTTCGAAAATCGAGTACGTGTGATGGTACCTTAACTTCTTAAAAAAGTTGAAGAAACTAACAAACAATATGGCTCATCCGGCTCTTTGCGCATCTGGGCAAGTTCATTTGCCTCCAATAATTCTTGTAGCACTCTTATCTTGTCGTCACATATCTTTATCAACTGAGTTCTCCACCCTTGCTTTTTCTTGCTTTCTCCAGGCATAAAAAAGTGACCAATCCGTTCTATTAAATCTCTCAAATACTTCTCTGTGTCTGTCTCAACCTGCATCATAGTGGATATGGTAATATGTTTTATGTCATTGGTCATTGGGGTGGTGGTATAGGAGAAACGTGTTCAAATTGGGGGTAATGGGGGACATAGGTGTGTTGTTGTGTAGGAGGAAAATTGTAATGAGAATTGAACACCACAGGGTATAGGCTATACTTGGGTTTGGGTTATATTGAAATTGGTATGGGGACAGAGAATATTATAGGTATGGGTAGGAATAACGGGATATGGATATTGGGAATAGTATGGGTCATTCATATTTCTAAAAAAAATTTGAGTGTTGGGTGCTCTCACAGATTTTGGGGTGCGTGTAACATAGTTAGACCTGGCGGGAGCAGTGTGTGATATTTTAGCAAGTCTGGGGGTGGGAGGTATTAATGAATTCAAAAGGAATCCTTAATAAAATTGGGACAGGGATTGTTTCAAAATATTATGAAATGGGTGTACAAACACTTACACTGGGTGTACTTAGTTGTCCATGTCTTCTTCCCCAAAATGCAAAATCAGGTCTTGCACCCAACCTCAAACCCAATAAGAACGAAACATCTGATGGGGTTTTGAGTAACTCCGGCGACAGTGGGCAAGTGGGTGACGATGTGGGCAGCTGGGGGAGGGTTGGGATCTTGCGACGCTGACAGTGTGTTCGACGGCGACGGCGGTGGTGGTTGACGAACTTGGATGACAACTCTGAAGAGGGTTGTTTTGAGGTGGTGGATGCCAATTGGATGTGATGCTCGTCAGAGGATGGGGTGGGATCACAGGTTTGGGAGGGTGGTGAGTGATTGCAGTTCTGGCTGAAGATGGCTTGAGATGATGGCTGAACTTCAAACTTCCCTGCTGTCCTTTTCTGGATCTGCTGGCTGAATATACAATGGCGGTTGATGGATGCAATGACGACGGCAGGTTGGAAATGGCGTAGTGGTGCTAGACTTCGATGGTGGATCTGACAAATTCTTTGCTCACTTTCTTCTCTCTTTTCTCAACTTCTACGCAATCTTCAATTTTCTTCTTTCTTCGTACTTTTTTTCCCTCCTTAAATCAAATCAAATAACTAGAACCGTTTCAACTCTGATAATAATTGATAGATCTAAGGAACAATAATTGAAATAAACGAAGCAATAAACCAAAACAATAGTTGAAATAAAACTATGATAAAAGTTAATAAAAAACAACTAAGAAAATAACTATTTTTTCAATCATCAACCGAAGAACAATGAACAATCCCTTGCCTCAACTTAGAAAATAACTATTTTTTCAATCATCAACCAAAGAATAATGAACAATCCCTTGCCTTATTTATAATGTCCATTACTTATTTAGCAAGCTAATTGATCTAACCCTAATTGGATAATAATGCCCTAAATACTATTTTAGGCGTTACCTAATAGGCCCAATTATTCTTGATATTAATATTACTAAATTAATCCATAATACTGCTTAAAATCTGATATAAGCACTCAGGCAATAAAAAACAAGCACCTAGAAATACCTACCTACAAAAGAGAGAGAAATAACCACAGAAGTCATGCTAAAATTGAGTGCCCTTGTTAGGTGTAGGATAATATGTTTCAGGCTTGATAGTCGTCAAAACAGAATTGCCAATTGTGGTAATACTGATTAAAGCCATCAATATTCTGCATACTTAAAGACGTGTTTCTCCTTGGTGCTTCAGGTTATGAAAACACTGGTGAATGGGTACATGCTACAGACAATCTGGAGCTTGGATCTCCAGTAAGTAAAATTTGCTCTGGCATTTCCTTTCAATTTCTTTCATATGTCCTGAATTCCACTAATTATGCTTCTTTTGGCTGATTTATCAAGGGCATCTACAATGATAATTCGTCGCTCATGTTTCATACTGGTTATGGGTACAATCCTCAAATGCCCTATGGACCATACTCGCCAGTTACAACTCCTCTGCCTTCTGTTAGGGGAGATGGACATATATATTCTTCACAGCAATTCCCATTTTCCGGCTCGCCCTATTATCAACAACCCGTTCCTTCTAATGTGCCATATATTACTTCACCAACTCCGGTTTCACAAACTGAGCTCACTATACCAGTTAGCATCGACCAACATGGTGATGGCATGCCTTTTGGGCAAAGAGCTGTTGATTATTCCTCTCAGTTTGGGTCTTTTGGTAGAGGAAGTGCCTATCCTGGACATTCTGGTAATGCAAGCTTTTATGGGCAAGGTTTTGACGGGTTCTCATCTGGTGGGCACTGGCCTGACTGGTCGAAATCCCCTGATGGGCAGAGATCATTGACTTCAGTGTCGTCCGGGGCAGTTTCTCCACATCCTTATGGGCGTAATCTTGGAATGGTTTGTTTACGTGCCCCATTGAATATCTACTTCATATTTGGTTATGATTATATGTAGGGTAGATTGGTAGTAGTCATATTTGGTTATGATTATTTGTAGGGTAGATTGGTAGTAGTCTTTGAATGCGTTGAAAATTGTATATACAGAAGTTCACAGAGAATGTGGCATAGTGGGTAGTTTTTCTACCAAAATACTTATTAGTTATTTTCTTATTTGTTCCTGCACCCATTACGTGGATATTACTTCTGGAGCTACCTTATTTTCTGGTCCACCTTAAGAATAGATTAACAGAAATACATAAGTATCTTTTTAATAAGGAGTCCCAGCAACTGGCTTGGCTCCTTTCACTATGATTGATTTTTTTTTATCATACATAGTTGTCTAGTTGATGACTGGTTTGCTAGCTTGTTTGGTACATGGTTTACCCCTTCTGTTTGAGGAGCATGTGCTAACTATTCCATTGATGTGCAGACTTCTCAACAGCAAAGACCATTGTTTGGTGTTGGATCTGGGTCAAGCTCCTACAACAGAGGCTTCACACATAATGGAGTTTATCGAAGCTCAAACTTTGGCAGTGCATCGATTTCCTCTTTGGGAACAAATGACCGCTGGCTTTCCATAGACAAGGCTAGACGACGAGGAAGGGATAATGCTGCTTTGTGTGGTTGTAATGGTGCACTTGACATCCTTAGTGAGCAGAATCGTGGACCCAGGTCCTCAAAGCCAAAGACTCAAACAAATATGGAAAATGTCTCATCTGTTGACGTGGACAAGAATGACAAATCAACTACTGAGGCCCACAAAGAGCCGTACAACCGACCAAATTTTGTAACCGAGTACACTGATGCAAGGTTCTTTGTAATCAAATCTTACAGTGAAGACAATGTTCATAAAAGTATTAAGTATGGTGTTTGGGCAAGCACATCGAATGGCAACAGAAAACTAGATACCGCTTACCGTGAAACCAAGGAGAAACAAGGAACTTGCCCTATCTTTCTTTTATTTTCTGTAAGTCATTCAACTCTGATCCTGTACTGAGTTTGTGTCATGTTTCAGAATCAGCTCCTTGATATCAGAGTTTAGTTAGATCTAAGTGAGCGAACAATCTAGAAAACACAATAAAGGAATACATTGATTATCAGTAGAGGGGAGTATTTATACTTGATTGAACTACAATAGTTAGTCAAGAAGTTGCTGTTATTGACACCCCTAGATTGTGGTAGAATTTAAGTGCGACCATCCACAAATCAATTCCATAATGGAATATTAAGCAAATTTATTACTAACGACCTGTATTGATTTGTTATTGTACTTTGGATTTCTTTATGGTTTATATGTGTTAATGGCCTGCAATGTGGTTTGTGTATACTTACGTCAAAAGAAAAGTAAATATAAAATGAAAATGGCATATGAAGGATAAATACGTAACTATATCAAAGGTGGTGGAGATCAAAGCGGTTAAGCTCCTTTGTCTTCGGCTCTTTTTAGAACTATGGAAGTTTACTTGAACGTCCAAGAATGTAGAGGTCATATTAGTTCTTTTATGCTAACCAGATCTCATGAATTTGTATGTTACAATTGTTTATGCAGGTAAATGCTAGTGCACAGTTCTGTGGGGTAGCTGAAATGGTGGGACCTGTGGATTTTGATAAGAGCGTCGATTATTGGCAGCAAGATAAGTGGAGCGGGCAGTTCCCTGTTAAGTGGCATATCATAAAAGACGTGCCAAACAGTCAGTTTCGACACATCATACTTGAAAATAACGATAGCAAGCCTGTAACAAACAGCAGAGATACTCAGGAGGTAAGCTATCATCTGCCTGTTTTATAATCTTGAAGAAGTGGCATCAGTTATAATCTTTATTGGGTTTTGCTTTTAAACAGCAAAGATACATGCATCTCTTGTCACGAGAATTTCTCTTTCACTAGTTAAACTAAGAAAGAACGTACTAATTAACTAGTGAAAGAGAAACAATCATGACAAGAGATGCATGTTAGAGGAGTCTCAGTAGTTTATCAAATCCATTTGGTAGTTCTCATTCTTTCTCATCTCTTGTTGCTGTTGTTGGGGCTGAGTTACCCAAGTTTTTTTGGGTAGTTCTCGTTTTTCTCATCTCTTGTTCGGGCTTACCGAAGTTTTTGGACTGTGAGGTGTTTCTCCATTGAAATCTTGATGATAGTTTGGTATCAACAGTCAGTGTCAGTCACATCTCATCAAAGTTGAGAAATACATGTATAACCCATTATTCTTACCAAATAAACATTAAGCATATGCTTGATTCATAACGTACAGTCATGTCTCGTCAAAGTTGTAAATCAGTAATTAAATACTAATTTGTAAACCTTTTAACGTCCAAGTTTTATGCATTTTCTTTGATAACTTACTATTCAAACATTTACGGTTTTTTGGTCTACTCAGGCTTGCTATCAATTTTTTATATATTCATTTTTGGCCTTATTGTAATTATCCATATTCCAAGTTCAACAATCCATTACAAGGTGAGCAGAGTGTCTCTAGAAGAAGAAGAGTTTTTGTTTTTGTTTTTTTTTTAAGAACAAACATAGTTCATGTTAAGCAGATATTCAGTGTGGAGTGTCTCCAGAAGAAGATAAGTTTAGTTGATGGCCTCAGAAGATTGGTTAATAGTTAGTGAAGTCTAATTGCCTGAAACAGCAAAGAGGTGTTAAGGGACGCATCTTTAGAAGAAAAGGGTTTTAGATTTAAATTTTTTCATGCAGATAGTCAGTGTGAAGTGTTTCTAGAAGTTCAGTCCATTGCATCATTTCGAGTTACTTGTCTCATGGTACACTCATGCTATTAATTGATTAAGTAGAAAGAAGTGGATAAGTGTTAGATATTTAATCATCGTTCTAATACGTCAATCCCATTTCAGTGAATGTGTGTATATGTCAGCCCACTGGGGTTATCTTAGTGATTGCACTTCTGGGTAGTCAGGTTGTGCAGTTGGGTGTGATTAGTCTTGGGTTTCATCAGGGATTTAGCCATCTAGGGATATAACCTTCATTGTTTTAGTTGCAGCTTTCTCCTTGCTTTAACAATCACAGTCTCTCTAGTTATTCGTTTAAGGTTTTTTTTTTTTGGCTGTTCTTAGTTGAGTGGGTTGTGATTTCAGTATGTTTGCTTTACCATTATTGTGAATGCTTGTTGGTCCATACTCTTTGTGTAGATACATTCACATCTGGGCTTTACGTTCTTACACGACATATTTCACAGGTGAAGTTGGAACAGGGTATTGAGATGTTGAACATATTTAAGAATTATGAAACAGATTTGTCAATCCTTGACGATTTTGACTTCTATGAAGAGCGGCAGAAAGCAATGCAGGAAAGGAAAGCAAGGCAGCAAGTCACTTCGGTGCCTGCTCAAGCAAGTGAAGGCAGTGAGCACAGTGATCCAATTTCAATGGCCAGTGACTTCATAAAGCAGATGTCCAAGAGCTTTGCTCAAGCTGTGCGGTTAGACGAGAGCAATAAAGAAGAGTCAACCGAAAAGGTTGCCATCAGTGCATCCTCTGCTGTGGGAAATGGAGCTAAAACAGAAGATGCAAACCCATTGGCAGAGCAAAGCAGTTAGAATGTGGTTGAGAGTGGCATCTCTGTTGGGATTGTTGACATCTTGCAGCGTAACTCCTCCTATGTTCTCTATTGTCGGAGTATCCTGTGCTGTGCTCTGGTGGAAGGTTCAGTCGTGCTGGTGGGATGTTTCCGAGTGAATTGAAGAATGTGGGTGGTGTTGGTGTTAAAAGGTTTTCATGAACAAGCTCATAGAGCATGTGTACATTAGAAGCCTGCTGCAATTCCATTGTAATTTTATTTTCTTCAGTGTTTTTTTTCCTTTTCCTTGCATTTAGTCTTTTCACTTTTTTGTTCAGTGTGATGCAGTTATTTTGAAGCTGCTGGTTGGTGTAAGCCTTGTGTAAAATGGTCCCATCTTTTGAAGACAAATTAATAAAGAATACAATAAAGTTTTTTCTTTTCATTGAATTGCTAGTGTATATAGTTTGTTATCCATCTGTGCATAAATGAAGAAAGAAGAAATAACAGTGTGGTGGTGTAGGCAGCATGAAGTGCTGCAGAAGGGCAGTAACTCACTCCGAGGTAAAGTTACTTTCTGAATGCAAGTAAATGCTGTTTGGGTGATCGCACAATGTAAACAGAGTAAAGCCTTGATCTGAGTGGCTATCTCTGTGTGGTGCTTGTTACAATATTTGGTGGTGCTCGTTGCAATGGCAGGCGAGTATGTGACTATGGATGTAGTAAAAGCTTTGATCAACCATGGTATGGTCAATGGTGCAAGTGAAGTTTGGTCTAGTTTAGAATGGAGATTAACACTAGTTTAGATTAGTCTGCTCTCTAGAGGGTTTTGGAGTTGTACTGGGCTATTATATTGAAAACCTTCACCCATAACCATATTGTCATGTTTATACTTGAACCTTGTCCAACATTGAATGCACAAAAGGTGTTTGGTGCATTCCAACCTGCATAATGGGCATTTCCCTGTATCCGCGAATTAGTCCCATCTAGATTATTTGGTTGCTTTTTATCAACTACCGGTAAAGTTTCCACAGTTGTAGTTTCTTCGTGCTTATGTACATGGTTGCTAAGTGTAGTTGATGTTTACAACTTAAGCAAATGTTTACAGTAATGCTACCACCATATAGTCTTTCTTGGATGGAACGTGTTTTGTCTTTATTGCTTTTCTTGTTCGTTTCTCCTTCTCTTCTCCCATAGGTAGGTCAATTTACATGCCATCGTGCTCAAGTAATATTGCTAATATCTATTTATTCAGTCTTGACTGATAAAAATGTCTGCACCTATATGCAGGTATACAAGTATCCATGGTCTGTAACAAGTACCTCAAATGGTGCTGTCCAATTTAGCAGAACCATAGTCATGCTGATATTCTGGGATTCACTAATAATAAGATAAGTTTTATTGATTGTGTTGGGGCGGATCTATGTGTCAAGTAAGGGGGTCAATTGCCCCCCTTACATTTTTAAAATATTTCACTAGTTACTCTTACTTTTTAACATTACCCCCTTTAATATTTTATGTTGCCCCCCTTTGTATGCAATCTTGACTCTTGACTCCACTAAAAATTAAAACAACTATTTTTATTCTTTTTTTAACTGCACCCTCACCAATCCCAATTCCACTCCATTTTTTTTTAAATTCTTTTTTTAGTTAACAAATTAGATTAATTGGGGGGTTGGGATCTGATTTGCTTTGTTTTCTCTTTAATATCTTAAAATCAAAAGCAATCATTTGGGTTTAGGGCGGTTGGAAAAACACGGTGGTCGTAGGTCGATTCAACTAAGCTATTGTTTGTCTGCTTCGCCTGAGCTAGCCCAAAATAAGACAGATAATAGATAAGAAGATAAAATAGAGTGAGTTGGTTGTGTAAGTGTCGTCCTCGGAGGCTCTGACTCACGAGTGAGTTTGAGAGAAGAAGAGACAGACAGACGGATAAAGCAGGAGGATTCAAAAAATAAAATTGCCATCCGACAAATTCACTTGAATCCATCTAGTCCAGAGAAGAGACAATACCTAGGCTATTGCTGCAACTACTAATTGAACTTGGACTATACCATCCTGGTGCCTCAAAATCAAAATGCCAGAAAGAAAGTCAGAGGTCTGCTCATTGCCAACTCTCATCTTATACCACCATGCCTGCTTTTCTTTTCTCCAAGTCAAATAAACTCTTAATTAGCTAGCTACGATTGAATTAATCATGCCATGTATACTGTTTGTATAGTTATATAGTTAAATAGTTATGTACTGTTTACTCCCTTTGTCTACAATCCTGGCTTTGCCCATGTGGGAACTATGGCATGTAAATACTTCAACTCTTTTAGCATCACAGAGGGTCTTTCGGATAGTAAAATAAACAAACTTTTAGCATTTAAATTAAAAGGTTAATAAAACTATCCAACTTGTGTTAGAATATTTAACTGCATAACCTAATGAATCTCCAAATGAGTTGAATTCTCATGGTGAACAGATAATATCTAAAAAGAATCACCTTATTTTGGAATTTCTGCGTCGGAAGAGAAATATTAAGTTTGAGCGAAAATTTTGAGTCACTAGCTAGATCTGGATCCCAACCCTTGGCTTAATTGGTTATTATTCATGTTTTTTGCTTAATTTGGTTTTCTAATGTTATTTACCTTGTTCTTGATCTTCATAGTAGTAATGAAAAAAATTTAGCAAGAAATTATTATAAAAAAAATTGGAAAACCAAATAAATTGCTCCACAATACAATTCTCAAGAAAACAAGTCCACAATTAGAAAACCAAATGGTCATGAAACTGGATAGTTTTGTCCTACAATTCTCATCAAACAATCCTCATAATACTTCTACAACTCTTGTTTTAAATGATAATAAAAAAAATATTTTAAATGGACAGATGGTAGATGACGAGTGACGACTCTAAACTCTAGTTACTCTAAATTATCTATATTTTATATAGTAATTTTAAATTGTTCCAAATTTCTTCTTGCTCCGTGAACCTTATATTAAATTTTGGATTTCTTTGCATTATAAGTTATACCATATAATGCAAACCACATAAATGATTAGCAATTCATAATTTTGGTAGTTAAAATTTTTACAGATTTCTTTTAAATTGTATAATTATCAAAATTTGATCAATGATGATTGTAACAAACTTATAGATTCAAAACATAAACCAGATGGATGTGAAAGCAAAGATGAATCAGTGAAGATGATCAGATTCCTAAACTCATCAAAACCAACTATAGCAACAATGTTGTATTATAGAGAGAAATGTTCATAGTAAAAATGTTTATTTGTCTAATTCAGTTGGTTGAGCGCAAGACTCTTAACCTTGTGATTGGTAGAGTGCAAGATTCTTAACTTTGTGGTCATCTGTTCGCATTCCACAGTTGGCATTGGTTTTCTCCAGTATCTCATCAGTTGAACTATAACTTTGCATAGTAGAATGAGTTAGTATCTTGTTTTTAAAAATAATAATTCTTGTTTTGTAGGAGTTGGCAATCACTTGAGTTTATATTTATGAAATCATGGCAGAAGAATGACCTGAATTTTCATAAAAACTATGAAATCATAGGAGAAGTATGACATGATTTGTCATAAAAACATATATATCAATGTTAGTTTCATTGATCCCCTCCATTTATAAATGGATGTTATGCCTCAGGTGCAACTTGGGCTAAGTTTCAGCCCCAGTGAAACTCGAACTGTTCAGGGTCAACCCACAACCAGCCCAACCCGAAGTTGAGCCCACTCACCTTAACACAATCCCCTTGGCTCCCGTTTGCACAAAATGCATGAAATTATCTACAAATTTTGTTATAATAAATGTTAAACATTAGAGGGTTGTTTAATTTTGCAAAGAAATGAACCCGCATTCGGATTGGCACAGGTTGACCAGCCTAAATTGGACCTCTACTGACCCTTTGCTTTTTGATGGATTTTTTTTTTTTTTTTTTTTTTTTAGGGTGTGTTTGGTTGCACGAAAAATAGACATGAAAATTAAAATTGTTTTTGTGAATTTGATTTCGAGGCCTACCACTCTGACTTGGTTCCAATTAGTAGTGAGAAAACAATATTTTGAATAATCGATTTTCTGTTAATAAATAGACAACCAAACAACAAATATCTGCATTAAAAGGAAAATGAATTTCCCAAGGAAAATAGCCACGAAACATGCCTTAATATTTTGTTACTTTTTTTTTTTTGCTACCAGACAACCTAAACATTTTTATTGCTCACAAAATCAAAGAAATCTGACATTTGCTAGGAGATGCCATGCATAGAAATTTTTTATTTTTTTTTTCAGTTGAAGGAAAGCGTTATTATGCTCTACATCTCTAATCATTTTTATTTTATTTTATTTTATTTTATTTTATTTTTTGTCAAACAAGAAGAATAGGGAAAAAGAGAAAAAAAAGAAAAGAAAAAAAAAAGGTACAAAATGACAAGTGATTAATTCAACCGTGAGAGATGATCAATCTCTTCAAACTGATCCTATTATAAAGAGCAGAACTTTGATAGGGGCGGTGCTCACCACCCATTTTATGAGACCCCTTCTCCTCTCCTTATATGACAAGTGTATCATTTGGTTGTTAAATAATAAAAGCTAAGGGTATGTTTGATTATAAAATGAAATTTATTTTTCTTGTTATGCAGATTTTCGTTGTTTGGTTGTTTATTTACTAACATAAAATTGATTGTTTATAAGATTGTTTTTTCACTACTCATAGAAATCCAAATCCGATGGAGAGGTCTCAAAATGAATTCATGAAAATGATTTCAATTTTCATACCTATTTTCCATGCAACCAAACAGACACTTTAGATGTTTTACTTCATTAACACATATTATTCCACCTTTAACCCATTAATTAACCCTGAATTAATGGGTTATTGTTCCTTTATTCTTTCCTCCATTCTTCAGCAGAAAAAATTTAAAATTTTTTTTTAAAAAAAAAAAGAAAAAAGAGAAATTTACTGCCCTTGTTCCATCTTTCATAAAAAGCCTCAATTCTGATTTCGCCTAATCGATTTGTTTAGAGTCCATTAATTGTGGTTGTTGCTTGAGATATGTCCATTAGTTGTGATGATACATAAAAACGGTCGCGCCTCAAAGCTATACACGTGTCATGATGATCTCGATGAACTACGGGTCCCAACATCAGCCCAACACTGATCTGGCCCAAGCGGTTCTAAGCCCGCCCAATTCAGTCCGCCAGACATACCCGAACTCTCACAGCATGCTAGGCCCACACGTCTCACAACTATCCTCAATACCCATAAGTCCTATTAAGGCAAGTATCTCGATGATCAGCATCGGACGGGCAACTACAACAGCTCTCTACTTTCAACTAGGAAGCAAATACCAGAGTACATTTCACACAGGCGAAACTAAAAGCATGCAATAGAACACAACAAACACGAAACGGATAAAACGGTTTTCATTAGTAGTCAAAACGAAAAGGGTGCAAACACACAAAGTTTACTCCTTATCAGGAGAAATGTACAGAAACAGAAGAGCTAAGCCTAGCGGAAAAATCAGCAGGAGTTGCATCTGTACGCGCCACGGCCTGGATATCAAGGCCCAAACTGTCTTTCTCGTCCGATGATGCAGAGGTAACAGACAAGTTTACATACGACATGTTCTTATAACGGCCGAGATCCCACTCCGAATGCTCTTCCTTCATCAGCGCCAACAGCTCCAACCTACCATGTACAACCCAACGAAACATGCATTTGCCTCGTTCCTGAAGAAGCTCCTCATCGCGCACCTTCGCATCAACAAGTTCACGTTCCAATAGCTCCAACTTGCCAGTCAGCACGTCGGCCTAAGACTACTCTGTGGGCAGACTGCTATTCACAACACTAAGCTTATGTCACTCCAATTCGAGTTGGTTATCGACCTTCCTAGCCTCTCAAGCATAGAACTCCACATCGGATTCTAACTATTGCTTCTGAGCAGCCCAGTCGACCTCCTTCAAAGCATTTTCTTCAGCAATAGACCACAGTTAAGAACCCGCCTTAGCCACAGCTTCATGCGCAACCTCTACGTCTCGACGGGTCTGATCCAACTCCTGCTTGAGTCTATATCTCTCGAACACCGCCTCAGACAGATCATGTTAAAGGACCTTCAGACGAGCTTCTTGAGTCTCAGCGGCCATGGTTGACTGATCCAACATCTTCTCCTCAGCCTGCTTCTGTAGTCGATCAATTTCATAAAGCGCATCATAATACAGTGCCTACATGTGCGAGAAGACACGCTCCAAGGTGTATACCCTCTCATGAGCGACCTTGACTTCTGTCCCAGCAATGGTCACGTGGCTCAAGTGAGACATACTCAGCATAAGGTACTTCAAACCCTTGTCCATACACCCTTCTAGCATATCATCATCGGGTTTTGGAGCGCAATCCATCAGCCAGCTGTGACGCTTGTTTATATGCTTCGTCGAAGCATACTCTACGTCCACCTCTTGGTGCCAGACCTGTTAACTCATCTTTACCAAGTTCGGTGCAAACAGGCTTACCCGCACATCCGGATGAAGCTTTCCCAGATCAAAAATTACGCCAACACCACCCTTCACGGTTGCCACTGTCCTCAGACTCTCCTATGTGGCTTTTTCCTTGTCGACAGCAGCCGGCCTTTTATTGCAAAACGGCTTGACGGGATCCGAAAGGAGAGAAGGAAGTGAATTATCCAAAGGACCCTCCAACACTTCTAGTTGTGCACTGGAACGAGACGGTAAGCAACGCGGATTACATAAAACTTGGCCTGTGCCACCACGACCACTTTCAGACTGCACGCCAGCGGGACGATTAGATTTTACAACTTTAGTCAAATCATCACAGGAGCCTTCTATCAGAATAGTCCCATGCGAATCAACATCGGCAGAAGCCGCCATTGCGACCAGCACCAGACGATCATTCAAAGCTTCGACCTGCGTGTCGCTAAGGTTCGATCTGTCTACAACTCTCGCGAATCGCATGTAATATTTCTCCAAGCCGAACACATCAATCTCCGCCCCAACAGACTTAGCAGACTTGCTTTTTTCTCTCACGAGAGTGGGTCGTGCTGAAGGAAACCAAGTTCTAACACGAGACCGCTTCCTCACAAAAGAAGCAGGCGTTTCAGACGACTCTTCCACTTCAGACAGAACGTGAACTTTGGCCCCAACAGCCTTCCTATTCATTGAAGTGGTCTCATCTTCCAACTTAATTCGCAATATTCGGTATAGAGTGGGGGCAATGTGCCAGTTGTCCCACAGCCCACTACGGATGAAGTTTGAAACTCTTATGACATCAACCACGTTCTTCTTTGGCAAGTCGCGGAACATCTCCATGTTGTTTTGCTCATTTAAGAGTAATTGAAAACTTTTCTGCAAAGAAACACAAGCAATGATTAGCTAACCTACAATCAAACATATCAAAGTCACAAGAAAGGGTTGAACTTACGACGTAGCTTGAACTCTCGTTCGAGTGGACGACCCTTGCATAAAAAATAATTCAAATTCGTAGGGGCCAAAAAACAATACTTCTGCCAAAACTTAAAATTATCGGGCAAATTCACAAAGCAAATCGGTGACATCATCGTACAAACAACGTTACCCTTCAACAGGGGAGAAGTCAGCAACTGAATTACTTGCAGAGTCACGCTGACGCCAGCCTCCTTAGCACTAATCAGAATCAGGAGGATGATTCTATATCCATTAGGCCACAAATGAGCCAGAGGAATCCCCAAGAGATCCAATAACTCCCAAATCACGTCCAGAACCGGAAAATGCTCTCCAGTTTGAAGCATCCCACGATGCAAGCAGATGAAACCGACCGGAGGCGACATTGGCGTTTGGTCACCCGTCAAAACATACAATGGTAGGTCCTAAGGGACCCCAAACTTTGTACGGATTTCGACAAGGCCAGTCTCGAACAACAACCTGTCTTCGAAAAACTCGAGGCCCTTGGCCAATGTTGCGTCGTCAAGAAGATTTTGTTGAGTCATGAAAAAGATGAATAATCCTTTCTGATCAAAGGATAAACAGAGCGGTAGCTTCAAAAGCAAGGAAAGTAAAATAGCCAGACTCTGCATTACGGATGACCTAAAAAGGGATTTGGTTCACATCTCTTTTCTGCTGAACAAACGCACGTTCTATTAATGCAGAACGTGGCTCGAGCTGCGATTCATACTCAATCATCATGAATAACTTTTCCCTTCAAAAGATGACTTAGCGAGCCGATGTGATGGCCCACTAATTATGAGGGAGTAGCTGATAATACATAAAAACGATCGTGCCTCAGAGCCATACACGTGTCATGATGATCTCGAGGAACTATGGACCCCAGCATCATCCCAACACTGATCTGGCTCAAGCGGTTCTAAGCCCGCCCAATTCAGTCTGCCAGATGGACCCAAACTCTCACAGTACGCTAGGAGTACACGTCTCACAAATATCTTCAATACCCATAAGTTCTACTAAGGCAAGTATCTCGAGGGTCAGCTTCGGACGAGCAACTACAACAGCTCTCTACTTCCAACTAGGAAGCAAATACCAGAGTACATTTCACACAAAGAAACTCCCTTCTACGGATTGCTCTTGTATTGAGAATTATCTCCCGCGTATCTAGGAGCACGAGGCTAACATGGAAATTCCCTCCTACAACACGACTCTTAATTAGAGAATGATCTCCACGAAGATCTCCTTCCTAAACTACGCCATCGATGGCCTTATGAAACAGGACTCCTTGCACTATAAATAAGATGTGAGGTTGGTAAGCTTACGCTACAAATTCTTTGTTTACATCATTATGCCTTCCTCAGATCCTTGTCTGACTTTAGCATCAGAGTGCTATCGCCCACCACAACGGTGGTTCGTAGCTCACGTGCGTTACTTGTGCAAGTCAGCAAGACTAGGTCAAAGTACGGAGCAAAAAATATCTGCATCAAGCTGGATATCTCGTGTGCACAATGTGAAGTGGTGTCGGGGGGCTTCACCAAACTTCACCCCCAACCCGAGCCGATGGTTAGGCTGGATTTAGTTTAAGGTGACTTTAGTCATTCATCCTAAACTATTAGAGCCAGTGGTTTGGCTGGGTTTAGTTTGAAGGCGAGATAGTTCAATTCTCACCTAAGTGAAAATTGTTGGAAATGTGACTCGATTTGAGTTAATTAGACACCCATAGTTGGGGTATCGCCCCTGTATTATAATTCAATTTTTTGATCAACAGGATCCACAAAAAATAGTTTAAAGATAGGTTGCATGCCCTACTAATATTTATTCAATTTATTTAGGGATAGCAACGGGGCAGATTGGGGCGGATTTGAGCAAATTCATCCCTGCCTCGTCAGGAATAACGGATCCCCAAATCCGCCCCGCCAATCAGTTTATAAATTTATTTAAAAACCACCTCCGCCCTACACAGATTGGCGGATATCCGCCCCGCCCAAATATCCGTTAAAAAAATTTCTTCATTCATACATACATATAGTACTTCTAAAGTCTCAGATCTGATGAGAGATCTCAGAGAACAGATATCAGATCTCTGATCTCTGATATGGAGATGGGAGGCTGATTTGATCAGATCTCATCTTTTCATGCAGATCGGGGAGAGGAAGAAGAGCAAGGCGGGGAAGGGAGGGGAGAGCTTCGAGTGTCGTGTCTGTTGCTGTGGGAGGTTTCGACCACCCTTCACCGTGAGAGGCTTCAACCACCGGCTGTGAGAGGCTTCGAGCCTTCGTCCTTCGACCACCCTTCGGCCTTCGCTGTGACTGTGAGAGGCTTCGAGAATGTGAGAGAGATTGTGAGAGGCTTCAATAATATGAGAGATTGTGAGAGAGACTGAAAGAGAGTATGGGAATGTGAGATGAGGGTTTAATCCCTTTATATAGTTGACGGGTATTTTTATAATTTTACCGGTTAAACGGATATGGCCAAATCCTTATCCGCCCCGATTAATAAATGGATACAGATTGAAAATCCGTATCCGCCCCAAACGGGATGAGTGAGACGAATATCCGTGAGAATCCTCCCCACTTTCATCCCTAAATTTATTTTTCATTTATTTTTCATTTATATAACTCATTGTCATACCTGATGAATTTCTTTAAGAAATTTAAGTTTAATATCATAGTTCATCAAAATCAATTAAATAAAACTTGTCAACTCATAGTCATAAATGACATAATCTGAACCCAAATTTTGGACCATCAGAGATTCTTTTGACTTCTTTTGTTGTTGTAGGTGGAAAAAATAAAAAAAGGCTGAGGTTTGAAAGTTTTGTAATCATATATTCATATTGAGTTCTACCTCTACGTCACGGAATCTCCTCCGATTATAACTAATCAAGTTGAGTAACGCTAATATAATCCACATAGTAAAAAGCAAAGCAATTGGTAACCTGTTACCATCACAAAACCTTTGAGGCTAACAGGAACCAGTTCATGAGCTAACCAAAATCATTGACTAAGCCATTGTTATAATCTCCCGTCCTAGTTTTTCTTGTTAGACAGTGTTGGGTCCGGGGGTGAAGTTTGTGAAGCGCCCTGACACTACCTTCACAGCGTGCACACGAGATTGCTGATTATCAGACATATCTCGAGTAACAATATTTTCCCTAACTTAGACACCCACAGCATCCAGATACGAAATTTTTATGAATGTGGCTCAATACTCAACTGCCCTTAATAGACCTCATCACTAATGAAAGACAAGCCAACGAACTTTAAATGATATTACTTACTACCTGATATAAAACTATGTTGAGTCAATATCTTCAATAGCATAATTGAATATGGTCGCGTTAGTGTAGATAGATGGAACATTAATGAAAAATTACTAGTTTAAAATCAATCAGACTCTGCTTTAACTGTTGGCTACCTCCATAAATGATTTACCACTGAACCCTTCAGTTGACACCTCTAGGTAGGAAGATATTTCGAACCAACCTACATATATCAGTGTTATCTATTTAGGGCCTCTGTTTGTATTCACATGGTAGTAGTCAATTAACATCACATGGTAGTAGTCAATTAACATCGTATTTGAACGCAGAATTACAAAGTCTTCATCATTGTTGTTTTCAGTAAGACACCTGATTAAGCCAGATGGCTTAAAGTATATTTCCTCGACAATTAGAATTCCCCGAAAACTAGATACTCTCAATGGCAGCTGGGCCTCAAATTTTGTGTATAAAAATCGTAGAGGTAAACCAAAGGATGGGGTCTCTTCAACTCATCTTCTTTCCCTCAGCTTTATGTGTTTCAAGGTCGAGTGTAAACATTTTTGTTTGTTTGATTAAGCAGCTGAAAGGTTATTAGCAGATGAGTGCTTAAAGTGGAGCTTAATTACTACATCAGTGTTTCTCTGGCCTTATAAGCTGATGAAACTAGTCTAAATTCAGGTGAGAAATCGATTCTATGTTTAAATTTCCATGGAAATGTTTCCTTACTATCTTCTTTTCTTCTTCTGTGATCCCATTTGGTGAACTTAAATTGATGAAACTCTCAGTTTCAGCTACTTTGCCATGCTTGTTTGATGAAATCATCTACTTCAGCTCAAATTTTACTATTATTTTCTTCTTTGGATGAGAGATTTCAAAGTGTTAAAGTTAAATCTTCAGATGATACAATAAACAAAGCATCTTTTCTTTGCTTAAATGATCTGAATTCTTGAAGAAAATTCACATGGCACAGTCATCCATACCTTGGCCCCCCAATATTGAGTTAATAACTGTGTTCTGATTTTTCAAGATTAAATTATCGATGATCACTGGGAAAGTTTGATTGATTATGATTTTTTTCAAGTAATAAAATACAATAAAGTTTGATTTTAGTAAAGTAGAAAACACCGATTATATTTCATTATATGTTTGTAACTTTCTGTGGTTTAAAAACTAGTTACTAAAATATTTTATGATACTGATATCAGGAATCTTAGGATTCGAATCATATTTAGTCAGTCATGATTCATGAATCAAAGTGAATTTAGATTTGCAGACCATCAAAAGTTGTCCCAAATATTTAGAGGACCAATTTTAAAGCTTATACTGACTTGGAATCTATTCAAATTTTATTTTATGTTTTCATGATCACTTTCTTCATATTTATGAATTCCACAAAATTTATTCACTTTGTAAAATTACAAAAGAAATGATTGCCAGATTACAAAACAGTTTGAATTTCCATTTTGCTTTCAGTTTATTTAGTTCTAAATATCAAAAGATAACAAACATTGATCTATTTTGAAACTTATCATGGATTACTTTAGCAGAAACTTTAGTACAAAAACGTTAACGCACAGACCCATTCAGCTTAGTTCTATCGATGACATATATGGATGTTTTGCTTCAGAAGTCAACACAGGGTATGTTGAGGCTTCCAGGTCTTCAGCACCAACCCCTACTGCATGAGCAGAGCTAATTGACTACACTTCCAATTTGTGTAGACCTGCTGCTCCTATAGGCTATGGGGTCTTCTCGTGAAAACTGTTGATCAATCACATTTGTCTATTGGCTCATCAAATATTAATGATGTTATTAATACTATTGATCATATGAAAAATAGTCATACTACTTTCATGCCAAGGGATCCTATGAATTCTGCAAGGGATGAGTCTATTATTTTGGTAATGTAAATCCTATGCTCTCTTTGTACCTTACCTTTACTGCTTGGTTGGATGTTGAGCTGTTGCTATTCTTGCAGTTCGAAGATGAAATTTGTCCAGTGACCTTTGCTCTTAAGTCAGTTTCTTCAGATGACTTGCAAGTTTCTGAAGATTTCCAATGTTCACTGCTAAACTGTTATGCCTCTAGAGATAGGGTAAGTGGTAGAGAAGCGTGGACAAGAATGGAAAACATCCCCTCGAAATCTAGATCAGCTGATGATAATTGCAGCGAAGTTTTCAAACAGAGACTTTCTAAATCTGAACCTCACTGAATTTTCAGCCAATGGTGATCACAATGTGCTATATGTTAAGCCTTTGTGTTCTTCGTTTATGAATTTTTTCTTAGACAAAGGGTCCTCATCTAACTTCATTAAATGCATATTGTAGAGCACATGGTCAACCATTACGGTAATAGGTTGCTTGGTCGATTTCCTTATCCACCAAACAGAGAATTCCCTCCTACCAGTGCAGAGTTACCGAGAAGAGATACTATTATTTTTCTGTGCAGATATGAAAACAGTTCATGTCTGCTTATATCTACGATTGTTTTTATGTTTTATGCATGAATATGTTCCTTATGCATGCATCAGCATGAGAAAAGCCTATATTGAGATACATTATCATTTCTTTTCACAGATAACCCGACTTCTAGGCCTTTCACAGTTAATATGATGCTTCTGTAACAAGGTTTCACTCAAGAGACTTTGAATATGTGTCTTCTCAGAATGCCAGAATGAAATATTGGAGCATCACGTGGAAGGCCTTGAACAGAGCAAGTCGATGCTCATGTCAGACTTTATAATAGCTCTATCAAAGAGGGTCCAATTTTTTATAATAATTGTGACCCTATCAATTCTGAAACTAACCACGATGTTAGAAGATTGAATGTTGGAAGGAAGAGGCAGTTTAGTGACATTGGTCCTGGTTTTAATCATGCTTCAGTTGCCTCAGGAGATGGCAGAGATAGACATCTCCAAGACGAAGGAAACCTTGAACAGTCCATAAGACCATCGTATGCTAAATGCAGTGCTTCCCAGAGCTTGAAGGGAGTTTCATTTGAAACTAGAAATGTAGGAGGGATGCAGACAGATCAAACATAGAAATCCCCTCCCAATGTAACCAGTCTGATTGCCAACAACGTGTCCACAGAAAATTGGCCAGGGAATTTGAAGCTTCTCGTACAGGAGCTGTGATTTCGAGTGCTTTGGTTACTAAGCCACATCTAGCAGTTGGCCATGAAGATGGTGTGAACTCCAATTTCAAGCCTGTGCAAGCTGTAAGAAATGAGTTCTTTTTCAAAAAAATTATTATATATATTTTTCTAATGTCGATTAATCATTTTAGGTAGGCTTGCTGTGATAGTCTGAATTTCTCATGCAGGAAGTGTTGGACATGAAAATAAAATTGCACCAAAATGAAATGGAATTGTCTAAAGCTTCAGTGGAAGAAGTTAGAAAGCAACAATGGCAAATCCAGTTCATCATCAAGTTGTGGTAAGGCCCTCCTTGGCAGCAAGTTCTTCAATTTACATTTTAGATTGGATGCTCGTCTTAAATAGTTGGTCAGGCTCATCTGAGTTTAAGTTACGCTGTTTATTTTTGCCATCCTTCCTCTTTTTCTTGATTCTGTTTGTATCTTGCAGACTATACGGAATTTTTATTTTTGATCAGTAGGCAAGTCCAGTAAATAGTCACTTTGATATTTCTATGGGACTCTAGCATTTAGGAATTTGTATCATCTGTCTTATATTGCAAGTGCAAGTAAAATTATCCCCAGTTTAAACCAGATGGAAGATGTAAATAGCCCTTTACAAAAATGCACTAAAGTGGTCGTATCTCAATTGCAGATATTGTTCCTCGTTTTGTCAATTGAATGCCAGTATCTGTTTTATGAACTTTTGCAGGACAGGTTGCAGATTCCATTATCGAACGACCTTTGACTAGGGTAGTGACTAGATCTCTTTTTTGTCGATTGCTTAGAGTTCTTGTCTAGTAAGGTTAAAAAGAAAAATGGTGTCAAGGACTTGGATGGATGACCTCCTGGGAAGTCCTTGTATTTCACCCTGTCATTTTTAACCTTTGCAAAAAAAAAAAAAAAAAAAAAAAACTATGGTCTATGGGTTATTTTATTTTACCAAACTAAAAGAAAGACCTGCGTTGTTGATCTTTTATAATGTCATTTCTTACAAAAAATTTCTAATAATTATCAATAAATCCTTGTGTTGGTTCTAAAGAAATGGTTGTTTTTCTCTGCTTCGAACTTGTGTTCACCATGGCTTGTATGATCCATATGTAAACTTCTTATGAATTGGTTTTGGCAAGAGGAGCTCAGCTGTTACGTACTTGCATGTTATGCAAGTTTGCCAAATATTATCATCTTGATGTTATATCTAGTCAGAGGATAACTTTACAGGATTTTTTTTTTGGTAATGTGGTTATTAGTAGAGCTCTGCAAATACAAGTTAAGGTAAAGGTAAACTACATATAGAGGCTTGCATCTCATGTAAATAGCATTTCCCTGATTCCCTTCATGACATAATCTTTCAGGTATATTTGTATTCTATGTCTGAGGTATGTCGGGTGCCAAAACAATGAGGAATCTATGTTCAATTTGTTTTTGTGGCGCATGCTTGCTTCTTTGGTTTTAATTCAGTTTCTTTGCTGCTTTGGTTTTAATGTCTGTGGATGCATCAGCACCAACCCTACTGGGTTGGAGGCCTTCATGGCAACCCAACAAAAGGGTCTTCGATCTCCCAGGGACCAAATTTTAGTAATCTGCAACAGCGGCAAGACGAACAGAATGCATTAAATAATTTGGTATCTGCTGTTTGAATGAATTAAGAGCTTCAGCAAATATTAGGAATCAGATGGCTTGCAAAATCAGCTAGATGGTCCAATTGGTGATGCAACCGTAAAAGGATTGGGATATACAAAACTGAAGGAGACTTTTAAAGAGAAACTTGACATCTTACGTAAACCTCACTGTTGTAGTCGTATTTCTTGAAAGGATTATAGTCAAATCATATAGGTGGATCTCTTTGGGAAGATTAAATCTAACCAACTAGGAAAAACTTACAATGGCCTCATGGGATGCATTGCAAAAGTAGTTTCACTTTGTAGAGCTGAGTTTGGTGCTTATGATCGATAATATCTTTTACATTATTTCTTTGTCTTGGTGACCAATTATGTGCGCCAGTTCATTTGTTATTTGAGTGAGATGATACATACATATTACTTGTGACATGCATAAAGTAACCCACAAAACATCCCTTATTTTCTGTCTCTGGTCGAGGTTGTGTAGGTGGTCTTTCTGGGGATTTTTAACCTTTCGCAATGGAATGTTGAAGGCAGGATCTTGTTTTCAGGGGTTTTGCAACTTAGTGGATTCAGTAGTGGCTTAAACCTTGAAAAAAATAAGATACACCACCTAAAATCCATTTTGAGATAATATCGACACCGGCACCAACATTTACCTAAAGATTAGTATCATTCATCAAAACCATTACTTTGATAGGCAATTTATTCATCTGATGACATAACAAAGGGCTTTCTCTTATTCAGCTAAATATATATACAGGCAAGGAAACCAATACTTGTGCATGACCACCTTGGAAGCATGAGCACTGAAAGGCATGGAGAAAGAACAATATTTAACTGATTAGCTTACTACCCTCTCACTCTTATAGAATTGTAGATGTCAATGTATTTGCTACTAGTGTTATTCCAGCTGTTGTCGATTTTCATAACCTTCTGGACAGTACTCTTCCATTCATTTGGCTCTGCATCAAAACAGCAAGATTAAAAATATAAGAACTAACACGTGACATTGGCCATTTCAAAAATGTACTCTTTATTCATCAGTGTCATATCCTTCTCTCAATTCTGCGATATCTGTTCTTAGCAATCAATTAATTAACGTTTTTCATAGTGAAACGTCTTTCAGTCCTATCGCGTGCAATTTCTGAATATATGTTCATGTTCCAACTTGCAGAGGTCTACTAGATCAGTAGTCCAAATTGAGAAAGACTTCAGTGAGTAAGCCAACTGTTCTTTTATGAATACTAGAATCTAATGCCATGAATGATTTCAAAAGACAATCAGAAGATGATAAGAGCTGGCGTCCTGCCTACTAGAAAATGAAATACTAGAAGTGGTACTCACTTTCTTTGTAGAATTGGAAAGCACGATCTAGAGCCCATTCCATAGATCCTTCATCAATGCCTTCAAAGACAAACCTGCCATGAAGAAATTAACTTCAGTAATATTATGGGTGAAATGGAGATACTTATTGCAAAATCTTCCAAGTACATACTGGTCATAACTACCAATACATTAATTCCCAAAATTGGCTTTAGATGTAGCACCAATGTCTGAAGATATCTATAATGAGATGAAGAGAGCCCATGCTATTTCAATTGCAACAATGCTCCAGCGTGCGGGTGAGGGGAAATAAATAGATAAATGGAATAAGATTAAAGCAGGAAGGTCGAAGGGGTTATGGAGAGTGTTATATTCGCATAACTGACTTTCCTTTACCCAGAAAAGACCATGATCTACACTAGTAAAGACTTTCAGGCAGTGGTATATAATAGACATGCCATTAAGAACTGTCATTTCCTAACCAAGATAGAACAACTTAATTCTAAGAGCTTTGGTTCACACATTGTCAGTCCTCTGACAGACTGGTTTTGTCATGATTTCGGACATCATCACGAAATCTTTAGTCCTAATCAACACCCAAGTTTGTGATATGGTTACGGAACACTATTGAAGCACTTGAATCTTGCTTTTTGTTTAACTGTACTGTAGCCTCTCTTCTCTCATGTGTTGATTGTATATGATGCAACCATGGCCTCTCCCTTAAATAAGTCATCAGACCAATATGTAATTTTGCAGGATTAGGAGTTAGGATGTTATAATCATTTCATTTTACTTGGGGTTGGTTCTGTAAATAATTTTCCTTCATTCAATTCCAGGTAGCCTTTAACCTTTACAGGATGGATCCAACTTACAAAGAATAAATAAATAACTTAGTATGTGCAATACCCGTTGCTCATTATGCAATTTGACTGATTGTCCATGTCAAAGACTGTATCAGCAAGGCCACCTGTCTTCCTCACTACTGGTATCTGAAATAATAATAAGGAATTCAAAAGAAAATCAAGCTAACATAATATAATTTTACACGTTTCCAGCGCAAAACATTGCCAACTGAATATGGTATCAATAATGGATAAAATTTCTGAAATTTCAGATCATGCAAAAGACAATTCATGATTGCACGAAGGTACTAGAGCTGTCCCATAGCTGGGTGGACAAAGGAGCTACACCAAACTTCAGTCCCAACAAGTCCAAGATAGATATATGTGTTAACTGCTAAGCTGGTAATTAGCCCAACGATGGGCCACAACCCCCGTCCCAGAAACACCCTTTTAGATGAGACAACAATTTCAGGTGCCCATGTAGATGCAACACCTTAGGTCCCACTAGATTGTCCATCCACCAAGTTCATTAAAGCATGACCTAAACGTCTAAAACTGCAATTTCATCAATGCACATATTTAAATGATTTTACCAGAAGTGACATTTCTTAATACTCAATTTCACATAGGCCATGAATTTTTTTAGCTAACAAATAATTTCTATAGGTGATTTATCATTCTCTCCATCGAACTAGTGTTCTTGTCTCTTGTGCTCCTAAGCATATGTGAGCTTCTCTTTCTTCTTTTCTTTAAGGTTGAAAGAAAAAAAATATCTATGGAAAACCATGCAAAAATAGTAGAGGGGGGGAGAGAAAGAGAGATAAAAATTGAGCACATGACATTGAAGATGACCATGTTTCTTAAGTTTTCCATGGTGAAATATCCCCAGCACTCCCCACTTTTTTTTTTTGCTTTTTTTGGAGAGAGAAAGAACATGTGGCTGAAGGTAATCTTCAACTTCAAGTTCTCACTTCTCTCTCATTTACCCTCTCTCTTTTTTTTCTTTCATAATTTTCCATGAAGTTATTTTCTTTACTTATTTCCTTCAATGCAGTCTAAAACCTTTTCTTACGAGTATTATGGAATTATTTCCTCCAAAGGTTAACCTAATTCTAGTCTCAAATTGTATTGACCACTATATACTTCTTCCAGTATTATAATAATGGCCACACACCAAATTCATTAGAATCTGGTAAAATATGAAAAGTAGTTATGTATCACAAAGTTTATACCGCTCCATAACGCATGCCAATCATTTGGGCCAGTCCACAGGGTTCATATAGAGAAGGAACCAACACCATATCTGCTGCGGCATAGAGCATATGGGACAGCTCCTCACTGCACAAGAAAGCCAGTCATCAATGGAAAGGTCTCTGGTTATCAACATCAAAAGTTCAGGGAAAAAAAGACAATTTACTCTTCTTCATTTTTCATCAACTATTTATAGAGATTTTTCTCATCAAGTACTTCAACATTACAAGAAATCAAATACCTATCTTAGCATCAAGGATCAAGTCCTATTATGTCTTACCTATATGTCTGAAGGATACGAATATTAGGACCTTGGTTATGCTGCAAAAAGAAGGCAATATAATCACTCTGTCAGCTACCTGAATTATATTCTCAACAAATAAGAACTTATCAAGCTGATGCAAGAACTCAAACCAGATATCTTTATCTGGAATTATAAAATTGGAAAAAAAAAAAAAAAAAAAGGGACTAGCTTCCACGTTAATATAGAAGCAAATCCATTACCAAATTCGCAAGGCCCTCAAAGTCTTTTTCTACTCGACCATCTGGTGCTTTCCCCAATATTATCAGTTGTCCACCCTACAAGATGACGAAAAAAAATGAGTTTCATATTAAATTAGACATCGTCTATTTTCTTGTGAGCGTGCAAAAAAAGTTCTTCCTGAATATTTCTGAAAGGTACATGATTCAGTCTCATTATAACTTGTCTCTTAATAGGTTAGAGAAGTGTTATTGATCATTGTTGGAATCCTTTCTAACTCTACTTTTTCACATTAAAGGACAATCAAATGAATTTGCACAAGGAAAACACACAAATAAAATGCTGAACTTACCATCTCTTCAATACGCTTGATTGCGTGGATAATTAAATGAAGACCCTTTTGGGCAACCAATCGAGTAATGCAAACAACCAATGGTACCCTCTCAGCACTATCGGTGGGAACGCCATTACCAACTGGACTGCACTCTGGAGTGAGACCAAGCCCTCTTTGCACATACTGCTTGCATATGCTTTTCCCTTCAATGTCCTGTGCTGCAAGGTACTATTGGAAGTGAGAAAAGAAACAAATATATTGTTGCGAAAGACTTTCTTCGCCAAAAAATTAGTTGAAAACTCAACAAAGCACTTGGGTTGCAGTCAAGGCAGAAGTTGGAGCTGGAAATAGCAAAAACATAGTGTACATCATCATTGTCAATTATGTGAGATACCATCATCTACGAAACCTTCTCTTGTGAAGCTACTCTCGAGTGGTAATTTATTAATTCGTCACATAAGCAACTTATATATCATCAGAAAGATTGATGAATGTAAAACGTAAAGGTGACATGTCACCTTTAGCGTTCATCCATGTAGGATGTGTGGTCTTCTACATAGCAGCATGAAACCAGAATGAATTGTAAGGTTTTGAACAGTAATTAACCACTGGTAATGTCACTAGAAAATGAAGAATGTCCCAACATCCACATAAAATATAGACAAACTAAGTTTGAACTGTTACCATCAAACCTCGCAGGCAAGAAAACATCTGTGGTGGGATTCCATATGACATTATCCAATCCATTTAAAATACCATGGTACCTGTAAATAAAAATTCAGGTATAATACTGAATGACAGGAAAAAGATGGACCTTGAAAAAGAAAAATGAAAATTACATATGCAGAATGTACAAATGTACATAAACAGGTATGATCAAATACAAAGAACCATGCAAAATACATAATTGCCAAACTAGAGGTCTTTTATGACAAACCAAGAAAAAGTAACTCAATGTAAAGAGTCAACCCACGACCATTTTCAAAGATATAGATTCAGCAATCATCACCATATCAGCAGAAGTGAAGCAGAGAATGTAGAATATCTTCTACTACGATATGTCACATGCACGCGAGGCTCCAAGATCCGGACCCATGATTATAACGTGAGATAAAAAGCAGAAAGTAGAATCATGATAATGTATTACACAAGTTGAGTCATTTTGGAGTTCCAATCTGGCCCAAAGCCAATTCTTCATGTGTCTTTCTAGACATTTTGAGTTCTTGTGCTTGCTGTTTCTATAGATGTAAAACGCCAGTCAGCACTCTAAATCCTGTTTGATTTTCTTGCCTTTCAGAACAGTTTTTTATGGCTCACAAGTAACTAAGAACCCAAAAAGAGATCCACCTGTCACTCTACAGGCTGGCCCTGAGATTTTAGGGGCCCGATGCAGGCTCGATAAGTGCAGCCCGCCAACAACTAAAAAAAGGAAAAAAAAATAATTGTAAAGTGTAGCGAATGGGGTTTGAACTCATGTCAGTTACCTCACTAGTAACAACTTTGGCTAAACAATTACCAGTTAAGCAACATAACAATGTCAAAATTTGGGGGGCCTTATTTATAAATAATATCAAACATTTAGGGGCCCTAAAATGTAAATTTTTTTGGGGGGCCCGATTAGCCGAATGGTCCCAATTGGTTCAGGGCCGGGCCTGCTCTACAGTCACATTACTGTATTCAGTATTCCACAACTACAGAATCACACAAATGAACAAGGTCTTCAAAAAGCACAAATTTAAGGTTATAACTTCAAAAGTAACTTGGCAGCAAGAATAAGAACCATTATAGAATCACACCTAAGCAAGGTATTCAAAAGTCACAATTATAGCTTAGAAAATGATTTTGACAACATGAATTATTAGTCGAGAAGGAACTTACTTATCACGATTTTTTATCAGCGTGCTCGCAAGCCATCCAGAGCACAATGTTTCATTAAGATAAGTTCGAGAGACTGTGCTGCAAACAGAAGGAGAAACTAAATTATACAATGAAAATCATATTAGGTTCACACTAAAAATGACCACTGGAGTAAAGTACACGCAGTATATTGGTTATAAAGGAGACATGAGCACAATCATTGTCTGATTTTACTAGAGAATAAAGCATCGAGACATATTTCAATTTTTGACAGGTACTTCGAGACGAAGTCAAGACACAAGACCTCATATTGTGATTTAATCATTATATCAAAATGATCAAGATCTAATTTTCTCTATAGAGTGGCCCAAAATGTTGCTTTCTTTCTAATGACAAGTGCTTTCTAGTTCAATGCAATTTGCAGGGGTAATTACGCTCATAGAGCCTAAGACTGATTCCCAATGGCTGCATTTCCATGCAAAGGTTCAAATCAAGGGCACCTAAATGCAAGCATACAACCTAAGGGAGTTGCCCTTGAACGTAGTTAAGTTGAGCTTTCAATTTATCAACTTTGTAGAGAATGAGGAATGAGGTTGGGGAGTCAGAGTGATAGAATTAAACTTGCAAATAAACGGAAGTTAAAAGATAATGCTGGAATTGAAATAAATGAACGATAAAGTACACGACTGATAAAATAATAAACAAAATAAACTTCTTTTCATCAATCAAAATTTCTATGACAAGAAACATACCCAAAATCTAATTGGAAACCAATGTCCCTAACTGTTACCTAATGACAATAATACTATAACTCATATTGATAAAATACTAACATTGATAAAAGACTAACACTAAATAACTCGAATACATCAACCTCCCCAGGTTGAAGAAGCTCGTTCTCGAGCTTAAAGTCGAAGAATTCTGATGAGCACAAGCAACTGGTTACTGAACATAAGGCGAAGTGCACTTGAGGGAGTCGGCCTTTAACCCTACTACGATACACACTGGCTAAAAACCGAGGAACCAACTCAGAAATAAACCAAGGTGACTCAAAGAACTGGAATGTGCAATAAACCTAAGAAGACACCTACACATAAGCTCATGCCATAAAAATGTTCCAATACAGATCAACATAATACTCGTCACTCACTGTTGCCATAGGAACATTATAAGGCAAATGGCCCACAAGTCGAAAATCGAGTACGTGTGATGGTGCCCTTAACTTCCTCAAAAAGTGGGTGGATTCTGACAAACAGTATCGCTCATCCATTTATGTGTGCCTTTGTTCAAGTTCATCTTCCTCCCATATTTTATTATTGCGAAGCACTCTAATCCCATCGTCAATCTTTCTGATTCAATCATTCTATCCTTTCTCTGAAATCTATGTTGCAATTCTGGCAAGTTCATCTGCTTCTAATTGTGCCTGATACTCTCGAATATTTCGTTGGTGCTTCTCTTCCTCCCTTGCTTCTCGTTCTCTCCAGTTATTGAAAAATGTGTCAATCCGATCAACGAAATCTCACAATAACTTTTCTTTGTTTGTCTCAACATGTATCACAACGGAAAATGTAGTGGGGTGTAGGGCAAACTGGTTCAGATGATAGTGGTTTTATATCATTGGTCACTGGAAAAGGTGGTGTTATGGGAAAAACGGATTCAGGTTGGGTGTAAGAGGAGACATGGGTGGTTATAGTGGAAAATGATAAATTTGGGGATATTTGCTATAAGACACAGTGGGGTATTGGGCTTTAATTGTGCTTGGGCTATATTGGTATTGGTAAGGGATGGGGAATAGAATGGGTACGGGTAGGAATAATGGGGGTATGGATGCGGGTCATAATATATATATATATATATATATATATTTTTTTTTTTTTTTGCTCTCATAGGAACTTGGATGTAAATAGCTAATGGGACTAGGGACTAAGTGAAAAACCACTGGAAGGGACTAAATTAAAACAAGACAGGGACTGAAGTGAAAAATAATGGCAGGGACTGAAATGAAAAAAATGACATTTTCTTGCCCAACCAGGCTGAAACAGAGAGAATGATTTTGGAAGGCTGCGGTTGGACGAGGGCGGGGACTCTATTTGCTATCGAACTTACTTGCAAAGGATTGGGGCTATGGCGAGGATTGCTCTTCGATCGACCCACTCTCGGTGGTGACGTAGGGAAGAACGATAGTAGTGTTTCTGGACAATGGTGGTGAAGGTGGCTGCATGAGGGTGGACAACAACTCTGAAGAGGCAGTGAGGATGTTGATTGGATGGTGGCTTTGATGGCAGCGGCAGCGGGTGAACGATGGTGAGGGAATGAGGTTGCAATGAACTGCTTGGGGATGGTTCAGGGTGTTGTGACGGTGACAGGGCTGGCTGCAATAGATCTTGCGATGAATACGGTGTGGTCGGAGAACATGGTTGTGGTCGACCGACTTGGACGTGCACCTGACAAATTTCTTTTTGTTTTCTTCTCAACTTGTCTTCAATCTTCTTCCTCCTTTGAACTTTTATTTTTCAAATCGAACAAACTATAACCATTTCGGCTTTGATACAAATTGATAGAATTAAACTTGCAAATAAATGAAAATTGAATGAGAATGCGGGAATTGAAATAATTGAACGATAAAGTGAATCAATGTTAAAATAAATAAACAAAATAAAATTCTTTTCATCAATCAACATATTAACAATGGACAACCTACGCCCCTTTTATATTAACCTACCTTCTATGACAAAAAAAAAAATCCTAAACATAATTGGAAAGCAATGTCCTAACTGTTACCTAATTACAATATACTTTAACTCATTCTGCTAAATATATAAACTAATATTACTAAATAACTCAATTACATCCTGGAGGGTTACGTGCAAAACCAAAATGTCAACTTCGTAGAGAAGATGGAATGGGGTTGGGCGTCAAAGGTGACTTGCAAAACCAAAATGGTAAAGGAATATTGATATGTTCTTACGAAACTCTTAAGCAGTTCACAATTTTCGCTCCAACCTCGGCAACAAAAATCATGGACATTTTAATTTGCACAAAAGGTACTCGACCAAACAAGGTTTAGACAACAATCACTGTACACCGTGAACTTACTTTCCGTGTTCACTATAACTACTTTCTCTCATATCAGGAAAGAGAGGCAAGCATTCAATATCCAAAATAACAAATACTGTGTCAAATATTTATTTGAGGATAAAATTAGAATGCAATAAATCTATATTAAGAACCAGAATATATGTCAAGAGGAGAAAACACTATAGATCTCTCATCCATAAGAGTTTTAGAAGACACTTACGTAACTGCATTGCTATAGACAATTCCACCTTTCAATAAACTCAATCTCTCAGGGTTGTGACCAATAGTTCTATCATCTACAGCCTGTCGTAAATAAGATCAAGAACAGTGATAATGAAATATAAGAGCAACATGAGTCATGACACACAATATTCGTGAAAGTTAAAAGAAAATTTTAAACCCCCAATAATGCACATTTAGTCCTGCAAGACTTATAATTTCAGGATACTTTTCTGGCTGAGTGAATCTATAATTAAGTCAATTACTAATAACAGTAGCAAAAAGCGTGACGAATAAGACGCTTGATCTTGCTATTAAAAAGAACCAGTTTTTCTAATGGCAAATTTGGAGATATTATTGTTACTACTAAGAAGGAGCTGACCTTGTCAATTGTTGCATATGACGATCCATTAAGACCGGACTTGCTAAGCTGCTGTATACTGCATCAAAAAATAGGGCAGGTTAACCAAAGAACATTTACAATGGCTAGTCAGTTGCAACAGATAGGAAAAAGAAATAAGCAAGTCCTTTACCTGCAGTCACCACAGTGCTCCATGTTGTGGATTGACAAGACTAGTCTTGGTTTCTATGCAAAAGTACGCATAAATAAGGATGATAAACATGACAAGATAATTTTCTGCATACTGTAACTACTAAAGTGAGAATACATACCTTTACTGAAAGATGATGATACATGTCCCAATAAAGTAGTGGTAACGCAGCAGTTTGCCATTCATGCACATGAATGATATCCGGCTGGGTCCCAGTAAACTGGCCAATCAATTTAGTTTAAGAGGTTTATAAAAGAAGAACAAAGCTTGTACAAGTAAATATCTTAAATTGTGTGGTAAAAAGAATAGAATAATAATAATATTAACAACAATAACAATATTAACAACAATAACAATAATAATATTTATAATATTAATAACAATAAAACAAACTCAATATTGAGAAATAAAATGCTTCCTTCAAGCAGCGGTGACAAAAAATGTGCATCCTGCAAAATTGATAATTAAAAAATTTACGATCATGCTAGGGAAAGTTCCAATAGTGCATCCTCAATTTAACATGGTTCAGCATATTTTGAAGGTGTCAAAAAGTGCATATCCACAATGTTTTTTCACAATACCAAACAAGGGGGCCCAAGCAGATGCTAAACGATGAGGAATAGAATCACGTTAACAGATATAAAATAGCTAAGTTTTCATTTGTTGGCAATTTATCGTCTCCTAAGGATGTATACAACAATCATGGGGACTATGTGGCATGGAGCAGAACACATCATGCTCACAAAAAGGTTCACTTGAAATTTTCCTAACCAATTTGGAAAATATCATTGAACCTGCAGAGCTCCTTTGCACTTTGCTTTTCTTCTTATTTGCAATAAAATTTTAACTTCACCCTCTCTCTCTAAGAAAAGATGTTATACTTCCGTAGTTGTTGCAGTTCTATTATTTTCTCCCATCCCCATGTCTGTATAAAATATCATCAGCATACAAACTTGAAGAACTTTAGTTTATTGTTTCATTTAGTAACAATTATGGTCTTTCCAATAAAAGAAAGTATCGCTTGGACCACACCATTTCCCCTACCCGGAATAAGGGGAAATACTTTGAGTATATTATCTATTTCCAATATTTTGTGCCTCCTTTTGTTCTTATAATCAAAGTATATTTCCAATATTCTGGTTGCGTAATCTCAATCCTAAGCACAAATATTTTCCTTACCTCCAGCATTATAGAAAGGTAAAGCTAATAACTCCAGAGAACAAAAATTAGATTGCTCAAGATCAAATCACACACCTGCATCCATTCAAGGCAAGCACGACTAAAGAACAAATACGCCTCCAGCTCATTATAAGATCCACCATATACACATGTTCCTTTAAAGAACTGATTGCTTGGTTCAATCAATATCAACGGGATACCCGAAACAACCCCTTGATACGCATTTGTAGGAACCCAATTCCCATCATGGTATGAGCTATAGGTAGTAATTAATTCCAAACTATCAATCTCTTCCTTCTTAATGCACTCATAAAAAGGAATCATCACATTTACTTGATGCCCCCGCGATAAACATGCACGTGCAAGCCCGGTTACTACATCTCCAAGTCCACCAACTTTGGCTATAGGTGCCATTTCAGCTGTGACATGAATCACATGTACCGGATCAGAGTCTTTCTCAATGTTTTCATCAAAATTGTCAGAACTTGCATCAGATGAAGAGAAATCCCTTTTCCAGAATGCAATTTTGTCGTCTGGGGATGGCCAATCAGTCAATTCAAGAGCAGATTCAGCCTTAATTTCTTGTTTCTCCTTCACATTTAGCTGCAAATAAAGAAGGAACAAAAGCAAAAACAAAAAAAAAAAAGTTTACACCCTTCTACAAAATTATTTAAAATTGAAAACCAAGATGATAAACAAAGCAGAGAAGATAGTTACTATACCTGTAGAGTAGGAGTGGTGGAGATTTCATCATTGGCCGGGGATGAAAAATCAATTAATTCAACAGGAGATTCAGCTTGAATTTCTTGTTTCTCCTTCATGTTTAGCTTCAAAGAGGATAAATAAATAAATAAATACAATTTACTCCTTTCTACAAAAATATTAAAAATTGAAAACCAAGATGATAAATGAACCAGAGAAGATAGTTAATATACTTGCAGAGGAGTGGTGGAGATTTCATCATTGGCCGGGGATGGCAAATCAATCAATTCTAGAGAAGATTCAGCTTGAATTTCTTGTTTCCCCTCCACGTTTAGCTGCAAATATAGAAGGAACAAAAGTGGCAAAAAAAAAATTTACACCTTTAAATTGAAACCCAGCATGATAAATAAAGCAGAGACTATTTGATACCTGTATAGTAGGAGTGGTGGAGATTTCCTCAACCAAGGATGGCAAATCAATCGATTCAAGTGTAGATTCAGCTTGAATTTCTTCTTTCACCTCAACATTTAGCTGCAAATAGAAGGAAATGAAAGCCGAAACTATACCTTACTCTTTTAAATTGAAACTCAGCATGATAAATAAAGCATGGAAGATAGTATACCTGTAGAGTAGGGGTGGTGGAGATTTCATCTTCATCCAGGGATGGCGAATCAATCAATAACAGAGCAGATTCATCTTGAATTTCTTCTTTCTCCTTCACATTTAACTGCAAAATTAAGGGAGATGAAAAAATTACACTAGTACATAAATCTCCAAAATTAGAAACTTTGAAGGTGTGATGTTGGGTTTTACCTTTAGAGCTGGAGTGGGGAGAATATCAGCAGATTCAGCTTGAACTTCTTGTTTCTCCTCGACATTTAGCTGCAAAAGAAAGAACAAAAGCAAATAAAACTGTGGTGAATACAAAATTTTCCGAAATCGTGAAGCATGAAAAGGGATAAAATAGCTATACCTGCAGAGCAGGAGGAGATTCAACATGACTTTCTTCTTTCTCCTCCACATCTAACTGCAAAAATAGGGAACAAAAGCAAAATCACACCTTTGTACAAAATTCTTAAAATTGAAACCCAAGATGATAAATAAAGCAGAAATGATGGTATACCTCAAGAGTAGGAGTGGTGGAGATTTCGTATGGCTGATCAATCAATTCTAAAGCAGATTCACCTTGAATTTCTTCTTTGTCCTTCACATTTAACTGCAAAAGGGGAAAAAATGCCTTTGTACAAAAATTCTTATAAGATTTGAGACCCCAGATGATGAACAAAGCAGAGATGATAGTATACCTGGAGCGTAGGAATGGTGGAGATTTCGTCTTCGTGGTCATCCGAGGATGGCCGATCAATCAATTCTAAAGCAGATTCATCTTGAATTTCCCTTTTTTCCTCCACACTTAACTGTAAAATGTAGGAACAAAAGCAAAATTTTAATATTACATCTTGTACAAAACTCTCCAAAATTAGAAACTTGAAAGCTAAGATGGTTTTTTTTTTTTTTTACCTGTACAGCAGGAGATTCAAGATGGGTCTTTTGTTTCTCCTCTACATTTAGCTGCAACAAAGCAAATTAGCACATATTTTCAGAAACCCATGATGAGAAAAAGATGGGGTGAATGAGTCACCTGTAGAGCAGGAACTGGAGGAAAAAGATCAGTTGTTGAGTGAGAAGAAGAAGCTCGAACCCTAACAATTGATGAACTCTGGTGATAATGTACAGAAGAGGAGGAGGAGAAGCGTCTGTGGAGAAGGTATGCAAATGGGGTCTTCTGAACCAAGATTGTAAAACCACTCATTGTTACACTGGGAAGAATTGTTGAAGTTCAAGTTGTCTCCTTTACTTGTCTCTGGGGTTTTGGGGGATGGAAAGATTGGAGCTTTGGGGGTCTAAATGGAAATGAAAATGGAGTAGAAAGTGGAGTGTTTGAAGGAGTAGCCATCGGAGAGGTCTGTTTAACTAAAATATCTCTTCTTTTTTTGTTTTCTATATTTCAACGGCTTATACTCTTTCAAAGTGCTGTGCTGTGCTGTGTTTTGTATAGTTGTTGTAACTGTCATGAATCATTCAGCCCGCCCTGTGAGACAGACTTTGGAGGGCCCTTGAAACTATATTCTATACTATCATCAGCCTATTTACTATGTTTCAAAATGTCAGCTCGATAACGATGCATCGCAATGTGCATTATTGCAAGATGTCTCGTGCGTCATCGCAAGTCCCTATGTTGACATACAATTGTGATATAACCAATCATTTCGTATACCATCTGATGATCTGAACAGTAAACAACTCCCAGAACAAATGGCTTCATGGTGATGATACAACTGTCTTGATGATCCTGCCCTTACAGTCATCTTCAAAACTCATTACATTTTTTGAAGATGGCAAATTCTTCAACAAGTCACATGGACGGACACTGAAGGGCTTTCAAATAAGCAAAATCTGAATGGAAAATGTACCCCTAATGCTCTAATAAGAGTCTACCAAGCGGCAGTGATTCTGCAAGTCTAAATGTTCACTTTCCGGGTCCTATCAATTATAATACACCATTCCATAACAAAACAGAAAGCCTGCACAAATTGGATTAGGTCATATCTAGAAGAGAACACCAAAGCTCACATGAAAACAGCAAAACACACAAGCGAAACAAATTCAAGATTGTCAAATAAATGTCCATCATTCTATTGAAAATCCACCAGAACCTTAGCTGACAAGATTACTGAATCACCTCGTTTTGTCATTAATACATTGGAACATAACAAACAGATGGCCTAGAAACGCACAACCAAAAGTAGAAACACACCCTGTGAGCACACCAATTTTCTGCATTTCATGAGAACTTTATCCTCCATAACAAATCAAAAGCAGCTATAAACACACTCGTACACACACACGAGTTCATCATAGATACATCTCTCTGTGTCACAGAGCCTAGAAACACAGCAAAAGAAATAAAAAAAAAACCAAAAAAAAGACAGATCCATATATATCATATATAACAAAGAGTAAAGGGTAACCATTCCAATCTTTCCTATATAACTTCAACAACGGCAGTCTAGCAAAATAAAAACCAGAGACAACTAGTAGATACCAGAAACAAGCCCAGTAAATACCAGAAACCCAACTTACTAGTCCTCATAATCCTTTTTCCCTAACCAAGAAGAAGAAAACAGTAATAGATACACAAGGCCACTTGCTTCTTTTCCACCCTTTTTTTCTATTTTCCAACCATCTTTCTTCTGTTTTATTCCTCCTCCTTTCCAGTCAGTCAGTCGTCATTGGTTGAGCCATGCAACACCTGAAGCGTGCCTTCCGAACGGTATTCATGATCTCTTGCTCAGCATTCTCAAGCATCCTGACAACCTCAGTGAAAGGTGGACGAACCTCAGGGTTGGCATCCCAGCAGCGGGTCATAATCTCAGCCAGCACAGGGAGACAATCATTGGGGATGATGGGTCTCACACCCTTGTTCACAACTGCAAATGCTGCTTGCACGGCAGTCATGTTCTGGAAGGGAAGCATGCCAGTGATAAGCTCCCACAGCACTATTCCAAAGCTATAAACATCAACCTTCTGTGTATAGGGCCTGTGCTGGATCATCTCCCTGCAGAACAATGATTGATACACTCAGTTCATCCCAGTTTGAAATATGGTAATCAAACATGCAGGGCAGACATGCTATTTTGTTATATAAACAGGATGGAGAACCAAAATCACACATGCATGCAGTTGGAAAATAAAGCAAATCAGACATTTATGACAGACTGCTGAGTTGCCACCTCTCAATGATGTAATAGTGATACTATACCTAACTCTTTTTATCAATAATATATCTAAACTTTTACGCAAAAAAATGGAGAATCTGCTAATTAATGACTTCAAACAGGTTAATGACGATCATTAATTAACAACTACGCATGAGGCAAACATCCTAATAATACCGTCAGCATCATTAACTAAGAGCAACCAAAATCATTTCTTGAAAAGCTTAAAGTTGTAAGTAAAGTAGGGAGGCCATTTAGAGAAATTTATGAAAATTGGAAATCCTCTCGAGAAAATGTGGAAAACTTTTAAAAAATGAATAACATTGAGCTGAGATTTGAAAGTTGTATGTAAAAGAGAGTATTTTTTTTCTAAAATAAATAAAAAAGAATATCATTAACATAGGAAATGAAAACGAGTGAGAAACTTGCAAGGATTACAAGGCAACCAAAAATTGAAATACACGAGAAAACCACAAAAACTATACAAAGTAACATCACACCCTAACGTTAAACAACTGAAACCATTTAAACATCATATCCCTTTATGGTACTTTGTCAACCATTCCCCACGTAAATCCCCAGAGCCAGATGAGAGCTTTACCCTTCAAACAGAATTCATTGATGTCTGTTGACCTGCCATCAATTATTCTCGTGTTTCTCCCCTCCCCCCAATACTGTAACCATTACCGGTACTAGGAGTCTTTCCCATAACCTTTGTATCAACCCCTTCTAAAATTAATGACGATCGTAATTCCCTAGCAAATGGACACATAAAGAAAAGGTGGTGACTGGTTTATAGTTTTCTATCACATCCTGCACTAATTTGCAATAACCAGCCCTTTCCTAGCCAAATTGTGGAACGTTAGCGTTCAGCCATGTGCAATTGTCAAAATCAGGAATTTTCTCGAGGAGGGACTTTTTTTTTCCACAGAAAGAGGCTGGGAAGTCCATGTCATTATCTCCCTATTTTCCCTTGAAGATGGGCCGAGGTGAATAACTTGTAACAAGACTTGCTTGATGGAAAACCCTCGTAATAATTTGTAAAAGATAGGATATTCATCGAACAAGATTTCTTTTTAACTCGATTTCTTTTAAATTTTATTTTTATGGAAAAGACTGGGACAAAATTTGGTTTCTCATCCGGTGAGAGACAAGAGAATAGCTCTCATCCAATTCTTCACTCTTGCTTATTTGGAACCACACCTTCAAGGGAAACTCATATTCCACTCAAAGTACTTCTAAACTAGAAAACTTAAGAATTGCGACTCTAGTCTTAGAATCCTACGTTGTGGCTATAATATTTCCCCTACTATGCATTTTTTCCATAAAACTACAATATTGAGCCAATTTAATGCTCCTACTCATCCTAGTCTATAAATTCAAATAGTCAAATGAACATTCGTATCATGGAAAGGGTACATAGTAAATTCTGCTTTTCAAACCAAATCGTTTGCAAGAAAATGCCTTATTTGTTTTTGGATCTGGGAAGACAATGACACTTGGTCAAAACTATGAGTCTACGAATTCTGGGAAGACAAGGACACTTGGTAAAAACTATGAGTCTACAACTTTCTAGCATTTTGTTCACACGCTGGAAAGTGGAAGAGCATGAAGTCACCATTCTTGTATGGAATGCCTATATAATCGTCACTTGTACTATTTGAAGGGGAAATATGTCAAAAGTGATTTGTTCTTCAGTTTTCTTTATCTTAGAAATCTGAACATTTTTTTAAGAAACTGTGTTCCTTTCTTAATGTTTTTAAATATCCATGCACAATATCTATTTGGTAATTTCATCACTAAAAACTAACAAGGTAAGATTTGTTTTTGTTTTCGATTGAACAACAAGATGTGTAGAGCCTGTGATCTCGGACACTTCTTAATGCCTAAGATATCATGTCAGACACCATGCAGCATGCGGATACTCCATGGACACACTAAGACACTCGTACTTGCACCAAATAATGTATGGACATGCGCTAACAAATATTTTCTCAAGTCTTTATGAATTTATGATGGCATACTATAAAAAATATAAACTACGTACCTTCATTTTATGAAAAATTTAGACTGCATACTAGATAATATTAGGATATCCAACCCATGAACGTGTCCTAGATTTTTTCAAAACTCCATAACTTTCTTCATGTCCACGAACTATGAGATATTTTATCAATACTATTTTCCTTTAGATTAGATGACAATCTAACATCGTATCAAGGAGGTCTTGGATTCACTTAACATTTTTCCAGTATCCAAGCTACGATATGGAGTAGCATGTATCCAAGCTACGATATGGAGTAGCAAGTGACTCCACTGACAACCAAATCATCATGTCTAAGATTCAAGGAGTGATGAAACTCGAGGAAACCTATTTAAATCATTCACATGTAGGTATCAAATAGTGTCTAGGGGGTAATGTATTATCGTAGAGGAAATAAGTAAGACGGACTGGTTATTTATATGTTTGAGCCCATAGCTCAATCGGTTGACACGTTGCCCCTACACAAAGAAGTCTAGATATCAATTTCAACTCTCCCACCCCTAAAAAGAAGAAAATGCTCTACACTATGCTCAATACATCAACTCAAGGTTATTGATTTCCAACTGGAGTCATTGGATGGATGCCACTAAAGTCAAGCCCATGGCATGACAACAACTAATTGCGGACATGAATAAAATGAATTTAGACAAAGAGCAAAGATAAATACTAATACTTGAAACCAACAAATTAGTAATACATGAAAAGGTCACACGGAGTGGTAACAAATATACACAAACGAGGAGCCTATTTTCATCAGGTCTAACTTCTATTCTATTTGTCCATTCATACTTATTTTCCTCTCAACCGTAAACAAACCTACCATAGATTTCCATTCAAAGATCAAATTCATGCATTTTTTTTTTCTTCTTTTTTCTTTTTTCACGACAATGAGAATAGAACTTTGTGCACCTTGTAGATTTTCTTTTAAGAAAAACGTGAATTTTTTTTTACTTTGAAATGAAAAAAGGGGTAAAAAAAAAATTCAATATCTTGATCCCAAACAAAGTGGGAAATCAATTAAAAGATTGAAAATGCCAAGGTCACAAAACTCTTGAGGAATTTCGCTTTGTCGTGATTATCTTTCCTAGTATGAATGAATGATTCGGCCCATTCAAATGCTTACACATATTGGATATTGAGAAGTTGTAAGATCTTTAAGGTTAGTAGTCCAATCTAGTAACCATGAATGGGCGACTCATTCTTATTAGAAAGACATTGTCGTATAATATGCAAAAGAAAGAGAGGCTTTGAGACGTCCCCCCACCCTCCAATTGACCATATTTTCTCTTGGCAGGACGGTCTCTAAGCACGCTGGAGTTATGTTGTCTGGGGTATGTCATGCCAAGGTCTTCCACTAGAATCTTGGCCAGTTGAGGCGTTGCTGCGATGGAGATTTTTAAAAAGGAAGAAATTTTAGTGTGGTAGCCCACACCTTACCAATGCATGGCCTTGTGGCGCTTTAATGTTGTGCAAGACGCTTTGAAGAAAAATGAGCCTTAGCAGAGCCATGAAGGAAACCCCGCAACATAGTTGCACATCACTTTCTTTTATCGTTACTTTTTGCTATTGATAGCTCTTCATTCTCTTGCTTCCTATTAAAGCAAACTTAAAGCGTGCTTGGTGCTGCGGGAGATTTTAATTTTCCTCTTTTTTGAAGTGAAACAGGCTACAACTGCCTTTAGTGAGGGGTGGAAGCATTTATCGCAAATTAAAGCAAGACAACTTCCTCTTTCAACTTTTCGTAAACTTCACTCTTACTATAATAAACAACCTTCCTACTCAGCCCTAAGTACTAACAACCCTTTTTTTAATGGAGATAAATTCTTTTGACGAAAAATTAGGTTACAACAAAGCAATCCACAAGGATTGCAAAGCCCTTGATCCATTTAGGGTTTATACACGATGCTTCCAAAATATAGCAAGTATACAGGATACAACACGGAATGGTGTAAGAAGTCTTAAATTTCAATATATGAACCCTCATAAAATGAAATAATATAATTATTAATTTACAACATTTTGAAACCCCTTGACAAAATGGGATATAAGCTATTAGGTTCGGCCAAGGTTGAGCCTGCCTTGATCAAGATCGTAAAATGGCAGGTTCAATATTTGGGTCTATCCTAAGTCAAACCCAACTGTTCAATGTCCATTCAACGTAACTCCAACTCACTCAAATACATTAATATAGATCTCAACAAGATCAAGGTTCAATTGCCATCAAAGAAGCTTGTGGCCACCGAGATCTAGCGTTGATACAAGTTTAGGCGGTAGATCTATAGTAAAGTAGGTACGCCTCTCTCGATTTCTTCCAGCAATTCAATTCTTTTATTTCATCTTCATCCTTTCCTTATTGTCTTCATCTTTGAGACCTCAAACCCCAATTCTATGGCATGGACACAAGGATATGTGATATGTCCAAATTCGCGTCCATATACTACCTATACCACACTCTGTACCCACTTTCAGTGTCTACGGAGTACAAAACGTATACCAAGCCAAACAAGATGCATCCGACCATCCAGGTATCCAAGTATCCCTTGATCATGCATAGCTTTGTGCTCATCTTCATAGGATGTTGACACATGGTTATTAGAGATACTAGTATAGGCTTGACCTCGATAACAAGTAAACTTCAGAGATAAAAAAAAAAATAATAATAATTAAGAATTAATGTTTGCCGGGTAAAGTCAGTGACAACTAATGAATCCTCTAACAGTGGAGAGAACAAATACTAGAAAATAAATAAAATATTGACACACAACCAAAATCTTATGAGGATAGTGAGCATTAAACTCAATTTGAACACCTTTCAAAAGTTGAAAGGCATTCGCAAGTGCTAACACTGAAATGAATTGTCCATACTTTAAGATAGCTAATGATTTTGCAGCATAAGCATGTTAGACTATATAGAGTACACTGTAAAGAGGAATATACAGAAACAACCAGTCAAGAAATAGAATTCAACGAAAAACAACTAAAGTTCAAGTGTCTCAAAAAAATTTCAGAAGTAAAAAAAAAAAAAAAAAAAAAAAAATCTTACGGGGCCATCCAGCGGTATGTTCCCGTCTCAGGTGTCATCCCCTCTGTCTGAACCTCAATTCGAGCCACCCCGAAATCTGCAATCTTGATTGATTTGTCTGTAAATATCAAAAGGTTGTCAGACTTCAGATCCCTGTGAATGGATCCAAGGTCATGTACGTATGCCATACCCCTCGCCACATCCAAAGCCTGCTTGACTGCAATTTTCAATGGCACTGATCGATTCTGCCGCCTCATCAAAAACTGCCTAACTGATCCTCCCTTTGCATACTCAGTCACAATACACCATACCATCGGTTTGCGGCATGCCCCAATAAAACGAACTATATTCGGGTGCTTCAATCTAGCAAGCATCACAACCTCCTGCTGAAATTGTTGTTCCATCGACTGTGCTTTCTCAGGACTGTTCTCTGGCCTTTCTAGTATCTTGATTGCCACTTCCTCACCATTATACGTTCCTCTGTAGAGCTTACCAAATGCACCTTGCGCAAAAGCTACTCCCATATTAAGCTTCCTTAGATCAATTGTCCACTCATCGTAATTTTCCAGTCCTTCAGTTGGAAATCTGTTATCCATCAAAGCTTGTGCCAATGCATCATCACTTAGAGCGTGGGAAACCCTCCCAGGGCGAAGCACGCTGTGGCCCACAGAATTAATGTTGTGAACTGGGCGAAGACCGGGGTGGTTGAGAATGTGAGTGTGGGAGTCATTTGATCCTACACTGCTGTTGTCTACAGACATTGAAATGGATCCCCCACCGTTGCTCGTCTGCATGCTCCCAATACTATCAATTGACATGTTTGAACCCTCGCCCAGTTTGTGGTAAAACCCTTGTGTAAGATCATAGTAATTGTTTTCGTTGTTGCCATTGCCAATTATACTAGAAAACTTTGGACCCTCAACCATCATTGAATCAAACAAGCAATTACTTCAATTATACTCACTATTGCATAGATTCTTCAGCTCAAGTACTCTTCCCCAAAGATGAACCTAAAATAGCAAAAGAACAAAATAAACATTTAATAACTTTCTCAACAAGGATACTGCATTTAATCGCAAAATATCTTCCAATCAAAAAATTCCATAAAAACAAAGCCATAGCCAATTGTTAAAATTTTAAATCTATACCACAAAATGGTAAATTCCAGTATAGTACAAGCTAAACTGAATGTTCCATTAATTAAATACTCAAACGTCAACCAGGATGTTGCATATTAAACCATAGAACCTACCACAAATCAAAAAATAATAAAACACTAAATCAAATTGTCAGACCATGAAGTCCATAAATATTAGATTCCACCATCACATACAAACTACAAACTGAACTTTGATTATCAGATACTCTAGACCTCAATATGGATGTTGCATGTTACATCACAAAATCTTCCCCAGACCTAAAAGTTCCATAAAACCTCAAATCAATGACAGAATAAAAAACCTAATTCTCAAAATGCTAGATCATCTATCGCATACAAACTGAAATTTTCATCAATCAGATACTCTAAACCTCAAAGAGGTTGTTTCATGTTAAAGCCATAATCTCTGCAAATCCAAAAACTCCATAAAACCCTAAATCAAGTTTGTCAGATTGCAAAACATAAAGCTCAATAATGGTAGATTCCATCATCATCACATACAACCACAACTAAACCTCCATTATTAGATAATCTAACCTCAACAATGATGTTTGCATGTTATATCACAAAATGTTCCCCAAATCAAAAAGTTTCACAAATCCCCAAAATCAAATTGTCAGATTGAATCCCCTAATTCTCAAAATGTTAATACAAACTCAACTTTCCATTATTATGCCTCAACAAGGATGTTGCATGTTAAACAACAAAATCCTCTCCAAATCAACAAGTTCGATTAAAACCCCCTAATTCACAGAATGCTATAAAAACTGAACTTTCCACAATTAGACGGCAACAAGGATTCTGCATGTTAATTAAAAAACTTCCCCAAATAAAATAAAATAAAATAAACCCAAAATCAGATTGAAAACCCTAGACCCCAATAATGCTAAATTCTCCACAATCATACACAAAAACCCAAACTTTTATCATTTCATACCAGAATAAACTCCCTAACTTAAACCCCTAAGAAAAAAAAACCCAATTAATTAAACCCACTAAATTAATCCCCCAAAACAAACACAACAAACTGATCCAAAAACCCGACTTTTTCTCCCTCCCCCAATCCACCACACAAAATTGAACTAAAAAAACACCACTTGACTCCACAAAACTCCACCTACCAACGCAATCAAACACAAACCCACCACGAAACACACACCAAAGACTCTGATCCAGTGACCAATTACCTCAAACTCGATGGGGCTTTCGCTGCACGAATCCAACGATCCAACTTCCTTAAAGCGATCAAACCAATAACCAGAACACGAGATCGACTTCGTTCAATCGATCTCTCAATGTCCTTTTCCAAGCAGAGCAAATCAAAGCAGAGATAACCCCCTCTCTCTCTCTCCGTTAAAGAGGGAGACGACCAGTAGACGAAGAAGAAGAGAGTAATAATAAGTCATCGTTTTCTCTCTCTAATATAAAAATCATTTCTTTGGTTTCAGTTTCTATAATAAAATATTATTTTATTCCCGCCTTGGACCAACGAGATCTCGTGTTCGTCATCTCACCACGACACTTATCTAGCGTTCTAAACTGTTAGATTTTCAGATAATGCGCATCTCGATGAATATGTGTGGTTGGGATGGGAAGACTAACAGGCGACCGACATTATGTGACAAGTGTGTATGGAAAACTCGGTTTCTTTCCAGCGTTACTTTTGTGTGTTGAAACGCACAGAAGACACTGTTTGGTGGACCTCGTGGGAATGAAGGACACGTCAATATGTCTGAGCTAAAAGTATGTGGGTCCAGTTTTTCAATGGCTCAGATTGCTACACATCGGTAATTTTGATATTTTCATAATTTTATCATCTATGATTAGAATTAGTCAATTTTGAGTGACCTCAAAGTGGTAGGAAAATACAGTCTAACTTAGAGCATTTATAGTCGTTGTTGACGCGGATAGCACAGTAATGTATCTCGTGTTCTTCTTTCTAAACTTTATTTTTAAAAAAAATTATTTATTTATTCATTTAGTGTTCCTAGATGTCGCTGTAGTAATATTCCTATTACGAAAATATTGGAAAATTAGGTTTTGCATTCAAGGTGACATGGCATGATCTTAAAATAATCATTGAAATCTCTAAAATATTTGTGTATCTCAAGATTGTAAAAAAATTCATTTGATAATGTCACATCATTCTAATTGCAAAACTCAATTTCTTAGCCTCACTATATTTGCGCTAGTATAAGTACAAACAAACATTACGAGAATGTGGTGGATTAAATCTTCCATTATGGTCACTTATTTCAACATTTTATATTGATGTTCGCCATTTCTCAAGATTCGATATTTGAACTATTGTAACTTATTACATTTAAACCTATTTTTAGGTTTATTATTGAATAACTTTCACGATGTTTTAATGTTTATAAATATTCTCATTGTTTTTAGAATATTTATACGTGAACTGATAGGAAATCCCACACTTGTGAAGTTAGTACTACCACACCGAACTCGTAATGGCACAATTGAGCAAAATGTGGTCTCATGAGTCCACGACATGTTTATACGACAAACTGTACATAGATTCATGTTTCGCCTTAAAAAATGTATACCATTAAACTAGTTGTAATTTCCAAGTTCAAATATATTTTCAATGATCGCTGCGTTGAAATACTCGGATTCAATTGCGAGTCCATGAAAATCAGTCAGTTGTGAAAACGAGGGAAACTTAAGATGGTATAATTGCCAATGATAAACTGTTGTCCACTTATATTCCTTAAACTGCCCATTAAATTATAGCCCATATTTGATAAATAATATCTTGCACGTGAAAAGTTGTTTTTGTCTCATAATCGACCGATGTTGGATAAAGAGACTTGCCAACATTTGATAATATGGTGTCACGCACCAGACAGAGGGACAAGGACACCACACGAGAGTTGTTTTCGTCGCAACAATTAAACAATTTAGGTTTAAGGTATTGTTTGAGTTGAACATACCCCTATCATTGAATTTTCAACTAAAGGGTCTCCATGATTGCCATGTTTACTGAGGATATTTTCAAAGATACATGAAAATCAGGACTTTGCAACAAAGGTGACGTGACACCCTTAGCATCCTCTCGTATTGTTGTTTTTTTTTTTTTTTTTTTTTGTCATTTTGGGATTTATCAATCCCGTTTTGATCCCGTCTCGTCTTGATCTAAAGTGGGATGGGATCGGGGTGTAGATTTTAAATCTTGCCCATCCCTAACTGATTTGTTTAATATATATTATTATCAATATACAATAGGTTTTTTTAATTTTGTTTTCTTGTGTGAATTCTGATGGAACAGTCTATGAAAATTGATGCAGTCGTTTTTCGCTCCCTGCTTTGACCTTTACCTGCGAACTTGCTGACCTACACAAGGAACATACGTGAGCCACGAGCCATCGTTGTGGTGGCCGATGACACTCCAATGACTCAGACAAGGATCCGAGGAAGGTGTAATGTTGTAAATATGAAATTTGTAGTGTACCTTAGCTTACCAACTTCATGTCTTATTTATAGTACACGAGTCCTGATTCGACCAGCCCATCAATGATGTAGTTTAGGGAAAAAGATTTGCGTGAAGATCATTCTGTAATTAAGAGTTGTGTTGTGAAGGGAAGTTTCCCTGTTAGCCACGTGCTTCTAGATACGCGGGAGATAGTTCATATTTCGAGAGTAGTCTATAGGTAGAAGTCTTATTATGTGACATATACTCTAGAATCCACTTTCTAGTTTGAAGCAAATAGTTGTTATAGTTGCCCGTCTGAAGTTGATCCTCGAGATAATTGCTTTTAGCAGAGTTTACGGGTATTGAAGATAGTTGTGAGACATGTGGGCTTAGCAGACTGTAAGAACCGCTTGGGTCGGACTAGTGTCAGGGTGATGCTAGGGCCTATTATTTTTTTGAGATCATCATAACACGTGTACGACATAGATTTGGAACCGTTTCGGTGTATCATAAAAAATGATATGGGATTACCTGGACAATATTTTCCCATTATCCACTATTTATTTCTTTAACAAGAAAAATGAATTAAAGGGACCCTACCTTCTCCACAAAAAATCATATAAAATCCCACGTCACCTATCCAAGCTCATCGCAATCACTATGGATCTCAACTTTGACTATGCGCATTGCGCACATGGCGCATCCTAGACAGCCGCCGCACCCGTCGAGAGAAGAAGAAGAAGAAGAAGAAGAAGAAGAAGAAGAAGAAACACATATAAAGCAAGCAAAAGAGCAAAACCAAGCGGTCTCTCTATTTGCTTGAGGTGAAAATGAGAGAGACGTCTAGGTGGGTTTGGAATTCGGCGGGAATACTCGTTGGATCGGATGAGTTTTGGCGGGAAAGCAACGTTGTTCGTGGAAGATGGGCGACAGTGTTCGCTCTCTTGTTCATTGTCATTTGGCAATCTGTGAGGTGGTCTTTCAGTTCTAAGCGGCCCAGATGTTCGGTTTCATCTTCGCCAGATTCGACCGGTGCTACAGCTTCTCCTCACGTCTCATCATTCGGCCACGGGTTTTACTCCTTTCAAAATTGTATATGGTAGAGATCCTCCTGCCCTGTTGCGTTATCATACTGGGAGTACGGCTGTATCTTATGTGGAGCAAATGCTTTCAGCCAGAGATAGTATTTTGGAATGTCTACTGGCAAATCTATTGCGTGCTCAGCAACGCATGAAGTGGTTTGCTGACAAATCTAGGCGTGATGAGGTTTTTGAGGTTGGAGACAGAGTCTTTCTGAAAATCAGGCCTTATCGGCAGAGATCACTGGTACAACATCATAATCAGAAGCTCTCTCCCAGATTTTATGGCCCCTACGAAGTTTTGGCTAAGATAGGTTCGGTTGCATATCGGTTAGCATTACCTTCTTCTTCCCAGATTCATGATGTTTTTCACGTGTCTCAGCTCAGACGTGCCAAAGGCCCTTGTTCTGTTATATCTTCCCTTCCTTCTCAATTAACTGATGAAGGGGAATTGCTAGTTCAGCCTGAGAGGTTGTTGGATGTCAGACATGCAGTTAAGGGTGAGTCAGGCAGGGTGGAAGTTTTAATAAAATGGCAGGAGTTGCCTGCTTATGAAGCTACATGGGAAGATTTTGAATTGCTTGATCAGCAGTTTCCTTCGTTCCACCTTGCGGACAAGGTGCGTTGTTGGGGCGGGGGTAATGATAGGCCCCCTATTCGATTTACTTATACTAGGAGGAAACACGCGACAGAGAAGTAATGCAAGTGACTGACAGGGAGTGCTATTGGTTATGAATAATTCATTGTTGCTATTCAGAAGTGCTGAAGAATGCAAGTGTTGATATTGTTGCTATTCAGAAGTGCTGAAGAATGCAAGTGTTGTTACTGAGGAATGCAAGTGACTAAGAGGAGGACCAAGTGCTATGGCTGATTCTATAAATAAGAAATAAAATAGAAGACTGAAACAAAATTGTAAACAGAATGTGATGTGGAAACAGCAGTCTATAAATAGCGATAGAATAGAAGGGAAAATTTCATTAATTGTTTTGTAAACTCATTGTACAGAGAGCACTAGCTTTCTAGGAGGAGCTTCTCGAATTGCTCTCGTTGGAGATTAGCACTCTCTAAGTTGCTAGATACATTTATCAGATCCTTGTCTGTCATTGTATTTCATCAATTGCCATTATCAGATCTTTGAAGTACAGAACTGATCTTGATCAATTGAATTGCAACAAAGCCTTGAATCTGCAAGAAAGAATAAAAAACAGGTTAGTTCATATCAATCTCAAGGAAGGCTTGCAAGGATTTATGGTCTATGCAATAGAAAAATGGAAAACCATCATAAGTTTGCTTGCACCATGGAGACCATGCACAATCAGAACCTCCACCTGGCATAGCATTTCATGAGTGCGAGATGGGCAATGCCTGCTGGTTGATTATTGAACTTAAGGGGGTTATACTCGAGGATAGGCAGGATGGGTACAGGGACCTTGAGGGTCGTTTGAACTTTTATGTTGAAATTCCGTGACGGGAATGGAACAACAACACCAACACTTGTAGACTTGACAATCCTCTTTGGGATAAAGTTCGTTCCTCCTAAAGTCTTCTTCATTCTTGGCAGTGGTTGTGGGTTCAATTACCTATGAGGGATATTAAGAAGATATATGGAGGTTGAAGACGTCTGAAGATGTGAAATCTCATCGTCACTTGTTCTTGCATCATTCCTTAGCATTGGTAGTTGTGGGGTGATTTCTTTGGGCTCTGGAATTCTTGGATTTTCCAAAGAGCCTATGTCATGTCTTTGGAAATGAAAGTTGGAGTACAGATTCACCTCTTGCTCCTCCCCGCTGTTCATGGGACTTTTGGCTCAAAGGATATAGTAGACTTTCCCATCATTGAGCTGTGTGAAAGAGGAGGATGATCATGGATGTTGCGGTTCTTCTTTTGCATTGGAGTTCTATGTGGCCGGAATTGAGAATTCTTTGTACAAGGGGGGACAGTTGCAAATATTATGTCCTTTCCTTTATAATTCCTCTAGTCTTGAATGATCAATACATCTTTTACCTTTTCTGAAAAAGAAAAAAAGAGCTGGTGACATGACAGTGGGCAGTTGCTTATATAGATGACAATATAGATATGAAATAACGAGTTTCGAACACTTTGCCATTCTTAATAGTTTATCTTTGTCCCTTTAGTCAAGTTTATCTTTGTTCCTTTTGATAGCATAACATTGCCCCTTTTGTCAATTTTATCCTTGTCCTATGTAGATGACTACTCTTATCTTTATGTTCTTACCTAAAAAATCAGCAGTTTTAGAAATCATGGGATACCTTTGGGCGATAACTTAAGAGGTGTTTGTTACCAAAGGAGAAACAATCACTTTCGTGGGGACTTAGTTGGACTTTCTACATTTTGATCAGTATGTCAAATTGTCAATCAATTTTCACATTTATGTGTTTCTACATAAATGGTAGGTGCATTGCATAACTAGTACAATTGCAGTTCGTTCCTATCAAGTTATCACTTATCAGTACTATTCTATACATTAGAGGGCCATGTATGCCCTTGTGATATCCCTTTATAAGATGTTTTTTAAGTAACAGTTCTTGCTCTAGTATTGATATCTTTTTATTTTCTTAAGGTTCCACCAGAATTAGCTTCTGCTATTGAAATGCCCCTACACACTCTTCAAGAAGAAGATCGCAGTGCATTTGACAAACAGGCAACAGGAATCAGTGGAAAGAAGCTCCATCGAAGACCTTCAAAGAAAATGATAGCCAACGGATTACTACTACTTGGAGGTGTCCTTTGTCTTTCACGTGGGCACTCTAGCTTGGGCGCAAGCTTGCCATTGCCTGTGCCATAAATAAGTTTCACAAGCATGGAACTGCATCCGGTCAAGCTGCGAAAAACTGATCTACCTGTGGACACTCTAGCTTGGCTGCCAAGCTTGACGTTGCCGGTCATAAATGAGTCTCACAAGCATGGAGCTGCATCCTGTCAAGCTGCGAAAAACTGATCTACCCATGGCTTCAAATTAAGCTGACAGTAGTGACTTTGTTAACCGACATCAAGCTGTATTTGCTTGAAGTGTGATAAAAACAACAGCAAGCTATTTCTTGATATTACAGCTATTTGAGGCTTCACCAGTGTAAATAAAAGTACGCCAATTTCATGTTAAGTTCTGCAAATCTTTGATGCTTTCGACTTTTACATGAATCATACATACATTTCACACATGGCTGTGAGTGGTTTAAGCCTTTTATTACCTGAAAACGTAATGCCTATAAGTTTATAACATCATTGTTAGTTGTAATAGACAAATTAGTATGCAAATTATCTATATACTATGGTAGAGTTTTATATATATATATATATATATTATTTTTTTTTAAACACTACAATGTTAGATATGATGAGTATTGCAAAATACAGTAATTGCTGCATTATGAAATCACTGCATTATTAGCATTCACAATGGGAAGCCTCAATCTTGGTCTTAAGTGGTTTTACGGGAAGAGTTCGTTAGAAGCATCCTAAACCCTAAAGCCATATATAGGGTCTCAAGTGATTTGTCTCTTGAAGTTCACATTTTTGTTGTCTCAACTAAATTTGCAGGTTTGATTAGCTCTAAATAGTGAGTACACACCCTTTTAGTGTCTTAAACATTTCAATACTGAGAGACAATTTTCCATTTTGCCCAATAATGCTTTATAAGCATTTTTTTTTTTTTTTTTGAAACACAAGTTAAAAGTCCTTTAAGATAATTTGTAAGCTTCTCCCTTCAATTGCCGCACCCTATCCCTCCAACTTTGTTGTCTTGCACTCTCAAACCACCACTAAATGGCTAAATGCTACTTGATACAAGAACACTCATTATGAACTCAAAAGTTAAGTAACCATGGACTAATCTGAACAGGATAATGAAAGTTCTTTCGGATGAACAATGACTTGTCTTCAGCCTGATTTTCCTTCCCTATTTTGTCCTTCCAACTCAGTGGTATTTACAAGAAAAATATAAAAAAAAGGGTAAAAAGTGAAAGGGGTGTTTATTTTATTTAAGTGAAAACACTATTACTCATTTTTACTATTTTATCCTTTCAAATTTAACTATTTAAATTAAAACTACTCCCTGTAAACATTCATTACTTATATCTAAGTCTCTAATATAATTTATTTGAAGCCTCTAATTATCTATAAATTATAAAAAAAACCTTACATCTAACTTTGAATTTCTCATTTTGTCTTCCACATTTCATACTTTTACAATAAAAATCAGCCACTCTCCTAACATAATTTATTTGAAGTCACTTATTTATTTATAAGCTATACATAGGGCCTTAAAATTATATATAATTATTTTGTTTAGAGTCAATAATAATTTTTTTTTATTCGATTAATGTAATAAAATAAAAAAATACTGAATATCCGTGCATGTAGAACACGTCTACACCCTATTATACTCGTCTTCACCGCCACTCGGTATATTAGAGCAATGAACATGGAATAAGACTAGGGGTAGCATATACACCCAAAATGGGACTGAGTGTGGATGTTTCATTACTACTATTGTGGTGGTTTTTTGGAGGTGATGATGGGGTAAATGGCCCATGTGCTCAGCTCAACCAGTGTAAAATACTAAAATGGGCAAACCCCAAGTGGCAAAGGAAGGTTGGTTTTGAATTTGAAGCTTCAAATTTGAAACCAAGTCTTAAAGAACTAAATTTGGCAACTAGAGAAGAGAAAGAGAGGCTGTCCAAACATGTTTGGGCGAATGAATCGGTTCTGTTTTTGGGGAGTTTTTGACTCCATCATCATCATCTATCTCATCGCTCAATGGGGTATTGGATGGTATTGTGTTGTCGTTGTTGATTCCATCTCATCTCTTCCTCTATTCCTTAAGCTCTCCTTAGTTGTAATCCCTCTAATTTTACTTTCACTTTTGCTAATTCTGGAAACAAGAAGCCAGAGGGGTGGGCTCTCTCTTTTCTCTCCCCATTTCCTTCCATGGCCACCACCCCAAACACCTTCTTCCTCTTCTTCTTCTTCTTCTTCTGCTTCAAACACATTTGCTGACGCTCTTGGGACTTGGGGTAGAAGATGATGGGTTGGGTTCTCCTGACCTTCTTTCTTCTTGTTCTGGGGACCCATGGAAAGACTGACCAACAGGACGGTAAGATTCACTCTTCTTATTCAATGTTTGATCTTCCATGCATTCTGTTTTGGATTTTTAGAAATACCCATTCAATAAACAGCAGACTTTACCCAATATTTATAGGTGCATTTGTTTATTCATGTGTAGAAACTTGTTTCTTTTATGCAACTTAAAATTTTATGATTCTAGTTTGATCCAAGTTTTCTTCTTTTTAGTCTCTAACGCATAAATTGGAGAATTCTTCAATGCATCATTTTTGGAATACCCATGCATCCAAAAATGTAGGAAAAATGTAGTTTTAACCATTTGGTTCACCTTCATAGAATCAATTCTTATTCAATGTCACGATCCTAGTTATGAACCTTCCCCTCCTGGACAGCTCAGGCTTTTGGGAGAGTTGGTTGGTTCATGACAATTGGTATCAGAGCCAAACCCCACATAGGTGAAGTTTTGTGTCTATATTGTATAAATTATGTAAGTGATAGAGTACATTGAGGTAATGAATGATGTTCAATTTTATGTCACAAAGTCTGACCTAAAAAAGAGCTCAAAGCTTATACCTGCTTGAGGTATGTGTCTGGATTTTCAAGGGGATGTTTAGATTTTGGGTCACATCATTTGTACCAGTTCAATGAATAGGTCCGAAGTTTGTCTAGGTTAGAGTTTTGTCCCAAGACCACGTTAAACTCTGTTAACCATCTAACTTTCGTCAATTTAAATCATGTTTGTTAAGCATCTAACTTTCGTCAATTTAAATTATGCTTTGCCCCCTTGACTCAATGACTTTGTAAAATATGAACATAGACAAGTCTTGGTCAACAAGGTCAAGGGTCCAAAACAGATTTGAAGTCACGAACATTAGGAGTTAACGGAGTCAAAGTGGTCTTTGGACCCTAACTCTAACCTGGACAAATTTAGGAATTGTTTGCGAAAATGATACAAATGATGAGACCCAAAATCTGAACATCCCATTTTCAAAACCAGACCAAGTTGTCTCTTGACCTCTACTCGCTGCCTTAGTGGAGGTCCCTAACTGCATTCCTTAATAGTAAGATTCAAGAGGGTATTGGCCATCTATATTGGATTATATATTCCATTGACATGTTTGATCACCTGGTTTATTGCAAATTAAAATTCTGACATATTTTTGTTTACTGTTTCATGATTTGTTTGCAGTTGCTGCCTTAGGAGTGATGTATACCAGCTTGAATTCTGCGTCACAGCTGAAAGGTTGGAAACCAAGTGGGGGTGACCCTTGTGGTGATAATTGGAAAGGAATAATATGTGAAGGGTCTTCCGTGACGGAAATGTAATGACCTTTTGCGAGTATTTCATTTGTATTGGCCAGTTTGATCACTCGCCTGCTTAGCAATAATTGATCTCGAAAAAGTGTCTGGGCAAGGCTATATGAAACTCTTTTGTATGGTATTAACTTTGATACATTTTCAGAGGTCTCATGTGGGTGAGAGTCTATAATTTTTCAGGGTATAGCATTGAAATCACCAAAGAAGTTAGCTGATTATCATATTTCTAGCTGCATGTCCACACTGATATACGTTGAATTTGTTATCATTTCGGATAGGGTCATAAATTTGACATTGGTAGTTGTTTAACGAGATCATTATTACAAACTCTTACGTCTTAACTCTACTACATGTGAGCCCCTTAAAGTGAGAGGCGCAAGAGTTTGAGTTTAGACATGCACATGCATATTAACATGTATTAAAACTTGTAGTTTCATAATTTCATTTGTGAAGTTATGAATATATTCGAACTGGTTATATTTTCACTGTGGTTCTCAATTATGAATTTTGTTCAAGAATACTCTCTTTTTAATCAGTAGATAACCAAGTTTTCCTTTCTCTGTTTGATTGAGCAGAAGGCTGTCTGGATTGGGTCTGACCGGATCAATGGGTTACCAGTTAGCAAACTTGGATTCTGTAACCTACTTGTGAGGCATTGTTTTTGCATATTTGCAGATTTTTGTTCCTTAGTTATTTGTCCTAACAAATTTCATCTAAAGCCAGTTCATTTATTTGTGATAGTACAGTGACTTGAGCAAGAACAACCTCAAGGGTGACATACCGTATCAACTTCCACCAAATGTACAGCGAATGTAAGTCAGCCATAAAATAGTTTAAAAACAGTTGATTGTCAGAAATACCCCAGAGACAAATAAGTAGTTGCAAATGTTTATACATAGTAAACATATAGGAGACAGGTACTCACTAGTTTTGGTCTATTTTAAGTTCTGTTTAGTCAAAATTGGCCTGACCTGATAAATTATTATAAGATTTTTCTATTTACATGCAATGTGCCTTCCATATGTCCAAATCCAAAGGTAGTGGATTCAATTGGGTGGCTACAAATACATTCATGAGATCAAGACATTAAGGTGGGCTTTGGTTGTTGTCATTAGAACCATTGGTGCTAAAATGAAAAATTTAGTGGTTTGTTATTCTTCTGGCCCACCTAATCATAGTTGTCAAAACGTTTATTGTGTTGTCGGAAACCCAAATTTAAGTTACATGTGGTGTAAATGTATATCATAAGATATAAGAAAAAACAAATAAGTACATATAAAACTATACTATATGTATATTTATTCATATGAAAGATACAATTCTGACATATTTAAGCAAATAGGTAAAAAACGCTTTCTTGTGTAAGTAACGTAGATACGAGATGGTCATGTATTTTCTATTATGCATAGGATTTCAAAGTTTATTTATTTTATTTATTTCCATTTTTATTATTTAGGCTATTATTCGAAATCTTTAGAAGTGTCTAAATAGAGTTTTTCTAGTCTTAGGAAGTCTCAAATATGTCATAAATACCTTGGAGCTCCGTATATAGCTAACTCCATCACAACTTACTAGAATCCTAATAGAACAATGAAAATAACTTTCCTAAGTACTATGACATATTTGGGACTTCCTAAGACTAGAAAAACTCTATTTAGACTCTTCTAAAGACTTCTAATAATAGTCTAAATAATAAATGGAAATAAAAAAAGTAAATAAACTTTGGAAATCCTATGCATATTAGAAAATACATGACCATCTCGTATCCTATGTCAGAAGATATGCAAGTAACTATCGATAATTCAATATCATCCATCATTGATGTTTATCCGAAAAAGAATGCCTATATCATTTTGATCCTCATCTTATGTGAAGAGTGATATTAGACTTTGGTGATTTCTCGACATGATATCTTCCTTTAGGAACTTTGGGTTTAGGGCAGAGAAGTTGAAATAAGACTTTTTCTTGGGTTTTTTTCCCCCCAAAAGCTCTCTTAGAGAAGATGAAATAGTTGGTTATCAATCTAAAGGGGTAGATAAGGGATAGGTCAAGGTCAAAAGTGGAAAAGAAAATATTTTTTTGAAATTTAAAAAAATGGTCACTGGTACACAATACACTTCATGTACCAGCCAGTACATCCAGTAAACCGGTATATACTGTCCGGTACACCTGGTAAGGTGTAAAACCAATAAATACTTTTGTTATATACCGGTATGATATGTACCGTCAGGTATACCTGATGTTGGCAACTATGCACCTCATTCATATTTTAATCTGGCGTACGGTGAGGTTCATGTGTTGTTCCAGGGAGTTTGGTATGCATATGTTACTTATCAACAATGTTATAAAATGTTAATTAACCTAACGGCGTCTTGAATTGAATACCTTAATGGTAATAATATTAGTAGTTTTGTACTGCTACATTATATGTTTTACGAATGTGTTTAGAATAACTTAGTGGCATGAAAGTCGAACTTGAATGATTTTCTAATTATATATTCGCTCGCTTGATTTGCAGAGATCTTTCGAAGAATGCCTTCACTGGTAGTATTCCTTACTCAATTTCAAATATGAAGGGACTCAAATATGTGTAAGCAATGGTTTATATTGTCCATTTTATACATAACTTATTTTATCGTTGGTCTTTTCATTCACTGCCAACTCTTTGGGTCAATGCAGAAATCTTGGTCATAATCAGCTTAAAGGTCCGGTGAACGACATGTTTGGACAACTTCGCAAGCTAACCTTTCTGTAAGTATTCCAAATTTTTGTGTCATCCAATACAATTGAGATAGGCTTTAATCCAGACCCACCAGTAATGGAGATTGATTTTGCAAAATGTGAATGTGTATGACATGCAAGGTTGTTTTGTCTAGTTTTACTAGATTTGTATGTTGCAACTTCCCATGCTTGTTTATTCCGCACATATATCGATGTAGGTTACATTTGTGCTAAGACAAGGTTCAAGTGCATGAATTTCTCAACTTGAGATAGGAGTTTGAGTTCTTGGTGTTAGTGTGCGTGCTTATGCATTATAGTCATCATCATCATCATCAAAGCCCATTCCCGATATTTTCGGGGTCGGCTACATGGATTTTGGTTCTTCAAGCAATGCGGTCTTCCCACATATCCTCGCCTAATCCAAGCTCAATGATATCTTCATTCACCGCCTTCATCCAAGTTTTCAACGGTCGTCCCCTCCGTCTACACCCTCCATTAACTTGTCAATTTAGACATTTTCTAATTGGCGTCGTGTTTGGTCTTCTTCGCACATGACCAAATCAAGTTAAACGTTTTTCTCTAATTTTGTCCTCTATGGGCGCTACACCTAAATATCTCCTAATTCTTTCATTTCTAATTTTATCCTTACGAGTTTTACCACACATCCACCTTAACATACGCATTTCCGCTACTGCCATCCTATGCGTATGTTGTCCCGTAGTAGCCCAACATTCTGAACCGTATAGCATGGCTGGTCGAACAATTGTCTTATAACATTTCCCTTTTAGCCTTGCAGGCATCCTTCTATCGCATAATACTCCTGACGTCATTCTCCATTTCAACCAATCAGCTTTAATCCCATGGTCTACATCTTCTCCAATAGCCCCATTCTTTTGAATTATAGATCCAAGATATCGAAAAGCCTCACACTTTGGGACCTCTACACCTTCGATCTCAATTGCATTACTTCTCCCTCGTGGTTCACAACCAAAGTTGCACACTAGATACTCCGTCTTCGAACGGCTAATTCTAAAACTTTTACTCTCTAAAGCCTCCCGCCACTTAACTAATTTCTGACCTAAACCTGCACTAGTTTCATCCATTAAGACAATATCATCTGCAAATAACATGCACCAAGGTACATCTTCTTGCAGATGTCTCGTCAACTCATCCATGACCAAAGCAAAGAGATATGGACTTAACGCCGACCCTTGATGTAGTCCTACTGACACTGGAAATTCACTGGACATCCCACCTACTGAGCGAACACTTGTTACAGCCCCTTCATACATATCCTTAATGACATCGACATAACATTGAGACATTTTCTTCCTTTCAAGCACCCACCAAATTAACTCCCTAGGGACCCTATCATATGCTTTCTCTAGATCAATTAAAACCATATGCAAACTCTTACGTGCCTTTCGATATTTTTCTATAGTTTGCCTAAGCAGGAAGATGGCCTCCGTAGTAGACCTACCCGGCATAAATCCAAATTGATTCTCCGAAACCGTGGTTAAACTCCTAAGTCTTCGTTCTATAACCCTTAAGTCTTCGTTCTATAACCCTCTCCCAAAGTTTCATCGTATGACTCATAAGCTTTATCCCTCTATAGTTCGAGCAATTCTGGATATCCCCTTTGTTTTTATAAATTGGTACCACAATGCTATGCCTCCATGAATCTGACATTTTTCTAGTTTCCAAAATCCTATTAAAGAGCTTAGTTAGCCATTGAATCCCAACTTCTCCCAGACATTTCCATGCTTCAATTGGTATATCATCTGGTCCAACGGCCTTCCTTGTCTTCATTCTTTTTAAAGCTTCTCTCACTTCTGTAGCACTAACTCTGCAATGGAACACGCGATCTCTCCCTTCCTGTGAAGCATACCCCTCCAAGTTTAACTCCCACACATGTGTTCCATTGAGTAGGTTCCAAAAGTAATCATTCCATCTATCTAAAATAGTTTTATCTTGCATTAAAACTCTTCCATCCTCATGCTTAACACACATGACTCAAGTCCCTAGTTTTTCGTTCTCTAGCTTTAATTATCTTGAAAATATCCTTCTCCCCTTCCTTCGTACCTAGCCTATTATAAAGATCATCATACGCTCTCTTCTTAGCTTCCCCTACTGCTTTACTACTTAACTTCTTAGCCTGCTTATAAAGCTCATAAGACTCTAGGCACCTATCTTTTTGCCACACCTTAAAATATCTTTTCTTTTCCGCAATGGTTTGTTGCACCTTGAAAGATTTTCTACATTCTAGTAAATGTAGAAAATCTTTCAAGTCAAAATAATCTCTTCAGATGTCAACATATGTTTCCCATACCTTAATTGGCGTTTTAATAATGGGGCATTGGCAGTTTAGGGAAAAAAAACATTTTGACTTCCTATTTATATTCAATTAGTTTGCATTTACAATCAAGACCCTTCTAAACTAAAAAGTTGTTTCTTGATTCATTTGAGCTGAAATTTTGAGGAAAGTTAGGGAGTAACACTACAAAAAAATGTTAAAGTTCCATTCCGTTTCGACATGCGCTCGAGATACGAGTTTTGGTCCGCGCCCATTAAATATCTTGATAAACAATTTTTGTCGGTGTTTAGGACCGTCCTTTAGACCGTATGGGACAATGGGCGCTAGTCGGCAGAGGAATCCAACCACATCATATCTAGCACGTACATATCTAGTCCTTTAGACGGTATGGGACAATGGGCGCTATGTACATATCAACCACATCATATCTAGCACGCACATATCTAGTCCTTTAGCACCTACATATCTAGTCCTTTAGACGGTATGGGACAATGGACGCTAGTCCTTTAGACGGTATGGGACAATGGGCGTTTGCTTATTTCGCGATTATGATAGAGGAATCCAACCACATCATATCTAGCACGTACCTTGAGGAGCATATTCTGATGTGAATCCATAATTTTTCTCAAAATTTCAGCTCAAACAAAACTCCAATGATATAATAACAATTTAGTCATGTACTCATATGTATATAGGATCTTTAATTGTAAGAAAAAACTAAGTGGTCTTAAATGAGAAGTCAAATAGAAATTTGACCCTTTTAGCCCAATTTCTATTTAATTATATTCCTGGTTATGGGATCGCTTGGTCAAAGTATTTACATATTCACATCTCTCTAAATTCTCCTTCAAAGTCATAAAAAATGAACAAAGTATAGAAAGTGGGACCTATGCCAAAGGAAAACTGAATGAATTTGAAAGCTTTTAGAAGTGGTCAATTGCCTGCTAAAGAAGGTCAATTGCCTGCTAAATACTTGGGTTTACTTCAGGGACCTAAGTATAAAAGCATAACCATATGGGAACCAACAGTAGAGAGAATCAGAAGCAGACTAGTAATTTGGAAGAGAAAGTATATTTCAAAGGATGGAAGACTGATTTTAATGAAAAGCACGACCTCAAGCATACCTGTGTTCATGATGTCTACTTGTACTATGCCTATTTCAGCGTTTAAGGATATTGAGGATATCAATAGAAATTTCCTATAGGGGACAGATGGAGATAAAAAGAGCTATCACTGGGTAGGTTGGCAGAACATTTGTAAACCAAATAAGTATGGAGGACTGGGTATTAGAAGAAGAAGACTAAAAATTTTCAACCAAGCCCTTCTAGCTAAATGGATTTGGAGATTTGGTAGAGAAGAAGGCACATTGTGGAGAACAATGATTCAGGAGAAGTATGGTATATCTAATTGAGGATGGTATTCCAACCTCTCCAATGCTCCTTATGGATGTACTTGGTGGAGAGCAATCATGAGTTTGAAGCCTCTCTTTAGTCCAACCACTTCCTTTGATTTGGGTGCGGAGAGAATCAGTTTTTTGGCATGACATTTGGGCAGGGATGTCAGCTTTGCAACACTCCTTCCCCATCACTTATGCTCTATCTTTTAGCAAAAGCACAAAACTGTAGCTAAGATGTTTGTTAAGGAGGGCCTTTAAAGATTCAGAAATTCCGCAGCTTTTACAACTGATTGATCACCTTCAGCTCCACATCCCTTCAGATCATCATGACAAATGGAGATGGGACAGCAAAACATGCAAATTTTCTGTACAAGACATGCACAATAAGCTTGTTCTACACTCTGAAATCTTTCTCTAAAACAGTTGTTACCCCTCCCCCTTTGTTCACAATTCATTGTGGACACATTGCTCCTAGAGTAAACTTCCTCATATGGCTGATTGGCCATGGCAGAATTGAAACTGTTGACAACTTGTTGTGTAGAAGAGAAATAATGATTTCTAATAGGTGTTGTCTTTGTGAAAAAGAAGAGGAGTCTGTTGATAATCTCTTTTTCACTTGTTCTTTCACTAGAGAGATTTGGAGTGCCATTTGTGAGGAAGCTAGGACTCCAGCTCCCATTGCTCAAAGTTCATTGCAGATAGTTTCCATTTGGTACAAGAATGATTGCTCTGAAAAAGGTCTCTGATTGTGGAAGATTGTCCTATTTGCAGTCGTAGTGCGGAAGGAAAGAAATGATAGCATTTTCAGAGATAGGAGGAAATATTACCCTGCCTTATGCAAGGCCCTGGGTTGGTTTTGGGGAAACATTTGGGGAAAGTTGGATAACACTGCATTTCACACATGCCATTTACTTGTAATTAAGCTCTATTGTTATATGTTCTTGTCTAGTGACCTGCTCACTAGTCCTTTTTATTTTTCAATAAAATCTGCTTTATTTTGTTTTGCTGATAAAAAAGAAGAAGAAGCTTTTAGAAGTGGTGGGACCTCCACATGTTAAAACCATTAAACAAATGGTTTGGGGAGCCAAAACTCCTCTCTAAATTTGGTAAGCTAATGTAGTTGTTCCTTCTCATGCCTGGTCAGCCAATGGGGAGGCTGTTGGAGCTCACATTCTTCACCCTCGCTTGTTAGATCTACGTCAAGTGGGATCCGCGCTCTCCAACAGAGTACGTTGTAGATGCTCTAAGCAACTAAATTAGGAAACCAAGCAACTCCAAGTCACTATTATATTACCTTCACTATTATTAGCCACTGATTATCAATTCAGTGGGTCATAGTACCTTTCACTATCATTAGTCACTGATTATCAATTCAGGGGGTCATAATTTCACAAATCTTCTCATCTTTATCCATGATTCAAGAAAGACGACATTATTGAAGAGGGACATGTGTACAACTCCAAATATATCTTATTGTATGAATATCAATGTAACTTTTTCATAATGAATGGTTGATTGCACTCCTGTTTTTCCTTACTAATGATTCCATTGTCTTTCTAGCATTCTCTATTTACCCCCTGAATTCTAATTCAATAAGATTAATGTCCCCTTTTCCTTTAAACTCATTCCCTAGTTTTTAGGTATAAGAGGATCGCCTTAATACTTGGCTTTAGCATGAAGCTTGATGGTCTGACTTCATTATTTGTTTTTGTTTAAACCACATTTAGCATCACAATTCTCCATTATTTTGTAATTTTATCATTAATTAAGTAACACCTAGTAGTGCAATTCATACAGCTTCAAATTATATAATGAATACTTAAGTATGTACTGCATCACCTTTTAATATTGCATGAAATGACATCCAGGGATCTCTCCTACAACAGATTTTCAGGCAACCTGCCTCAAAGTATAGGAACCCTTTCAAATCTCAAATCACTGTAAGGAGAACTATTTTAAACATTAAATTTCAGAAAAAAATTTCTAGTTAAAAACAATGTACATTTCCATCACAGGCTCTTGCAGAATAATCAACTCACTGGTTCGGTCAATGTCCTGGGCAATCTTCCACTTGATGAACTGTAAGTGCCTCATAAAATTAAAGTTCAAGAGCCCGTGAATATATCTTTTTTTTGTTTCCAACGTAGTTAGAAACATTTTGGCATGTACTTCCCCAAAAGTTAAAACATCATAGTGCTATCCATATTTTTTTCCACAATATGTTAAAATAAGATGGTTTTCCACTTTACAAATATTCTACATTAATTCCCAGTATTTTGATAGAAAGACGTACATCTTAGTAAATTCCACCAATTTGCAAGAGTTGCTTGAATCTGTAATTGTGGACAAATATCTTGATGTTACAACTCTAGTTAAGTGCCACATTTCAAAATTATTAAGAGTTGGAACTTTAACATCTTTGGAAGGTTTCACAAACCGCAAATTATGTGAAATTGTGATAGTCGGTGCTAGTTTAAAACACAGCCTAATAAGACAGAAACTTTGTAATTTGTAACATACTAGCATGGAGAAGTTGAACTTTGCAGGTAATCCAGTCATATGAAGTTTATGTTGTGCCTTATATTATTCATACTCGTGAGAATAGGAGTCAAGATTTGCTTGCTTAATATTTTCATGAAGTTTGAAAAGAATATTACCTTCTTGGGGACAAGGAGAATTTGCACAACTTACTTCATTTGCTGATGTTACATGTATTATGTATATGCTTAGAAGAGGGAATTCTATTTACTGTCTTTGTTGCAAAGATCCATGCCGAAAAATTAAAGTCTTATATAAGCCTGACCTGCATGCACCTTAATATGAATCGCCATATATTCCACATCGCTTTTTTATCCAAATGCTGGCATTGTCAGGGTATTGTTTCGGTCTCTTAAGTGAGATCGAGTTGACTAAAGTTGATTTTACCAGGCAATGGAGTATCTGAAAAAGGTCTTGCAAGTTGTAAACTGATAAACATGCCGCCGGCTGGGTTCGAACCCATGACCTAGTGGTACCATCCGCCAAGCTCTAACCAATGAGCTGTAATGCCATTGGCAAGTCTAGAAACTTAGTTATGACTTATGACTTATGACTATAAAGCTAAAAACATATTTCATATCTGCATTTTCTATTTCACAGTTTGAAGTAGTTTAATGTTCTCTTAGTTACCGTTGCAAATCTAGCTTTTATTATGTCATATCTGCATTATCAAAAAGGACATCCATGCTTGGTTTTATGGACTTAAGAACCTCATCTGGTCATGACATAGTCATTCCTAACATAGGATAAAGTCAGGTCCCAGAGCAATGTGAACCTGATTGACACATGAATTGGTGTTGAACACACAATTTGAGAAGATGAATGGAGTTTAGGCCAATACTATTATTTTGATGGGTCGGGAAAAATTGGAATTCTGCAGTCACCTAAAACAGAAAATTGAAACTTCTCCCCCTATGTTTACTCACAAGCTCATCACTTCTATGCTAGAAGATATGCACTCAGTTTCTTTTGGTAATTTTACTGGCAGGAATATTGAAAACAACAAATTCACTGGTTCGCTCCCTAACAAGCTGAAGGACATAGATACTATCCAGTGAGACTTCTCTTAGAAATTATGTTTTATTTTTCAGTTAGCATTTCATGATGTTGATCGTCTAATTTGCATGAAAATTGTATTTTGTTAGCACGGGAGGAAACTCTTGGTCATCTTCGTCATCAAACGTCGACAGGACAGGTAATAAGGCATCTGCTGGTGATGGAAGTTCTCTTGGCGGAGCAGCCATTGCAGGGATAGTAGTTGGCGTGCTATTGCTAATACTTGTATTTATAATTGCTTTGTTTGCTGCTCGTAAAAATACTGCATCTTCTTCTTCACATTTTCTTGACGACGAGAAGCTTAGTCAGCAGAGATCATTTACTCCTCTAGTCTCTCACGAGTTATCAAATGAATCAACTGACTTCAAGGGTAAGTTATTCCTTACTTTGCTATAAATCAGTTATAATATTATTATAATCCTAACTTCAAATGGCCCTCTTACTTGTCTTATAGTACGGATAACTAGCATAAATTAGTGAGCTTAAAAAGAAAATAATCTTCCACAGACGTTTATCAATCATGCTAAGTATACACTAAGCTCAAACAAGGCAACTATCTTTTTCTATATTACAAAAAAAATTCATTGTCAGTTAAATTGGCATTTCTGAGAGGACTTGCAGCCACAGGATAATTACTTGATGATTGTGTTTGGATGCAGTTCTTTTAGGTTGGTACTATAGAAGAAGGGTATACGTTATTTATTATATTTTCTGACAAGCTAGGTTTAATAATTCCACCTATGCCACATCATGTTCCCTTCTTTACTATGGTTAATTTTTTTATTTTTATTTTTATTTTTTTAATGTCAGCACTATGATAAAGTGTTAGTTTGGAAGCACGGAGAGGTATGGGTGCTGGTGTCGTCTCCGAAAAATCTAAAAAAAACTAGGATATGAGTATGGCGCTAGGACACAATGATAACTCAAATTTATACTTGTACAAACAATATTTTCAACATAGACATGAAAACATGAAGTTCAAAATTCAAATATCATATCGACATTTAAGTTGATCCTTCAACTACATAATTCATCAATCATGTCAAACTATAAAAAATAGTCCAAATCATTTGTGCACCGACACTGGTGTCCAGTGCGGACATAACCCCACAGTGTCCGTGCTTCTGATCCCAACTTGTTGATGAAAAATTCTTGTTTCTGATTTCTGGAGATCATGATCTTAAAAATTGAAAGCCTGCGACTTATTTTCTTCTGGTGCATGGTTTAATGGAGGATCCATTTCATGTTTGATTTGTGTGCATGGCCACAAAAGAGGTTTGGCTCTTCATGTCTTCAACATTCTTAAGTAGGTCATCTAGCATCATTTGTGTTTGATGACAGCATCTTTTACATGGAGTTAATCATATTTTAAGAATTATACCCCCCTTGGACATGATCTGCATTTTTATTACTGTGTGCTGCATACTGATGAAGTATTTAGTTTTAAGCTGTCCAACTCCACAGTTGTGTGACACCTGCAACATATCCATATCTTTTACCTCAGTGGTAGCCCATTACCTCTGTAGGAGGGTATGGACTTGTCATTAGTTAAAGATGATAGGAGTTGCATACATCATATCTCTCCAAACAAACCATTCTAAGAGCCTTCTTGCTATGTAATTATTATCCCTAATTATTTGTCATTATTAGTTTCGACTTGAGAATTCTACCTACAGCTTTTACCTTTCACATCAGAGTTCAACTGAACTAATGTTATTATGACAGATATGAATTTGAGTTTCCAACCACCTCCACCTCCTGTAGTAACAGTGAAGAAATCCCCTTCAGTGAAGAATTTGCAGAAATCACCTTCAGTGAGTCTCAAACCTCTCAAACCTCCACCTGCCGAGAAAATCAAACCATTCAATGATACTGGGATTACAAACCGAGTGAATGTAAAAAGAAACCCATCCATTCGTACAGCAGTGGCATATACTTCGGCAGATTTGCAGGCTGCCACTGGCAACTTTGCTACTGGTCGTCTTCTTGGAGAGGGATCCATTGGACGAGTTTATAGGGCCAAATATGCAGATGGGAAGGTATGGCTTCTTCAAGAGTTATTTTATTTTATCATATTTTATATCCCTTTCTCATTTCTGATATGCGTAGTCAATTTTCACGCATTGCATTGTGCACCAAGAATGTTACCTTCTTTTGCCAAGGATCTTGTCACCGGGCGATTCACAGAAAAGTTCAGCTCGTCAAAGGGATGCTTAAACCTTGGATCTCATTGAGAGAGAGCTCCAACCTCTAGTTTAACAATAAACTATCTTTAACAATAAAATTCAGCTTTTTTTCTTATTCATCATCAGGTCCTTTAACTAGGAAAAGTTTATTACAAATAGAAACCTAAAATTAAGCAACTACCTAATCTAGGAAACAAGTTCCCAGCAAATCTAAACAACTTAAAGCAACTGCCTAATCTAGGAGACAAGTCTCCAACAAAATCAAACAACTTAAAAATAACGCAACATTTAAATAGAAACTGCAGCTCGAATTTAATTAGTGCATCTTTTGTACACGCGTTCAACAAATGAGTCCATAACAAAGAAGTATACTTTTCTCTTTTTTCTTGATCTTATTGGGTTGGGTAGCTGAAGTCATGAGCCTAGTACACTTCAATTCAAGATAGGATCAATCTGATGAGCTTCTTTTAGTCACTGTTTTGCATCTAGAATATGCAATGAGTTCGCTTGTGAGTATATGAACCAAATAATTTATGAAACGTCTCCTAGTTGATAGGTTGTGTTCAGTCCCTTCTTTCATGTTTTATGTCATATTCATTGGATGGATTATGATGGTCAACGCATAGTCATTGTATTAAAGAAATGTGTATTAAGGTTCTGTTTTTGAAACCCATTGATTAACTTTTACCACTGTGAACTTGGTCAGCAGCCTTCCATAAACCGACAAATTTCTTCCATCTGTAGCTTGGTTCACAAAGTTAGGTATTCCTCTTGACCATTTAAGGTGCCCACAAGCTATGGCGTAATTTATAAGAATTTCTTTGTGCAAAGGCAACTGGAAATATTTTGAAAATTGAAAATAATACCATGCACAAATACTTTCTTGGTAAGCATTCCCTGTATATAATCCCTATTATATTTACATTTGTCTTTCTAATCAGAAGTGGAAAATACTTAATGTACCAAGTTGCCTGCCACTTGATTCTTGAACCTGTTTGGTTTTTGCTATTTCATGATCAATTTGCAAACGATAAAAAATAAAAAATAAAAAATAAAAAATAAAAAATAAAAAATAAAAAATAAAAAATAAAAAATAAAAAATAAAAAATAAAAAATAAAAAATAAAAAATAAAAAATAAAAAATAAAAAATAAAAAATAAAAAATAAAAAGAAAAAAGAAAAAAGAAAAAAGAAAAAAGAAAAAAGAAAAAAGAAAAAAGAAAAAAGAAAAAAGAAAAAAGACAATAAAACTTTCATAGTTTTTAAATTATGATATTGTTGTGAAACATAATATGTGGGCCTTTGCTTTCCAGGTGTTGGCTGTGAAGAAACTAGATTCTTCCCTTCTTCAGAATGGGGATGCTGAAGATTTCACCAAAATGGTTTCAAGTATCTCTAAGCTGCACAATCCCAACATTGCTGAACTTGTTGGTTATTGTGCAGAACTGGGCTTTGAGATATTAATCTATGAATACTTTAGGAATGGATCACTTCATGATTTTCTACACTGTTCCGGTGATTACAGCAAGCCACTAACTTGGAACACCCGAATCAGGATTGCCCTAGGCACAGCTAGAGCAGTAGAGTAAGTTATCCACTTCTGTTCCAGTTGTCTTTTGTGGCCACGCTGTTCTTATTTCTTTTGCCTTTTTTAAAAAAGAATTATTTTTTATACTTTAGTTTTAATAACCAACTATTTGATATTATTCAACTATCCAAAAGGATGGGATAGATTAGTTGCTTGGTTCATGCAGGTTATCTGTTTTCGCATATGAGATATGATAGATACATGTCCAGTTACCCACCAATGATTATGTATGCTGTGATTAGCATACCATTGAAGCAAGAATTCAACCTGCTCTTCTGGTTGGTGTGACTGAGCAGTTGTAGTTGAGTCAAGTCCATGATCTTCTGTTACAAGTTCTACTTATGGGCAGTGTTATTGTTAGAATATCATTATTTAAGGCCTCTGAAATGTTCCACTTCAGGTACCTGCATGAAGGATGTTCACCTTCCACTGTTCACAAAAATATTAAGTCGGCTAATATCTTGTTAGACAATGAACTCAATCCTCGTCTTTCAGACTGTGGTTTGGCAACCTTTCACCAGGTTAGTTTCATCTTGGTAAAGACAAATTATAGATCACTCGGCTTAAGTTAGACGGATGAGGAACTGTGGGGAACCTTCCCACTATGTGCATAAATGAGGATTCTGGGCCTACAGAAACAATGCATGGTAAAATTGTTGCGTGTGATGACCTTGAGTTAGATTTTGTGATGTGGCCCACATCATGTGGGATTCATAAAATGGTAGTTTCCAACCATGAAAACCCTGCCGTATACTATTATTTCAAACTGTGTGATAAGAGAGCCCGTGCTACCTTTTGCTCATCTTGTTACATTATTAGTAGAAGATCCTGATTTCTGATAACTGTTTTTTCATCAGCGTACTAGCCAAAACCTCGGGGCTGGATACAATGCTCCAGAGTGCACCAAGCCGTCAGCATATACACCGAAGAGCGATGTATACAGTTTTGGGGTTGTTATGTTGGAGTTGTTGTCGGGTCGAAGGCCTTTGGACAGGTATGGTAAATGATAATAAAAGCAGTTTCTTCCATTGCTAATCTTAACTTCTAGTACTACCTTTTCACATAAATATGAGGAACATGATCCAGTAACGTTGAGTTTTATAAAATGTGGCGAAGCAGAGGATGTATTTGGGATATATGATGCATGTCATGGTCCTAAATTTTCTCTTGTGCAACTTTTGATTTGACTATTACTAATGGTTTGTTTCTTTCAGGTCAAAACCAAAATGCGAACAGGCTTTAGTCCTTTGGGCCACACCTCAACTTCATGATATTGATGCATTGGGGAAGATGGTGGATCCTGCCCTACGTGGTCTTTACCCTCCCAAGTCACTATCTAGATTTGCTGATGTAATTGCTCTTTGTGTCCAGGTAAGAACTGCTTTATAGTTTCAAATTGTCATTCACTTGATTTGCTCTTGGTTCTTTCTCACCTCAGGCATGGTGCGGTATATGTACAACTCATATACATGTACCACAAAAATAATCTCCAATGGGTGGTTTAAACCTAATACCACCAGCTCTACATCCTCATTACAGTATAAATTTGCAGCATATTGTTATAAATGGTCACACGGCTTCTGGGAAGCTGCACGACTTCTCAAAGCCCTGCGCACTTAGGTCTTCAAATATGTTGAGGCCAAGTGTTAAAGCTCACTAGCACAAGGCGTTCTGTGTGGTCAGGGGTTTGAAACACAGTCAACACCATTTATTTTTAAGTGGATTTAAGTGTCCCTGGAAAGCCAGACGGCTTCTCAGAAACCGTGCGACCTGGATTTATACATAAACTTATAGTTTAACCATTGTGGGATTTTGGATGTATAGCTTTATACCAAGTATAAGTATAAACTTATGCATGGCTTATACAAAACACCGTTGGTGATGCTCTTAGGATACAATCCTCTTCCAATGCTGAATATGAGCTTTTTCTTGGCCAACTGCCTATGCTCCTCCCATCTTTCCGTGTTCTAAGATATCAATACATTGCCATGATCTCACCAAAAAACTAACAAACAAATAAGATGCCACCATCTCATCCTCGTGGTTTCTCAAAAGTTGATGAGAAGTGGTGGTGAACATATCCCTATTATTTCGAGTTTGTGTTGTTACTTCAATAGTTACACTGTTCCAGGTTAAATACTCTTGAAACATGAGTTTCTGTCAATGGGTACCAATCCATTCTAAAGGTGTGCTGATTGCTGTAGTTGTCTATTTGAGCATTCCAAGGGTGGAGAAGAAGTTAATTTTGTATTTTACATTTTCGCGTTCTACTTATTGTATTTTATTTTTAATCTTCTTGTAGAGGGAACCAGAATTCCGACCACCAATGTCAGAGGTGGTGGAGGCACTTGTACGGTTGGTTCAACTCTCGAGCATGAACAAAAGGGTAGGGAACCTCAGTGGCATTTCATGCGTGACAACTGACTCGGACCAAGATGACTATTGAATATATGTTTTTGGGTTGTAACTGGTTTATACATGTGAAATACAGAGAAGGGAAGCGTTGTACCATCTCCCCATTGTCAAATTGTACCTATTAGTTAAAGATTAGAGATACTTGTTAAATTTCAAAGAACACTCAAACTAGCAACACTCTAGGTTCTGCTCTTCGATTTTCATTTCTTATGTCATTATGACTCGATATACTAAAATAGTCTATGATGGAGGTTTGCATTTCTTGTTTGCTATCCAGAATGTATATTTGCATATAGGCAAACATTATATCATGCTTATACACTGACTATTATGGCCATCTGAATGTCTAAATTCTCTAAACAATGCAACTCTTTTTTAGTGAAGAAATCGCTCACATGACATGGTGAAAATTTTTTTGTTATGAAAAATGGTTGATGATGAAGAAGAAAATAGAAAGGTTGAAGGATAGACCACTAGTGTGTAATGGACTACTTAAATGTTGAATGCGATCTAAGTGTCACGGTTCTAGATTGCATGGTGTTTACTTTGTGTATGAGAGTACTTTTGAAGGGGTGGAAGGGGATTATTGAAGTTGGGACATTTTGAACAAGATGATTCTTGAAAAGTTACCAAACCCATACAACCAATCTCCGACCCTTGACAAACTACTAATTTTTTGAAATGAAGGATAACGATGGAGATAGAAAATAGTGAAGATGTCTTGTACTTTTGGAAAAGAACTGAGATTAATGATGAGGACACTATTCATATATTTGTAAAGATCAAAGTGGTCACTGAAGTAGATGCCAACAATCTAACCGGGATAAGCATAACAAACTCTGATCCCATTCCAACATTACCAGTTATGAATGTTGCACCTAACTCCGTTTCATAGCCCACACAATCAATGACCAAAACATGGGCCAAAAAGGTCAAATCTTTAAAGAAGAAGACAACAAGGAAGCATGCTTCAAGAAGGATGGATCTTCAAGATGAATATGATAGTGAGGATGATGTTGCTAAGGCTAAAGATGGGGTGTCTAGGCAGGAAAAAAAAAAAAAAAAAACTATGGGGGGAGGGACAGAGGAACAAGGAGAAGAAAAGAGATCAGAAAAATAACAAATAGATGAAAAGAACAAAATGTATGACGACTTGACTAACAGGAGTGAGATGATGACTTACCCAAGAAAACACAATTTGCTGAGGGTGTGCATGGGGCAGATGGTGAGAAAGTTGAGCAGCATGCTCTAGTACCACAGGGCCAAGCCCAAGCTGGACAAGAGGTCAATGGTGAGCAAGCACGGGCCCAAGTAGAACAACAACTTGAAGGTGATCAAGCACATGCCCAAAGTGATGAATCAAAGTTTCCCACCTTGATGAGCTTCCAGCTGAATAAGAGTACCACTCTGGTAACTCCACTGAAGTGGAGATGAATGCTAAAATGCAACATGCAACATGCAACTGACTATGCAGCCTTTGTGGCAGACACTGAAGATGTATATGGTGATACAAGTGATCCAGATGAGGGCCCTTATCAGGATGAATTGTCAATTTATATTGGGAAAGAATGCGACAATGTGTATGATTGTAGTCTTTGGTTGAGGTGATATGCAGTTAGGAACAAGTTTATCATGAAGTTTGTGATGAATGATTATGACAAAATTCAAGCTAACTGCAAACTTGATAACTGTAATTGGATGTGCTTCATTTCTTTGAACAAGAACAAATGCACCATGAATGTCAAGACATTAGCGAAAGATCACACATGCATAGGGATTGATAATGGGAAGAATTCAATGGTGGATTCACACTTTGTAGCTAAAAAATGTGAAAGCTTCGTAAAGATACATCACAGTACTATGACAGCTGATAGTCTGATAAAACAGACGTGGAAGGACCACACAATGGAGGGTAGATATCACATATCATGTAGGTTGGAGGGAAAGACAAAAGCTAATGCAGAAAGTGATTGGCAGTTATGAAGATAACTACAAATATGCTCATTACTATTGCTTGGAAGTCGGAGGTGTTGAGAGCGAATTCTGGTAGTATTGCTACTTGTTCAAGGAATGATGAGGATGAGCGGTTCATTGGTTTATATGTAGCCTTCTCTGCAAGCATTATGGGATGGTTGCATGGATGTATGCCTTTGGTGGGATGGGATGGTTGTTTTCTAAAGACAAAGTATGGTGGGTGTTGTTTGTCAACCACAACTTTTGATGGTATCAATGGATTGTTTCCATTGGCCATTACATCTGTTAGTCTGAGTGTACGTTAGCAAACATGGCATCCTAAGCATAGTTGAGGCACACTTGAAGATGCATGTAGGGAAGTTGACATTCATATCTAACCAACAAAAGGGGTTGATTGAGGCAGTTAAACATTTATTTCCAAAATCAGATCACATGTTTTGCTTTAGACACATGTATAAGAACTTCAAGAAAGCTGGGCATGTGGGAAAGTTTTTACAAAGCTAGCTTGGAAGGCTGCAAGGGCTTACAAAGAGCTTGATATAAACTAAAATTTGAATCAGATTAAAATTGCAAATGAAAGTGCTTACAAGTGGTTGGTGGACAAGGATTAAACACTTGGCATAGAGCAAAGTTTGATACCATAATTTGTTCTGAGCACATTACAAACAACTTCAGCGAAAGCTTCAACAACTGAATCTTGAAGTTGAGAGATAAACCCATATGCACCTTTATTGAAGATTATTCCATGTTATTTACGAGGCTCATGCTTGATAAAAGAAAAAAATCAGTGGGATATTGAGGGGCTAGTACCTAGGCACAAAAATTGATTGACAAGTACAAGGACATGAGTGGGAGTTTGTTATTCATGGTTCAGATGATGGGTTTGTCACAGTTGAGGGATCAAATGGATATAGGTGGAGCGTGAAAACATCCGCTAGATATTGTGATTACAGAAACGGGAATTGACAGGGATCATATGTGTGTATGCAATAATGACCATAGTCAATCAGAGACCAGCATGGGCAGAGAAAGTAACATAAGAGATACTAAACTTTACATCATATTTGATCATGAATGCTTCTGATCTGAAGTGTGTATGTTGCATGTATTGCAACCCATACCACTCTGTGAGCGTTAATGTGGAGGCATATGCAAGGGCATCATCAACATCTCAAACATGAGAAAGTGACCTCAATTAAGTACATTTGATGTTGATGAGTTACTTCTGAGCATTGAATATAATAAATGGAACTATACTCATGTTTGGTGTTACCACCTGAATTGAAGAGGCCACCAGAGAGACCTAGAACTCATAGAAGATTGGATGATGATGATGAAGAAGCTCCTATAGAGAGAGGCAAGATTCTGCTGAAAATGTGGGATACAGGGACACAATGTGTGGACATGCAAAAATCTTCCCAAGGAGCAAACTGAAGATGCGCCCAAAAGAAAAGTTCCAAGAGTGAAAAGGGTCAGGAATAATAGATCAAGGAATACCAAAACTATTGGAAGGGTAGAGGCAAAGAGTTGAAGTTGAACCTAATGTATAAACAGCTCCACAGAGGCCCAATGCTCAACCAGAGGATCCTACTGCTCCAGAGATACATAATGCATAGTCTGTAATATATATCACACCATTTGTATCAGATGAATCCTTTACAAGATAAAGCTTTCAGCAAGGAGTGAGGCCCCTTCTAACCAGGGGTAAGGTAGGGGCATGGGCATAAGGGGGCCAGACATATCAATATGAACTGACTTTTTGGAGAGTGCACCCTTTTCTGGTTGAATGCAATAGTGGAATGCAAGTGACCATTTATACCTAGCTAAACCACTTTAATTACATTGTTAAGGACAAGTAATTGCTACTAGTTTTATGACATGGTAGATACCCATCTTGACATGTGGCTGAAACCACTTTGTGTCTCATATGGAATGTATGGTTATTTTTGTATGACATGATGTTTTAGTTCAATATGATGTAGTTTTGGCACAAGTGCATTTGAATGTTAGTTGCATTTGTATATTCTGGCTTTGACACATGTGCATTTTATTGCATTTAAGCAGGATTGGAAGGCTTGCAAATGTAGTTGTTAGTGCATGTGCATTCACATTCGCATTTGTTGTTGTCAGTACTTGCATTTGATTGAATTAGAGTTCACAAACTTGGATTCACTTCAATACAGATTTGCAACTCTTATAATAAATTTACAGACTTGCCAACATGAATAAGATCATCACAATGTTCACACGGGGTCCGTTTTACAAAAAATAACTAGTATCAATATTAGCCCTTAAAACAAATTCATGACAGTAACTTAACCTCTTTTAAAGATTCAAATATAAGAATGCCCACTGGATTAGGACAATGTTCAGAGTTGATGGCCAAAAGGTTGAAGATGGCCTACAACTCTTTTTATATGGACTTAAACTTGCAACTTATCAGCACTTGGCTATTCTAAACATCTATGTCTTGTGAACTTTTATGGAATCATCATCTGGTGATTAAATAAAGAGGAACCCACATGAGTTTTCACCTCCCTCCCAATGTACCATAATGGCTACTTTCGGTCCGTCGTTAGATCAAAACTTACATCCGAATGTTGCCACGTGGATGGTCATAATTGTTGAAAAAATTTCAATCATGACCGTTAGATCGTTTAGGAGTATTTTAGGCACCAAAACATTGCTTCATATCTCAATAAAGTAGGCAATGTGATGAGATTAGAGTCAAGTCAAACTCTAGACTTGATACTCCATCCCATATTGCGGTTATTGCAAAGCAATTAGGAGTATGAAATATTAGGTTATGCGATCTCATCCCCGAGGCCATCCGTGAACTAATGGTAAGATCATATGCATTTGCCTCATATAAGTTTTCTTAATTATTGACTGTTTATCACCTTAAAGGACGTGAAGATTAAGTTAGTTTCACAAAATTGAATTTTGAATTAGATACCTTATGGACTCCCATGCATATAAGTTTCACTAAATTGTTCCTAAAATGAATTATCAAAGTAAACTTCATTACCAATAGTTGAATGTTAAACTAGCAACTTGGACAAGTTTTTCATGAAATTTTAATTTCATTATATCTATTTCAAACTTCTAAAGTATCAAAGCATGTAGCCTTTGTTTTCCCTCATTTTTATCTTCCTTAATTTGCAATTAAACAAAGCCTGGAAATTAAAAAAGAATTTCACAGACCAAACTTCATAACCAAAAGTCAATAAGCATAGCTAATATGATAAAAAAAGGGCCAAGATAATATGGGTAATGGGTCGTATCAAAATTGATGATTTTTTTTTTCTAGATAATTTGTCAAGATAATATGGATTATGGAGCATTAGGGGGTCCCTTAAATTCAAAATGTGAACACCTTTCTGATGGGAATCTATCGACCTAAAAAAAATCAACTAGTCATGCCTTTGTTAACATTATCCTTTTGTCAAAGCCGCCTCCTATTATATGGGCATCAAATGATTTGACCTACATAAAAAACCAAGTACATTGACTAATAAATTTTTTTTTCTCAAAAATGCTACAAAGCATATTCAACCACCTTCAATTTGATTTTCATTCATAAAAGGGGAATTCTAATTGTCGAGGAAATCAGCGAGGGAGGGAGGACCCTCCATCTCCCTCGCGATGCGTGCAAGAGATGGGACACACACATCGCAATGGGGGATGGAGGGTCCTCCCTCCCTCGCTGTTTTCCTCGCTGGTTTCCTCGCCAGTTAGCCAAGCTCTTCATAAAAATAGTTTTATTTGACTCAAATTTGGTAAAGTCTGTCAAAAGTTCGAACATGTTAGAGAAGGATGGTGTGATGGCTCAGCAGTTGAGCAGTGACGGATGATATCACTAGGTCATAGGGTCGAACCTAGCCGGTAACATTTGGATCACTGAGTTGATCCCAATAATCGTATATGCGTTTGAAGATTATTAGACAATAGGCACATGTAACTGCAACAAAATCGTGCCACGCTTCAAGATCCCACATTAACCATTAATATCTTCCACCATATATCAAATGAACAATGTAGCAACAGTGATGGGCGTCTTCGACCCGATTTTCAAATTCTAAAAATGTCCTCCAAAGTTTATAATGTGCACAATTAATTCCAATATATGAGTTAACAACAAGTAGGGGTATTTTGGTACATTCAATAATTAATATATAACAATGAAGGGTGAATATTTTTGGGTTCCATCAATGTCCTCCAAAATTCATACTTTTTATAGTGAAAACCATAAAACGGATGAAGAGTCTTAAGGGTAGTTTTGTACATTCAACTATTACTTTTGAATGTAATATTATTAAACATCATTACAATGTGCAGTGCATTGTCTTAGGGGTGGGCATCCCATCCCGCGATTCTGAACCCATCTCGATTTCGTCCTGTCCCGATTTTTTTGGGTCCTTTTGAGATTGATCAAACTCATCTCGATCATGTCCTGTCCTGATCTAGAGTGGGATGGGATCGGGATAAAGATTTTCAATCCCGCCTATCCCGTCCCGTCCCCAATTTATTTATTTAATAATAATTATTATTAAATTTAATCAAAATACTCTTCTAAATTAAAGTTTAGGATATGTTGAAATTAAATCAATGTAAGATTATATGAAATCTAAATGAATTAAATAATTAATTCTAAATGAAATTTAGTATTTATTTGCCTTCTAAAAAAAGTTTAATATTTATTTATTTAATATCTATTATTATTTATGATGTAAGTTATATGTATATAAATTTGACATTATTGGTGTGTGAGTAATGTGAGATAAAACTATTTTTGTTATTTTTCATTGGAGGACTATTAAGTACGTGCTCATCTCGTCCCAACCCGTCCCGATCCCATTTGAGATGGGACGATGTCGGGATGAGGTCTATCCCGTCTCATCTCGTCCCGATCTCGAATGAACGGGATAGGTCCATCTCGTCCCGTGCCCACCCATACTTTGTCTCCACTTTAAAATCTTCATATCCACCTAACAGCAAAATCAATATGTGGGTGAATAGTGATACTAGATATTTGTGTCTTTTAATCATGGATGAACAATGGAGAACAATAATCACTATTACACATATTTAGTATTCCACCCTTTCAAATTTCATACTATTTACAATTCATATCAGCCCCTCATAAACATTTATAAATTATACGTACATCTCTAACATAATTATTTGAGGCCTCCAATTTTATTTAAAATTTTAATAATAATTTATACTTATTATTGAGTCATTGTAATAAAATAAAAAATACTAAATATTCGTGCACATAGAATAAAGCGTGTTGACACCCTACTTAGGAACAATATAATGATTGTTCCCCAAATGAACAGTGGAAAGGTATGTCTTCAACCCTAACTTTGCTTTTTCCGTTTTGCCTTCTCAACTCTATGGTATTTACAAATAAAAATTAAGGGTGGGTAAAAATAACAAACGGTGTTGTTGTGTCATTTAAATGAAAATTACTATTACGGATTTTTACTATTTTGCCCTCTCAAAGTTAAACGGTAAAACAATTACAACCAGCCACTGCAAATATTCATTAATTATACATAAACCCCTAATATAATTTATTTGAATCTCTCTATTTATTTATAAATTATAAAAACCTTTTACATCTAACCTTTGAATTTTTCATTTTGTTCTTCACATTTCATACTTTTACAACCAAAACCTCCATCTCTCAAAACATTGCTTACTTATACCAACGCTCCTAACATAAATTATTTGAAACCCTTCATTTATTTATAAATTATATATATGTCCTTAAAATTATATTTTATTATTTTATTTAAAAATTCAATAATTTTTTTTCTTCTTATAATTGAATTATCGTAATAAAAAAAATATTGGAGCGCGATGCCCTAGTTTTTTTAAAGCGTCTAGAGCAGTGGAATGTGATCGTAGAAAAGGGCATATGCATCCATCACTTAACAAATCCCAAACTGACTGGGTATTTATGGCGTGGCAAATGCACATTCAGCAATAATCAACGACTCAAAATTCGACACGTGGAGAATCACTAATTTCCAAAACGATCGACGGTCAACCAATGACCATCCATTTCTCTCTCTCTGTCTTTATAAGTGCACTTCTCAGCTCTGCCTTCCTAACATATAAAAAAATAAATCGGATAGACAATGGCAGAGAAGCAATTCAAGTACGTGATCATCGGCGGTGGTGTTGCTGCTGTAAGTCAATCGGATCTCTTCTTCTTCTTCTCTGATCTGTATATGTTTGGTTTGATGTTCAATCTATTTGTTTGTTGATTTCTTTTATAATAATCTCTATAAAATATGTTTTTTTAGATGGTAATCATGTAAAATTGAATGATTGATTTGATGATTCTTGAAGTTTAGAGGACACCCAATGGAAAGTATGGTCAGACAAATAGTTTTACTAGTTTAGTTTAACAAGAAAATTTAGACTTATGGGTTGATATAGTTATTTGAATCTATATTAGTTTTCCCAATCTACAACTCAGATACCCATGACTTGAGATGTTAAAATTTTATAGAAGTGTTTCTAATTTTGAGATTATCTGGTTAAGTTAGATTAGGTCCTTTTTGGGGATGAAGCTGTTGAAATATCAACACCAACTTGGTAGGAGTTCTCTAGAAGTTGGTAGAAGAGTTGAGAATTGAGAAGAGAACTAGGCAGAGTTCTATAGAAGATTTGAGAAGAAGATGATGAAGGTAAAAAATGGTGGCATCTAGAGAATTTTCCAAGGATCACCAACCGACCTTGTGAGCATCTATAAATAGAGCTCTAAGCCATTGTTGTAGAGCAGCTCAAATGAGCTCAAGTTAGTAGAAGAGCAAGGAACTCTCAAGTGGTAGTTTGTGTGTGTTTGTGAGAAATGTGTGTAAGTTTGTGAAGAGTATTGCGAGATTAAAAGATGATTGTCGTCTTTCTGTGAACAATGTTGTCTTTTTTCTGTAAACAGTGCCGTCTTCTTTCTGTGAACAGTAATCTAGCAATGAACTTGGCTCTTATACCAAATTGTTGGAAATTCTCGGCCCAAGGATATAATTATAAACTCACACTTACATTAAGACACAACACCAACAAGTACAAATTTCAATACACCATCACAAACTTGCACACATTTCTCACAAACACACACACAACTACCACTTGAGAGTAGTGACGAAGCCAGAATTTTTGTTGAAGGGGGGAGTGATGAATCATAGTTAATTAATGATAATATAATAATAATTACATTAACATAATTTTTGTTAAAATTTGAACAATATATAAATATATACCAAACACCAATTGCTAAATAAAACTCCATCTAATCTATGGGGGAGGAAAATGGATCCAACAATCTACTTTGTAGGAACATAAAAGATAAATATATGGGGGACAAATCAAATTGGTGTATAAAGTTAAGGAGCAAAAATTAATTTCAAATGTAAAATTATATTTTAATAAAATAAAAATTGGGTTTTTTGCAAATTTTCCTATAAAAAATAGCTAATTAGAGGATACCCAACATTAATCACTATTGCTCCAGAAAAAATTGGTCAAATTTTTCATGTATTTCTAGAAAATTTCTATGAATAAAATACAAAACTAGACCTCGATATGTGAATTAATCTCGAGAAAATACTTAAAAAAATATTTTTCCTCAAAGTAGACAAAAGAGGTTGGGGTTGCTGATGGCTAGTGGCGATGGTGGGAAGGAAAAATAAATTAAACAAATAGGGAAGGAGACGAAGAGAGGAGGAGGCGGGGTGGTTGTTGGTCTTGCAGTAAATCGATAGAGGAAGCATAAAAGAATAAAGGGGCGGAGCAGCATCGTCAGCGTCGCAAAGAACAGAGGGAGAGAGGAAGGGGTGAGGCGGGATGATGTCATTGACGTCACAAGATTGGCAAATTGAAGAAAAAAAAATCAGTGGGGGCAAGTGCCCCCACTTGACCCCCCTAGCTTCATACTCGCTTGAGAGCTCTTGGCTCTCCTACTAACTTGAGCTCATTTGAGCTGCTCTACAAAAATGGCTTAGAGCTCTAGTTATAGATGCTCACAAGGTCGGTTGGTGATCCATGGAGAATTCTCTAGACGGAGACGCCACCATTTTTTACCTTCATCTTCTTCTCCATGAAGTGAAGGTTCTTGATGTGTTTATACTATGGAATTTCTGAGACGAAGTGAGGGTAGTTTGGATATAAGCTTGAATACGAATTTGTTGAAAAATGTGTACCGGTTTGTTTGAGGATGAGTTAGTAAATGGGATGTTTAACCAGTAAGTATGTTGTATAAAAAAATATATGATGCTACTATGCGAAGTTTTGGCTTAATTTTTTGTCCGTTATTAGCGAAATATGCAAGTGTTGAAGATCAAGTTAGGTGAACATTTGGTCCTCTTCCTATCATGAGGATCATTTTGGTGTGTTGATCATGTGAGCATTGAATTGTGCTCTTCTGGTACATTTGAAGAGCCTTTAATTGAGAGGTTTTTTTGATGAAAGAGTTTTGAATATGCCTGAAATTTTCTAACCATCCGGTAGATATTAGTGGATGGTTTCCCATTGCTCGCAGGGACATATGCCATCCCTAGATAACATAAGTTATTTATGTTATTGTTGGTGTTCTTGTGCTTTACATTGTGTGGTTTAATCTTAGGAGTGTGGGCTTGGCACTCTCAATATCACGATTCTATTATTGTGAGGCACACATAGACATACATGCACCCCGCTAAACTCCGAAAAACATATATAGGTGTAACCATTTATCTAATATAGTGATTGCTGAAGAGATTTGTTGTAATCATCATCCATTCGCTGATAGGTTGATTTGGTAAATGCAACCGAGGTTTCGTATTAGAAATATATGTGTGCGAAGCTATTGTGTATAAGAATCTCTTCTAATGATTTTAACGAATTACTTTCTTTATCATCATTTGAGAATTAGAATTTAGTATCAGGAATTTGTGCCATGACAAACACACGGTACTGACACCAATCCTCTGAACATTTGTTTGATTTACATTTTTACAACATATTATGAAAGTTTTATGGAATCAACAATTAGCAAACCCCTGTTAGATTTTATGAATACCGTGTTTATATGTAATCTCTGTATGCTTTTCTGCTTGATAAATAACTGTGTATAAACACACAGGGATATGCTGCTAAGGAGTTTGCTGCACAAGGTGTCAAGCCGGGTGAACTTGCAATAATCTCTAATGAGGCGGTATGTTCCAATACTTTATCTTTATCGTGTTTGTTTACTTCAAGTGCCATTTAAGAGCCAGAAATTGTTTTCTTGCGGTGTCTGTAATAGTATAGTATAATAAAATGAATTTCTAAACTAGTTTGTTACAAACCCTATTTTAGGCTTCCTTTTCTCCTCAATCATTGACTCTTTTCTTTTTCAACCTAATGCTATCTTCAGTTTTGATTAGATACCTTTATGATGCCAATTATGTTAACCAAAATGGTAAAAAATGAAGGGTTGGATTGACTAGTCTCACCGATCACAAAAAATACACACCTAGTGTCCCATTTACTATCTAATATATTGCAAGTGCTAAAGAGCAAAGAGTAGTCTTGATTATGCTAATTTGTTGTATCTTAAGCATTTGTGGGTAAGATCAAGTGTCTTCCATAGTGCTCGCACTGATCTCTGTTCTTTCTTCCAGGTTGCTCCTTATGAACGTCCAGCTCTTAGCAAGGCATACCTTTTTCCTGAATGTAAGTTCTTCAATTGATTCGAAAACTATGTTCAGTGTAAGATTAAGCTTTCCTAGGATAAAATTCTAATGTGGTCTAGTGAATACAAACTAAATTCCCAAGGTCAGATTTGATCTTGACTGATCCAAGTACAGGTGCTTTACCTTTTTTAAAAAAGTACAGGTGTTTCAAGAGAGCATTTTTTTACAGTATTGATTGTCTACTACTAGCTTTTATGCAGAATGTGTGTGGTTTTCATTTTGGTTTATTGTATGGAAGCTGTGCATGTCTTGTATTCATCATCATGCACTCCATTTTCTTGTCAATTATACATACAATTTTCTCAAATATAAAGATCTTGTACTATTACAGATTTATGTTGGTTTTGATTTATGGCTGGCAACGCATGATTGCTATTGAGTTGATTTATATCCATTTCAAATTCAGTTCAACTAATTTATTTTTTATTCTCTGATTACTTCTCTTATAAGTTCTTTTGGCTTTATCCTCATTTTATCATTAGTTCTTACAGTGAGATTTTCTTATTTTCAGCTCCTGCAAGACTCCCTGGTTTTCATACCTGTGTTGGAAGTGGAGGAGAGAGACTACTTCCTGAATGGTACTCCGAGAAAGGTGATACATGTCTCCCTCTTTTCATCATATGCCCCTTTTCATCAGGCATAAATAATATGCGTCAAGTCGAGTGACTGGATCAGTTGTAAAATGCTGTACTACTGCTCATGTCCAATGACTTCCACTGTTAGAGATATCTCCTTAACAAAAAAACCTTACATATGTAAGCCCAAATTGGTGTTTGCAGGCATAGAGTTGATCCTTAGCACCGAAATAGTGAAAGCAGATATTGCTTCCAAGTCACTTACAAGTGCAGCTGGAGCAATCTTCAAGTATGAAACATTGATAATTGCTACAGGTTCCACGGTAAGTCATTTATTTAGGTTCTTTCAGATTTGTTAGTCATGTGAACTGATCTTAGCTGCAAACAGGATGTGTTTGCCTAATCACATTCCCTTGATCAACTTGGGCCTTTTCGATTATTTCTTCGCAGGTTATAAGGTTGTCCGACTTTGGTGTTCAAGGAGCTGATGCCAAGAATATCTTTTACTTGAGAGACATTGATGATGCTAATAAGCTTATAGAAGCAATCAAGGCGAAGAAAAACGGGAAAGCCGTGGTTGTTGGAGGAGGATACATAGGCCTTGAGCTTGGTGCAGTGTTGAAACTCAACAACCTTGATGTCACTATGGTGTACCCTGAACCATGGTGCAGTAAGTTCAGCTCACTTTATACCACATCATGCACCATAGACTAGCAAGTCCATTTTTCTTTATTGCTTTGTTTTACATAGTGTCTGAAGCCAAAAAGAGGAAATTAAATGATGCATAGGCAGATTAAGATCAGGGGCAGTTCTTATTTTATGTAACCTTGACTTAGTTTTCAAAATCAATTAACTTAAGATAGAATTTGTTCAACAACTAGATTTGATGATATGTTGTTTTTGAATCTTGTTCCTTGCAGTGCCTCGGCTCTTCACAGCTGGGATAGCTGCTTTCTATGAAGGTTACTATGCTAACAAAGGAATTAAAATTATCAAGGGCACAGTTGCAGTTGGGTTTGATTCTGATGAAAGTGGAGAGGTAAATACTTGAGCATCCAAGCCATGTATATTGATGGAAGTCATATCATATGCATGTTTTATATGTAGTATTGTTTCCATATTACAGGTGAAAGCAGTTAAGCTGAAGGATGGTAGAGTGTTGGATGCAGACATTGTTGTTGTTGGGGTTGGTGGAAGGCCTCTTATTACACTTTTCAAGGGCCAGGTTGAAGAAGAGAAGGGTGGAATTAAGGTACTTTGTTCCCCACTCAATTAGATCTCAATTTAGCAATAAAGGACACATTAAAGTATCTAATGATCAAAATTGGATCTTCATGTTTTCTCTTTTCTTTTTTTTCTCATTATTCAACTGAATGTAAATGTTGAAGGATGTAACTAACGTTCTGCAACATAAAACAAAATGTTGATGATTGATCTCAGATACTTATAATTATAACTTAGCAACTTAGCAACAGATAAAACATGTGCATCTTTCAACTCAGTGATGGTTGCTTAAACATCTTCCTCTCTGTTGCAAAACATTACATTCATAGGGGTCTATTATGTTCTTGTTAAATTGGTCAATACTACTGCTAAGAGCATCTCCAATTGGCAAGCTCAAAAGCCAAATTTGGATTTTGATTGACTTTGAGGATGAATTCTCATGCTTTGATGGATGTGCCAAACATGTTTGAGGTTTTAGCCCAAACTATTTTCAGAAAAGAATATGGGCTGGTTCCATTTGGAAAGAGCTACAAACTTCAATAGTCCTGATAGCGCGATTGTCTTGCACACGTAAGACAATCTTGCATGTGTAATTTTTTTTCAAGTGGACAACTGGAGCAAACCTACCCTAAACCCCAAATGGGTTCAGGTTTTTTTTTTTTTTTTTTTTTTTTTTTTTGTCGTTGAGCTCTCCACTGGAGATGCTCTAAAGAAGAATATGTTACATGTGCACTACTTTTACAACTTTTTGTTGACATATGTGAAGGGATTACCCTATGGAGATATATATATATATATATATGCATTTCAGAAACTCCAGTCTAAGGTTTCAGTACTTGCTTGCAGACTGATGCATTCTTCAAAACCAATGTACCCAATGTGTATGCTGTTGGTGATGTTGCTACCTTTCCTCTGAAATTGTTCAATGAGATTAGGAGAGTGGAGCATGTTGATCATGCTAGGAAATCGGCAGAGCAAGCTGTGAAGGTAACTTTTTCGCTTCTGTCATAATCTGTAAATGATTCCAATTGTCATTTTGGCTCTGCCAAATTCAATATCATATCTTCATTCATGCAGGCTATCAAGGCAAGCGAAGAAGGGAAGACAATTGAGGAATATGACTACCTTCCATTCTTCTACTCTCGATCATTCGATCTGTCCTGGCAATTTTATGGAGACAATGTTGGGGATACAGTACTCTTCGGAGACAGCGACCCAGCCACCCCAAAAGCCAAGTTTGGAACATACTGGATCAAAGATGGAAAGGTAGTGGGTGTCTTCCTCGAGAGTGGAACTCCAGATGAAAATAAGGCTATTGCCAAAGTTGCCAGGCTCCAACCCCCAGTTGAGGATGTGGCTCAACTTGGTAAAGAAGGCCTTTCCTTTGTTTCCAAGTTTTGAGCATACTCAGAAATTAGGAGTGATGAATACATTGCATCGACTCTGTGTGTGTTCTAGTGCATTGTGCTTAGTTTGTGTTAATGAAGCCACTATTTTTATTACTGGATTTTTCTTTTTTTAATTTAATGAGAGTAACATTGCCTGAGATATTTTTAGGGGAAGCTTATGAACTTATTAGTTGTACATTTCAAACACCAACCTAGAGCTGGATAATATTTGTGTGCTTTCAAATTGCTGTAAAGGTGTAGTTGAAAATCCCCAATCCGACAAAGCGTTTTTCTGCATATGTTGCACCTTTATGTCTGGTTAACAGTAGCTACCGTCATAACATGGTGTCATGCCCACTGGGTATATCTTGTGCAGAAATGCGGATTGCACTTAAGAGTACTGGCCTGTGGCATGGACAAAGCTTTGCAATTGCTCATCAAGACATCAAAAATGCCTTCCATGCCTCCTAAACTTTCCCATTCCATTTAGGTTTGAAATATTTAAGTAGCTTTTACTTGGGTAAATTGAAATATTTAGGTTTGAAATATTTTACTTTGTGGTTTTAAGCTGTAGAGTACTAAAGTTGCATCTGTAATTGCAAAGACCTGCTTTGCTTGCTTTGTTAAGACTTACTAGAGTGGAATTGAGCATCATTTGAAGCTTAGTTTCTTATTGACATTTAAGGGCTTAAGATGTTTGGTTGCCAGGGAAAGAAAATTAAATTTGGATTTTTTTCCAAGTGTTTGGTTCCAGGAAAAATAAATTCAAACTTGATATGTTCAAATGAAAAATCTCCACCATAAGCAAAATCAACTTTGGAACTCATATTCCAAAGCTGGGTGAGATTTCTCACGAATCCCTAAAACGAAATCGAATAAATAAATAGTTCACAAGTTCAAAACGTCTTTGAAACATGAACATCAATCCATCTTGCTTTTTCTCATATAACATAGCAAATTGATTTTCAACCACAAGACTATAAAGCATATGCAGCTTTCAGCACTGGAGAAGAAAAGAAGAGACCAACCTCAAGAAAATGACTTCAGGCTCGTCATAGTTTTGATTCTTTGCCTAACAGTATGCAAGACGCCAAAACCTGCTTGTTTTCGACATCTCAACAAAGGCCACACTGCTTGATACATTCTATTATTTTTTGCTGGATTAAAAAATGAAATATACTGAACATAAATAATGGTTATACTGCACATTCTCATCGAAACAATCTGAGTTTTGGTCTTAAAGATAGTCATAGGTCCAGCAAGGTCTTAAAGCTATTCAAAGGTCAAAGCAAAATAAGGTGCATTAAAGGAAAACGGTCTTCATGTGTGCAGTCGAGTAAATAAAATTCAACTAGCATGACAACTAAATACCAATCATGATGTACAGTAACGGCAGGCAATGAACTGACAGACACAGGTAACCAGGATATTGTGAAATTACGTCATGGCCGCATATAAACAAGATGCTGAAACACTCAATAATGGAACACCCAACAATATCCACTATGACAATGATGGTTAACAACACTAAACCTCAACAATTATCAAAATCTCTGGGAACGAAAATGACTTTGCAGATTAAGAAACAAAACTTTGACATATGAATTAACTGTCTAAAAACACCGTGTATTGTTTGGTACCCAAATTCCTATGATAAATTGGTTCCACTTCTTTGAACTAAAAGTTCAGTCAAAGAGGCCGAAGCCCATGTCCTGCAATAAGAAAAATAAATATATTCAGGGATCGCTAATATCAAAACACAAAAATATTTGAAATCAAAGTTCAAAATCTGGTGAAGGAAGATGCAAGTAAGGATACTAAGTGCAGAGGATGAACATTGTTAAAAAGAAACACAGGTTCCACAAAACAAACTTACATCATCAGATTCCTCCTTCTCCTCAACCTTTTCCTCCTTCTTGGACTCAGTAGCAGCAGGTGCAGCGCCACCAGCTCCTGATGCAGCCACTGCAACAGCAACACCACCACCACCACCAGATGGCACTGAAGCCAATTTTTCCCGACCAGATGCAACGAGCTCTGTGATATCCTTGCCCTTAACTTGAGATAGAAGCAATTCTATTCTATCATCCTCGCAATCAGCTCCAACTGTTTAAATTAAACAAAATATCATATATTCTCAAGAACTTCTATCAAAGGCTTCAACAAGAAATAAATGGAAGTGTTCGCTTTCAGGCTTGTGGTATAACAACACAAAACGACAACTTGCAACTCTACTATTAAAACACAAAATGGGCTGACGAATTCCTTCAGCTAGAAACAAGGTTACAAATAAACCAATATCAAAGATTTACAAGTCCAATTAAAAAACATAATCTCCAATTCAAGTAAAGTGACAGCATAGGTTGGTGCAGTCTCCTGAATACGTACATTTATAAAAAAAACCCTAAAACTTGAATAGTCGCAGATGTATTTATCAGCAGTATTCAGGAACACAAGTTTTCAAGGCAAAAGAGCTCGGCTCACGTTGCAAGGTGGAGCAAAATGAGTATTACATAAAGCAGAGAACAGCAGGGAGAGCTTAGAATAATAACACACATTTATGAGTAATTCGATTTAGGCAATATTGAAAGCGAATTCGTACTGCCACTATACCACAGTATACAATGTCATGATTCACACCCCAGGCTTAGCATCCCCTACATTATCGAGAAACATTTAGCATTTTTTTTCTACGCTAGATAGAATCCTATAGTCTTCAAACATGGAATCAACATGCTTACTGGATTTACCGACGTAAACCCACACACAATTATAAAACCTTTGGAGCTCAATATAGCAATATATCCAAGCTCTAAACTAAATCCATCAGTTTCAATGCAATCAACAATACCAACAACCTAACATGGAATCCTATTCACAAATCACTACCCATCTACTTATACTAAGCAAGCAAAATAGTCTCCTCCAATGTTCAACAAAGAGTTTTGAAAAAAACTAAGGTATGGGTTTTTCCAGATTATTGTCTATTAGTAATGGGTCTTCTTTAGTTTTTCAATCTTTCATCTATAGAGCAACTTATAAACTAGCGATCTAAAAGTGTCTTAAACTATAAAACAGACGAAATTCTAACTAAAACAAAGAAAACGAGAAGAAATCATGAAGAAAAAAAAAAAGTAGGGTAGAAGGAGAAACCTGATCCGAGAATGCCCTTCAAGTCATCAGTTGTGGGAGAGTTGTTTCCTCCCAACACGGCCAGCAAGTAAGCAGCGATGAGCTTCATTTCTTCTCTTAAAGCACTGTTTACAAAAAAGACAGAAGAGTGAAGAGTCCCCTTGTTAGCGATTTCAAAGCATAAAAGATTACACAGTAAAGCACTAAAGAGTGATCGATCGGATCCGAGATGTAGAGATGGAGGTGTCACCTTCACGGAGAGGTCTAGGGTTTTTGTGGAGGAGGAACAAAATCAAAATGGGTCTCCTCTATAGTTAGAGTTTAGAACTCGCAATTGGTTTTGGGCTTTTTTTATGGAGCCAGGCCCATTGTATTGGAACGTACTATTCTCACCTGCAACTTTCACCTAGTTACAACCACAACACATGAAAAGAATAATAAATGGAAAATAAATAAATCTCCTTTGATGATGCCACATTATCCTGATTGCACAATTTAATTCTCTAGCCTCACTCATAATAAATAAACACAAATTTTGTAATATCCAAAGGGAGAATGAAGGGAATAGAGATGTGAAAGGGAAAGCGAAAGCCAATGGGGTTGTTTTTGTAATTGGATAACCAGCGTTAAAAACTGTCTTTACATTGGATGGTTCAGTGTTTTGATGATCCCTAAGTTCCATACCAAGATTAACACGGTGATGATATCAGCCCAAGTGTTAATTACACGACTTTGACGATATATTTTTCATGAGTCGTTCTACTGTGCCCGGTACAGTGCCCGGTACAATGCCCGGGCATGTGCCAGGCACGTGCCAGTACCATGAGAGGGATGAAAAGCTTAAAAAAAAAAAAAAAAAAATCGCAAAAACTCTCTCGCCTCTTCCAGCTCGCAATTAGGGCAGCAAACTGCGCCTCCTCCACCTCCGCCTCCGTCCAAAGTGCGCCTCCTCTACCTCCGCATCCGTCCAAGTACCTCCGCCTCCGTCCAAAGTGCGCCTCCTTCACCTCCGGCTCCGTCCAAAGTGCGCCTCCTCCTCCTCCAAACTGCAACCTGCGATTAGGTACCACCCCTATCTATCTATGTCATCTGTTTTTTGTTGAAAATTTTATGGTTAAAGGAAAGGATTTGCTATAGCTTTCAATTAGGTTTTCAAATTATTGTTTTTCCTGTATAAGTTTAGAACAGATGATGGTTATGGAATATTTTTTTTTTTTTTTTTATGGTTAAAGGAAAGGATGATGGTTATGGAAATTACTTGTGCTTTGTTATTTTTTTTATGTTAGTTGGAAATTTTATGGTTAAAGGAAAGGATTTGCTATAGTTTTCAATTTAGGTTTTTGCGTTTTTTTTTCCCTGTATAAGTTTAGAACAGATGATGGTTATGGAATTTTTTTTTTTTTTTATGGTTAAAGGAAAGGATTATGGTTATGGAAATTACTTGTGCTTTGTTATTTTTTTTATGTTAGTTGGAAATTTTATGGTTAAAGGAAAGGATTTGCTATAGTTTTCAATTTAGGTTTTTGCGTTTTTTTTTCCCTGTATAAGTTTAGAACAGATGATTGTTATGGAATTTTTTTTTTTTTTTTATGGTTAAAGGAAAGGATTATGGTTATGGAAATTACTTGTGCTTTGTTATTTTTTTATGTTAGATCAGTTCAGATGCTAATTTTCCATCAATTATGTGTTCAATTTGTCATATTTTCAGGGATGGATACATTAGAAAATAGCGAATGTATGGAAAATTTGGAATCTGTAGAGTCGATAAAAGAGCCTTTCGTAGGAATGGAATTTAACAACATTGATGAGTATCAGTCATATTATCTTGATTATGGTAATAAAAAGGGATTTCCAGTGAGAGTAAGGTCAACTGAAAAGGATGATGAGGGAAACCCTAGATATCTTATTCTTGTATGTGGTCGGGCTGGAAAATTTAAAAGTCAAGCAGAAAATGTTATAAAAATGCGTCCCTCTTGTAGATGTGGTTGTTTGGCTAAGATTAGAGCTCTTATACGCCCTGATGGAACAGCGAAAGTGACAACAGTAACTGATGATCACAATCATGATTTGAGCCCTACAAAATCGAGATATTACAAAAAAAATCGAGTTATGAGCCAATATGTGAAGAAGAGGCTTGAATATAATGATAGGGCGGGCATTAGGCCAAATAAGAATTTTTCTTCGTGTTTGGTTGAAGTTGGTGGGAATGATAATATGATATTTTCCCAAAAAGATTGTTACAACTATTTGCATAAAATAAGGCAATTGAGACTTGGTGTGGGGGATGCGACGGCACTGCAGAACTACTTTCAAAAGATGCAAGCTAACAATGCTGATTTTTTCTATTTGATGGATTTGGATGACAATGGGACTTTAAGAAATGTCTTTTGGGCTGATGCATGGAGTAGAGCAGCTTACAAGGAGTTTGGTGACGTCATTACTTTTGACACTACGTACTTAACTAACAAGTACGAAATGCCATTTGCTCCTTTTGTTGGGGTGAATCATCACGGTCAGTCAATACTTCTTGGATGTGGATTGATATGTAGTGAGACAGTACAAGAGTTTGTTTGGCTTTTCAAATCTTGGCTTGTGTGTATGAATGATTGTGCTCCAGCTGCTGTAATCACTGATCAGGACAGAGCAATGAAGAAAGCCATCGAAATTGTGTTTCCCAACACACGCCATAGATGGTGCCTATGGCATATTATGAAAAAGTTGCCTGAAAAACTGTCGGGTTACAATGAATACGAGGCTATAAAATTTGCAATGCAAAGAGCAGTATATGATTCTCTGTCTCATGAAGAGTTTGAAGAATATTGGTGTGGGTTCATTGAGAAATTTAACCTTGAAAATAATGATTGGTTGAGTGGATTATATGATGAAAGAAGTCGTTGGGTACCCACATTTCAGAGGAATACTTTTTGGGCAGGGATGTCTTCAACACAAAGGAGTGAAAGTATGAATGCTTTTTTTGATGGTTATGTAAATTCAAAGACCACACTAAAGCAATTCGTAGAACAATATGAGAATGCACTACGAAGTAAGGTTCAAAAAGAAGTTGACGAGGACTTCAAATCGTTTAGCCGTTGCCTTCCTTGCATTACTCCTTACGCATTTGAGAAAAAATTTCAAGCTGCCTACACCACAAATAAATTTAAGGAGTTTCAAACAGAGATTGCAGGAAGATTATGGTGTGCAGTTAATCATCATGTCATGGAGGAGTATGGCTTTCAGGTTTATTGTGTTTCGGAAGACAGGTTGATAGGAAACGCATACAGGTCAATCAATTTTAAAGTTTATTTTAATGGTGATGACTTCAATATTAAGTGCAATTGTCAGTTATTTGAGTTTAGGGGGATCTTATGCAAACATATTTTATCGGTGTTGTCTCATATGAGGATTAATGTTTTACCTGAAAAATTTATTCTTCGAAGGTGGAGGAAAGATATTAAGAGGTGTCATAAGAAGGTAAAAATTGTATATTCGGATTGGGCAATGAAGCCTGAAAATGAACGGTTTGATGAGATGTGCAGCCTCTTTTATGAAATGGCTGATATAGCTTCAGAGGACCAAAAGGAGACAGATAATGTTAAACGTTGGATAAATATGAAGACTGGTGAACTAAAGAGATCAAAAGGTGATGGTGATAGTGATGTCAATGTACAGTCAGACGGGATGTTCGAAGTTGGCGCTAAAAGCACTGGTGACATTCATAGTCCATTGGCCGTTCGTTGCAAAGGACGACGTTCTAATTCGAGAAAGCAATCCACCCTGGAAAAAGTTTGTAAAAAGAGCCAAAAACGGAAAGAAACACAGAAAGAGAAGGAGAAAATGAGACATATTGACCGAGAACATGCCATTCAGAATAAATTGGTAATTTTACTTGGTTGTTTTACTTTAATGAATATATATATTTTAAATTCAAGAATATTGAAGTTTTTTTTCATGTCATTTGTAGGGTTCTACCCAAGTTGGATTTGAAAGTTCACAATATATGACACCTCTTTCAAACCATGTTGAGCCATATGGTAATGCTACATTTGAAGGACTTGGTCAAGTTTACTCACTTATAACACAGGTATGTAATTTATTGTATTAAGATAAAAAATGTAAGCCTTTATGTAATATCATTTATTTTTGCAGCGCCCACCTTCTAGCAACGACACGAACTTGACAGATTATAGCTCATTATCTACGCCCTGGTAAGGATCTCAAACTTTATTAGTTCATCCCGCTCGGGATGCGCCCGCAAAACGAGCGAGGGAAGTAAGGTGGCGGGGGTGGGAGCCGTTCATCTCGCTCGGGATGCGCGGCGCGACAAGTCAACGCAAGCATCTCGAGTGGGGTGAACGGCTCCCACCCCCGCCACCTCACTTCCCTCGCTCGTTTCCTCGCTCATTTCCTCGACACTTAGAATTTCGGTTTGTTTACATGTTTGTTTGTAGAGATGATGGTGTTGGATATATTTCAGCTATATTTCAGCAGTTTTGATGCTTGTTGATGTAGAACAACTAAAATTGCTTCAATTATAATGGAAGTTATGGAACCTATTAGTAAAGTGCAAACTCTAACATTCCATTTTGGTTGAAGTGACTTGATCCTATGTATGATCTTATTAACATGCAGATTTACATAATTGGTGGAGATGGATCAATGCGTGGAGCTGTCAAAATATTTGAGGAAATCTGTCAAAATAGCAGTTGCTGGTGAAATTGCAATCTGTCATTTGGGTTTCAGACAGCAGTGGAGGTCGCACAGCAGGCAATTAGTGCTGAAAGCTGATCAATGCGTGGAGCTGTCAAAATATTTGAGGAAACTGAAAATAGCAGTTGGATTCAGATCTGTCACTGATATTGCAATGGTGAAATTGTGAGAGACATTTCATTGTATTATGTGATTAGAATCCTCAAATTATTAATTAGAATATGTATTATTGCAATGGTGAAATTGTGAGAGTCATTTCATTGTGATTTGTGATATGATTTTCAATTTGGAACCATTAAAAGTCTGAAGTTCAGTACCATAGTTTCTGTAGTTATTGTCTTGCACAATTACAGGATGGGTTAAGAGCTCGATTGTTGCACTTGTTTATTAGTTGGTCGTTGTTTAGTTATTTTTCCAGATCTAGAACCTGGTGCGCTGATTCAAATGGTGCGCTGAAAATTTCAGCAGCATTTAAGCGCTGAAACTGCGGAAATTCCAGCAGCTTTTAAGCGCAGAAAGTGCAAAAATTTCACCAGCATTTAAGCGCCCAAACTGCGGAAATTCCAGCAGCTTTTAAGCGCTCAAACTGCGAAAATTTCAGCAGGTTTTAAGCGCTCAAACTGCGGAAATTCCAGCAGCTTTTAAGCGCTCAAACTGCGAACATTTTAGCAACTTTTAAGCACTCTCCATGCTGCCATCTTTGGAAATAAAACAGGAAAATAAAGCCAAACACCATACAAAGCCAAAGATGCCTTCGGTAAGCAGAAAAATATAGCCAAACACCATATTTATTAAGTCACCGATACAAAACATGCCTTCGGTAATTCAATCTTCATTATTTATAGAACAAGCATGGACAAACATCATCCAAAGCATTTACAGAGCCACCAATACCATAACATGCCTCACACAATCCCCATCTTCACACAATAAAACATTACACACAACAAGCACCCCATAACTTCAGCCATACTCAGCTTTCACATTACCCATAACTTCAGCCATATTTAGCAAGCATGATTTTGAAGCCTGTGAAACTGCACTTCTGTTTTTCTTGCTCAACCAGGCCACAGTCAAAGTCACAACCAACAAGAGCTCCAACCATATAGGCCTTGCAAGCAAGCAGAATGGAGTGTGCACAATGGTGGAAGTGCTCCTCCACGAGTGCCTCAAAATGCTGCACAATCAAACAACCAGGAGCATGTTAAACTCTAAAACAATTATTCTAAAGTATGCTTCCCTCAACTAATAACTATTCCTAAAGTATTCTATAAGGCACTTGGTATAATTAATAACTGTTGTGCTTCCCTCCCTCAAGTACCAATTATTTCAGTCAAATACAACAGACAAACAAAAAGGCTGTATGATTGTTCTAAAAATATTCAATGGAAAGGTAGCGATTACAGCTCCGTAAACATGATTTGCTAAGAAAAACCAATGTCACGTCACTTGAAAATGGAAGAAAGAAATATTATCCTAGGAATGTATTATGTAAAGCATTGTAGAGTAAAACTCACCAATAAAAACATTTGGTACAGTGTGTTGCCCAGTAAGCCTTTCCAGCATCTTTTGAATTTGTGGCCCTTGGGGACCTACAAAAGAAACAAACCTTGATCATATACATGTATAAATTCATACGCAATTTGCATGGTTCATATGGATCCATCACACTTTGGGTTATTTTGATTCATTTTTTCCCCTGATTGCTTTCAATATTTCATATTTATTTTCTACTGGGTTCCAACCACTACTCCAAGTAGCTGTTTAGAAGTTTATATTGTTACAAATCGATCGTTACCAATTCAACAAAATTATGAGATTTGGCTTATCTTTTTTCTATTCTTCTTCGTCGTTGTGTGCTTAAGGGTTTCAAGTTGTTCTTCCCTTCTACTTCATCACATTCCAAATACAATGTAAATATCTCTTTGCTCCTTAAAACCCACAATGGCATTTTGATAATGAATCACTTTCACCAAACTATAATAATACTAAATAATCAAGTTAAAATGAATGTGTTGTAAAGAATTAGAAGCTCTAATAACGCAGAATCATAAAGCACAAGAAAAGGGAAGAGAGAGACTAACCCAATTCATCCAATTCCACAACAAGGGGTTCCACATTAAGCCGATTGAACAACGATTTCACCTCCGAGGAGTACCTTAAAGCATCAAAATCCACAATAAGAAGCAATTTTCAAAACAATTAGATTTAAAATATCAAACTCTACTTACGAGCACCAGGTCTTTGAGTAAATCACAACAGGGTTTTCGACACATTCTCTTCCAATCGAGACCCAAATGAAGACGTCATGGCTTGAATTTCATTTCTACCGCCATGGACCTGGGGTCTGGTGCTGAAGCTGAGGAGCCCTCGGTTCCTGGCGAATGGGGATTGGAGTATAGTGTGCCGTTTTGACAGTAGGAGAGAAGAGTAGAGATTGGGTTTTGGTTTAAGAGAAGAAGAAGAGGTGAGTAGGGTGAGATGGAGAGATGACATCGCCATTGTTGGGTTTGGCTTTCTGGCTTTGTTACTCGCCAGCACTTGAACTGCTTTTTAGCTTCTTGTCAACGTTTTCCCCTTTTTCGAGATACGAGGCGAAGCGTGCTGGGCATCATCCGGGCATTAGGGCGGGCATTAGAGCGGGCACAGTAGAATTGTTGATTTTTCATTGAGATAAAAGATGGATGTCATTTCAAATGGCACATAACTTATTTTCATAATAAAATCAAAGCGGATTCATTTGTTAACTATTTACAACATTATGCAGCAGGTGTTTCGTATTCCACTATTTCCTACTATGGGTGAGATTTCATTTTATGTGGAATAAGTATCATAAAATAATTTTAAAAAATGATTGCCCCTCGAAATGCATGAGATTTTTTATTTATTTATTTATTTAAAGCAAATGCTTGAGATGTCTTGAGAGCATAGAAACGATAATAAATGTCATGAGAAGAAGCAAGAAGGGTTGAGACTAGCAAAATATTCACTTATTTAGATATGTTGGCCAAGAATAAGATAAATACATTTTTATTAGTTGTGCATTGTTGCGGCCACACAATTCTTTTAAAATACCTTTAAGCAAATTTGAAGTATATCGAGAAATGGAAAAGAATAACAAACTAGTTGACGAAAAAACGAGGTTGAAGATGGCATAATCTACAGCAAAATTTCCCCTTTCCTATTGGATATCGAAAAAACATTCCTTGTCCCACGGGTAAGTTAGGCTAAGAGTATCGTTAGACCCTTGCATTCGAGGGAACATAACTTAGCGGATATCCTAAAATCAATCAGTTTTAGGAAAATGAGTTATGAATCCCCGAATCCTGACGTACATTGCCTTAAGGTTTCAACAGAACATGAAAGGCAAAACATTCTTTTACACATCTGTAAGTTGTTACATTCGAAGGAAGAGATGCCAGAAAAGCAAATTAGCATTCAACAAGACAAATAAACTCTGCCAAATGCCCAAATAATCTGACTATAACACAGTCATTTTCTGCAAAATGTTACATGACAGGAGAAGGTACAACATCAGTTGAACGTTTCCATGAGTGCATTCAAAGCGGGGTTGAACACCTTCATATTCAAATAAGCAATCAACTAGCAGACATACTACCACAAAGGCGTCCGACTTACAGACTTCGTGAATAATCCAAAGGAAGCTTTTGATCATATAACTAATTTGATAGTTGATATATACAAGCTAATCTACGCTGCCTAATAACAACATTGTATGCATAAATGTATTCCCACTGCCACAGTTTCCTCACGGTAAGACCGGTAGCTCAGTCTTGTTGAAAGAAAAGAAACTAACATGTCCAGGTTCCACATGACCAAACTTGAGGAGAACACCATTACACATTCTTTCAAGATCTTCAATCTCCACTTTTGATGGCGGATGACCCCTAAATTTTGAAATTCAGTAAAATTGAGTCACAAATATGTAAGCGAGCTCATCATTCACTCAAGTCAATATAGCGCTGCTTTTGGTAAAATCATATGGATGTTACAAACTAACAAGAAAAATAATAATTTTAAGAAAATAAATATATACAAAGAAGAATATGAAGAATATGAAAAGGGAAGGTACTGAAATGCTTTGTTACCAGGGAAGGTGAAAATTATATAGAATTTAGGGATTTACCTGGTCAAACATAGTATAAAAATGGGAATGCCAGGAGAAGTTTTTTTGAACTTTTTGTTTGGCAGATATACATCCAAAGCTGGCTTTACTTCATTGATCTGCATATCTCTTAAAAGGTTCACAATGGAAATATCATCTTCCAATTCCTGGTCGGATACTCCATTAGTTTTGTTGATGTCTCTAGAAGGTGAATGACAAGTTCTCTTGTCACTCTTCTTAGTCCAAGGAACACCATGTCGTCCAACAACATATCCAAACGATTTCAAGTGTCTATAAGCCTCACAAAGCTCCCAAGAACATCCATTCTTCTCTTTAGCAGCCATCCCATATAAATCTCCTAAAGAAAGAGCTGTATCATTGACATCCAAAAGAAGTAAAGCCCCAACCTGAACCAAAAACCTGCACTAAGGGGGGCAAAAAAATTAAATTCGTAAAAAGTGAAGTGACCGGATTCTTACTGTAAAGAAACTCAAACACTTCCAAAAGTTATATATTCAAAGTTATTTGTAGTAAAGTTGTTGCTATACTGGTTTAGATAATTTATATAATAAGCCAACTCAGTTTTTTGGTTTATGTACTCAAATAAATTGTATGCAAATGGCAAGATGAGAATAGTCAAAACGTAATATGCATGTGTGAAACTCTACCACAAGCTCATTCTATACTTCTGACTAACCAATCCATTGAAACTCTAACTAAAACTTAAATCATCAGAAAGTCGGTATGAGCATTTTTTGTTACCAGGATGTACAGCTTTCTGCCAGTGATTTTTTTTTTTCATTTCGCCTTCTTTGCAATAAATGAATCTCAGGGTGTATTTGGTTGCATGGAATCCTATGCCATGGGAATCCATGAGGGGACCCCTACATTTTAGGCTAAATTGATATATCACTCCACATCTACCATTTGACCACCATTTGATTTTATTATCAATGGTGGGAATGGAAGTCCCATGAACATGAGAATCCAACTCCTTGGTCCCCCAAGGCATGTAATTCTCATGTTCATGGGACTTCCATTCCCACCATTGATCACAAAACCAAATAGTGGATGTGGAGTGATACATCAATTTAGCCTAAAATGTAGGAGTCCCCTCATGGATTCCCATGGCATAGGATTCCTTGCAACCAAACACACCCTCAATTAATTCAAGGGTGTCATGGTGATTTCCATAACAAATTTAGATATGATGACAAAACTGAACAGATCAATAGCAAGAAAGAAACAAAACATACAATTGAATAAAAATGGAAAGAGGAATAAGCTCGTTTCCTAAAATAAGAGACTCCCAAGATAGAAACAGCTCTCGAACAGGCTTGTTTGGCACAATGTCCCATTGAAAAGCCATAGCTAAAATCTTTATCATGTGACAAAGAATGGAGCTATCCAGTTTCTTTCCCTTGAAAATGCAGCCGTTTTTCTCTTTCCATATCACCCAAAGAATAATGGAGCTAAATTTATGTTCTCTATTTGGGAGCAAATAAATTTTTTCTAACATTTCAAAAAATTTATGAAATCGCTGGTGGTCCCTATTTAGTTGTTGCCAGTGTAATGGCGTGTGCTATGGAACTTAAAATTTCAGTGATAAAAGTAGATGCAATATTAACTTACAAAAAGCTAGAAAAGATGCTTGATACAAATATACAATATCATGTCAGTCATTACTGACATTGTAATCAAGGTTCAATGACCCACCCCCACCTCCACCCCACGCCCACACACACACTTCCCTTCCAAAAATAACAAGAGATCACCAGTGCAGCTAAAGCCCATAATGGCACCTTTCCTCTCGGTTTGTTAACACCCACATGAGAAGTGCTCCTTCCCGATGCTAGACAATGCTAGAGCAGTAGGTGCTCATGGGATACTTAGGAATCCGTTTAGAACCCTCATACTAAGATTTCATTAATCTTTGCTATAAACTACCAAAGCCATTTGTCAAGCAACAATTTACCTTCATTTTAGGAAGACAGTGACAACAAGCCAGTGTATTTTCATCTCGTGTGGAATGCTTGAAAGAATATTTCTTGCCATTTTATCCATTCTATTGTTGAAGTCTCTTCTGAGCAAGAGTCATAAATTTATTTTTCCGTCTCGTTTAATGCAAGTGTTTTACCCATAAGAAAACATTTTAGCTATTAACTGAGATATAGTTGATAAAGATCTAGTTTATCAACAGTCAGATACCATATCGATTCTAGAGCTTGGCTAATGTGGGAAATTGGACTGCCAAGGATTTAACTTGGTTGATTTGGACATTACCTCTTTCTGTTCACTTGTGAATTGTTTTAAAAAGTACAAGTGATCAAATCGACTTGACCAACAGTAGCTTTTGCAGTGGTTGGTTCCATAATTGTTGCTCGTGTCTTTATTTTAACCACTACATTTGTCTGCCATGATTTGAAACAAGCCATCGTACTTAGTAACGGGATTTGCTGTATCATATTGCAGGTTACTAGATCTATTGGGGACGTGTACCTGAAAAAACCGAGTACAAAAAAGAACCGTTGTATGCTAAGTTTCGCCTGCGTGAAACTTTCAAAAGGCCAACTCTGAGTTCAGATCCGTCGATTTCAGAGCACCAACTGCAGTCACTTGATCAGTTTCTAATATTCGCATCTGATGCTCTGTAGGAGTATCTTATCAATAAGACAGCAGTGGATATTGTTCAGAAAATCATCTACACAGTGTAAAATTTTTGCCTTTAACTTTTATGAGTTCCAAGTATCAAACCCGATTTGTCACATAATAACTGAAGGATCTAGCTTTTCTGGAATTTGGTCATCTGCTTCTATGATTGAATCAGAATGCTATTTACAGCTAACCTTTTCCTTTTGACTCCTAGTTACAATTTGGTATATAGTAAATGCAGAATGTGGATAAATACATCAGGACTGGCACAGCGGATAAAATTGTGAGAAAGACATTCATTTCCATTTCGTGTAGAAATTGAAATATGATCCCATTCTTCACTCTTCAAACTATTTCAAAGGTTTATGTGTTTTGCTACAGATTTTGGACCAGGTAAACATCCTGAATTGGTCTGCAATCTATAACAGAACTAAGGTTGCGTTTGTCAATAATTCGGATAACAATCAATCTAACTATAATTATATATTCTGTGAAAGAAAACCACGGGTGTGCCCATTAATTGAATTGATTGTCAAGAATTCAACTCGGAAATCTGTCGAGTTATACAAATTTGTTGAACCTTAGGACCACGATCTAGATATTCAACAATTATATTAAAGAAAGAAAAATACTATAAATTTGGCATAAGGGTTCCTGTATCAGAAGGGGTTCCTCTATTCCATGTATTCGTTGTACGGATTCTGATCTGATCAAGAATAGGGAATGGGGCAATCTCAAAATTGGCATTGCTCTACAGCATATGATTTACTAATGGAATTCCATCCAACTGTGCAGAGGAAGAAGGTAGAGTTCCATTAAATTGTGAAGGTAGGATTTGCATATACAATTCCTCACACATGATTTTGGATTGATATTTCTTTCAATGGGGAAAAGTTTCACTTTTGCAAGCCTATACTTTCTCACACGTTTTAGAGCATTTTGCTTGCTACATGGCACTTTCCTACAGGGCAATGACACAAGGAGCATTACTCCCAAGGAAGAAAAAAAATTATCCATTGAAAGATCAAGTTATTTCAATGAAACGCCAAAAAACACAACTGAAAACAAGAACATAAAAAACTCTCAAGGAGACATGAAGAAAGCTGCAGCCCAACCGTACCACACATCAAAATCCATCCAGAGTATCAAGACTGGTATCCCTTCTGACACTCTTCTTCGACAACTTTACTAATTTAAGGTCAGAAGTTGTACTAGGTTAACACTCACGTTAATCCTTCATTCTTTCAGTTAAAAGAAACGTATATCATGTCTCTCCTCTGTCAAATGCTTTCATTCTCCCCCGTCAATTACTTTCATTGGCAACACTGGTGCAGGAGATTATATCGTATGAGCCCTACTGTATCTTTTTTCTTCTAGCGAGAGACTTCCAAATAAAAGTTTAAGAAGGAAAAGAGCTAGGGAAATCAAATAAACTAAAACATGTTTCAAGTGTGTCTTAGCAGGACACTCATGAACTAATGTCCACAAGTGTGCTCATGCTTCCTGCTTGCTAGGTAAGGATGCCTTTCACAATCTAGCATTGTGCTTCTTTTCTATGAAAAGCATCTATGTAGTAGAAAAAAACAGTGTACCAAAGAGGATAGCAACAATATAAATCAATATTTCGAAAACCAGAGGATCCTTGTTCCATACTAGAAAATTCCCTAAAAATCATGATATTTTGTTTTAGCCAAACCCACAATAAGGAAAAAGTAAAGCATGGGTCTATACTATAAAAATGTAGACAAATCAATGGACAAACTTTCTCTGGATGCACCTAAAACTAATCCTAACAAGATCCAGATTTCCCAAAGAAAAAGACAAACTGACAATGACATTGGTATGGCTCAGAACTGACAGTATCTTCACTTAACTAGAAATAATATCAAAACCAAAGTAAAAATATACAAATGCTATCTAGAGTAAATATCACTGCAAAAAACAATTCACATAACGAGAACATAAAGACTCACAATTTATAAATGTTATATGGTAAAAGCTATTAAATACTATAAGAACGAATTCACCTACATTATCTCCTCAATGAAGCAATAGAGCTTGCTCTTACGCATTATTCCGGTTGTCGTCCACAATGTTCCCTTCCTTTCTATAATTTCCGCCATTCCAATCTTTGCATCCCAACGAGCCTTGGACATAACCTTCCTGTAAAGAAATATCACGAGATCAGATTGGAAACCAGAAGCAAGGCCAGCATTTCATATTTTTTGTCAACGGATCTATACCTTATTTGTAGCTGAGGTGTTTTGTCCAACGCATAAGCGAGATCATCATCACTCGCATCTTGTGAATCTACTTCCAAATTTCCATCAGAGGAACTTTCCCAATACTCAATCTCCATTACAACAACACAGGATAAACAATGCACTCAGAGCAACGGTATCTTTTAAGAAACCTTCATGCAAAGAAAATTGGTAATTAGGACAAAATATAGAGATCCTAATTAGCATTAAGCATTACACCAGATGGTTCTATTATTAGTCACTCAATAAGAAAAACACAATTAAAAGTACAGACAAATTCTTGGACGTCACGTCAGATCACTGACTGTGCAGGCAATAATGTTGAACTTGCTCCATTGACAAGGAACTTAGAAAATAAAAGTAAACCATCAAATTAAATACTGATCATACTCAGTTTCTCTACTTGTGTAAAATTGAGTATTATCGAATAAATTCTGATCAAAATGATTCAGTTTAGGATACTAAAGTAAGGAAATTTAGAATGCAACCTACGAGGTTTCTAGCATTCAGGTACAGGAACTCAGACCAATCAGATCCAATTCGTTGCAGATGTTCTCTGGAGGAAACTCGTATATTCATCAACTCGAAGAGAGTGCCGATTCGGCTCTGCCGATATATCAAGTTTCAGTTATGGATGTGGGGAGTTACTTGGGGAGTGTTGTCTCACGAGAGCTTCCAGTCTCATTTAGAGAATTAGGGCAAAACTTTTAGGCCTTAATCTATGATGGTTGTATTTTTAAATGGTTTTTTCTTTGCGTGTTGCTTGCTTCTGATTTTTAAACTGCTCTTGCTTTTGGCCTCACGTGGTGGTGAAGACCGAGCCAGTTGTACTAGAACAAATTAAATCAAACAAAACAAAATAGAACAATAACAATCACATATGAAGTTTCTCTTTCAGAAAGCTAAACAAATTTCAAAATATCAATACTCAATAATTTCAAAAGAACAAAAAAAATGATGTCTTCTATTCACTCAAAATCTAAGATGTCTGCAATCCCTAAAGGGGGTGTGGGGTTCATTTCCCAAATATGCTTTTGCTTGACTAAAGAATGAACTCTGGTCCTGTGGGGGTGGGGTGGGGGGGAGGATGATAAGATTTAACAAACAACAATCACATCCTAAAAGTTCTTCATCTATCAACTTATTTGCAAGATTGATGAATATGGATGTCTCTTTCTCCTTTCTCTTCTTTGATCTTCCTTAATGGATATCTAAAATAGTAAAATGTGATTTTTGTTTCCTTTTTTCCCCTTTTACTTTAATATCAAAGACAAATATGATTCTCTTGCAAAGTGTTGAGGAAAAATCAAGCTTCAAACCTACGACACAAAACAAACATGACATGGCTGTAAATGTGGCACATCAAGGCACCTGAAGTCTTACCAGCTATAGCTAAAAAGCATCAATGTGATACCCTAATATAAAAGTCTAACCTTTACAACTCTAAGGCAAAGAATGGACTTGTTTATAGATAGAACGAGGTTCTCTTAAAGCTTTAGTGATTTATCTACAATATGTAACTCATTCAATGAGAAATATATGACCTTCTGAGTTTTGATATTGTGTCGTTCCCATTCATAGGAAATGGATATTCTCAACATCTCTTAGCTTCATTTTGAAAATAAAAAAATCATAAATTTCCCTAATGAATTTAGAACATGGCTTATTACTAGCATACCATCGAGCAGACCAAGCGATATCGGAACACCTACAAGGAAAACAAATACAAAATCTAACAAATGTTTTTTAATGTATAAGAAAAAAGAAAAGGACATTGATGGCACTAAGACGTTAAATTGCCAAAACACAATGTTATCAACAAAATATATTGTTTTAGATTGTATCTTGTATAATGTGCAATGCATCGAACTTCAAATATTCGATCATTGCACAGGGAACTAAATGATGACACTAAGATGTAAAATAGTTAAAACAACAATGCTATCAACAAAATACATTGTTGACGCATCTTGAGATGAAACCGAACTCAGCACTTTGGGTAAGAACCACGGAGTATGGAATGGGGACACCGAATCGCCTCTTCATGGTGCCATATGCGACAGCGCCATGGAGGTGGAGCCTTCGGGAGAACAATGGAAGGAGCGTTGAGCAGAAGCGGTGTGTCGCGCCTGCAATAACACTCGCTAAGTATCCTCCGTCAGCAGGGTTATTACGAACGTTATTGGTACCAACAAGACACGTGGAGCCTGAGCATAAGGAGAGATAATGCACCGACGCGCCTCCCGTTTATCAATAGAAGGGGGTCTCAATATTTTGGCTCTCTCTCGAACAACGCAAAAGATGGCTCACTCTCTCGCGAGGCACCTTCTTCTTCTTTTCTTCGCTCTCCGCTCCGATTTCCAACGTGTGTTTCCCTTTGGCTAGTTTGGTGTTGCCTTCAGCTCTTTTTGGGCACAATCAACATCTTCACCTCTCCTCATCACCTAAAAGACCCTATTCATCCATTGGTTCTGCACCAAACCAAATTACTGTACTAACAGAGGTTAATTAGCAAGCCAAAATTTTAAATCTCATGTGAGGCTCAATGTTTAAAAAAGCGTTTTTCAGCCTCGAGACTGTCAAGTTTTTTTCGAGGCGAAGCTAAGCTGTGGCGTTCTTATGAATTTCATAAGAAAGTGATAAAAAACAATCATCAAATAACATGAATTCAATAATAAATTATAGTCTAATTGAAATTTTAATAACAACATCACTAATTCTGAATTTATTTTATTTAACAAGATTGACTAATTCTAAAATTTCTTTTCCAGTGAAGAAGTGGATAGTGGAAGTGAAGTTTGAAGTTACCTGAGAACCTGAAGCAACCAACAACAGTCAACAGCAGCAAGCAGATCAGCCAGCCAAAGATCAACGACAACCTTCTTCTGTCGACAGCAAGCAACACTCAACACTCAACAGCAACGTTCTTAGCACGAACAGGTCAGTAAGCCTGCCTCCACCTCCTCCTCCTTCTTCTTCTTCTTCCCCTTCTTCTTCTTCCGTCTTCAACAACAGCAAACAAAAGCCGCCGAAGATCTTCTATGTTCTGTCGACAGTCTACACGTCTAGCAACCTTCTGTTGACAACCTTCTTCCTTCTTCTCCTCTTGTTCTTCTTCAATGTTGTCGCACGAATGGGTTTCTGAAACCTATCCTAATTAAGTTCAGTTTGGGGGTTTTGTTTCAGCCTCCGTCCCGATCTGAAAAATCTGAAATCAACCTCTAACGCTTCGTGATGAGTACGAGTAGACTCGTACGTACGAGTTATAAAATAAAGGGTTTTGTTTAGGGGTGGGCATGGGATGGGACGAGATAGATCCTTGGGACGGGACAAGATATGAGATAAACTTCATTTTGACCTCGTCCCATCCCAAACGGGTTCGGGATGGTATCTGCGTGTTTTAAATTGACCATATAATTTTAATAACTAAAATAGATCTTCAGCAAATTGCATGTTCACACATAACCATATTGAAAATGAAATAATAAACCAAAATGCAATCAACTAAACATAATGTAATCTATGTCATAATAAGCACATGAAGCTATCATTGGAATCTCTCACAGAGTTTAATTTTCATGCATTTTTATCCTTGCAAACGAGATGATACTAGGAACTCATTAAATTGTATTATAGGTTGAGTATCCAAAGTTTTCAATGAAATCGAATGTACCCTAATTAAATATAATTAAACAAATTGGTTTTCAAATATGAGTTGATAGCCTAACAACATTGAGAATTTTAGATGCTAAAATGTTATATGCATCAGAAAATTTGTATGGGAATTCAAATATTGCAATCCTAAAATAAATAAATATTAATAATAAATATTGAAAAATTAGTTCGGGACGGAACGGGATTGACGGGATTGAAAATCTTTATTTCATCCCATCCCATTCTAGATCGGGACGGGACGGGATTGGAATGGAATTATTCAATCCCATTAAGACCCGAAAAAATCGGGACGAGATCGAAACGAAAACGAGATCGCGAAATGGGATGCCCACCCCTAGTTTTGTTTGAGTTTGATAGTTAATTTATAGAGCTTTGCTAGGGGTCGAGAGAGGGAGGGAGTGAGGGAAAGGGGCGAGGTAACCACCATCTGTCTCGGGATGAGAGCATCGGCTTTAAGATGCGTTATGTCGCTCATCTCGAGATGAATGGGTGGCTTCCACCCATCCCTCGCCCCTTTCCCTCGACCCCTAAAATTTTCATAATTTATACGTATTAGAGTTTGGCCTTTCTTTTAAATAAGGAAATTCTAATCGGCGAGGAAACACACGAGGGATGGGGGTTGTCTATTCCTCTCGAAATGCGTGAGTATACACATCTGGAGGGGGATGGAGGATCCCTCACTCGCTGTTTTCCTCGCTAGTTTCTCAACAATTAGAATTCCCCTGTTTTTGACTGAACAGTTAAATTCGCGTCATTAATTAATTCGTAAAAAAAATATTTAGACTATTTTGCCCTTACCTTAGCATGGGGCGTGCTAGAAACCCAAAATCATTTTTTCTCTTTTCTTCACAAACCCTCTCACTTTCTTTCTGTAAACACTCCTCTCACCAGAAAATCATATTCCTCACAATCACATGTGCTAAATCACATGTCCCTATCCCATCCCATCCCATCTTTGAAAAAATGGTATATTTGAGCAAAAGAGCCCGAGACCTAGACTTAAATAGTTTTCAAAACAATAAACAAATTCTAATAGTAATAAAGCAACGAGTGTCATAAATTATAAAATGAGAAATATAAAAGAGAAATAGTGCACTTGTTTTAAAATAAAATATAAAATATAAAAGACAACACTAGTTTTATTCCGGGGGCAAAAGAAAACGGATGGCTCTGATACCAATAGTAGTGAGTCCTAGGTGTCGTTGGTAAACCGTTGATAGTGTTGGTAAGCCGCGTAGAGTGTTGGTCAGCCGTAGAGCCTTTGATCCAGTGTAAGTCGCCATGGTGAGCGCAGAGGGTGATCTAGGTTAGGTGGTCCCACTTAGGTGTTCCAACTGTAGGTGTTCCAGGCACAGTGTTCCTCCCATACCCTAAAGCAATTTAAAACGATGTCTTTGTTTTCAAGGCTTTCCAGAACTTCTAGTTCTAGGTCAGTGAGTTCTTCAACCAAAATGGAAGGTAGAATTCCAGAAGTAGAACATGATTTACAAAACTGATCTATACCGGTAATTCCCCAAAAAGAAATTTATAAAATTACCCAATCAATCTTTTATCCAAAAACTGAAGATTTAATCAGTATTGTTGAACAAACAGTACCGATCAATAAGTCTTTAGATTCAAAACAGTTTTTATCCTTTCAAACAATCAATTCCTTAATTAAGGAAAAATATAAATATATTCACTTAGGTTTAATTCAAGTAGCCCTAAAACCTTTAACCAGGTTAGGACTAGATACCTGTGCTTTAGTTGCTCTTCGTGACTGTACGCACAACAAGTTCAGTGATTCTCTGCTTGGAATTGCAGAGTCTTCACTCTCATTGGGTCCAGTTTGTTTCAACTGTTACCCCAATTTCTCAGTGTTTCTTTGTGATCCAAACATCTTAGAGACTCTAACTCTCAATATTCAAACCAGTGGTTTTGATATGGCTGAAGGTTCTGAACCTTTAGCACTCATCTATAAAATCACTTACAGAGCTATGAAGACACAGCTCAGTCCTCGAGCTCTTCATACAAATGAAAAAGGACACACAATCCTTTTTGAAATCAATGACCAGAAGACCAATGTTATTGTACCCAGAACAATACAATGGGATCAGGTCACTCTTCCAGGAACCTGGATCATTGAAGGAGCCTTTATCCCTAAGAGTCTTCCTCCAAGTCAAATTGATAGGATCCTGTCTCGCCCAGATGGGACAGTAGAATTAAGGTTCAGTGACCTCAAAATCACTAATCTTGATCCTTTAAAATTCCAATCAGGACGTAGATCTGAATCTTCATCATTCAGGACTGCTCCTACTCAATTACCAGCAAGGGTTCCAACTCCAGAAACTCTTCCTGATCTCAATCTAATGAATATTAGGACAAATCCTAATTTTCCTCAAATTCCACAACCAATCTATAATCCTCCAGAACAAGTTTCTTCTGAACCACCAGAAGATAACCAATCTCCAACTCAATCAGAAATGGAATTTCTGCCAAGAATTCAATGTTTGTCTACACCCTTTGTGTTAGATAAAGAACACATCAAACAAGACTTTATGTCTCCAGAAAATAAAGAAAGAATAACTAAGTTTCAGTCACAAACATCTGAATCAGAAAGACTTGAACTTAGTAAGAAATTTTATGAATGTTGCGAAACATTAAAAACAAATTTACCATTTTTAGATTGGTATTTCAATGTGCATGTTCCCCAGGTTCATGTTTTAAATGTTACACCCAAAGTCTGGAAAACTCCAGAAGACAAAACATTTAAGGCAGTCTTGCTTCCCTTAGCAAATTTAGAATTTTCAGTTTCTGATCAACCTTACTTGGCTTCTCCATTCCAATCCAGTACGAATGAAAGCCATGGTGTTAATAAACTTATTCAACAGAATAATTATACTAACCTTTTGTTATCAGAATTAGGAGACAAATTAGTCAAAGACCAGCTTGTGACTAATGAATTAAAAAAGAAACAATATGAAGAAAAACAGAGTAAATTTCAGGAACAAAAGAAAGCAAATGTCTTCTTTCAAATCCCTGAACCACTTACTCAAAACACTTTATCTTCTTCAAGTAATAATTCGTTATTAAAGGAAATTGATGCCAAATTAGAAGCATTAAAATTGGATTCTAGACTTAAAATCAATACCTTATCAAATCCTTATAACACAGATCAGGATTCTGATATAAGTGCTGATTTTGATCCAATGTCTGAATTGGATAGACTTAATTATATCCCTTATCAGGCAAATCCAATAAGGCATTCTAAACCTGCATTTAAAATTCCAAAATGGCGAAACCCAATGCCAACATCTAGAAATTTCTATCCCAGACCATCTTTTCCTGATATGCAATATGAAGAACGAAATCTTCAGACTTTTGGTTCTTTCTCAGCTAAAGAACTTTGTATCTGGAATATTGATGGAATTTCTGAAGATGCCATTCTTGAATTAACTCAAGAAATGGTTATGATGGCATCAACCCATCGATCTGAAAATAAAGATGACAACACTATTGCTACTGCAATAATTGCTGGATTTTCAAGTCTGTTGAAAGGCTGGTGGGATAATTATCTCAGTACAGCTGAAAAGCATGAAATCATGTTTGCAGTTAAACTTGGTCCTGATGGACTCCTAATGAAAACAGATCAAGGTCATATAATCCCTGACTGTCTGCCTACTTTGATTCAAAGTATTTTTAGACATTTCATAGGAAATCCTAATGAATATCAAGGTAAAGCTAAAGATTTGCTTATGACTCATAAGTGTCCAACTCTTAGTCATTTTAGGTGGTATAAAGACCTATTTATGAAAAGAGTTATGCTTCAAAGTGATGCAGCAAATCCTTTCTGGAAACGCAAATTCATTTCAGGACTTCCTAAAATCTTTGCTGAAACTGTTCGTGGAAAACTCCAAGAACAATTCAATGGTGATATTCAATATGACCAATTAACATTTGGTGATTTAATTGCCTTCACCAACAAATGTGCTCTGCAAATTTGCAATGATCTTAGGTTGAAACGACAACTTAAGAAGCAACATATTAATGGACCTAAATAATTAGGTGATTTTTGCCAACAATATGGGTTTGAAGAATTTCGAGCCCCTGGCCATTTAACTTCAAAACAAAAATACAGGTCTCATCCTGCTAGGCAATTTAAATCAAAAAAGCCTTATGGCCCAAAGCCTGCTAAACATATTGAAAAATACTATAGCAAGCCCAAACATCATGGGACTCATAAGCCCAAGCCTTATAATAAGAAATCCAATTCAAAGCCCGTATGCTTTAAATGTGGACAGCCAGGCCATTATGCAAAGAATTGCAGAACGGCCCAAAAGGTCCAAGCCTTGGACATTCCAGACCCAATGAAACATATGTTTCTTCAAACATTAATTAACTCAGAAGGTGAATCCTCTGATGATGAGTTTCAAATAGGAAACCTCAATTACTCATCAGACTCTTCTACTTCTTCTGATCAATCGGACAACTGTGCAGCAGGAGCTTGCCATTGTCAACACTCAAAACCAAAAATCAATATGTTATCCAACTCTAAACAATCTCAAATATTGTTAGATTTTGTGGATAAAATTGATGATCCAAATTTGAAGACTGAATATCTTCAGCACATTAAACAATCAATATCTCAACCAAAACCCACTCCAGATGTAATCACTCCCTTTTATGATCACAAGGAAATCATTAATCGATTTCACCAATCAAGATTAACTTATTCTCCAGTCAGTTTATCTGACTTACAGTATGAAGTTAATAACATTAAAAAAAAGATCAATCTCTTAAAACAAAATCAAAATTTGGTTAACCTCCAAATTCAAACACTTCAAGATAATCAATATCAACCCTTTTCAGACAAAGAAGAAGAAGCAGAGCCCTCTTCTTCCAAACAAAAAGAATCTGAATTTTTAAATAACCTCAATCAAAAACAAATTATTCCACACTTTGTTACCATTCAAAAATGGTTTGTGGCGATTGATTTGTTTATTCAAAGTCAAACTCTCATATCAGTCATTGCCTTAATTGACTCTGGAGCTGATATGAATTGCATCAAAGAAGGAATTGTTCCTTCTCAATATTTCAAGAAAACAACCCAAAAATTGTACACCACTGACAATTATAGGCTTGAAATATTTCATAAGTTACCAAATGCCCATATCTGTAAGGATAAAATTTGCATTAAGCAACATTTTCTTCTTGTCAGAAATATGGAACAAACAATGATATTGGGAACACCCTTTATCAATTCAATTTCCTCGTTTTCTGTGTCTAAACAAGGAATTCAAACTTCCTATTTAGAAACAAAACTTGAATTTCCATTTTTGTTTAAACCAGAAATTTATGAACTTAATCAAGTTACAAAGAAAGCTTTTTTAAATCGTTTAACTTGTAAACAACAACAATTAAACTTTTTAAAACAAGAAATTGAATACAAAAGAATTGCAGATCAGATCCTTGATCCAATAATTCAATCTCAAATCATGCAATATCAAAAACATCTACAAGAGGAACTTTGTTCCAATCTCCCAAATGCATTTTGGCATCGATCCCAGCATGTGGTTCATCTCCCTTATGAACCAGGATTTGATGAAAGAAAGATTCCTACCAAAGCTCGTCCAATTCAAATGAATCTTGAGCTTATGGAATATTGTAAGAAAGAAATTAAAGATTTAATTGACAAACACCTCATTAGGCCATCTAAGTCGCCTTGGAGTTGTGCAGCTTTCTATGTCAGAAAGGCGGCAGAACTTGAAAGAGGTAGTCCTCGTTTAGTCATCAATTATAAACCTCTAAATTAGGTTCTTCGATGGATAAGATATCCAATTCCTCATCAAAGAGATCTTCTGAAAAGATTACACAATGCTTGTGTATTTTCTAAGTTCGATCTCAAATCAGGATTCTGGCAAATCCAGATTCACCCCAAAGATAGGTATAAAACTGCCTTCAATGTCCCCTTTGGACATTACGAATGGAATGTAATGCCCTTTGGTCTCAAAAATGCTCCTAGTGAGTTCCAGAATATCATGATATTCTATCCCATTTTTCCCAATTCACCATTGTATATATAGATGATATACTGGTGTTCTCTGAATCAATTCCAGCTCACTGGAAACACTTATATCAATTTGAAAATTGTATAAAAAAGAATGGATTGGTTTTATCTCCTACCAAAATCAATTTGTTTCAAACAAATGTTAGATTTTTAGGTCACAAAATCTTCAATGGAATGGTTACACCCATTTCCAGAACAATTGAATTTGCAGATAAATTTCCTGATGAAATTCGGGATAAAACCCAATTACAAAGATTCCTTGGATCTTTAAATTATGTTGCAGATTTTTACAAAGGCCTCCGAGTTTTACTTAAGCCCTTATACAGTCGTCTTAAGAAAAACCCAAGCCCATGGACTGAAGCCCATTCGCAAATAGTCCGTCAAGTCAAAGCCCAAGTCAAGAGTCTTCCCTGTTTAAGAATTTCAGATCCCAATGCCTTTAAGATCGTAGAGACTGATGCGTCTAATCTTGGGTATGGTGGTATCCTCAAACAGCGTCTTCCAGACTCTTCTACTGTAAAATTAGTCTGATACCATTCTGGTATTTGGAATTCTACACAGATGAATTACTCTACTGTTAAAAAAGAAGTTTTAGCAATTGTTTTGTGCATCATGAAATTTCAAGATGATTTAACAAATCAAAATTTTTTATTACAAGTTGATTGTCAATCTGCAAAAGACATTTTAACCAAATATGCACTCAATCTTGTTTCCAAACAGATTTTCGCCAGATGGCAAGATTTGATTTCAGCTTTCGATTTCGAAATCAAATATATAAAGGGAGCAGATAATCACTTGCAGACTTCCTCTCTCGTGAGTTCCTTCAAAAATGAGTTCTCAAAACTCATCCCCAAAGCAGGTTAATCCTGCTAAACCTCAAACCAAAGCCAGCTATGCTAAGAAGCCTTCTGCTTCTCAGCCTCCGGCCCCTTTTTCTTATGCCCTCCAATTGTCTCAAAGGTTCACCCCTTTAGGACAAGTTACAGAGTCCAGTTCGTCCATGACGAGCTTCCCAAAGCCTAGTCAGGCACCCCTTTCTTATGTCAATAAAACATATCTCGACTATATCTGTATGGTCGAACCATGTTTTCATGCTTTGATACCAGATCCTCAAAGCATTGCTAGAAATCTGTTCGCTTCAGACCAACAATTTGAAGAAGCAGATATCTTAAAAACTATAGAATTCTATGAATTCATCCTTGTTGATTCTGATTCAATTGCAGTCACCCACCATTATGATGACTCCAATTCCAGAATCACCTTCTCCAAATGTCAGATCTTCAAGATCTTGACTGAAGCAGATTGGGGACAACTTACCCGATATCACAAGAAGTTATCCCATAACTATTCTCCTCCATCTTACAATTATATTGATTATAAAAATGCATGGTTAAGAGCATTTGTAGTCAATTCTCAGCAAAGTGGCCATTCATGGTTCTTCCTGTTTTGCAAGAAATTCAATCAAAAAACTCTTCCTTTCTGGTTCCAACATATTTGGTGGAGTTTCTTTGGTCCAGTTCTTGATATTCTTCCTCCTCCTGTCAAAGAAGGATGGAATATTTTCAAAGATAAATACCAGCCTCCTATACCTGTCAATGATCAGGTTTTATCAGTCTGGTTTTTTATCCGATTCAATCTAGCTTGGATAATGTGTTGGGATTATGTATGTTCCCATCTCGACTCTTTTCTAAGCTTATCAAAATCCAAACCTCAATGGTTTTGACGCCGTACCAAAGTCAAATGGTGGCAACGCTTTGATCATTCAAAGGTTACCAAGGAAGGCGTTCTTGCCTTCTTCTCCAAAAAAGAGGTGTCTTCTACACCACCGCAGTCACCACTGCAAATTGGCATTCCGCCAGAATCTCCCTCCAGTGCCAAGCTTCTGAAACAACAAATCATGAAGAACATTATGGCTAAACCTACCAGAGCCCAACTTATGGAGACCCTGTCTCAGATCTATTCAGATGAAGCAGATGAAGAAGAAGATCCAACAGTGGATCTCAATGAAGATGATTGTTACAACATCTTCGATCCTAGAGATTTGTAATGGACCCACGTCCATTATCATCAAAGGCAGTATCTGCCAGCTCCAGAAAACAACAAAAGTGCTTTCGGCCACATTCTACAGACAGCCCGACAGCATCATCCTTTATTTTGACAAAAGCATCCATGTGAAGCTACAGTTCAAAGCATGCAGCAACAGTCGAAGCATCTTCAACAGTACCTGCCGACAGTCAAAAGGTGAACAGTCGAAGCATGATTCAACAGTTCTCCTCCACTCACACAAAGGACAAGCATCCAGCTCATCCTCCACTCAATGAAGAGCCTTATCTCTTCTCTCTTCTTATCTCTTCTAGTCTATAAATAAATCACAAGTCTTTTGCGAAAGACTCAGACTCTCTTAGAACCCCATTTCTTGATTGTATCCCTTAGTACTTATCTTGTAATCCTTCGTCTCCACTTCTATCCTTGTACATTCTTCACCTGTAAGTCTCCTCTGTACTATCTTATTTTCAGTTTATTTTAATATATAAGCATCTTTTCTTATATATACTTATCTGTTTTCTTCTCTTCACAAAAACTATTCTTAAAAGAACGTATTGGACTTGGTTGAACTACTGAAACCACCGTAAGACGTGGGTAATGCGTTCTCTTGGACAATACAAAGAATAGATCTTTAAATCTATGTCTCTTTTCATTGTGGTATTATGCATGTGGTGTTCTATTATGTGGATTCTGTTTATCTGTATCTCTCCCTTATTCCATTTTTTGCTTGATCTTATTGACTGAGCCTTTGGTCCTGAGAAATCTATTGGTATCAAAGCCATCCGTTTTCTTTTGTCCCCGGGAATGGTAGTGAGTCCTAGGTGTCGTTGGTAAACCATTGATAGCGTTGGTAAGCCGCGTAGAGTGTTGGTCAGCCGTAGAGCCTTAGATCCAGTGTAAGTCGCCATGGTGAGTGCAGAGGGTGATCTAGGTTAGGTGGTCCCACTTAGGTGTTCCAACTGTAGGTGTTCCAGGCACAGTGTTCCTCCCATGCCCTAAAGAAATTTAAAACGATGTCTTTGTTTTCAAGGCTTTCCAGAACTTCTAGTTCTAGGTCAATGAGTTCTTCAACCAAAATGGAAGGTAGAATTCCAGAAGTAGAACAAGATTTGCAAAACTGGTCTATACCAGTAATTCATCAAAAATAAATTTATAAAATTACCCAATCAATCTTTTCTCCAAAAACTGAAGATTTAATCAGTATTGTTGAACAAACAGTACCGATCAATAAGTCTTTAGATTCAAAACAGCTTTTATCATTTCAAACAATCAATTCCTTAATTAAGGAAAAATATAAATATATTCACTTAGGTTTAATTCAAGTAGCCCTAAAACCTTTAACCAGGTTAGGACTAGATACCTGTGCTTTAGTTGCTCTTCGTGACTGTACGCACAACAAGTTCAGTGATTCTCTGCTTGGAATTGCAGAGTCTTCACTCTCAATGGGTTCAGTTTATTTCAACTGTTACCCCAATTTCTCAGTGTCTCTTTGTGATCCAAATATCTTAGAGACTTTAACTCTCAATATTCAAACCAGTGGTTTTGATATGGCTGCAGGTTCTGAACCTCTCGCACTCATCTATAAAATCACTTACAGTGCTATGAAGACACAGCTCAGTCCTCGAGCTCTTCATACAGATGAAAAAGGACACACAATCCTTTTTGAAATCAATGACCAGAGGACCAATGTTATTGTACCCAGAACAATACAATGGGATCAGGTCACTCTTCCAGAAACTTGGATCATTGAAGGAGCCTCAATTCCTAAGAGTCTTCCTCCAAGTCAAATTGATAGGATCCTGTCTCGCCCAGATGGGACAGTAGAATTAAGGTTCGGTGACCTCAGAATCACTAATCTTGATCCTTCAAAATTCCAATCAGGACGTAGATCTGAATCTTCATCATTCAGGACTGCTCCTACTCAATTACCATCAAGGGTTTCAACTCCAGAAACTCTTCCTCATCTCAATCTAATGAATATTAGGACAAATCCTAATTTTCCTCAAATTCCACAACCAATCTATAATCCTCCAGAACAAGTTTCTTCTGAACCACCAGAAGATAACCAATCTCCAACTCAATCAGAAATGGAATTTCTGCCAAGAATTCAATGTTTGTCTACACCCTTTGTGTTAGATAAAGAACACATCAAACGAGACTTTATGTCTCCAGAAAATAAAGAAAGAAGAACTAAGTTTCAGTCACAAACATCTGAATCAGAAAGACTTGAACTTAGTAAGAAATTTTATGAATGTTGCGAAACATTAAAAACAAATTTACCATTTTTAGATTGGTATTTCAATGTGCATGTTCCCCAGGTTCATGTTTTAAATGTTACACCCAAAGTCTGGAAAACTCCAGAAGACAAAACATTTAAGGCAGTCTTGCCTCCCTTAGCAAATTTAGAATTTTCAGTTTCTGATCAACCTTACTTTGCTTCTCCATTCCAATCCAGTACGAATGAAAGCCATGATGTTAGTAAACTTATTCAACAGAATAATTATACTAACTTTTTGTTATCAAAATTAGGAGACAAATTAGTCCGAGACCAGCTTGTGACTAATGAATTAAAAAAGAAACAATCTGAAGAAAAACAGAGTAAATTTCAGGAACAAAAGAAAGCAAATGTCTTCTTTCAAATCCCTGAACCACTTACTCAAAACACTTTTTCTTCTTCAAGTAATAATTCGTTATTAAAGGAAATTGATGCCAAATTAGAAGCATTAAAATTGGATTCTAGACTTAAAATCAATACCTTATCAAATCCTTATAACACAGATCAGGATTCTGATATAAGTGCTGATTTTGATCAAATGTCTGAATTGGATAGACTTAATTATATCCCTTATCAGGCAAATTCAATAAGGCATTCTAAACCTGCATCTAAAATTCCAAAATGGCGAAACCCAATGCCAACATCTAGAAATTTCTATCCCAGACCATCTTTTCCTGATATGCAATATGAAGAACGAAATCTTCAGACTTTTGGTTCTTTATCAGCTAAAGAACTTTATATCTGGAATATTGATGGAATTTCTGAAGATGCCATTCTTGAATTAACTCAAGAAATGGTTATGATGGCATCAACCCATCGATCTGAAAATAAAGATGACAACACTATTGCTACTGCAATAATTGCTGGATTTTCAGGTCAGTTGAAAGGCTGGTGGGATAATTATCTCAGTACAGCTGAAAAGCATGAAATCATGTTTGCAGTTAAACTTGGTCCTGATGGACTCCCAATGAAAACAGACCAAGGTCATATAATCCCTGACTGTGTGCCTACTTTGATTCAAAGTATTCTTAGACATTTCATAGGAAATCCTAATGAATATCAAGGTAAAGCTAAAGATTTGCTTATGACTCATAAGTGTCCAACTCTTAGTCATTTTAGGTGGTATAAAGACTTATTTATGAAAAGAGTTATGCTTCAAAGTGATGCTGCAAATCCTTTCTGGAAACGCAAATTCATTTCAGGACTTCCTGAAATCTTTGCTGAAACTGTTCGTGGAAAACTCCAAGAACAATTCAATGGTGATAATCAATATGACCAATTAACATTTGGTGATTTAATTGCCTTCACCAACAAATGTGCTCTGCAAATTTGCAATGATCTTAGGTTGAAACGACAACTTAAGAAGCAACATATTAATGGACCTAAAGAATTAGGTGATTTTTGCCAACAATATGGGTTTGAAGAATTTCGAGCCCCTGGCCATTTAACTTCAAAACAAAAATACAGGTCTCATCCTGCTAGGCAATTTAAATCAAAAAAGCCTTATGGCCCAAAGCCTGCTAAACATATTGAAAAATACTATAGCAAGCCCAAACATCATGGGACTCATAAGCCCAAGCCTTATAATAAGAAGTCCAATTCAAAGCCCGTATGCTTTAAATGTGGACAGCCAGGCCATTATGCAAAGAATTGCAGAACGGCTCAAAAGGTCCAAGCTTTGGACATTCCAGACCCAATGAAACATATGTTTCTTCAGACACTAATTAACTCAGAAGGTGAATCCTCTGATGATGAGTTTCAAATAGGAAACCTCAATTACTCATCAGACTCTTCCACTTCTTCTGATCAATCAGACAATTGTGCAGCAGGAGCTTGCCATTGTCAAAACACTAAATCAAAAATCAATATGTTATCCAACTCTAAACAATTTCAAATATTGTTAGATTTTGTGGATAAAATTGATGATCCAAACTTGAAGACTGAATATATTCAGTACATTAAACAATCAATATCTCAACCAAAACCCACTCCAGATGTGATCACTCCCTTTTATGATCACAAGGAAATCATTAATCGACTTCACCAATCAAGATTAACTTCTTCTCCAGTCAGTTTATCTGACTTACACTATGAAGTTAATAACATTAAAAAAGAGATCAATCTCTTAAAACAAAATCAAAATTTGGTTAACCTCCAAATTCAAACACTTCAAGATAATCAATATCAACCCTTTTCAGACAAAGAAGAAGAAGCAGAGCCCTCTTCTTCCAAACAAAAAGAATCTGAATTTTTAAATAACCTCAATCAAAAACAAATTATTCCACACTCTGTTACCATCCAAAAATGGTTTGTGGCGATTGATTTGTTTATTCAAGGTCAAATTCTCATATCAGTCATTGCCTTAATTGACTCTGGAGCTGATATGAATTGCATCAAAGAAGGAATTGTTCCTTCTCAATATTTCAAGAAAACAACCCAGAAATTGTACACCACTGACAATTATAGGCTTGAAATATTTCATAAGTTACCAAATGCCCATATCTGTAAGGATAAAATTTGCATTAAGCAACATTTTCTTCTTGTCAGAAATATGGAACAAACAATGATATTGGGAACACCCTTTATCAATTCAATTTCCCCGTTTTCTGTGTCTAAACAAAGAATTCAAACTTCCTATTTAGGAACAAAACTTGAATTTCCATTTTTGTTTAAACCAGAAATTTATGAACTTAATCAAGTTACAAATAAAGCATTTTTAAATCGTTTTATTTGTAAACAACAACAATTAAACTTTTTAAAACAAGAAATTGAATACAAAAGAATTGCTGATCAAATACTTGATCCTAAGATTCAATCCCAAAGATATGTATAAAACTGCATTCAATGTACCATTTGGCCATTACGAATGGAATGTAATGCATTTTGGTCTCAAAAATGCTCCTAGTGAGTTCCAGAATATCATGAATGATATTCTTTCTCCATTTTCCCAATTCACCATTGTATATATAGATGATATACTGGTGTTCTCTGAATCAATTCCAGCTCACTGGAAACACTTATATCAATTTGAAAATTGTATAAAAAAGAATGGATTGGTTTTATCTCCTACCAAAATCAATTTGTTTCAAACAAATGTTAGATTTTTAGGTCACAAAATCTTCAATGGAATGGTTACACCCATTTTCAGAACAATTGAATTTGCAGATAAATTTCTTGATGAAATTCGGGATAAAACCCAATTACAAAGATTCCTTGGATCTTTAAATTATGTTGCAGATTTTTACAAAGGCCTCCGAGTTTTACTTAAGCCCTTATACAGTCGTCTTAAGAAAAACCCAAGCCCATGGACTGAAGCCCATTCGCAAATAGTCCGTCAAGTCAAAGCCCAAGTCAAGAGTCTTCCATGTTTAGGAATTTCAGATCCCAATGCCTTTAAGATCGTAGAGACTGATGCGTCTAATCTTGGGTATGGTGGTATCCTCAAACAGCGTCTTCCAGACTCTTCTACTGTCCAATTAGTCCGATACCATTCTGGTATTTGGAATTCTACACAGATGAATTACTCTACTGTTAAAAAAGAAGTTTTAGCAATTGTTTTGTGCATCATGAAATTTCAAGATGATTTAACAAATCAAAATTTTTTATTACAAGTTGATTGTCAATCTGCAAAAGACATTTTAACCAAAGATGTACTCAATCTTGTTTCCAAACCGATTTTCGCCAGATGGCAAGGTTTGATTTCAGCTTTCGATTTCGAAATCAAATATATAAAGGGAGCAGATAATCACTTGCAGACTTCCTCTCTCGTGAGTTCTTTCAGAAATGAGTTCTCAAAACTCATCCCCAAAGCAGATTAATCCTGCTAAACCTCAAACCAAAGCCAGCTATGCTAAGAAGCCTTCTGCTTCTCAGCCTCCGGCCCCTCTTTCTTATGCTCTCCAATTGTCTCAAAGGTTCACCCCTTTAGGACAAGTTACAGAGTCCAGTTCGTCCATGACGAGCTTCCCAAAGCCTAGTCAAGCACCCCTTTCTTATGTCAACAAAACATATCTCGACTACATCTGTATGGTCGAACCATGTTTTCATGCTTTGATACCAGATCCTCAAAGCATTGCTAGAAATCTGTTCTCTTCAGACCAACAGTTTGAAGAAGCAGATATTTTAAAAACCAGAGTATTCTATGAATTCATCCTTGTTGATTCTGATTCAATTGCAGTCACTCACCATTATGATGATTCCAATTCCAGAATCACTTTCTCCAAATGTCAGATCTTCAAAATTCTGATTGAAGCAGATTGGGGACAACTTCCCCGATATCACAAGAAGTTATCTCAGAACTATTCCCCTCCATCTTACAATTATATTGATTATAAAAACGCATGGCTCAGAGCGTTTTTAGTCAATTATCAACAAAGTGGCCATTCATGGTTCTTCCTGTTTTGCAAGAAATTCAATAAAAAAAACTCTTCATTTTTGGTTCCAACATATTTGGTGGAGCTTTTTTGGTCCAGTTCTCGATATTCTTCCTCCTACTGTCAAAGAAGGATGGAACATTTTCAAAGATAAGTACCAGCCTCCTACACCTGTCAATGACCAGGTTTTATCAATCTGGTTTTTTATCATATTCAATCTAGCTTGGATAATGTGTTGGGATTATGTATGTTCCCATCTTGACTCTTCTCTAAGCTTATCAAAATCCAAACCTCAATGGTTTTGCCGCCGTACCAAAGTTAAATGGTGGCAACGCTTTGATCATTCAAAGGTTACCAAGGAAGGCGTCCTTGCCTTCTTCTCCAAAAAAGAGGTGTCTTCTACACCGTCACAGTTACCTCAAATTGGCCTTTCGCCAGAATCTCCCTCCAGTGTCAAGCTTCTAAAACAACAGATTTTGAAGCAAATTATGACCAAGCCAACCAGAGCTCAGCTCATGGAAACTCTATCATAGATTTGTTCCGATGAAGCTGAGGAAGAAGAAGAAGATCCAACAGTGGATCTCAATGAAGATGATTGTTTCAACATCTTCGACCCTCGAGATTTGTAGAATGGACCCAAGTCCATTATTACCAAAGGCAGCATCTGCCAGCTCTATGTTCAAACAAAAGTGCTTTCGGCCACAGTCTCCAGACAGCCCGACAGCATTATCATTTCTTTTCCCAAAAGGCATCCATGTGAAGCTACAGTTCCAAAGCATGCAGCTACAGTTGAAGCATCTTCCACAGTATCTGCCGACAGTCAAAAGGTGAATAGTTGAAGCATGATTCAACAGTTCTCCTCCACTCACACAAAGGACAAGCATCCAGCTCATCCTCCACTAAATGAAGAGCCTTATCTCTTCTCTCTTCTTATTTCTTCTAGTCTATAAATAAATCATAAGTCTTCTGCGAAAGACTCAGACGCTCTTAGAACGCCATCTCTTGATTGTATCCCTTAGTACTTATCTTGTAATCCTTCTTCTCCACTTCTATCCTTGTACATTCTTCATCTGTAAGTCTCTTCTGTACTATCTTATTTTCAGTTTATTTTAATATATAAGCATCTTTTCTTATATATACTTCTCTGCTTTCTTCTCTTCACAAAAACTATTCTTAAAAGAACGTATTGGACTTGGTTGAACTACTGAAACCACCGTAAGACGTGGGTAATGCGTTATCTTGGACAATACAAAAAATAGATCTTTAAATCTATGTCTCTTTTTATTGTTGTATTATGCATGTGGTGTTTTATTATGTGGATTATATTTATCTGTATCTCTCCCTTATTCCATTTTTTGCTTGATCTTATTGACTGAGCCTTTGGTCCTGAGAAATCTATTGGTATCAGAGTTCAAAACAATAAACAAAGAGCAATGCTAGGGAGCACTGGTGTTTTGCCTGGTATCTCGCCTGGCGGGTGTCAAGCACGTGCCACTTCATGGGCATCAAAAGAGCAAAAAAAAAAAAAATCTACAACACCCCGACCAACGTACCACGTGTTGATGTTGTTGATAGGACCTCTTGACTCTACGCATCTCTCTGCCCTGACCTCACTGTTGCTTTGAGTGCCCAAACTCTCCTCTTCCCTTTGTCTTCTCTTCTCTTTCTTTATTACCTTCTCCATCCATCTGCTTCACCTTCTTCATTTTGTTCTCTCTTTCACTTCTTCAATGAATGAAGCAAAACCACTGTTTTTGCTTTGCTTTGCTTGAGCTCAAATCTTAAAACCCCATCTTCTCAGTCCCTGTTTAGCGAAAAGGGTTTTTGATGGATTCATCTGCCAACCCTTTCTTCAACAAGAAGTTTCTCTCAATCATGGTTTGGGGTTGTCGAGCTCTGTGAGCTCCACATTCGAATATTTTCTCTTATTTGAAGCTTCTTCACATCCTGAAATTTGAACTACAACTTCAGCAGCTCCTCCTCCACCACCACCACCATTTCCTCTTCATCCATTCCTTGTGTTCTTGATTGAGAGAAACTTCTTGTTGAAGACCAAGGTATTGTACTTCGTCTACGGGTTGAAGAACAGTGTGCAGGTGTTCATTTGGTTGGGTTTGGTTCTTCTATCATGGGCTTTATTGATCAATAGGGGCGTTAAGAGGTCGCGGAAAGCTACTAAGGTCTTAAATGGTGTTAACAGTGTGCATGTGTTCATTTCGTTTTTTATTCAGCAGTCATATGGTTGGTTAAGACTTTGTTGATGAAGCTATTAGCGGCTTCTTTATTTTCCAAGACCAACCACGTGACTGACACCTTGCGGGAGCACATGCTTGGCACCATCTAGGCGAGATGCCAGGCAACTTTCCAGTGCAATTTAGAATTGTTGATAAACAATTCTAATACTAATAAGGTAACGAGTGTCATAACTTATAAAATGAGAAATATAAAAGAGAAAGAGTGCACTTGTTTTAAAATAAAATATAAAATATAAAATATAAAATATAAAAGACAACACTAATTTTATTTCCCCATCGAATATAAAATACCATTTCTCCCAAACCCACAGAAACCCTCTTCGTCTTCTTCACATCTCTCTGACTCCGAGTTGGGTTTCTTTCTGTGCTCGTTCAACCAAAGCCATGCCTTCGACCACCGAAGAAAATTCACCAAAACCACCCCAAACCCCGAACAAAGAAGCCGAACCCGAACCCGAAACCGAAGGAGGATCGTCCGCCACTCTCAGCAAGAAAGCCGCCAAGAAGGAGGCGATGAAGCAAGAAAAGCTCAAGCGTCAACAAGAAGCCGCCGCCGCTGCAGCTTCAGCAGCAGCCTCTGCCGCACAGCCAGATCCACTCGCGGCGAACTACGGCGAAGTGGAGCTCATCGAGCTGCAATCCAAGGCTGTCACTGACCGGAAGTGGACGGACATCGGTGTTCTTGGTGAGGGGTTGAAGGACAACGAGGTTCTGATTCGCGGGCGGGTTCAGACCACCCGACCCGTCAGTAAAAATATCGCCTTTTTGGTGCTTAGAGAAAAGGGGTTTACGGTGCAGTGTGTTTTGACTGTTGCTGAAGGACTGGTTAGCAAGCAGATGGTAAAGTTCGCTTCCAGTTTGAATAGAGAATCGATTGTCGATGTTCATGGCCTCGTTTCTGTGCCCAATGAACCCATCAAGGGAGCTTCCCAGCAGGTATGGTTTTTTTTTTGTATGTGTTATTGTATGTTTTTTTGGTTATTGGGTTAGTTTTGATGCTTAGTTGTATTGTTTTACTATGAATTGATTGTTATACTATTGTCTTGGCGAGTCTCTTTAACAAGAAATTAAAAGGGTCTAAAGCAAACACTTTCCAACATCTCTAGGTAGAGAATTACCTCTAGTTAAAGCCTTAAAGGTACCTCTTAAAACACCCCCATAATCATTTTACCAAAAGGAGTGTCAGCTTGAGTGAAGTTTAAGGCAATATTTCCGAAGTTATTTCTCTCGGGTTAATAGGTGATACAACATTAGTTCTAGTTGAGCATTTAGGCTATATGTCAGATCTGTAGGTGATTGAACTTAAACACACAGAGGAATTGAAGAAAAACTAAATTGGAATTGAAGGATTACAAAGCTTCTAATGGTTTTCTGACCAAAATACCTATTTCATTCTCATACAAATCATGCCTCCCCTCTCTGTTTTATATCTACAGTAGAAACTGAATTACAAATAATAGCCATCAGATGCCTAACACATGTTCTAATCTTAACAACCTAACTAACCAATCTCTCTTATTTACTAAAATGACCTTGTTTTGAATTCAAACTATTTAGAACGGGCGCCAACTATTCGCGCCTAAACTTCTCGCCAGAAAACTCTGCATCTTTTCTCCATTATTTAGGTACGATCATGACAATACCGCCTATCAACCACCACTAGTATGACTACCACCACTAGTATGACTGTAAAAACCAAGAGAAGGAGGGAGGCCTTTAATGAAGTCCATGGCAATGTGTTGCCATGCGTGGTCTAGGATGGGAAGGGATTGAAGGAATCCACCATAAGCTCCCTAAACCCCTTTTATTTCTTTGACACGCATCACATTCAGAGATGAGAGTAATGATATTGCTCTTCATTGTAGACCAATAGAAATATTGCTTACCCTTTCATGTGAAGCTGTGAATAACTGAGTGATGGAGTTCTTTTGAGATGAGTAGCCAGAGTGGTCCTTGTTTTCCTACATAGATTACGTTTCTCCACTTGAGTAGACCCTGATGTAGAAAGTAAGGAGGACAAGCATATTTGTCTATGCTTAACTTCTATATCAGAGTCTGAATGTCTTCATCTTCTTCATAGCTTTTGAGTACTTCGAGTATCCATTGAGGAGTAATACTAGTAATAACTATAAACTCCTCGGTATGTGTAGCATCTTATGAAGTTACAACCTGTGTTTCATTAGTGTGCTCCATACACCTTGACAGTGTTGTTCTCTACCCTTTTTTTGTATAAAATTTCATAGTCAAAACCAAGTAATTTTGATAACCATCTTTGTTGTACCATGGTGGTGACCTTCTGTGACAGGAAGTAGTATTTTTTACTCTGATGGTAATTTTGAACCAAGGAGGTAGGATCTCCATTTGTGGACAACTATGACTATGGCCAACTACTTTTCTCATAGGTTGACAGGGTTTGATTTTTTGGTCCTAGAGCTTTGCTAAAGTAGGCAATGGGTTTTCCTTGTCGGGACAACACTGCTCCCACCCCTTTTGAACTAACATCTGTCTCTAGGGTGAATGGTATACTGAAATTAGGTAATCCAAGTACATGAGCCTTACACATGGCTTCCTTGAGTTGTTGGAAGGATCTTGTAGCTTGTAAGGTCCAGTGAAAAGAGTTTTTCTTGAGTAGTTCAGTCAAGGGCTGAACAATTAGTCCATAATTTTGGATGAATTTTTTGTAGTAGCCAGTAAGTCCTAGGAATCCCCTGAGTTGTTTGACGTTGTTTGGAGTAGGCCAAGAACTTATGGCTTTTATTTTTGAAGGGTCAACCTCTACTCCATTAAGGCCTATGATGTGTCATAGGTATTCTAACTTTTGTTGGATGAAAGAGAAGATAACTTAACAAATAAGGAATGTTGTCTTAGTGTAGCCTACAGTCAGTAGGTGCTCAAGGTGTAGTTCCACTGTGGGACTATAAACCAAAATGTCATCCATAAACACTAGGACATTTTCTGAGATAGGGAGCAAAGACATGGTTCATTAGTGCCTAGCTGGGGCATTAGTGAGACCGAAGGGCATTACCTTGAATTCAAAGTCCCCATAATGTGTCTTGAATGTAGTCTTCTGGATGTCATTGGGGTGTACCGAGATCTGAAGATATCCTGACCTTAGATCTAGCTTTGAAAAAATGGTTGACCCATGAAGTTCATCAGTAGCTCATCAATGAGTGACATTGGGAATTTGTCCTTTATAGTGATGTCATTTAACCTTCTATAATCCACACAAAACTCCAGAATCCATATTTTTTCTCGACTAGTAGTATGGTAGCAGCAAATGGGCTATGGGAATGCTGTATAATTCTTGCTTCCAACATTTCTTTTACTAACTGCTCAATGACACCTTTTTGAATGTAAGCCACTTTATATGGATTTTGAGCAGAAAAATGGAGTATGTTTTCAAAGGGATTTTGTGATCTAGATGTCTGGGTGGTGGTAATGTTGTAGGTTGTTGAAAAACATAAGCAAGGCTGTTTAATAAGGAGTGTAAGAGAGGGTCCGTTTCTTTAGGCAATGTAGGTGCTTCCAAGGAAAACAATTGCCCTAAAAAGGTAGGTGTATGTTTCTTAAGAAATTTATCGATTCCTTTGGAGTCCCTCATACATAGTATTCTAGAGTTGTTACTACCCTGTAGAGTGACCTTCCTACAACTGTCATTTGAAGTTTTTGCAAGTTGAGTGTGATGTCACCAATCTCCTCCAAGCACCATGTCGTACCCACCAAGTGGCAATAATCTAACACTTCCCTCAAAGGGAATACCTTGTATTGTCCACTGTAATTTAGGACATATGGCATTGCTAGTGAGTTGTTCTCCATTTGCCACTCTAACCACCATTTGAGGAGTCAATGTAGTAAGCAATTTAGTGTCTTTGGTCACTTTAGGGTTTATGAATGAGTGGGTACTATATAGAAGTAGTTTTTCTCTTCACAGCTCCTTTTAGTAATAGGGTGTTGGTAGCAATACTGCCATGAATTACATGTGGGGAAATCTCCATTTTAGTTTGAACTTCTTGAATCAAGTTTTCACACTCAGCTGGATGATGCTCCTCACCAGCCTCTAACTTCTTGATCAGGTCTAGCATGTATAGATGTTGGTTTTTGCATATGTGCCCATACTTGTATAGTTCATCACAATTGTAACAAAGTCCCTTGTCTCTTCTCGCCTTCACTTGGAGTGGTGTAAGCCTTTTAATAGTAGTGGCAGCAAATATGATATTATTGGAAGGGTGGTCTGGTTGCATTTGAAGTGGCTAGGCTGGGATTGTAGGAATTCTGTGAAGGTGGTATGTAAGGTCCAGTTTTAGGGTTGTTATTGGTGGTGGTATAATTGTAGTATCGTTGTGATTGTGATGTGAAGTCCCTCTAGTATCAACTTGTTTTGATAGGGAAGTCTCATGTAATCTTGCTAGGGAAAAGGCTTGTGTGACTGTGGTGGGTTTCAGCATTTGGACCATAGACTTTAGCTCAGGCTTCAAGCCACTTAGGAAACTAAGCACAAAGTAATTCTCATCTAGGTGATGGTTATGTGAGAGCATTAAGGACTTTAGATATCTGTCATAATAATCATTAACTGAGGAATCCCGGTTGAGCTTGTTAAATGCATCAACATAATTGTCCATGACAGATTCCACAAATCTTTCACATACATCATGAGTGAAGTTTTCCCACTGTATCACTTGTTTGCCTATCTTTGAGGTGTATAGATGCTATTGTCACCTTATTCTCTTCCAAAAGGTAAAATACCTATCACTATTTTTTATCCATGACCTTGGATTCACACCATCAAACTTAGGGAAATCCAACTTAGGAAGTCTAGAATAATTACCTTGACTCTCCCAATGGTTTTGGAAGTGGGATCTAACTGTTGCATCAGGATTTTCGGGTGGATCAGAATTTCGAGATGGGTGAGAAACTGTGGATCTGCTAGAACAAGCCAAGCCTCCAGTTCCTTGCTGACCTCCTGGTTGATTTTCCTACTAGTTATGCAGGTGTAAAAGTTGCTCAAATCGAGCCTCATTTCTCTTCTCTTTCTGTGATTGTGTAATCTTCTTAAGTTCTCCCTTCACCAGATCTATCTGTCCAACATTTTGTGCGATGTGTTTTTTTGTTTCTCTTATGAAGGTTTCAATTTCATTAGATCTCGTCTCCATTGTAACTATAGGTTTGATTCAACACATATCTAGGGTTCGTCCAGGCTCTGATACCAAGTGTACCAAGTGTACCAAGTGTCAGATCTGTAGGTGATTGAACTCAAAGACACAAAGGAATTGAGAAAAACTAAATTGAAATTCAAAGAAGGAAGGATTACAAAGCTTCTAATGGTTTTCTGACAAAAATACCTATTTCATTCTCATAAAAATCATGCCTCTCCTCTCTGTGTTCCCCTTTTCTTTATATCTACAGTAGAAACTGAATTACAAATAGTATAGTAGCCATCAGATGCCTAACACGTGTCCTGATCTTAACAACCTAACTAACCAATCTCTCTTATTTACTAAAATGACCCTATTTTGAATTCGAACTATTTAGAACGAGCGCCAACTATTCGCGCCTATACGTTCCGCCAGAACTCTGCATCTTTTTTCCATTATTTGGGTAGATCATGACAAAATATTTTTTTGAGTATTCTCTGTGGGGTTCCTAGGAACATTGTTTTAAAAAGTGTTCAATTTGTATGAGTCAACTCGAAGTGGTTGAAAATCGCTCTAAAGTGTACGAGTCAATGGGGATAAAATAGGGTGGGCGAGTTAACTTTCTGACTTGTACGAGTCGACTCGTCACGAAGCGTACAAGTCAAAGGGTGCCTTGATTTAGATTTTTTTTTCAGATCTTGAGTCTGACAGTTGATAACAACCCCTTAAACTTACAAAGATTTGGTTTCTGAAACCCATTCGCGCGACAATGCGATAGAGAAGAAGAAAAGGAGAAGGAAGAAGAGGAGAAGAAGGAAGTCGTGTCGACAGAACACAGATATTGTGGCTGGTCGTGTCGAATGTCGACAGAATACATGTCTGCTCAGATCTTCAGTTCTTGTCGGTTGTTGTCCACAGAAGAAGGAAGAAGAAAGAAGATTGTCTGCATTGAGGCTGGCCGTGTCGACTATCGACAAAAAATAGATATGTTCAGATCTGTTCAAATCTGTTAAGAAGAAAAAGAATGTTAAGGAGGGGGAGGAGGTAGCTTATGTATTGCATTTGGTTTACTCTTCAAGTTCACACCTGTAAGTAATCAAAGTGACATTAATGAATAACCATTCTGTCTTCATGTGAGTTCTCCTATATTCATACAGTATCCTTACTAACATATTGGCCCTATGAAAAAATGGACCAATTTGGAGATTGGATTGCCCACTTCTTCAGTGCAAAAGAAAAATTCAGAATTAGTCATGTTAAACAAAATAAATACATTAAAATTTTTTATGTTTATCATTTATGTTAATTGTATACTTGGTTATTGGTTAATATTGTCGTTCGAGTTAAGCCCTCTAGCAACATCATCAATGATGAAGTAATTCTACCGTCTCAGATTGAATTCATGTTATCTTAACATTGGTTAATATTTTGCTTATTTTCTTTTTTTATTTGTTTGTAAATTTTTTTTATATTTTTCATCTTTTTTTTTTTAATGAAAAAATGCCTCGGAAAAAGCTTGTCCGCCTCGAGGCTGAAAAACGTTTTTTAAAACATTGACTAGGAGAGATGCAACATCAGTTCTGGATTTTTAGTTGAACATAATTTGGAGGAATGTGTTCGGAGAGAGATGGGTAGCTCTTGAATCCTAAGGCATATTATGGCTCATTATTTTTCAAGCAAATTCTTTTATGAGATAATAATATAGAAATTCCAAGGGTGTGTTTGATTTCAAGGAAAATTTGCCATGACAAAATTACAAAAAGAAAGAAGAACTAGGAGAGAAGGTGGGAACAAATTCTCCATTTTTGAGGTTGAACTGAACATGTATATTTTTGGCGAAAACTTAGCTCTCTCCAAGAAAACATTTTCAACAAACAAACAAGATAGTGATCATAAAAAACTTGATGTTTTTCATTCTCTCTTCCTCTCCCTTCACACTTTTGGCAAATTTTCTTGAAAAAATTTCCTTGGAATCAAATACACTCCATTTAGGGCTGATTGGGTCACTATCTTCTTAAGAAATTTGGGCTTTTGTTTGCTATTTTTTGTTGATAAGAGAGCTCCCTACTCACTCGTATTACCCTCTCCTCTTCGTTGTTAGAGTATTATCTCTTATCTTGCTGCGTCCAACAAAATTTACAATACAACCTTCTAACGTGGTGTTGGATCCTCGAACTGTCTCCTATTAGGCACAAATCATATCCCCCTCACACTGAAGGAAACGTAATCGCTGGAAAGAAATGATACAGAGACCCAACCAATAAAGAATCCCTGACTATGAAGCATAGACATGTTGACAGACAGGAGCAGGAGAAAACATTTTAAGCATGGGAGTACTTGAGATATGGGAGTTAATAAAGATCAATTGTAGATGTATTTGACTGAGATTACTATGGTGCAGACATTGATGTTTTGTTTGTCTAAGTTGCTCTTGTTAGTCCGTAAAATGCACCAATTAAACCCTTATATGGAAAGGCAGTCTGCTGTTTGGGTAGAAGACGGGGATTAGTTCATTAAATCACACAAGGTTTGTGCTTAGAGGTAAAGGGCCTTGGGTACTTATTAACCCTGATTTCAACCATGAAGTGTCAGCATACTTGAAATTAGGGCTTTGCTATACTTGTGGACGAGGGTGATGGTAGAGTTGTTACGAATTGCAGGTTTCTCTATATTTTTTGTGTGGGTTAGCCTTAAAAAGAGGACGTTAGTTTATTTTTTTATTTTTAATTATTAATATTTTATTTTTTGGGGCTACTATTTGATATGTAGGTTAGCCTAGCCCACTGTGTTGTGTATTGATCTTGGTTGATTTTGTAGTTTAACTCTCTGTTGTTGAAATTCTTCGATTGGGTTGATATCTTTGATCTTATTTCTTTTCCAGGTAGAAATACAAGTAAGAAAGATTTTTTGTGTCAGCAAAGCTGTGGCGAACCTACCAATCAATCTTGAGGATGCTGCACGAAGTGAGGCTGAAATTGAGGAATCTTTGCAGGTGAATTTTGATCATATGATCTTACCTTTAAAGATGTTCACCATTTCTTACACGTGTAGATAAATCGATAGAAGTTAAATTATATAATATTTCTTTTCCAAACATATTATGTTGTTTAATAGTTTCTTTCCTCTTTTCCCCCTTTTTTGGTTGCAGAAAGGAGGGGCACCACTTGTTCGTGTTAACCAGGATACCCGCCTAAATTATAGAGTTCTTGACCTACGCACACCGGCTAATCAAGCAATTTTTCGAATTCAGTGTCAAGTTGAAAATGTAAGTTTACCACCATGTACTCAAACCTTTGATTTAGTTTTCAGTGTTTAGTTGTTTCTATCTATTTGTTGTTTAGCATCCAAATTTTTTTTAATTGAAGTTCATGGATGACCATGTGAATGTGTTTCTCAAACTACTATAGTTATCATTTATCAGATCTTTGATCCATGTAAAACCTCATTCAGTATTGCAAGGGATGTTTGTGCAGCTGTTTATGTACAACATTGGAGAGTGTCTGGCTCTTTTAGTAATATGCATGACTTCGGTGTGACTTTGGCGGCATGGGGTGGGGAGGGTTAAGGGTAAAAAAAAAGTTTTTTTTTTAAATAGTTAATATTTCAGTTTTATTTTGTACCTAAATTTATATTTTTCTTATTTATCTCATTTCTTCTACATATCATTACGTGTTTTCATTTTCTTTTTTACTTTTTCCTAAATCTCCTAAAAGGAAGGTGTTGACATTTTATTGTTTCTCAAAGTGACAATCCTTGGATGACCAAAAAATATAGGGAAGTTACTTCTTCTTAGGGCGTGTTTGATTAAATTATTTTGCATGGGAAAATAAATTTTTCCATGGAAAATCCAACTTTTCATATGTTTGATTTGCAATATTTGAAGATACAAGTTTGTGTTCCTGATAAAAAAAATATAAAATTAAGTGGGAAATTTTATGTTAAGATGGGAAGATATTTACTCGTACCTCCTGAGTAAATATAAGATCCAAAAGCTGAGAAAATTTACAAAATAGAGGTGCTCTCGATGTATCTTGTGGGGTTTTTGTTTCTGTTGGTGATCTCCTCCGTCAACCATTTATATTCCTTCCTCTTTTGATTCTTAACATTGCTCGAGTTTGATTGATTAAAAAAAAAACATTGACAATTTGTTTAACTTGTAAACAAGTTAGTTTTTGAGCTTAAAGCATTGTCATGCAGATGTTTAGGCAGTTCCTGCTATCGGAAGGATTTGTTGGACTACATACACCAAAGTTGATAGCAGGCTCAAGTGAAGGAGGTTCAGCGGTTTTCAAACTTGACTACAAAGGCCAACCGGCATGCCTAGCACAGTCACCTCAGCTTCACAAGCAAATGGCAATATGCTCTGATTTTAACCGTGTTTTTGAAATTGGTCCTGTTTTCAGAGCAGAGGACTCTTTCACTCATAGGCATTTGTGTGAGTTTACCGGTCTTGATGCTGAAATGGAGATTAAGGAACACTATTCCGAGGTAAATAATATTTGATTTACATCTCTTTGTATGAGTGGTTAAAATCATTAGTTTACATCTCTGTTTTTTTTTTCTTTGAACAATTCATCTTATTTATATACAGGTCATGGACATCGTGGGTCGCTTATTTGTTGCTATATTTGACAGTTTGAACGAGAACTGCAAAGAGCAGTTTGAGGCTATTAGAAAGCAGTACCCATTTGAACCTTTGAAGGTAAACTTATCTTGTTTGAACTAGACTTGTTATATGGAAAGATGATTTTTCTTTTCAACATATCTTTTATAGGTGCTCTTTGAAACATATTTCTATGTCATGAGTAGTCAAAGGTTCATTCTAGATTTGTTTCCTCTTTTCATGCTTTTGATTCATTGACAAATTTATGGGTGTAACAGTACTTACGGAAGACATTACGACTCACCTTCCAGGAAGGCGTTCAGATGCTCAAGGTAAGAGAAATGAATTTTCCTTCGACATCTCTTAGTAAATATAAATAACTGAATTTAATAGATGTCTGATAATTAACTTGTTAAGAATCTTAAGATATGATATCAAATTAACAATATCCATGCCAATGATGCTCCCATTCATTTTCAGGTGTTCCAAAAATGTTCAATGCAATTAGTACATCTGCTTTGCATGCCATTCTAGTTCTCCTTAATATACCAGTCATGTGCTTCTTAACATGTAATTATGCCAATATTATACTTACTGTAACCATGATACTTTCAAAAGTTGCTATTATGTGCAAAAGCTGATATCGATATTAGAGAAATGAGATTATATTATTTAAAAAATAAAAAAATACTGATGCCTCTTGTGCATCTATATTCTCTTAGACTTTTACGGTGCTCATTGATCTCACTTGAAAGATGTTGAAATGTATTTTTGTTTCTCCTTTTCGCACTGGGTTTTATCTAATTAAAAAATAAGAAGAAAAGAATAAAAATAAAATAAAAGAACCATCATAAGAGTTTTAGCTTGATATTTCTCTTGAGCGACTATTTTTATGCTACCTCATTAGTAAGTTTGGTCATATTGCTTTCAAATGTTGGATGGCAGCGATTCATATACAAAAGGCCGTGCCCCCTAATCGTATATAGTTGAAAATAGTTATATTGTTGCAGGATTGATTCCAACCATGTGTGACTTTGAACTGTAAGAGAAATAATCAACTTCATTGCACAAACAAGAACATAATACAAATGATCTCGTATACCAAATCCCTTGGTTGACTTTTCATTGTGATGACGAGCTAACATGGTTGAAGATGATCAAACTTACACAGGGCCAAATTGGATTAAGTGGTCAGGTTATTGTTGTATTAACCTGTACGGATAGATGGCATTGGAAAATAAGGAAGTCCCTGCAATTCGCAGACTCAGAGAAAATTCTGAAGACGGATTAATGGGACGATCTCTCTCTGGATTTCTGTTGGTTTTCATGTGTGCCTTGGATTTTACAGTTTAGATATATTGATACCCTAGAGTTGGAAGGGAAGGATGTTTTGATCCTAGTATCGTTCAAACTCCTTTCATAATTTTGATATATGTGTTTATGATGTTCCATTGCAGGAAGCTGGTGTAGAAATAGATCCCCTGGGTGATCTAAACACAGAGTCGGAGAGAAAACTAGGCCAACTAGTGTTAGAGAAGTAATTTCATTCATCTGAAAATTTTGAAATATCATTGAATATATCTGTTCGCTGTCTTATGGTTTTAGATATTGACTGAGCCATTGATGTCTAATCCAATTTTTGTCTTAATTTCAGGTATGACACTGAGTTCTATATACTTCATCGATATCCCATGGCAATTAGACCATTTTATACTATGCCATGTGCCGATGATCCGGCTTACAGCAACTCATTTGATGTCTTCATCCGCGGTAATGGAGAGACTGTATATTTATGTATTAATTTTTTAGTCACGCTTAAGTTTATTTCTTATTGGGTCATCTCACTATTGCTGATTATTATTTTTGCTGTTTATCACCCACTGTTCTTATTGCATACATTTTCCATTTATTTCCAAAAAGAAACTGTAAAAATAGTAGAATTCAAATAAATAAGAAAAAGGAAACAACAAGAAGTAGCAATGTCATTGTTTCAAAGTTCTCATCGAGTGTATTTCTTCAATATTCTTAACACGAATGCAAGGTTGTGAAGAATTTGTCTTCCACGTGCAATGACTAATTTTTTATTGCTTTTGTGTGTTTCATGAAGGCGAGGAGATCATTTCAGGTGCTCAGCGTGTACATGTACCTGAGAAGTTGGCAATTCAAGCTGAGGCACGTGGAATCGATTTGAAGACGATATCGACATATATTGATTCTTTCAGGTATGTTCCTAGTTTTTATGGTATACTAGGTGATATTTTCTTATTTTTACCAACAAGTATCAATATATATCTATATGTGTAAATAGCCCTTTACACTTTCTATGTTTCGGTGTAATCGATCATTAACATCGTCATTCTTTTCTTTCCCGTTTTAAGCATTAAGACACAGTTTAAATCCAACCCATAGCCATCCTTGGTAGTTAATCCAACAATTGAAATTAGGTGGTGTCCTAGTTTGGCTCAAGCCCTTTCGCTTTACTTTCTTCTGTATTATCAATGCAATGACCTAGCCTGGCTCAAGCCCTTTCGTTTTTCTTTCTTCTGTTTTTGGTAATCGGAATATTTGCTCTTGGAAAAATGAGATGCATACACCACGAAGTCTGTTGAAGTCATTTACTCAATAAAAAGGTGTTTGATGATATATGTTTTTGTCCCTGTTACATCCTTGCCTGTGCAAGACAACATTGATTTTACCAACTGCCACCTGATATGCTCAAATCAGTTTCATACAAGGAAAACTTTCAGTAACCAAATTTATTGCCCAAAGGGTTTAGTCTACTATCATCCCAAATTCGAAAAGAACCAACCTACCCTTCTTCATTCCTTCTTATGGTATGGCAAAATGTGACTGCCTTAAATGTTGTTTACGCTTTTGATCACCAAGGCTAAACTCCTTACAGATCCAATGGTTGAAGATCTCATAGCTCACTGTATGTTCCTGTACTTCCAAAGATTATGAAGGGATTTCTTTTGTGTGCAATGAGAAATCCACCTGTTGCATTATGATCAAATTTGGAGAATGATTGATTGCTGTTGTTTATTTTCATAGTCGATTGAAATGAAATTTTAAATGAGGAGTTTGAATGGATTCATGAAGAAGGAAAAGGGGCTCAAAACAGTGTTTTGGGATTGATTACATAGGATAGGGGAAGGATGACTGAAATGGCTTGTGTGAGCTGATACATATCATTAGTATTCTACTCCAGCTAAGAGCAATATCAGTCGCTAGATTAAGTATCGTGGGATCCGACCAAAAGTTTAATAGCTTCAAACAAATCATAATATCTTTTGTTTTTATTTCTTTAATGTTTTGCAAAACTTACCGTCAACTTTCTTCAAATGAGCAAAAAGAAACATTGACTAGCTTTAGCAGATGTCATGGAGTTGAATTACTAAAGCATTCAGTTATAATTTTGTTGCATGGATCTTGATATTCTTAGTTCAACCGAAGTTCTTGTTACGTAAAAGTTTTCTCAAGTTCAAACTCCCGGGCGTGTATACATGACTGTTACTGATTACGTTGCACAATTGACATGCTGCAGGTATGGTGCACCACCACATGGTGGCTTTGGAGTAGGATTGGAGCGTGTCGTGATGCTCTTCCTTGCCCTCAACAACATTCGCAAAACCTCCCTTTTCCCTCGTGATCCTCTTAGGCTTGCACCATAGTGATTTTTATCACTAATCAACTGTTCCCACCAATCTAGAACAACAAACGGAGCATATACACTCCATAACATGCAAACTACTGAGCATTTTTGTGAGCTTGAAAGAAAGAGTTTTATTTTTGGAATAAACTGATGGATTCTTATATCTATAGGAATTGATAGTTTGTTCTTGTTCTTGAGAACATAGTAAGAATCCATTGGAAGATGCAAATACAAAATATTCATGATCAGGATTGTTAGGTTTTGGTTCCTTCATGACAAGTGGATACGAATTGCATTGTGTTTTTTTCAAACTCATAATAGAGACCCCACGTTAAAGTTGGATCCAGCATTACAGATGGATTCATGTTTCTGCTGAAAATCCAAGGAAAAACAAGGATAAAAAAAGAGATTAATTGATTCCGCTTCTTTGACACCAAGTTGAATTTGCCAGCGATTTCATGCAGTCTTACAAGTATCTTTGTTATGTGGTCTGTATGCCTTTCTCTACTTGCATCTTCTTCTTCTTTTTTCTATTGATGGTCAAAGAAGCAGAAGAATCAAAACTATCCATGTTTTCTTCTTCTTAATATCAACTTATTATGGAGGCAGTCAAGGGTAGCAACAGCATGACACACTTGTCGCACTCTTTATTTGCTGAGGGAGAAAGATGGTGAACAACTAGGCCATATGTATGGAAGGCAAAACAAACCACTTGCATATGTTTGATAGTTGCTATATTTGATCAAGTCCATAGTTCTAGTTTCAACACTGGACCAGACCATTTTTCCATCCTCAAATTCTATTAGGAGTTTGTGAGGATCAATCGATGGAAGGCCACAACATGGAAATTCTGATCTGAGCCCTCTTCAATGATGTCTGGATATTTATCATTTGTCATCTCCGATCTGACAATTTGTACTTCAAATACCATTCTTTAGTATCTTGATCCAGCACCCACATCTCAAGATAGTCGCCCTCAGCATATTGTATGAACAAAATCCGGTATGTCCATTCGGTTGACTAAATCTAGTTACTCCACTTCTGCATGTATGCATATCCATGCAAAGGGGACCTTTACCAGGTTCCTTTGGTGGGGAAATCATCTGCAAAGAATGTTCTTGTCTATCATCAAAAACAAGTACTCCATGTAAGATACAGAAGTGGTATTCATCTCGATATGATGTGTGTCACAATTGCCAGCTCAACTGATATACTCAAGTGAAATAAAGAGGAACATGCGAGCTTCAACTTCTTCCATGCCTGCTGATCATCAGAAGATAAAATTTCTTGAGTTAGCACATCATCAGTGTCATACCACATGGCTAGTATGATTTTGCAGTATTTAGGATGACCGAGATGGGGATTGCCTTTGGATGGGAATGCGGTAGGGACTCTGTTTTGGTTGGGATTCTTCTTAGGCGTTGGAAGAGGAAACCATAGCTGGGTGACGGGGTTGTCCTCATCCTCACACATCCTCATCACTGTCCCAATCTTCATCCTCATCATCATCCTCATACACGTCCTCCTCTTTTCCCTTCTCCTCCAGTGGCCATTTTTGGGTGCATATATAGTAAGAATCCGTTAGAAGATGCAATTATGTAATGTTCATCTGCCCCACGCCACCAGAATTTTGTGTTTTGGTTCATCTTGAGCTTCATTGTTTCATCACAAGTAGGTACAAAGCGCATGATATATTCCAGCTTAACTTATCATAACGAAAGAAACCCAGTATTATAGGATGAGATACAAGATCCATGTTTCTGTCTCTGGTGCAGTACATCATCTTTCAAAAATAATGAGCATAGGAGACAGAGTGATTGCACTACTATGATACCAACCTGAATCTGCACAGTGATTTATCAGGCAGACACACAAGTATCTCTGTCACGGAGTCTTCCAAGTCTTCCATCCTCTCGATATCCTCGTCTTCTTCTTTTGAGATGCTCAAAGAAGAACCAAAAGTTGTGCAGATGAGTTCATGATCCATGGTTTCTTGTGATTTAAACACTGGAGGATGTAATGTTATGTTGAATCAAAGTCTTGTTTCCTGCTTTGCTAGCTCTATTGTTTATAAAAGATGTCTCCTCATCTAATGGGTTTAAGAAACCTGATAAAAACCAACATAGTTATTTACAATTATCAACATAACTCGATCAGAGCTTTCCTTATTTTTATTTCTCTCACAATAACAGAAACATTTAGGCATAACTCAATCATAGCTTTCCTTAGTTTTATTTCTCTCACAATAACAGAGACATTTAACAACAATTTCATCTGTACATATAAATAACCCGTTTCCCGCAGGGTTGCAAAGCAACATGCTCATAGTATACAAGATGCTATCAGTTCTGAAAAAATAACACTAAAATGTAAAACCAACCACACTAGCTAGGTTAGCTATATCCAGCAGCCCAACTTTTGTAATCTTTATATACTTGGTAAATTGTAAAAGAGGAGCTCATGTACACTGCACATACGCAAGCATACAGGGTTAACTAAAATCTGGGCTGGAAGGAGGCAAGCAAATGAAGGGAGGCATTACCGGCTGACTAAAAAAAACTCAAAATAGTTAAACAATTCAATATACAAGTGTGCATTCAAATTTTTGGTGCACGCCAGAATCTTTAGAAAGAACAGAGAAAATGTTTGCTATTGCTTCATCCAATTTTCCTGCCCAAAAATGCAACAAAAAACAATTGACATGAAGATGATGAGATTTCCGCATTTCTAAGCAACCTCACCAGGTATCAGAACTGCAAGGGCGATGTAGGGTTTCTCTCTGCTTTTGGCTAATAAGCATGGACCCTGGAAATCTAGTGGAGTAGCGCATCTTTTGCTGAACTTATTCTTGCAATATGTAAAGGTTGTGACTGAATCTCCACATCACCCTAGTTGTAACTATTAAGAGCCAACAAGACCTTTGTGGCGTGCATAGGAAATTATTGATATAAAGACCAAAGCACAAAACATGCTACTGAGGATGACCACCTGCCGTGTAAGAATGTAACAGCAAGTTTAATATTGGTTTTTTGTGAGAAAGATCTCCATATGCGGATAAACGGATTACAAAGTAAACATACCCATTTGAAAATGTATCCATGATCCACATTCCATTCATACGGAATATTCATGCCAAAAATTCCAGCTACCAAAGAATAGATGGAAAGACAAACAGTGCCCGAACTTAAGAAAAGCTCTAACTGGTGCAAAAAATAAATGAAGATATGTACATATAAAAAGGAAGCAGTTACATGTGAGAGCAAATATATGATGACATCAAAGAACAGCTCTATACACGATAGTAAACAACAAATCCATCTTAGACATGATACCTGAATTAGTTGATTTCGATGATTGTCAAGCTGCATTAGTGGAAGGACCGTATTCTTTAAAAATTAGAACGATACCAATATTTTCCAAAACACCACTTTTTCATATTTTTAAGACTGCGAGTTTCAAGATGATTACCTGGATATTAATGTAATCCTCTGTGTCATCAATGTATTCACGTAACTGGTAGAAAACAAAAATTCAAGTTACGAGCCAATAAGCAGGTCTAGAAAGCTGACATGGAAAGGCAAAATAGTACAACGTTAACATCCAGAGTTTCAGGATGTCTGAGATATATGACTGCAAAATTGGAGAAATTAGCTTCTGTTACATGAATATGCTTGCTTTGAGATTGGTTCATCATGCACATAACAATGAAACCTTTCTTTGTTGTTGTTGCTCCTCTACCCTAATACACAGCTCCTTGGAAGAACATTGAGGGTGTGTTTGGTTGCATGCAATCCAATTCCATGGAATCAATGGTGGACCACTTGTATTTAAGCCAAATTTGATCAAAATGTGGGGTACCACTTATCATAGATTCCTCACTTTGATCAAAGGTGACAATTGAACTCCATGAAACATGAAAATCCCAACTCTTTACCCGCTTAAAGAATTGGATTCTCATATATCATCAACTCCCAACCTTTGATCCCAATTTAGAATTCATAATAAGTACTCCACCACATCTTGATCAAATTTGGCTTAAACACAAGTAGTATTTGTTTTAAATACAAGTGGCTCCCCCATCAATTGAAGTGGTCCCCCCATGGATTGCATGGAATTGAACTCCATGCAACCAAACACACACCCTAAATGAGGAAAAGGAATTACAACCCAATACACAACAAACATACATACAAAAATAGACCAATGACAGAAAGGAAACTCTATTCATGTATATCCAACTCCCTTTCTGACTTTATCATGATCATCTCATTGAACAAACATTTTGGTTGCCTGCACAGCAAATTCTGACTCTGCATAGTGCATCAGACCAAAGCCCATAAAGAATGCACGACAGTCAGCTACCTGACTGGAACTTCAATTGAAAATTTCAGAACGACTTGCCACTTCCAGAAACAGCCCAAACATGATATAACAAAGTTAATAGGGCTGTTTTCGGACGTCAAAGGTCGGAAACAGGTGTTCCCACTTCCGTTCTGAAAGTTTTCAGAATTGAAACTCATTTCCAATTCCGATTCCAAAATTTTCACTAGGTGAACACATAACTAAGAGCAAAGGTGTGCATCAGTAAATGTTGCCGTTGGAGTTCTAACATAGACTAGCAATAGCATTAAGTACAGGTCAACCGAAAAAAAAAAAAAAAAAAGGCATCTAGCTTAACTAAACATATCTCAAGGTAAAGTTGAACATATCTCAAGGTAAAGTTGAATGGCATCTTAATATTAGATCACTACTGACATCTAAAACTTCTACTTGCATACCGTGGTCAGTTTGTTCAACGTCCCATCAATTTGCATGAAGTATGCCTGCAAAAAAAATTTAAATTCCGTTCAGAGAACAGTTTTAGGCGTGCCCAACAAACAACTCATTTTGTCACAACCTCAAGCAACATTTCAAGCTCCTCAACATCATTCTCATCCCCATGAATTGTTGCTGGACTTGCCCTGCTAGCTCTTGATAACTTAGAAGCTATGGTAGGAGAGGCGGGGAACCAATTTGGTGCAACAGAGGTACTGACAGGTGAAGATGCCCCAGCCAACTTTCTTGACAAATAAAGATCAGCCATATCATCGTCGTCGTCAAGAAGTTGTTCAAGCTCATCCCTGACCTGTAAAATATATTTTCCAGATTATACAAGCATCCCAAACATGCAATTGGGACCCAAACTAGAAGCAGACAATAATCTAAAATCTACTTGAGACGTATCTTAATAATTGGGTGAAATCAATTCTCAAAATGGAATGTTTCCAGGAGATACTCTTTCAAAACTTAAATACAGATCATGCAACCTTCACATGACTGATGAAGCATAAGAAGCTACAAAAGTTGCATTTTCCATTTATGACCTTGTACAAGTCATCATTGTAAATTAATGTAATGCCAAACTAAACAAATCAATCCCCAACCAGCGCGTCAATCATGCCTTTATAAGGTCCACACTCAAATTAAGAATCTACTCTAGAAAAATAAATAAATAAATAAATAAAATCTCTTGAAATTTTGAACCTCAAATTGTATCCAAACGAAAGGGGGATTGATAAATCCAATTAATCGTTCAAATCTTTATTGCGAGGTCTAGGGTCTATTCTATAAATTATGAGCCCCCGGATTGAATTATAACGACTTACTTTAATTTTGACTCTTGAATGAATATCCTACTATAAATGGATGAAATATCCTATTATAACTACGTTTTCTTATTAATGAAACAAATACATCAAAGGATGCTTTTCTTATGTCTTGATCGTGTAATTATTAATCTTAAAAAAGATCATATCAGATTGAAGTGTTGTTGAACCACAGAACTGGCAAAGAAACGTGAGTGTGCATGTGCACGAAGCAAGAAAGCCTTTTTTTCCTTCCACTATTATTGTTATTTTTGTTTATTTAGGTGGAACAATACAGAAATGATATTAGACCGTACCTTTTGGATACGAGCAGTCAATCTTGTCATTGCACTCTTCAATTTACGAACTCGATCCAAGTTTCGACTACTGATCTGTATTTAACCGATTATCAAGAAAATAAAAGAAATTAACATCAAAAGAAAGTTGCAGAAAGAAACAATTTCAGAACAAAAAAAATGTCCCATGTACATGATTATACAGATGGCTGCAAGCAAGAATCAGGTAAGAGAGAAACGGAATTCGTGACAATAAAATTCTGTCATCAGTTATAGCAAGCAACAAATTTTCTAAGGAAATTTTCCTGAAAATAACAGATTCAACAGGTTATAAACTTATCATTATAAATGTCGATGGACTCCAATGAACAAATAACATCACACCAAACACTAATCATCAAATGTTCCAGGAAATAATGCACTGTCACTAACAATCTGAATGCTGGAAGGGCTCTCAACTGAGGTACCGTAGCCATTCCCGATACTTTCGGAGTCGGCTACACGTATTTTGGTTCTCCAAGCAATGCGGTCTTCCCACATATCTTCCCTTAATCCAAGCTCAAGGATGTCTGCCTTCACCGCCTTCATCCAAGTTTTCAACGGTCGTCCCCTTCGTCTATACCCCCCAAAAAACAATGCCCGTCACACACACACAGAAGGTGTTCAAGGATTTACAAATAGCTAGAAAACAAAATTTGATCTAATATTAAATATTAAAAAAAAATGGAATAAATTACTAAAACATTGTCTGATGAGGCAGATGTACAAAGGGAACATCCTCATAAATGAAAATTATTCTCACCTAAAACGAAATGTTCAATCTAACAATGCTTTGATATGTTTATAACAAACTCTTGATCTCTTATTCTCTCTTAGTAATCACCAAATGGAAAGAGACGGGAGTCCCTTCTTTCCTCTTACCCAATCTTTTGAGTAACATTTGCTATGCATGAGCACCTGTTTCCTAAACACCAACACCAGTTTTAGCTCCTTACGAAAGGTAAAATTGTGCACTTCGCTAGATTCCTTTTTATTATTTAATTTCTCTGATGTCTTTCTTGGGTAACATTGGTGTGAATTTTCTTCATAAAATCAGTGCAATGTCATGGTGTCAATCAAACATTACATAAAGTATTACAATCACTAGAATTCATGCAACAGTTATCGTCAGTAAGCTAAAACACCCTAAGGATACGTCCTTCAAAAAAAAAATCAAGGAAAATTCTAAATGGCGAGGAAATGGGCGAGGGGGGCGAGTGTGACCACTCATCCCCTCGAGATGCGTGCAGGTGCCCTTGAGATGCACATCCTCGCTAATCTCGAGGGGGTGAGTAGTAATACCCACCCCCCTCACCCATTTCCTCGCCCCTTTCCTCAACGGCTAGAAGGGCTCAAAAATCAATGAGAGATAATGAAACAGGGGAATCTTCGAATGAGATAAGCAAAAGCTTACCTTCGACGTAAGTTCATCTAAAGCTGGATAAGCATCTGTCTCCAACTCACTAGCACGAGCATCAAGAAAGCTACAGATGGCTTCTAATGCAACTTCTAGAGCCCGAAATTCAAATGGAGACTCTGAATTACACAATCAACATAATGTTACATGAATGGAATGAAGCAATGAACAGTCACCAAAAAAAAAAAACGTAAAAGAGGTGAGTATTTTTTTCCGGGCAGCATTACCATCTTCTTCACCCGCATTACCATCTTCTTCACCCGCATCGTCATTGTGCCCCCCTTGTGGCTCCTTTTCATCTCCATGCCCTTCTTGAAATACATTTGCAGGTGGTAGTCGCCTTCGAAGTTCCTCAACAATGGGAATAATGTTATCATCCTGTGGATCTCTAAGTAATACCTAATCATACAAAGGAGACAAATGAACTAGATGGCAGGAGCCTATGACAGTAACCCCTTCTATGATTCAAACCACTATAAACAAACTTGAAGCAAGTATGAACGGAACACCAGACTTCAGTTCCTCTCAAATGAGAATATATTATAACATGATGCTTATAAAAGTGATCCATGCCTACTATAATCACCAGTCCACCAATAACTACCCATATACACATCACCTAAATCTACCATTAAGAGGAACCTGTCTTAATTGATCAGAAACTAAAATAATACAACAATGAATTACACCAAACCATCCCAATAAAAAATATAATAACACATTTACTAGCAATAAAAACATGAAGAAAACAAATATTAAACTCAAGACTAGTGACTTAAACTTAATCAAAATTACATCAATTTTTATTAGAACAAACGAACTGAAAACGAAAAAAACATAAACAAATGAACAGAAAATCACCTCCTCTGCAGTGATTATGGCCTTAATATGCTGCAAAAGAATAAAACATACCCAATTATTAAAAAACACGAACAGCAATGAATCACTTAAACAGCAGCAGCAAGAGAGAATAAAATAAAATAAAATCGAGAAAAGAAAAAAAAACACCTCCAAATTGAGAACAATTGCCCTCTCTCGACCTAAAATGGTGGAAGGATAAGATAACAAGGGATCAAGAATTCGAAGATCTCTTGCATGAATCTGAACACGATGCATGATAGCATACTTGTCTACATCTAGAATCGTCCCTTCTCCTGTGACATCGAGTAATATCCAACTCCTCAAAACCGCAGTTTTCTTCTTCAAAGAGGCTTGAGGATCCGCAGGGACGATATATCCGTCTCGAGTCATTTCTTCCAACCATTCCAAATCACATCAACTTCTTCTTCTTCTTCTTCAATTATACCCTACCACTTGCAAATGTTGGCAAGTACGAAAGCGCTGAACAAATCACATGGTGAGAAAGTGCACTCTAATGCGAGTGATGGATTCGGCGATTATAAGTGGAGAGACAACTAGGGTTTTGTGATCCAAATCATCGCCATTATTAATGGAAATCTTGGTTTGTGTTTCAATATCGAGAGGGAAAGCAAATTAGTTAGCTTTGGTTCGTTGCTGGGGTAGGTACGTAGTACGTTCAAATTATTTTTATTCCCGTGCTTAGGTATTTGTCATCACATTATTTTTTTTATTTTTATTTAAATAATAAAAAATATGATTTAGTTGTGGCATCATATCATATGCCTTTTCACGAGTTAAGTAAAATTTAGGGCTATTTTAACTTACTCCCATAAATAATTTGTAGTCTCTATAATGTATAGTTTTGCAGATGCCTTCTGAACTAACTGTCAATACGTGAGGATCGTTTGTTTTCAAATGAGTCATATTTTGATAACCAAAATACCTCTGGATGATCCAAGGGCTTAGGTTAGACTTTTTGCCTCGAACAACTAATAATTAGCATCTCGAGATGAACCAATAGTTCAATATGTAAATAAAATGTGTATCTCAAGACACATCTAATGGTTTAAAAAACTTCAAGCATAATCTTCAATTCCACCCCATCGCTATCCTCTATGTCTCTCTGCATCCCCTGGCACCACCCGCCTCCTTTCTATTTGCAAGCGACCGCCCCACCACCTTTCATCTCTCCTCATCATGTTCAAATCGCCCAACCGCTACCACCCTATCACCCCTCTCTTTCCTCCTTCTATGTTGAAATCGACAATCCCCTATTCTTTAATTCAACACCGACCATCACCCATTTATCCCTCTAATTAAATAACTCCCAACAAACCTCCAATTCTTCCACCATCGAGTTCAATTAAGAACCACCACCACCAAAGTGAACAAGAAGAAACTGGAGGGAAGAAGCTGAGAGGATAGTTGGGAAGGGTACCAAGTGATGATCGGCCAATTTGTAAATGGGTTTTGCCCTACTCTGGTAGTTTGGATTAGAACAACTTTTAACCAGACACGTCCATGTTAGCAAGCTCTTTGACAGGTAAAACATTACAAACAGAAGAGTGGCTACTGTCGTGTCTTATTGTTAAATCCAAACATTTCAACTGTTTCAAATTTCACAAATACAATGAAATCATATAAGTAAAGGGAGAGAGTGGGAAATAGACATTCCTTATTGAAATTGGAAAATAAAATATGGGTTGGGAAGTGAATAGGAAGAGAACCCATTGCTTCCATTAACACAAGAAGATAAAAAAAAAAATAAGAATAACACATTCCCCCAAACCTCTCATTTTCTTTGTATTTGTAATACTGGTGACCCCCTCCCTCATATCCTTCTCCGTGTTTCTGTAAGGCAGACGACCACCCCTCCTTCCAGACCTCTCATTCTCTGCGTATCTGTACGCCGACAATCATTGTATTCACGTAATTTATACATAAATTACCTTATAACTTATATTTGTTAGTGTCTCAAGTATCGTATTTTATTCTAGTTATTTCATTTTCACGTTTTTGTAGGGTTCATAGCTTAAATGATAAAATTGCATTAGCTTTGGGAATTTGGAAAAACCAATACTAGACATTCATGAAGCCCAATGTCATAACCTAAAAGCCCCATCTATTTATTCTTCCTTCTTTTTTTGCAACACACAAGGAGAACCATCGCACAAAAACCCATCTTGATCTCCTTTCCTTCTCACAAGACTCACAACCACCCCTTGTTTTTTCCTTTATTCTTTACCTAGCAGCCAACAAGGATCGCCTCATTATTCTTCATCAAACCTCACTACACCATCATCAGCCAACCCTTTTCTTATCCATCTCATCGCCCATCTTTTTCCTCTTTATCGCGCCTACCAATAGCCACCCTATGACCCTTCTCTTCCTCATTTTGTGTTCAAATCGACAACCACCACCGACCGCCCCCAACCCCTCCTGTTCAATTCACCACCAACCATCGCCCCCTCTAATTGAATAACTCCCAACAACCCTCCAATTCATCCACCATCAAGTTCAATTAAATAACATCACCACCAAAGTGATCAGGAAGATATTGAAGGGGAGAAACATAGAGAACAATTGGGAAAGGGTACCAAGTAGTGGTCAGTGTGGTGGTCAGCCAATTTGTAAACGGGTTTTGACCTATTTTGGTAGTTCGGATTGGAACAATTTGTAAATGTGAATAACATTACAAATAGAAGAGTGGCTAGTACTGCTGGGTCTTCTTGTTAAATCCAAGCATTTCAACTATTTCAAATTTCACAAATACGTATAAATCTGATAAGTAAATAGAGAGTGTGGGAAAGATACATTAAAGTGAAAAAGAGACTAACCTTATTGAAATTGGAAAATAAGATATGGGTTGGGAGGGGAATAGGAGGAGAACTCATTGTTTCCATTAACTCAAGAAGATAAACAATACGAATAACACCTTTCCCCAAACCTTTCATTTTATCTTTATCTGTAACACTGGTGACCCCCTCCCTCATCTCCTTCACAGTGTTTCTGTAACGTCGACGACCACCCCTCACTCCAGACCTCTTATTCTCTGCGTATCTGTACGCCGACAACCACTAGTATTCACGTAACTTATACATAAAATGCCTTATAATTTATATTTGTTAGTGTCTCAAGTATTGTATTTTATTATAATTATTTCATTTTTCATGTTTTTGTAGGATTCGTAGCTTAAATGATAAAATCGCATTAGCTTGAGAAATTTGGAAAAACCAATAATAGACATTCACGAAGCCCAATGTGTCCTAATCTGAAAGCACCATCTATTTCTTCTTCCTCCCCTATTTGTAAACACAAGGAGAACCATCGCACAACATCCCATCTCGCCTTCCTCTCCTTTTCGCAAGACTCACAACCACTTTTTTTTTTCATATTTTATTTACCTAGCAACCAACCAGGATCACCTCATTCTTCTTCCTCAAACCTCAGCACCCCATCACCAGCCAACCCTTTTTTTATTCATCTCAACATCCCATCTTGCCTACCAACAACCACCCCTTCTTGTTCCTCTATTATTCACTCCGCGACCACATACACAGACGCATCACCTCTTCATCCCTATCGTCGGCGACTCATCGCCCCAGCCACGATCGCCAGTGCCACTAGTAGATCTCGCGACTACATCGCCAGCCCTTATATTTTTCATCTCGTAGCCACAGATCGTCACAAACTCCCAACAATTAACATACGATCTTGCAGCCACATACCTCCCTCCATCTCAACACAACATCTTGACACCAGCCAACGTCGATCTTCCCATAGCAGTCACGCCCATCTCGCTACCAGCTAGCATTTTTCCACGGGCAGACACGATCTCTACAACCTTTGGTGAAGCATGTTTGTTGATGAGGAGATAGAGTTGACCGAATCCCTCAGCACGATCATCTCCGCTATGATTTTCTAAATTCTGCGCCGATTAGAAGATGAAACCATGAGTTTTTGAAGTTTGTTTAATTTAAGTAGTTGTTTTATCAAGCATGCTGCCTACGACACTCCTATTATTCAAGTTCTGAATTTTCGAAAGCAAACATTCTCAACTATAAATAGTATTAACCATTCATACATGTGATTGTGAAGGCAAATTTGACCCAACTAATAATCCTGAAGCTTATTGAAAAAAAATCCATGCCCCTATTGCACGGTAACATTTTGTAAATTACAGCAAATCAGTACTCTTAGACAGGAGTAAAACCATTCCTTTCATTACTCTTAGACAGGAGTAAAACCATTCATTTTGATATCCCTCACACTCCTCCCTTGAAGTTGGCCTATCCGACCTAAATTTTCTCCTAAAATTGATCTTTTTTCATATTTCGAATTGATAATTCATTTAACCAAAAGCGGGGACTATAAACTATCCATCATACATTTATCTTATGGAATTGACATTATTCTTTCAATCATATTTTTTTCCATTGTATATTTTCCATCAACTATGTTAAAAAAAACCCCAACACATCAAAACTCAAAGCACTAAATGCATGTCAGATCATAAGCACAATGTCTCAACCAATTCAAAAACTAACCATTCGATCAAATCATCTCATGATCAATACACTTATTGCATCCACTATGGTTCAAAATCACACTTCCATTAAAATGTTGGATTCAGTCTAAAAATATGTTGTAAGCATCAATCTAAGTACCAAAAAAAAAAAAGTTCACAAATAAATACTTCCTCTGGTGAGATTTTCTAAAAGTTGAGATAATATATTCAGAAAATTAAGAGAAAAAAACCCCAAAATTTATAGATTAGGGGTGAAAAGAAGATTAAATAATAGCAAGAGATTGAAGAATAACAAAATAGCAAGATATTTATATTCAGGAAAGCATGTTGCCTGCAAGTAAGCAAACATGCTTAACCAATTTCTCAACCAATTCAAAACCAAGCAAGCTACATTGGAACAAAATGCAAACTAAGATCAAACCCCAACACATCAAAACTCAAAGCACTAAATGCATGTTAGATCATAAGCACAATTTCACAACCAATTCAAAACCAACAATTCAATCAAATAATCTCATGATCAATACACTTATTGCATTAACTATGGTTCAAAATCACAATTCCATTAAAATGTTGGAGCACTAAAATGACAAATATTATTGACACCTAAAATGGAGCACTGAGCAAGCAAGCATGTTGCCTGCAAGCAAGCAAGCATGCTGCCTACGACACTCCTATTCTTCAAGTTCTGATTTTTTGAAAGCAGACATTCTCAACGACAAATAGTATCAACCATTCATACATGTGATTGTGAAGGCAAATTTGACTCAACTAATAATCCTGAAGCTTCTTGAAAAAAAATAGCAAGATATTTATATTCAGAAAAACATGTTGCCTGCAAGCAAGCATGCTTAACCAATTTATCAACTAATGCAAAACCAAGCAAGCTACCTTGGAACAAACAACAAACTAAGATCAAACCCCAACACATCAAAACTCAAAGCACTAAATGCATGTCAGATCATAAGCATAATTTCACAACCAATTCAAAACCAACAATTCAATCAAATCATCTCATGATCAATACACTTATTGCATCCACTATGGTTCAAAATCACACTTCCATTAAAATGTTTGAGCACTAAAATGACAGATATTATTGACACCTAAAATGGAGCAATAAGCAAGCAAGCATGCTGCCTGCAATCAAGCCAGCATGCTGCCTTCAAGCAAGCATACACTTATCAATTCACTTCTTCCTCTAACTCACATTCCAACAAAATACCACAACTAATTTACTTATCCTTCACAGTGTAAATATAACTTCAAAAAAAAAAGAAAACTTGAAATGATGAATCAAGGTTTCTCCTTTTTCAAGTATCAATTTTTTGAATTCAAAAATGACAGTTAGATACAACAATCATACTACCAATACCTTGACAACCAAATCAAACAAACCAATTCACAATGGTAATTAACAATGCTATCCCCAATTAATTTTATCTACATGAAAATGCTCTACTTGCTCTTAATATTGAACCACCTGTACATCAGATTTTCAGGCATTAGCTAGTGTCCATGTATTCATAAATGTCTATTAGATGGAACAATGAAACTACCAATACCTTAACAACCAATGCAAACAAAGCAATTCACAATGGTAATTAACAATGCTATCCCCACTCAACTTCATCTACATGAAAATGCTCTACTTTGCTCTTAAATAGATTGGACTATCATTGCTTCTTAAATTGATAGTACATAGTTAGAAAATGTCACAAAGAAGAATATTGAAGTGAATTCAGTTGTCATAAACCTTGGATTTTCAAACTGGAAATGAAATTTCTCCATACAACTCCCTGACTAAGTTCTTAATCAATTCAAAGACAAAAACACCATTCAACAATCTATCTTACATTTCAGATAGACCTTTTTGTTTGTCCTACGTGGCATTAAAAAGTTTATCTCTGGTGGTCACCACTTAAGTGAAAATTTTGAAAAATTTGAACTCCCGACTCTAAACCTCCCACTCTCTCAAACTCTCCCTCATCCCGTACCTCTACTCCACCTCTCCACCTCTACATCTTCAAGTCTCAGACTCTACATCTTCTTTGCATGGCTTCATCTTTCACAATCACAACACCTCTCCACCTCTGCTTCTCCATCTTATCCTCTCTATGCGTAAATGAGTGTTTTGCTGCGTGAGGGAGAGTAGAAGAACAAAACTTCTCTTCGTGAAGGATGATCTGTCATCTGATTCTGGTAATCAACTCCTCAATCTCCCATTTCTTCTTGATTTCTAGCTTAGATGGGGTTTCCTCTTCAATGACTTCTTCATTTTCTTCTTGATTTCTAGCTTCAATGGGGTTTCCTCTTCAATGTATTATCCATTAAAAAATCCAGTTCTTCTTCTTCTTTGACTTCTTCATTTGATGCACCATATCTGTTTGATGAAATTCCTCTTTGAACAAACACTGTTTGTAGAAAATATTTGAAAAATTATTTGATTTCTTATTTCTTCTAAATTTAAAATGAATAGAGTTGGGTTTTAGTAACTATAAGAAGATGGAGAGGTGTTCTTCTAAATTTAAAATGAATAGAAGTCATTGAAGATGAAACCCCATTGAAGCTAGAAATCAAAAAGAAATGGGAGATTGAGGAGTTGATTACCAGAATAAGATGACAAATTCTCCTTCACGAAGAAAAGCTTTGTTCTTCTACTCTCCTTCACGCATCAAAACACTCATTTACGCATAGAGATGAGAAGATGGAGAAGCAGAGGTGTTGTGATTGTGAAAGATGAAGCCATGCAAAGAAGATGTAGAGTCAGAGACTTGAAGATGTAGAGGTGGAGAGGTGGGTTGAGAGTTTGGAGAGGCGGAGTAGAGGTACGGGATGAGGGAGAGTCTGAGAGAGTGGGAGTTCAAAATTTTCAAATTTTTCACTTAAGTGGTGACCACCAGAGATAAACTTTCTAATGCCACGTAGGACAAACATAAAGGCCTATCTGAAATGTAAGATAGATTTACTATGTTCGTATTTTTAGATAAAAAATCAGTTTAACATAAAAGAGGAGTGTGACCGAATTTAAGATACAAAGTTAATTTTTAAAAAAGATGAGTGTTGTCCAATTATATTTTTGAGGGGATAAAGGAAGTCATTTTTCAGCCTCAAATTGATTATTTTTTCCCCACTTCCTCTCAAATTTCTTTTTTACCCATTACATTTTTTCTTAAAATTAAACACATCATTCATGTAAGGATAAACGAGAGTTACCGCAAGTATTTAAGTCATTGCATGCACTTGACTATTGTAAGGAAGAGACTTGGACCAAATTTTTGATAGAAGTGTGAAGAATGAAGTTGATACATGAACTTTTGCCATTTATCTTTTTATAATTTCCAAAAAATAAAAATAAAAATTAAATTTCGCAAAAACACATTACTTGATCTAAATGATAAAAGAAAAAATAAATTATAAATCTAAATTTGTAGCATAAGTTAGATATTCACCAATTACATTATTTGACAAATAAGAAAAATTGCCATGGATTAGCGAACGCAATTTTCCTATCCCTGCACGATAATCAAGTCAATAAACGGAATTTGGACAACACAACACAACACGACACACAGAGTTGAAGTCCTCTCCATTTCATCAACGAACCTTTCTCAGCGTCGAGGAAACCATCGGGTTTTACCACTCATCACCTCGAGATTCGCACAGTTGCGCATTTCGATGGTACAAGCGCGCATCTCGAGAAAATGAGCAGTCACACCCTCCCCCTCGCTGGTTTCCTCGCCCTTTTCCTCACCATTTAGAATTTCTGTTCATCAACCTCTCGTGAGCTTTCCTTTAAGTACGGTTACAGAAGCTCTCACTTTCTCTCTCTCTCTCCGAGGCATTCGTCAACCAAGTTCTTCTCATTTCCTCTCTAGAAACTCGCTTCTTCAACTCTTCAGATTTCAGGTTTCTTTCTTTCTCGCTCTCTCTGTTTGTCTATCTGTCGTTCTCTTTTCGATCGATCGATCGATCGCTTTGTTGAGTTTTTGATTTTTGAATGTGATTCATCTTGATTCATCTTTTACTAGTTTTAGGTTTCAATTCATAGAAAGCATAGCGTTTACTGTTCTAGATCGGTAGTTTTTTCTTCAATTGTACGGATTGCGGAATTTGACATGTTGATTTGTTCCGGAATTTGACAAGTTTAGGGCTTGGAACTGTGGAATCTGCGCCTGATTTGTTGATTTGTACGAATTTTAAGCTGTTTCATGTTGTAATTTGGTTTGTCCGGTAATTTTAGGGTTTAATCTGGTAGTCTTGATTGACTGTGGATCCAGTTAATGTGTTCAGCTGTGAGTGAAAGCAAGCTTGGAATTTGGTTGGATTTCAGTTGAGGTCTTGTGAAGCTGTAAACACGGGAAAGTTTTAAATGATTTAGTTGTAAAGCCTGGTTTTTTCATGAGTTATGATTAAAAAGTGATTTAGTAATGTATGCATATGGCTGCAATAGAGAAGATAATCGTACATTTAAACTGATTACTGGACATTGGCTAGCGGATTTTATAGGAAAGCTTATGTGAGTGTTTTGGAAATAAACGGTATTGCGCCATTCAATGTGAATCACAATAATCTCAGTGCTCCATTTCATATCTGAATGGATTTTCTGTTGGATGAAAATTCCGAATAGAGCAGGCGTTGTGTTTATGTTATTTTTCCATTTGGAGAAAGAAGATTTATTGATTTGAATTTGATTTTACTTTCAGAAATTTTGATATGGTAATTGTTTTAATGTTTCATTGTTATGGCAATACCATGGTATTGATATTCCATGATGTTTTTGTTTTGTTTTCAGAAGCTGATTGTTGTTAAAGGATCAACAGGTGGCAAGAGTTATAGTCATTGAACACATGAATAAGTAAGAGGACATATCACATTGTTCGAAGAGGTTGACTTTTGGGGTGGTGGGTGAAAAACTTATTTGGTTAAACTAGATCATTCAAAATTCAGCGACCAAGTTCAGGGGGGGAGATTCCCCAAACTGGGGAGTACAACCCTTTCCCTGTTGCTCGAAGGGTTAATTCTTCGATTGCTGTAGGGATGGATGATGACTTGGAAGATGGAAATATGAGGCCTTATCTAGACAGGCCTAGGAGTTTTCCTGCTATGCGTAGCAAAACACATAATCCTTTGGTAAATAATCACGATCCACTTGTTTATTTATTTCATTTTCATATGAACATAAACATTGTTATCGTTATTAGGGGCATTGGCTGTTTATGATGGACCATTTAGGACCCACTAAGTTATTGTTTACAATTTAGGATAATTAATGTTTTATTTCCAATTATTTAAGAACTAGAACATCATGCAGTCCCTTCTCTCTATCCACGCTGGAAAGTACAACATGTGGTGGATTTAGTTGCTAAAGGTTTGACATCAAGACCAACGAGTCAAGCGGATGTAAAATGAGGAAATTATTTTGGTGCTCCTATATTGAAATTGAGTTGTCAGAGAAAACCATTCAAGTTAGATGAATATTCACTTTATACCGGTTTGTCAGTATTGTTTTTGTTGCATTTAGCTTTAGTACTTGTTAAAAGCATGAATTGTACAATTGATTGTAATTGTAAGTAAAGATAGACATCAATTTTCTACTTTGTGATGACCAAGAAAAATAAGAAGAATATACATCTAAGATTCGTCTGTTCTGTTGCCATTGATAATGTCCACCACAAAATTTCCAGACATGTTCCCTGCCAATGTCTTTGAATAATTTCCAAACTTACCCTTACAGAGTTATATTCTTGTACATGATTCCTCTTATTCTTATCAATTACTGAGATGATGTAATTTCTAACTCTTAATGAACATCTAATAAACATAGGTAGTTCCATATTTTTGTTAAAGGTCAATGATGCTTGGAAAGTCACAAGGAAGGTGAACAAGGGGACATTGTGTTCCCAGAAAATTTAAACTTCCATATAAGTTGAATTTGTTGCTAGTATGACACAATTTTGCTGTCTTTTTTGTTTATCTTTCCAATGATTTGCCTTTCCTCCCCTTCTTTCTTTGGTTACTGATTGTTGGCCCTTTTACAGATTTTTCGGATTTTCCGGAGAATCAATGTTCGTGTTCTTTTTGCCCTTCTGCTCCTGTGTTTTGGAGCTGTATTCTATGTTGGAGCAAGTACTTCCCCCATAATTGTATTTGTGTTCTCTATTTGTATCGCTAGCTTCCTTTTGTCTATTTATCTCGCTAAGTGGGTACTTGCAAAGGATGAGGGTCCTCCAGAAATGGGTGAGGTATGTAAACTTATGTTTCACATGTTTTATATCATTGAACTTTTGTCTTTTAGTCTGTTGTTTATTTTTCTCTTCTCCTAATAAGGAGGTCTAGCTATGAACAAATGAGTAACAAAGTAAGACAAATGGTGGTTTGACATTTTACTAGGGTAGTGTCAGCAATAGTTTAAAGGTGGTGCCAGTTACAATTGAACTGGTGAACAATATAAAAAGGTAGAAAGGGTGCTAGAAGGCTAAAGTGGTCTAGGTGGAGATGGTGGGAGAATATATGAAAGAAGCACATCTTGCATAAAGTAGAGTCCACGATGGAAGCGTGATCATGTTGCTAAACCATGTTACACAGGTTAAACAAAAGAGGATGATTATTTCTTTTGGTCATTCTTTTCCTCAGATAATTATTAAATAGTATTTTTATGAAGTCAAAGTTTGCCTATAATCAATAGTCAGCGCCATGGAGAATTCCTATTTGTTCACGAGTAACTGCAACTATAACTTTATGTTCTTTTGGAAAGGAATAAGGAGTTTTTATTTATTTATTGTTTATTTAGTTTGTTCATTGCTTTATATGAGATGTTATCAACTATTCTTTTGGTGCTTAAATGGCTAAACAAGTCATACCATTTCGCTGGTATACAAGTAGCCTATGGGCCTAGTAACCATGTTCACTCTCACTAGAATTCTCTTTCTTGTGAGAGTTTTTTTTTTTTTTTTTTTTTTTTTTTTTAAATTTTTGTTTCATTTGTATAAAGGTTTTGGGGTCCTATGTTCAGGAAATATGATGAAAGGGTCTTTTCTTGTAAGCAATACATGCTAGTAGTAAGCTTTTCACCTTTTTTCCCTTTTTCATTGTATTTTTCTTTGAATGAAATTTTCAGTAGAGATCTTTAGTATAGACATGAAAAAGAGCTTTTGTATGTGTCGTAATTAGAGAATATAGTCTGTGTCAATGGGAGTCCTATTTATCGACACGGGTTGCTCTTCTGTTCCTTTTTGTTTATTTCTTATTAGGTTAATGTGAATCTCTCTTATATTAGTCCACAAGTTTTTCTCCACCTTAATCTTTTGATGCAATCTATCTATTTTGTTCCATTAAAAAAAAGAGTGGAACCAAGCGCAACTTCATTTCAATGTGTTTCATTTCATGTCATTGGGGTGCAGTGAAGCACTGAAGGGAGTTCATTTCGAGCTTCTTCAAGTGCTTTGCTGTAGTTGTATCAGTAGCAATCTGTTTATCTCGTCTTTTAAATGAATCAATTTTACCTTTTCAATAGGTAATTATGATTTTTGCTGTTTTTATTTTAAAATTGATTTTCGCAATGCTAAGGTGATAAAATGTCTTTTTTTCTTGGCTTTCTTTTGTTTCAATGTAATTTTGATTTCTTATTGGTGCCTTTCTAAAATAAAGTCTAATAGCAACTAATTTTGGTTATAATGATGACGCCATGAATGTTCTTGAATTGGTTGTCTTGCACTCTTGCCTTTTATCAGTCGTATTTGCATCGTCACTCTGTTGCTGTATTTACTGTAAATTTTCACTTTACTAAATTTCTGTATAGTTTCTTATGAAAGGTATTAATAACAATTGAAATACTGATTCCTTTCTTCCAATCCCACTATGCTTGTGTACCTTTTAGATATCAGATGCCATTCGAGATGGTGCAGAAGGTTTCTTCAGGACCCAATATGGGACTATTTCCAAAATGGCGTTATTGTTATCACTAGTGATTCTTTGCATCTATTTGTTCCGTAGTACAACTCCTCAACAAGAATCCTCTGGTCTTGGGAGGTTAGATATACTACTCCAATCTCAATGTTCAAAAATGTTTTTGTTCACACTTACTTTGATGTGAAGTTCACGATCTTGATATGCTGTTGCAGGTCAGCATCTGCCTATATTACAGTTGCTGCTTTTCTTCTCGGAGCTATATGCTCAGGTGTTGCCGGCTATGTTGGTATGTGGGTGTCTGTACGTGCCAATGTTCGTGTCTCCAGCGCTGCAAGACGGTCTGCAAGAGAGGCATTGCAGGTTTTCTCCCTAGATAATTCATATGCTTTTATTAAGATCACGTATATGCGTGTGTGTTTTTTTCTTTCTAATACACATATATTACTTGCAGATCGCTGTTCGCGCTGGTGGTTTCTCAGCCATTGTTGTTGTTGGAATGGCTGTAATTGGAGTGGCAATCCTCTACGCCACATTTTTTGTTCTGTTAGATGTAGATTCGCCAGGTTCAATGAAGGTTACTGATTGTGAGTATCATCTTCCCCTGCTTCTTAGTATGTGAAGTCGATACCTGTTCTGATTTAGCCCTAGGATCTTCCTTCTGTATTATCATCGTTATATGTCATGGCTGATCTACTCCACCAGCAGATTCTTTCTTTCAGTTTGATGTTACAGTTGAAGCCCCTATGTGTTATTGTTTTTAATATTTGATCTTATTAGTTATGCTTATAGTCTCCAAAATCACTCAAAGTGCTCTATGATGTATTAGCGCTAAACATCCCTTATCTAAGGAGATGACCCTGTTTTGGTAGTATTTTTTGCCTTTGCAGCTTACATGTGAGATGTACCTGCAATAGATAATCCAATAACTAATTATCTGTTTATTTTGCTTGTGAGCGAGATAAAACTCTGATATGGAAATAACATCCAGTCTTGAGGCCTCCAGCGTGGAAGTAATATTGACTCTTGAGTTGAGTGACCTAAGTTTAGGGCCTTCTATATTAGTGAAGGAGACGAGAGATTCTAGTAGAGTGAACGTATTGTTATTGGTGCGTGTTTATTCACAAACACATACAGGCACACATATATGCATGTGCGTACCATTCATCAATTTGTGTTTGTGATCCTTTTGCAGCATGTGTGAAAAATTTGTTGTTGAACCTTTAAATGATAGGTAAGTTTACAACTTATTGATAAAACATTACGTACTCTTGTAGTGCCTCTTCTCTTGGTGGGTTACGGTTTTGGAGCTTCCTTTGTTGCCCTCTTTGCCCAGTTGGGTGGTGGAATTTACACTAAGGCAGCTGATGTTGGAGCCGATCTTGTCGGAAAAGTAGAGCAGGGAATACCCGAAGATGATCCTAGGAATCCTGCGGTCATTGCAGATTTGGTACGTTGATTGTTCTTTTATGACTAGGATAATTTGGCCTAGTGTGCAGCTACATGTCATGTTATTTAGTCTTTTCGACATTATGTTATCATGGTATACATGTCGATAAAAAAGTTCTTTGTTTTGGCTGAGTTTAGCATTTTGTTCATTGTTCTTTTTGAATAGTTTATGAATGATTTTGCTATGGGGATGCCACTATGTTGCATGGAACTTTTCGAAGTGAAAGTTTCAATTGTTATTGTTATAATTCAATATTTAAGAATGACGAGTCCGGATATTCAAATTTTTACATGTGTTGTATTTTTCTCTTAAGGAGGACCGCATTGATTTTTGGCACGATACAGGCGGTGTTTCTAGACCAATTAGAGCATCTCCAAGTGTCTCCTTCATTTATTAAAATAATATACTAATAAACTCAGACAAAGACGCATGAGTTTTCAACTCACTTCCAAGAGCCCCCTTAAAAACTCTCCATCAATATTTTATTAAATTTCCTTTTCTTTTAGCATGTGGGCCCAAAGGGTGTACAAAACTACAACGCATTTATGGTTTTGACTAGACAATGGAATTCGCGTGGGTCAAAAATGACAAATAATAATGAGTTCCTTCACATTCTTATTTTGTGGAAAGAATGCACTCCTTAAGGCTTCTTAATGTTGTGTCATAGTATAAGGAGATTGTTGGAGCAAAAAATTAACAAATCGTCCTTAAAACTGCCAATTGTGCACTAAGAAAGCTTCAAGGAGTCTCTTGGAGATGCTCTTAAGACTCGTAAAAGGCATTTCCGAGGCTATATTTGGTGTCGTCTAAGAAATATGGAAAAAAAAAAGTTTAGGAGTTTGGTACTTGTTGGATGATAAGTGGGTGTATAACATCTCCATAGAAGGAGTTTGTTCAATAGATGAGTCTAAGAAATATGGAAAAAAATGTTAGGAGTTTGGTACTTGTTGGATGATGAGTGGGTGTATAACATTCTCCATAGAAGTAGTTTGTTCGATAGATGAGAGTGGAAGTGGGGTGAGAGTGGGAGTGGGGGGGGGGGGGGGGTTCTCGGCCAAATCTTTTTTCACCAAATTGATGTAGAATATAATCCCAATTGGAGTACAAAATAGCTTTTTGTATGCAATTGTGTGGTTGCAAAGTGTACGGAAACCATCTTCCAACTAGAAACATCCTCATTGCTAGGGATACAAACTTCGGTGCAGGTTGTTTGGGGTGTCTGAGATCTCATTTGTTATTGCAATTCCCCGTGCATTAATCTATGGAACTTCTTCGTGGCAAGATTTGGCTTCATTTGAGTTGAGTCATGTCGGACTCAATTCTGGAAGCTTAGTGGTCATGGAAGGGATGTCCATCTCTCAATAGTGCATCAGGAAACTTGAAAGCTTATTTGTACGCGGTGTGTTGGCCCTTCGGAAAGAGCAAAATCAAATAATATTTTGTGAAGAGGCGATTTAGGTGTTCAAATTATGTATGGAATGTTTGATCCTTGTATATCATTTGGCGTCGGCATAGCAGAGTTATTGGGGACGATCGTTCAAAACTTTTGGGTTGATTGGAATATTTTGCTTTAACCTGGGTAGTATTTTCTTGGTATAGTCTTCTTGTGTTTTTTGGTTGTGAGCAACATTCACTTTGGCCTTTCAAAACAAATAAAATATAGTGACTCGCTTCACTCTAGGTGTGCGTCTAGACCAAAGCCCACCTCTAAGAGCGAAGCCTATGTTGTACCAACATTGTCGCGTATGTAACCACCCAAATGTACTTGGACCCATTTTGGGCCTTCGGTTGCGGGGTTTTGTCATAAAAGGCCTCGGATTCATAAGAGTGAAATCCAATACTTAAGCGCGAAATCATCACCCCTCCATGGACAAAGTGCCTTCCCATGCACACCCTCGCCCTCTATGAGAGTTAGGATGTAAAAAAAAAAAAAAAAAAAAGCAAATTGCAGCCACGTTGTGCCTCAATTCAAGTTGATTGAATGGGATTACGACCATTGTTTTAAAAAGCGTTTTTAAAGCGCGCCTTGAGGCGCGAGTCGAGGCGGAGCGCACAGAAATCGCCTCTGCGCGTACGAGTTGAGCTGCCAGTGTGAGGCGTACGCCTCGAGGCGTTGAGGCGTACGCTTTGAGGCGTACGCTTTTTTATTTCTTGATCAGTTGGCGTTATTTGGTAAATGGCTCCCCAAATGCACCTAGAAACACTGCAGTTGACAAGCAAATGGTTGATTGATTCATTGCTTGACATGCAGGACGCATTTGTTGTTCGCATGCCTACCTCTTCTAAGGAGATTGTCCCTTCTGAGGGTATTCCCAATTAAGGCAATTCAAACGAAAACACATGCTTTGGGGGCAATGTTACTGACCCATATCTTCTTGATGATATCTCTGTCCCACCCTTGGATACTACCCCCGCAGAGCTTAAGATAGACAAATTTAAGCTGAACTGATCATTCTTGCCGCTTTGTTCCAACCTATCGTCTTCATGCTGGAATCTGAACTGATTCTCAGTAGTTTAATTTGCGTTGAACGTCAAAGGTGAAGAGTCCTCCTTGTTGGTGGCTTCCATATCATTGTAAAACTTGTTCTTTATTTGTTTGAATTTTTTATATACATTTTTCACTATTTTTTACAAAAAACGCCTCGCTTCGCCTCGAGGCTACGCTCCGCCTCGGAAAAAGCTCGATCGCCTCGAGTCTTAAAAACGCTTTTTAAAACATTGATTACGACATCCGAAATGGTAACCCAAAATTTTGATCCCGTAATAAGTTTAATATAAGATATTTGGCCCAAATGTGATTTAAATTTAAAAATGGAATATGATTATCAACGTGGTTGGATCAAAATTATTGTTTTTTTAGCATAATATTGTATTCCATGTATACAAGTCTTATTTTTATCCAACGCAATCAGTTTGAAATTATACCTTTGTTGAAAATGCTGAGTACACTTCGAAGTGGGTTCAATGCTTTCTTGGAAGGGAATTTTAGAGGTTGGTCCCACAATAATAGGGCATTTCAGAATTTGGTCCTATTTAGGTCATGGTTCCAAATGGTGAGTTGACCGTTCAGTCTTTCGTTAAGTTTAAAAAAAAAGACATCTTGCCCCTCCTTTAAGTAAAAAAAAAAGACATCTTGCCCCGTCTCCAACACATTGGCAAGTTCATAGGAGCCGGGGAAAAATGTTTTTTTTGTAGGCTTAGACAGTCAACTCACGGTTTGAGACCGTGGCCTAAATAGTGCGATTTCTTAAAACCAAAGTTTGAATTGTGGGATCGACTTATGAAATTTCCTTCTTGGAGCATCTCGCTCTTGTTCCTCTTCTTATCAATGCAAATGTTTCATTTATCAAAATAAATAAATAAAAATTGCTCATATGCTTTAGATTTACACATGTAAGAACTGGCATTTGACGTTCCTGCTTTATGACATTCTGTTGTGTGGAAGGGTTTGTTCTGGTACTGTGTGAAGCTGAACATCCAACCTTTGAACTTCTTGGAAAATCTGGCAATAATTTGTAGTTGAAAGTAGTGATCGTTATGCCCTCACCTGCAAAAGGGTCTTTACTTTTGTCATTTGTAATGCTCTTACAGACTGAGTTCCAGAATCGTATATTGTCTCAAAAGATAACTGTGTTCTGTTGTTGTATTGGCTCAGATGTAGCATTTTCCGTATAAATTGTAATCTCGAATCTGTGTTATGATACAATACATCAATCAGATTTCTAAGTTTCTCTTCGTGTTTTCTATGTTAGACGAGTTCTATCTTGATTTTTGAAACTGATGTTTTAGTGTTATTTACAAGGTTGGAGACAATGTTGGTGATTGTGCAGCTCGGGGTGCAGATCTCTTTGAGAGCATTGCTGCAGAGATCATTAGTGCTATGATACTTGGGGGGACTATGGCTCAAAAATGCAAAATTGAAGGCACGTACTTTGCTTTTACTTTAAAGCCTTGCATATTATTTCACCTTTCTGTTATAAAATTCTGTTTCATAAAAACGATAATAGTAATAGCAGCAGTAGTAATGGTAATATGGCTGATTGGCTGTTTATATTCTCTTGACTTATAGCTGAATCTTGTGTGTTCCAGCAGAACTACATAATGTGTCTGCTTGAAATGCCTCATCTAGATATTATCATTTCTTCAGTTTAGTGTAGAATCCAACCTTGAAGTCTACACTCATTTTTCTATGACCTAGATAAAATTTAATACCTTGAATAAGGTTTTAAGTTGCAACTCCCTATTGTAAATTTAAGGGATAGCTATTGAGGAAAAATAAAAAAGTTTGATAAGGCAATTTGAAGGCTTAGAATCTGCTCCTAGATCCCATAAGCCTCATATCAGACTCGTGTTTAGTTCTTGATCCCTACACATCACTTCAGCTAAGCGAAGCTTATGAAACATGCATTGCTAAGAGTCAAGTCTGAGTAACAAAAGCCAATGGATTGTATTGAGATCTCACGATATTTTTCAAGATTTTCTTTCAATATTTTTTAATACAACCATCTATCTTACAATTCACATAGGTATTTTACAATTCACATAGGTGTTTTACTATTCATTGCTGACTGGGACAAACATCAAATGAGAATTTAGGATAAAAGAGAGCTAGGTTTGAAAGTTGGGAAGATGTTGAGGATTTATTCTCCTCTACAATGACATGTTTGTAAATATAAAACATGTAGAAGGGCTAAGAAAATGAAAAAATTGTGAAAAAGTTAGTGGAATGTACATGTGGCGGATAGAGAAAGTACTGTGTTTTCCTTTTTTCAAAATGAAAACTATCATAACTATTTACGTAGTTATCGGATTTTGATAAACTTGGTATCGTTGAAATGCAATTTTGAAGATCTTTCCAACAAAAGCAATGATCAATACAACACTTAAAATCTCAAAATATGTATTTTATTTTTAAAATATGCAAGTATTTTTAAGATTGGTATGCCTAAGTATAATATTTTTCAAAGAAACGGATAACATTTTATTGAACATTCAAACAAAGACTCCGAACATTCAATCAATTCTAATTTAACCGAGTTTGACCATAGAAAAGTTACTATTCTAAAATATGATATTTTTATGGAACTAATTGAGGACAGTGGTGGAGATGGTGATGTGGGTGTCCAGTGTATGACAATTAACAGTAAAAATAAATAAACATATGTGGAGTGCCAACGGCACGGGTAATATGCTAGTGTTTTACAAATAAATGAAGATAAAAAGAAGAATTCAAGGAGAAGAAATATGAACCATCTAGTTGTATAGAACATGCTAAACTACATGTTTGTTACTAATATCGTTATTTGATTCCAAATATAATTAATAATTGACTGAAGTACGTACCTGAAAAAAGTAGTAAATTGACTTTTATGCGAAAAGAATAGGAATTAAGAATTTAAAGTAAAGAAAAACATTTCGAATATGGTCCATATGGCAATATTTATTTTTCAAGTAAAAAAAGTGTTTAACATTGGAAATTGTAGATTCTCGTAAAGATTTGTAGTTATTAATTTCACGTTGATTACATCTAGCCTCTAAATCACTATAATGCTTTCAATGTTGGTTTTTATACTCTGCCTTAGTATATCTTATGTCTTAGAATAACCTTAGTATTTGCACAATTTTTTTAAAAAAAATATTTATTTTCTATTCTTTTCCCATTTACTTTTTATATGAAGTAACTGAGTTCTCGTTCCTATTTCAGATTATCCTGATCAGTTCTGATTTTTTATTTTAGTGTATTTCTCGTTGAGATAGCTTGTTTATGTTAGTCAAGGTCATATGAAACAAATTTGGTATTTGGTTTCATCTGTTTCCTAAAAAATATATTTTTGTTGTCTTGTTTGTGGTTTCATATGCACTAGTTCTAATTTCTCAAAAGTTATACATTTTTATCTGCAATGGTGAGCCATATCTTCTCTCTCTGCAGATCCATCGGGCTTCATCTTGTTTCCTCTCGTCGTTCACTCTTTTGACCTGGTGATATCTTCGGTTGGAATTCTTTCAATCAAGGGTACACGCGAATCCGGAGTTTCAGTAGAAGATCCTATGGCAATTCTTCAGAAAGGCTATTCTATTACAATAGTGTTAGCTGTTATCACATTTGGAGCGGTAATTACTCATTTATATAAGGAACACATTGATGCTTATCATGACTATAATTTCTGATGAATCATGTCTCTCTTATTAATTTTAGTAACTACATATTCCCATTCTTAGCTTTCAGATCTTTTATAGCAGTATTTCTAGATGTTCATCGTGTTCTGATGTCTGTTGTCTTGTCTTGTCTTGGGTCCTATCAAGAACTTTTACAGTCCACTCGCTGGCTGCTTTATACTGAGCAAGCTCCTTCTGCATGGCTACACTTTGCCTTGTGTGGTCTAGTCGGAATCATGACAGCATATGCGTTTGTTTGGATCACTAAGTACTATACTGATTACAAGCACGAGCCTGTGCGAACCTTGGCTCTTGCCAGCTCTACAGGTCATGGGACTAACATCATTGCAGGCGTCAGTTTGGGTCTGGAATCAACTGCTCTTCCAGTTCTTGTTATAAGTGTATCCATTATTTCAGCTTTCTGGTTGGGTCGCACTTCGGGCCTAGAGGATGAAGATGGAAACCCAATTGGCGGTCTGTTTGGGACAGCTGTTGCAACAATGGGGATGCTGAGCACAGCTGCCTACGTACTCACTATGGATATGTTTGGCCCAATAGCTGATAATGCAGGTGGAATCGTTGAGATGAGCCAGCAGGTAGCAGCTGACATGTTTATTTCTCAAGATATTTTAGTTTATTATTACAAGGGAGGGTGTTAAATTGCTCTGTTTGATACAGCCTGAAAGTGTTCGGGAGATCACTGATCTTCTTGATGCTGTGGGAAACACAACAAAAGCTACAACTAAAGGATTTGCCATCGGATCTGCTGCTCTTGCGTCATTCCTCTTATTTAGTGCTTACATGGACGAAGTAGCAGCATTTTCTCATATACCTTTTGACCAGGTGATCTGGAATTATACGCCCTCTTTGAGCAACGTTTTTGTGTTTACAATATGTTTGACACTAACTATCTGACGATTGAGTTTCAGGTTGACATTGCAATTCCAGAAGTTTTCGTTGGGGGCTTGTTGGGAGCGATGCTCATCTTTTTATTTAGTGCATGGGCCTGTTCTGCAGTTGGCCGCACTGCTCAAGAGGTGGTTAATGAAGTCAGGAGACAATTCATTGAAAGGCCAGGCATAATGGTGAATATATAGCCCTTTGTGTATCATAATTTAGGTTGCCCACTAGTGGTATTGATGAAAACATGTGGAATTAACTTGCCATACATTTTCAGGAGTACAAAGAGAAGCCGGATTATGGTCGCTGTGTCGCTATTGTAGCATCTGCATCTCTGCGGGAGATGATAAAGCCTGGTGCTTTGGCAATTTTTACACCCATAGTAGTTGGTCAGTATACATGCTACCTTGACCCATGATATATTGTGAGATTGTCTGTTATGAGGCCTCTTACTTTAGTGCTAAAAACATGATTTCTTCCCTTGACAACTTAAATAGTTAAGGCCTCTGTTTTACTTGATAAAAAAAAAAGAAAAAAAAAAGACAACTTAGATAGTTAAATACTTTTTTTAGGTTTTATTGTATTCCATTTCCATCCCAAATTCATATGATTGCATCGTCAGTGTATCGAAATGTGGCTGTAATAGTAATGTGACGTTTGTTTTACCATAAATGTATCATTGGGAAACAGTGGATGTATCACAATTTTGGGTAAAATAAGCTGACCCTTACTGTTTTACCATATTAGATGTTAGTTGACTTGGGAATATATTGCGAATTGCCACATAACACTGAGCTAAAGAAGGTCACTTGTGTTCTAATTATTATTCATGGAAGACTTGCATTTCATGATATACTTCATATACTAGAGCACATATCTCGGGCTTATTATTTGTGGATACTTTTTGATGTATCGCACATTCAATGAGTATTCGAGTATTCAATTGTGCAATGCGTACTCGATACAGACAGACACTAAGACTTCCATTGGATTGTCCTTGTTTACTTGCTTGCAATCATCCTAAATCCTGTTAGAGCTCTCTAAATATCAATGGAGGATCCATTAAAAACCTTGTTTGCCCTTCAAAAAAATAAAAATGACCTGTGTCCTGTATAGTAATTCATAGAGGTGAAACTGGAAGATCAAAACTATCTCATTCCATGCCCCTTCCAAGTTTGTTGACAGGCATTGTTGGAAAAGGTCTTTCATGATGATCATGGCTGTGAAGCAGAAACTTGTATAATACTACCTAGTCATGGCTATGCCATTGTTTTATCTACCTTTTCATTTCGTTGTACTTGGCTGTAAGCTAACCTGCATGCTGAAATGGAGTCTCTGATCGACACTCGTGGTGTTGAATTGCATATTGTGGATGTCTTATGATGCTTTGTCTTGTTTTATGATAGCCCATGTTTGTTTTGCAGGTTTTCTTTTTAGGATATTGGGGCACGTTACAGGACAACCTCTGCTGGGAGCCAAAGTCGTGGCTTCTATGCTGATGTTTGCAACCGTCTCAGGCATTCTCATGGCTCTCTTCCTCAATACTGCCGGGGGTGCCTGGGATAATGCTAAGAAATATATTGAGACTGGAGCTCTTGGAGGCAAGGGGAGTGATTGTCATAAGGCTGCAATCACAGGAGACACGTAAGTTGCATCTTTTGTCATTTAAAAGCTTTATTGCAGTGAATCTGTTGCCAAAACATCTTGTCGACTAAAGACATGAAGAACGACCTATGTTTGTTTCATAGTCACATGTATGCACGTCCGTCTCTCTATGTCAATACACATACAGAGATGACCTCATGTTTCTCTGTTATATATGTATTTTTTGAGTTCTGCTATTGCACGTCGCTAGCAGCAATTCATATTTCTCATGGCTTTTGGGTTTCTTGAAGCATATCATCCTAGAGCCAATGGTTCTCCTGTGATTGTTACTGTTGCACTCGAACTTGAAACCCACTTGGCATTATCAAACCTTTTGGGTAGTCTGCAAGTCAGTTCATATTATAAAATAGCAGATTGATGTTGGTCTGAAATCTCAAGGGTTTCTCTACTGTTCTCCATATGAAGTTCGTTCTGTTAGTCATGTTCACTTTCTTATCCATTGACGATTTGGTAGGTTAATTCGCAGTTTCCTTATTTGGTTCGATGTTGGGTAGTGACACTTTTTGTCTTCTCTGTTGCAGTGTTGGAGATCCATTCAAAGACACCGCAGGGCCTTCACTTCATGTACTGATCAAGATGCTTGCAACAATAACATTAGTTATGGCACCAGTGTTTCTGTGAGAGTTCTATTAACTTCTTTTTATCTCTTGCCGCTATACAAAATGACACACTTACTCCCCTTGGTGGGATTGAAGTATACTGGAGATGGCTATTGTTAAACAATGCTTGCCCTCTACACTCATTTTTGTATACTAGAAAGTTTTCTTCTAACTTTTCTCCCCTTGAATAAGTCTTAAATTTGGGGCATGTCTTTTTTGTTAAGTATAGCTCACATTTTGTCTATATAGATGTTACAAGAACACCATAGAAATTGCTGCAAGATCTATTATTTGTGCGGGAGACCCCTCAGTATGAATTGGACCTTAACTCATAGTGAATACACAAAGATACTGCTATATTTTATGCCTCTGCCAGACAGGTTATCTTAGTTGGGCTTTTGTTTGCATTCATGCTGATGCCTAACCACTTATTGTCTCTTGATAAATAATCATACATTTAAGTTCATGTCAGAGGTACAAAAGCACAATATATAGTTTCATAATCTAAAGTTTAGTGAAAATGTGCTTAAGAAGTTAGTGGGCATATTTTTTTTCCTGTGTACTATTTGCCCTTTTAATAATTTGAAAGAGTATCCGTCTTCTGATAATTTTTTTGTAAGTTGTCTCTCAATAAATGTGACAGTTTCGATATAAATGTATCTGTAATGATCAGACAGATATATGCAGTGAACAACATGATAGGTGCAAACATGCCAACAACCAAGCGTGAGTAGGACATTATCTCTGTTGGTTATTATGACTAGTATTAGCACGTTTTTGTATTGGTTGTTTCGTTTGTAGTTTTAATATAGTCGTTGTTTTGTTTTCAATCGTCTTCTAGATGTTATGTATTGATGATAATGACTTAGAAAACATTATCAATGTTTCACCTGCATGTCGATGAAATCTTTTTTTTTCATTTGAGCATCAACCACTTCCATTTTGATGCACATGTTAGCACAAATTAGGTACGACCAAGTCGTGTTGCTTGGATCGGGAGAAGCTGAAAATAATTTAATATGGGAACTGTCACCACGGCAAGACTTCTGCCATGTCGTCCTGTCCTCCCCACGCGTTTACTCAATCTCCTGCTGTGTCATATTTCATATAAGATTATAGTTCTTGTGGATCAGGTCGGTCTTAAAGAATTCTCATCCATGTTGAGTAGCTCTTAAATTTCCTCATCTGGAATGTATTTCGTATTTGGTATATGATGAAAAGAAATGAGAAAAATTCGTGGTAAACTTCCATGTCATGAATTTTTATGGAAGATTCAATGAGAATCTTTTTCCAATGCTCGTCAAAACTGTGACTTGTTACGCAACCACACATTTGACTAAGTGGTTCTTCTTAATTTTGATATTCTATTTGGTGACAAATGTCACCGCAGTGCAACCTCTGGGTCCACTCAGTGTGTCGATGAGGGTCCTTGGTGATTAAGACTTGGTATTTCATCGACATATCACCTTTTTTTCCAGAAGTTTCAACACAGAGCTTCATTGTAAAGCTTGGTCCCCAATTGTCCAAAGTGAGGTTATAATATCACTATCACCAAAGTCTGGCAAAGAAAGCTCAAAAAATGACATTGGAGATGTGAAAGAAGCATTTCCATCCATTTGGTTAGACATAGAAGTTTCTCCACCAATTAAAACTTTCTGTTTTTGATCCCACTAACCATGTTAATTTGTAGGGTTCACAATGAAATTGTCTTATAAAAAAAAAAAAAGCAATGGAAGAGAAAATTGTTAGTTCTTTAACCCAAAAATATGTGTATATTAAATTTTTTTTTTTATTCAATTGTAACATTTTGAGGTATATTTTTCTAAAAAAATCTATATATTTTCAGGAAGTGTTATTATGGCAATATTTTCAACAAAATGCGAAAAGCCACATGACATGAAACTTTGTTAGGTTAAAATTTTCAATTATGAAAGTAGGTCGCGATGTTTGTTGGCATACATTCTCTTCTATTTATAGAACTGGGAAACAATCCTTGATGCATACGTCTTTCAATAAATTTTTTAGGAGTACACACTCAAGTTCAATTTTGTTCGATATCACATTTTTTCTTTCTCTTCAAAACGGGTGCTAAAGCATTTGATTGTTACTGTCATGTGATACTCATGACAATATAAAGGAATTCTTATGGTATACATTTTCGCATATGGTAAAAAAGAAAAAGAACATTTATTGAGCAAGATACTATAAAAAAAAAAGCACAGGAAAAAAAATCGCAAGAGAATCTTCATGAATACCAACTCTTGAATTTGATCGTTGAGAGATAGGTACCTTCTCAGTGTGCACCCACCCATCATGCCTTCTATTGGCATACTTGTCGAATCATTTTATGTTCTACCTTTCTACGTAATGACACTTAAGGATAATATAGTGGAATCAATCAGGTACCAGTTTAGCGATAGATTTGTGGTAGATGAAATCACGGGTCTAATGTTCCAACCTACCAACAACATCTGGTGTCAAAGGGTTAAGGATATAAAAAAATAAACAAATAAAAAAACGTAACTCGATTACTTAAGACTTAAAGCCAATAATTTCATGTCAATTTAAGCAAAACAAGATTGATTAAAAAAGTTGAAAAACAGAAAAGGTACAAATTAGGGAAAGGCCACAATTTTGAAGCTTCTTTCGAAGACATCGCCTCTAAACTAAGCAGATTCTCTCTCTCTTCTTCTCTCCCTTGCCATTCAAGCGAGAGAGACATACGCATGTTTTTTCTATAAAGGTTAGAACTTCCTTCAATCTTCTTCTCTCTTAGCAATTTCCATCCACGTTTTGTTCGATTTCTAGGCACCCCAAATCATTGAATTGAGATTGATTCATCAAGTTGGGTTCTTTTTCATGAATGAAGAGTGGGTTTCTGGTTAGATTCAAGATCTAGAGTTGTGAAATCGGAGAACCCAGTTGTTATTTTCCTCGAATTGTGCAGCGGAGGTGTTCGCTTGTGTTAGATTTGACGATTTTTGGTTGATATGTAGAGTTTCTTGTTGCAATTACAATTTCCCATCTTGGGTATGATTTCAAAGGCTCTTTCATGCATTTTTCAGTTTCAGATAGTTTTGTGTATTTGGGTTTTTTTTGCTTGCCGTATGAATGTGGTCTAGTTGGGCAATTATTGAATGGGATCCCTTGATTTTTTGTTTAATTTGGACTTTGTATTTTGAGTTTCAATTTAGGTGTTAGGGCCTAATTGAATCAGATATTGTATGCATGCATTTGGGAGAAAAACAGGGATCCATTCATTCTAGAAAGTGTTTAACAACGCTGTCGATGGATTATTGTTTATGTTGGGACCCATTCCTTAGATTATTAGTAACATATGTTGATTTACTGAAAATTTTATTTTTCACAGTTGGTTACTTCTTCCCTTTGTGAGTGAAAGAGGGCAAAGAGGAAGATGGGATCTATTGAATTTGAAAGCAATGGTTGGATATGGGATGGGGTTTGCTATTACCCACATCTGTTTGGAGGAATAATGCTTACAGCTGCTGTTCTTGGGCTGTCAACGAGCTACTTCAGTGGAATCGGGGTACCCGGTCTACCTTGTTTCTGGCCAGATTTGGGGATCTTCCATAAGAAGAAATATGGGAAGAAACCTGTAAGGGTGTACATGGACGGATGTTTTGACCTTATGCATTATGGTCATGCAAATGCTTTGCGACAAGCAAAGGCACTGGGAGATGTGTTGGTGGTCGGAGTGGTGAGTGACGAAGAGATCATAGCAAACAAGGGTCCTCCTGTGCTGTCCATGGAAGAAAGGTAACAGTGTTTTATTTATTTATTATCTATTTAAAGGATGTAGTTATGACTTATGATAAGTGGTTGATAGAGCCATAGAGACCACTTTGAATTTTATAGTAATTGATTTGAATGCAAAAACTGTAAACTGAGGAATGGACCTTATTAATCAAATGTCTACAAACATCAAAAAGGGACTAAACAATAGGTTGGTCAATAAACATCTGAATTATTCCTGGACTGTAGTTGGAAACATATACGCTTGTATCAATAACGGGAATTGATGTTGTGGAAGTAAAGTGAATAAGATGAAAAACAAATTATAATAGCAATGGATTATTAGGTCTAGAAAGAGAAAGACTTCACCTCTTTTCTTACTTTCAACCTCTTTTGTTCATACAATCGTCTGCCCATCCTTTTGACATTTAGGAATCCTATTTCACTTTCTTTTACCCCAGAAAGTCATTTGCCAACTTACTTTAGAGTATTTATATTGATTTTGCAAAAGGCAGTAGTTATGGCATTTCTTTCACTTCGATCATGGTTTAGGTCAACAGCTTAAGGAAGTTCAATGCAGTTTCTGTGACTTTGTTTCACACAAAACCTGATTAGGTTCTTAGGCTACATTTTGGTTGTGGTTGGTTTGAGAGAACTATTTCTGGGAAAACAATAAAAACGAGTGGGGAGAGGAGAGAGAGAAGAAGAAAATAAGCATTTAAGGTAGAAGATGACTATGCGTGTATAATATTACTCTGTACCTCCCTAATTTTTTAATAGAAAACCCGAAGTCTTCTATCTCAATTTTCCAAGAACCATCTTTCTTCTCCTTCATTTTTTTTTAATAAATTAAAAATTTCCACTTCTTCATATGGCACGTGTAGGTCAAAAAATGGGATTCTGGTGGCATGCACCCTTCTTATTGTTACTACTTATTACCTTAAAATTTCCATGATTAAGATTAAATTAACCATGGACCCTTGTAGACTTTTTTTTTTTACATTTGACCAATCATTTCATCATCATAATTCATACACATTTCTTTTTTGCCTTTCGTCTCTCTTAAGTCTCTCCCTGTATCATGGTTGTACTCACCAATCGCCATAAATCACCACCATAATTGAGCTATCCTTAGTGATCTAAGTTATTAATCTTATGTAGGCTGGTTCTTGTAAAGGGCTTGAAGTGGGTGGATGAAGTTATTGCCAGTGCTCCTTATGAAATTACTGAGCAGTTCATGGATAGACTTTTCAATGAACATAACATTGACTATATCATACATGGGGATGATCCTTGCCTGCTTCCAGATGGAACTGACGCGTATGCCTTAGCAAAGAAAGTGGGTCGTTACAAGCAGATCAAACGCACAGAAGGTGTCTCAAGCACAGATATTGTAGGTACTATTATTCTTCCCTTTGAGCACTTTGTATCAACCCATTTTGGTTCTTTCTCGTCATCTTGGAAAATTAGTCAACCAATTAAATATTACTTATTCTTGATGCATACAGGACGGATACTTTCTTTTATGAAGGGCACTGAGAATAGTGAAAACCCTACCAATACACCGCTGCCTGAACAACTTCACGCAAAGGATAACAATCAAGCTGAACTCAGCCAATCTAGAGCGTCCCAAATATCCCACTTTCTACCTACATCTAGGCGGATTGTGCAATTTTCAAATGGAAAGGTAAATATAGACGAATTTCAGTTGTACTAACTCACCATTTCCAAAGGTGTAGATTCAAGGCAAAACATGACATGTACAGCAAGTTCTGTCACTCGAATCCATGTCTACATAAGTTGACAGGAACATAGTCTTCTTGCTGCTTGGTTCATTAATAAGTGTAAAACACTAATTATTCCAAAATGAAAATGGAAAAAAATGTCATAATATTAGAGACTTCCTCATTGGTTTATGGAATAAACATATTACTAGAGACATTACCTGTGATCTGCAAACATTTCTCTCTATACTCTTGAAGTTACTAGGGTATTCCCCGTGCCTTATGGATAGGAAAATGTGTGTGATAGGAGGAAAATTTTCAAATTTGGCCAGGGGTATTTCAGTCATATGCTAACATAAATTTCAGCAAAATACCCTCCCCCCCTCTATGTGATCCATTAAATCTTTTATGTTTGGTAAATCTCAGCCGTCTTTTATCTCCAACCTCAAACACCATTCTGATTTGTTATATAGATTTTTCACAATTGGAGAGTTCCTTCTTGGGCTTTGCAAAATAGTGAAATACGAAATTTTGAGGTATTTGCTTGTGAACATTTTGAATGTGCATGATGTGACATTAACTTTTGCATCTCATTCCATACCCCTCTATATTGCTCACTGGGTATAGGGTTTGATGATGACGAAGTTGATGATCATTGATCATTGATCTGTTGATAAACAACTATGATATGTGCCTTATCACTGTAGTTAAATTCTTTAAGAGCTTCAGAATGTCAATTTGAGGACTACATAGTTGGGATGTTTTAATTTTCTTTTGGTTGTTGTTCTCGTGGGTTTCCTTAGCCTTTCTTGTATCCTTGTCTTATTTTTTAAATGAATTCTTCAACAATTAAAAAAAGGCACTAATTACCCTTTAACCAATGATCACCAAGGTATGGTTGCATATTTTATAGTTTATTGTTTAATTATGATGTCATATATGTTAAGTTTTGTTTATTGATGGTTTAGTGAATAGTACATTTCACTGAAATTTCACCTTCTTTTTCATTTGCAGGCCCCTGGACCGAATGCTCGTGTAGTATACATTGATGGTGCATTTGACCTTTTCCATGCTGGACATGTGGAGGTATTGCAATTTGCAAATGGAACTAATAGTTACCCCGAAAGCCTGTTTTATATCTTGTCCATCAGCGATTTTTTTAGGTTGCATAATAATTATTTTGACTTTATATTTGAAGTTCCATTTTTCTTATCGTCATATGGGATTTTAGTGAGATGTAATCTTTTCAGTTTTCTTTGGGTAGGGTATTCTCATAGCTTATGAAGGGTTTTTTTGCTTTTGGTGGTACACATGTGTAGCTTTTTGGTTGTGCTTTTTAGTTATTTGCTGGAAACCATATGGATTTACAGTGGAATCGAGTTATAAAATTAAATAAAAAACCCAAAAAATAAACATAAAAATAAAATATATTTAAATGTCGTGCTCCTATGTGGCATAGTAATTCTAACTGCCTGTGTATGTGGTCAATGTCAAATTGTTAGATAAACAAGCTTACCATTTTGCAGCCTACGTTGGATCTTAGCTAAAGCAATTGTGAGACACCAAACTGCCTTTTGTCATATCTTCTGCTAATCCACTTGCAAATCAAAATTGATATGCGACTATTACTGGACAAAACAACTCTAGATATGTGGTGATGCCTTTTTTTTCAAATGAAAGCTTCTCCTTTCAAGTATCATGGAAATATCCATTTTCATATTATTTTTGAAGAAGTGATCAAAGTTAATCCTGCAAGTGTCTGAGTTGTTTTCTTTTACCATACATAGATCCTCAAAAGTGCAAGGCAGCTTGGAGATTTTCTGCTTGTGGGTATCCATTCTGATCAAACTGTGAGGTTAGTATCTTAATTTACTGTGTTTTTCCATTTCACTGTTTCCCTCAAGTGCTTGGAGATCCCATCCCAAGGGCCAAGAAGTTGAGTAGAATTCAGTTTTATCTAGTTTAAATATGAACCAACAATGATTACGAGTTGCGTTTGCTTGCAGTGAGCATAGAGGAACTAACCATCCAATTATGCACCTTCATGAGCGTAGCCTTAGTTTGCTAGCTTGCCGATATGTTGATGAGGTCATCATTGGTGCACCTTGGGAAGTTACAAAAGACTTGGTAAGCTTGTTACTATCTATTGACTTGTTTAATTTTTACAGTTAATCTCAGTCCTCAGTTAGTGCATTTTGGCTTTCAAGTTTGTAAGCCTTCATATAGAGAGGTAATGACTATCATATGTTATAAATAGAAGATTGAATTTACATAGCAGAAATAATTTGTGGTTGGTGTATAAGAATTAAACAGTGACTTGAATGCCGGCTTTTTATTTTTTGGAATTTGATTCATATAGTTTCTGAAACAACATGTATATGTGGATTTATGGAGGTAGAAGAGTGTTATTAGAGCTTTGCTTGATCATACAATATCGTTGTATAGGAAAACCTGGACATAATATTGTTGAACCAAGGCCCAAAAGTTACTATCATTTTTTATCTTATGGATCTTTGTTATACTGTTCGTAAGACATGGTTTAGTATTCTCATTTAGCGTATTTCAGTTTTTCCTTCTGTTCTTTCTTTTGACTTAAACGTTAAAGCTGTTTACTTGGTTTTGAGCAGATAACAACCTTCAACATCTCGTTGGTTGTACATGGCACAATTGCTGAGAAAAATTTGTTTCAAGTAAGTGGAGCCAATTTGGTTAAAATTTAATTTCAATTTCTGCTCCACTTTGTGAACCTAAGTCCAAGGTTTACTTGCAACAGGGTGAATTGGATCCATATGCAGCCCCCAAGAGCATGGGAATATTCCGGACGTTACAAAGCCCTAAAAATATCACAACCACATCTGTGGCCAAAAGGATAATTGCTAATCAGGAAATCTATGAGGTACTTGCTCAACCTTCATTCGGCAATCTGTATGGTCATACTACACTGCTGGATGTTTACAACAGTTATTTGAATAGATTATTAGAACCCCCTAGAATATTACCGACACAGACATTAAGATGCATGCTTATCCTAATCATGGTACTTGATACCATGTTTAGGATAATCATAGAGTACCCCCACAGATTTTGAAGTGTTTTGAGTTAACCTTTCTCTTGTTTTTTAACAAGAATCGGTCTAGAGAGCCAGGCCAGCGCCATGGAGCCTCAATACCCTCCATCATCCTAGAGATCCTCATAATCCATCAATCAAACACAGCCAGAGAGCCTCCCTGGCTTGCTAAAATTTTCGTTTTAACAAACACGTAGACCCACTCCCAGAAATCTTTTTTAAAACATCCTCACCTTTGTGAAAGTAACAAGAAATATAACTTTACCCTCATTTTCGGCCGCCTATCAACTGTCATGACGTGGTTGTGCTTGTAGACGAGAAAAAAAAAATCGGTTCATTAGAGGAAGAAAAATGAGGATTTTGTGTTGTCTTGAGCATGTGACTGGTATTTAACCATAGCTAGATTGATATTAGTTTATGCAAAATCAAAGGTTACCCTCAAGTGTTTCAAAAAACAGGGGGACAGTTGAGTTATGCTGGGTTTAATATACTTCGTGAAACTGTTGGATGTTTTACTTACTTTAGCAATGAATCAGGAACTAAAGGGCTTTAACTCGTGCCAAACTTAAGGACAGATTTTACACAAAAACATTGGTCTTCTGACATATTTTCCTTTTTCACATGATATATTCTTGAACGTATTTTCATCTTATTGTTACGCTTCTGTGGGATGCAGAAACGCAATGCCAGGAAGACTGCGAGTGAAAAGAGATATTATGCTGAGAAGAAATACATAACAGGAGATTGAAGCAGAAGTAGTGTTATGTTTTTGGCTCTGCACCTGATGGAGGATCCTACAGCACCCGGAGCTCCATCCCACAGCTAGGAAATGGTTGTAGAGAGAGTTACTTTGGTGGGTCTTAAGGAGAAGGGAATATACAATTACGAATTCAGTCTTCAGATTGTATTGGAACTTCCTGCGATGTAGCATCCCTTTCTTCTGTGACATTCCCCTTCACAGAGTAGAATAATACCTGTTAAAAAGAAAAACAATGAGACCATACCACCATAATGTACTCATATTTCATACACTGCAAAGGGAGATTGCATTTCTCTCCACATTTATCTATTTAGAGCTTTTGCATCTGTAGCTAGCAACCTACAGGGTGTTGTGTTATAGGATGTACTTCTTTGTTCATTTTTTTTTTTACCCTGTTCCAAACTCTTGTTTTGATCTTTTTCAATTTTTGATAGAACGATTCCGAATTTTGATTCTCAGTCACTACAGTTGTGTATTTGTATAAAAAATAGTACACTGATAGACTAGTATGTGGAAATATTATCTTCAGCAATGATATTCAAGTGAGTGAATGTGAAGCACTAGCATTTTAACTTTATTCTATGAATTTTAACTTTTAACATTCACACGTTTTGTGACCTTAAATCATTTTCTTTTATAACCCATAACATCAAATGCTAGATCCTAATGCTTTGGGTTATGATTCATTCTCCTTTCAAGGCAACTTTCAATCACCTCTGCTGGTAGTGCCTTGCACTAGCTAGTCATTGCAGATTTGCAGTGGAACTATGTGGAGTTGTCTGTGCAGCTAGTTATAGCAGTGGAATTGTTGGGAAAAAAATGTAGGCAACTTTGTTGACGACTTGTGCAATTTCCTAGCAAACTTGAAAATCATTCCAAAAATTCATAGAACTGAAAGCAACTTATATTGACAAGATAACGAAAGAAAGTATACGAAAATGATGGAAGTAACCAACTCTGCAAAAACATGAGAGACAAAGCTACATTCCTGTAAACAAAATATCCGCCGAAGCCCATTTTCATTTGGCACTATAAACTTTGTAACAAAGAGCCAATGAATGCTTCAATTGATCTTCTTAAAAAAGCTACTGCTCTCTCATAAAAAAAATACCTAAGCAACAAGGCATTGAAGCATTATGTAAACATTATCACCATGACCACATGACAGGTGTAGCTGTGTTCTGCGGTAGCTGAGGACTTAGACAGTACTGCTGTTGCTGCCACCGCTGTAATGCATCTACCTCCCCCAATCCACCACCAGTCTTCAGTGCTTGCTCTTCAGAGGGGCCATCCTCTTCCATATCCATTGGCTCTGAGACCTCTGTTACAGATGAATCAAGGCCAGCAACATTAGGGAACTGTTGGGACACCCATGGCACAACAGCCAAGCAGCCATTCTCACTGCCATTTTTGTTTGACGAATCTTCCTCGTCAACTACAGATTCTAAGAGATTGTTTTGGTCGGACCAGAAACCTTTATCTGCAATAAATTGCAATCAGTTAGCCACGTCATATACATACTCAAAATCGAAACTATGGAAGCATACAAAACTGCACAAGCAACTATACATACAAATATCTCATATTTACTTACAAAGTATGATAATCAAAAGGGACGCCAGTGCGAAGCCTAAGGCTAAATGCATTGGGGTAACCACAACATGAAAATCAAGAACTTAAAATCCAGACAGTTGAACACACTTTTTAAGAATGAGAAGCCAAGAAACATCGTTTGGCATCATCAGTTATAATGAGAAAGTTGTAAATTAAGTATGCTCATCGATGCAAACTAATTGGTAAGAAATATCATATCAACGCTCTAGACTTAAGCATATCATATTGACACTCTAATTACAATAACTTCTCAGGAACCTATCCTCATGGTACAGAAATCGATCTTGCATACATAACAAGCTTGGTAACAATATGGTTACAAATGACCATATATCACTGGAGCATTTATTAAGTATGGGGTACTTAAGGCACCCGAAACACTGTTAAATTTAGATACACAATCTCAATTCTCAACAGGATCATTGCTGAATTATCCAAACTGTTATCTAAGGAGATAAAACAATAGACATCTCTTATTGATGTAAGACAATACATTTTTTTTTCTACTTTAAATAACTATAAATGAGACAATCCAACAATCCGACTATTAATCCTTACATTTTCATCTATTATAGTTAACACATTGATAACCTTTAATAAAAAATAAAATCAAATAAACCCAAAATTCAAAAAACAATAAATGAAACAAAATTGAAGGGTTTAATCCACTTACTCTTAAACCCTCGAATCAGCTCTGAACTCACTGTAAACGAAACATTCGGCGACGAGCTTGGAGACATCACAACTGGCGAATTCACAGGCTTATACAACACCAAAGCTCTCTCTTCATTCAAATTAACAGAGGGCTCTGTCTCTGGAACTGCTACAGGCTCCTGTTGCAGCGCAGAATCAATGTCCAGAGGAACCCCAACCTCCTCTTCTTCAATTATTGGCGGAAGCTCCGCATCCTTCAAATTCCAACAAAAACCCCACATCAGAAATCCATCCAATTCAACAATTAATCAATCAAATTGCATGAAAAACGACTCAATTTGACGAATCCGTTATCAAAAAAAAAAAATTTACCAGTCTCCTAATCTTTCTGGCGGGTGAAGAGAGGGAGAATTCGGAGAAATCGTCGTAAACTTCTTCAAAATCCTTCCTTTTCATCTTCATTGACGAGTAGCCTGCCATCCTTCAAGAACCCTAAGTTTTGTTTCTTCAATAACACTGAAATTGCAATCGATTTTTCAGATTTTTTTTCTCTCCTAGGGTTTCTAAGTTTTTGTTTAATGTCTCTCTTTGTTTATAGAGAAGAAAAGAAGTGAGGACGAAGAGAGAGAGGTTTCCTCGTCTCTCTAGAGGTCTCTGGAACATCTTACTAGTTGATTGCTCCACTTGAAATAATAATCCATTTTAATACTCTAACCACTCCTGCCTTTTTATTTTTAAAAATAAATTTTTTTATCCATCATTGTAGTTAAGGCGTTGAGTCAGAGGTGAGGCGGACAGGCCTGAAAACACCTCAGGCGTGAGGCGAGGCGGCTGCCTCACTTCACTGAGGCGGTCTTAACTTTTTAAAGATATTTTTTTATAATATATTGAAACATATTAACATAGTATTATACATCATCATTTTGATAAGTATCATAAATATATATGTACAAAAAGTGACACAACTATCTAGAACAAATATTTTTAATTTTTTTTTATAATAAATTGAAACATATCAATATAATAGTGTATATCATTTTGGTATGTATCCTAAGCAAATATGTACAAAAATGACACAACTATCTAGAATCAAAATGAAAATATAATAAAGTTGCATAACATAGCGAAAAGATGAACTACATAAGTGTCAGGTAACTTGCAAACATCCACTAAATCGTTAAAATCAATAATCTTGAAAGAATAGAAATTTGAGAATATTGAACATTTGTTAGAAGAAATTGTTGGTAAAAATTCACAAGTATAATCACTATTGGTATTCTAAAAACATAAAAATCATTTAATTAAGCTATGTAAAAATAAAGATTGGTGTTGATCATATATTGATCAAAACATGATATGTTTTCTCCAAAAAATACTATAAAAGTGTGACAAATTTATCAAAACTTAAAAAAAATTTATCTTGTTTTTATCAAATTGATCAAATATTACAGTAAGAAACATAATCTAAGAAACACTAAGAAAACTTTTTACCTTATTATAGAGTGGGTTGCAACCTGTTTTTGCTGTAATTAGGCTGAAAATGGATTGTAATTGGACTGACTATAATCAGTTTTGGGTTGAGTAGGGGTGGGCACGGGACGAGATAGACTCATCCTTATCACATCCCGTTCATACGGGATCGGAACGGGATCAGCGTGCTCTATTTGTTGATCAACTTTTTTGATAATCTAATAGGATAGAGGTTTCTATGGGTGAACAACTTCCCCATCTTAGATGCTCTTAAACTCGTCCCTCTTTCTTGTTGGATACCCACCTTGATCAACTTCTTGTTATTTGAAATTAGACTTTCTTAAGTGGAACCAGTGTTCATTATGATCAGATAGCTATCATGATATGACTCTTTTTTCAGATCCCAAAATGGGTATAATCTATTTTATTGGTTTATATATAAGGGAAATGCCAACATTTGTTTAAAATCTGGTCATAATTTTTGTTTGTGCTTCTATCACAACTCAACGATTATTTTATAACTTAAGGAGATATCACTTTCAAGTTGCTACAATTTCCTTTGCTACATGTTACTTGTTAGGCATACTGAGGTTTGCATAGCAACTCAATTTGCATGGTAAAACTGCTATGCAAACTTAACAATATTGTTAAATTTGTACACCAAGACTGGGCGGTTCTGTGTGTACAAGTCATTGGTATGCAAGTCATTTACCCCAAAATTTTGATTCAAATTATGTGATTATTTTGAGTTGCAAACTATGATTTGATATACTAACCAAATTAGTTCGGGACGGGACGAGATTGAAAATCTTCATCTCATCCCATCCCATTCTAGATCGTGACGGGATCGAGATCACGAGATGAGATGCCCACCCCTAGGGTTGAGGCAGTGAGGCGGTCTGAAGCGGACACCTCATTTTACCGCACTGCATTGCCTCACTTTAAGGCAAAATTTTGTAAAAACGCCTCAGGTGCGCCTAGGGGGTCGCCTTGACTACACTAATTTTTTATTTTTTGAATTTGAGTCGACGAAATTTCTATTGTAACTTCTCATTTGGGACACACATCATTTGAGCCGCGTGAGTTGAAGTTTTTAGGAAAATTACAAATCCACGTCTAAAACGTGGTAAAGTTTCAATCCATTTAGACGCACCTCAATATATGGGTTAAAATGTTATATGTTGAACTTCTCTATCATATTCACGAGTTTGTCTAGACAGTCAGGTTTTAAAGCCATTTTTTGGTCAGGCTTGGGCATTTTACATTTTTACTCATTCTCTTTAAAACACAATCACAAACTTATCTATAAAGAGGTAGAAATGTAAAAAGCCCAAAATCTGACAAAAAAGTGACTATAAAGCCTACTGCCTAGAATTGGGGCATATTCACAAAGCAAGCCAAATGAGTTAGCACCTACCTTAGGCATGACACGGTTCGACCTGCGCCAATTGTCCAAGACTATCAAAGGAGTTGTCTATAAACACCCACCACAAAAACCATTTATCAAGATATTTCATAGTGTAGACCTAAACTTTTATCTGAAGAAATTATATTGAAACAAGCTAAAATTTTGATACGTTGTTCTATTTTTACCCATAATTTTCTTAAAAATTTAAACTTAAAACAATTTTTGTTAGTTTATTAGTGTCCTTAATTGTAAACGATAGTGGTCCCAAATGGAAAGTCAATGTGTTTTTTTTCCCTAAATTTCCAATGCCTTTTTTTCATAATTTATTTTAACAAATGAATGTTCTACACTTCTACCAAATGAAAGGTCGATAGAGGATGCCCTACTCTTCCATTGCCCAAGCTCGATTGAAAAAAAAAAGAAAAGAAAATCAACGATCCACATGAAACAATTTACTTCAGAAACAAAAGCAATTTTGCACACATGCGATAGACCATCGAATGTGCACTAAAAATTTATCTTGGTCTTTTTTTTTTTTTTTTTTTCCCAACAAATGTGCATGCCTAATTGTTAGATTATTATTTTTTTAGTTTTGAAAAACTTGTTATGAATTGATTCTATTTAAAAAAAAATGAACTTTTGCTTCGACAAAAAATGAACCACGCCTAAAGGTAAATGACACTAGGTAAAGCTCTAAACAAGCGTTTTAACCTAGCTTTTAGTGTTTCTTGTTTTGTGAAATGAGCCGGGGTTACCTAGGGTCCCCAAACTTATTTCAAATACAATTTTCTTAAGTTCCAAAACAAACTAGAGACATGTATCCAAGGATATCCTAATGCAACATCTATTTTTTGAAAGGTAAGTGTGCCGTCGTGGGTATAGAACCCAAGACGTAGAGATTAAACTATCACAACTTTAACCATTCAACTAGACTATCATTTGCAACATCTATTGTTCATGCATAATTAGGTGTTGTTTTTCAAGTCTGTTCTATTAGGAATAGAAATTCAAGTCTCAAGTCTCAGTGAAACCAAATATATATATCAAAGAATTCATGTTCCGATTTTATTCTTCTTTGATCATTGCAGAAGAAGAAATAGAGAGGATGGAAGACTTCGTAACAAAGATATTTGTAAGACTGGCTGTGAAATCACTCTGCAGATTCAAGTAGCTCTCAAAGAAGTGGAATCAATTTATCTTGGAAAGATTTACTGCAACAGATACATGGGTGTGTGTGGATGTGGATCTCCTCCTATAATGCTGAAGATGAATCATACTACAAAGTTATGGCAGCCCAATGGAGCCTAAAGAGGGAAAAATGCTGTGGTTCAATGTTGAAACTAGAATGATGGAGTTAAAATATCAGAAGCAAAGTTATCAATTGCAGGGATCGGATACACGTAGCTAGTGCCGTATGCCTTCCATACATGTGGCCTAGTAGTAGTTGGTCACCATTTTTCTTGTTGTTCAAATAAAGGCAGGCTCAAATATGGCAGCAGCCGAGCATATTGCTCAATAAAGACTTTTTTCATTCAGGGTGAATGCTATCATCATACATTTTCAGTCAACGATCTTAGAAGCATTAAGCAAACAACTTAAATCATAACCAATTCCAAATTGATGCCTTTCGAGTCTTAGTAACAAAGTTAAAAACGAATCAGATTGATGTCTAACATCATAATTCACATGCCAGGACCTAAAGCAAGCAATACAAGCAAGACAAATGAAACTCCTTGTTCATTAACAGGCTAGTCTCCAATTTCATCCTCTTCATTCCAACAAAATTCCCAAGATCCACAAAAGGAATAATGTCTGCCTGTCCAATCCATGAAACCAAACACGAAATCTATGATCTTTGTATCACAACTCTTCTGTATCAGCACTGCAAAAGAAAAGATGCTCCAAAGGCAACAATGATCCAAAACTATACATTAAACGCATATCGATCGATTACAACAAAACACTAAACCAATATTTGTTCATTCATTCATTCATTCATCACAAAACACCAATTTGCCACTCTTTTGACACAACCCTTGTTCACCAACTGAGTTAACCACTTTACCATAACTATATTTCAAAGGCATTCTACCCAACACCTTATGAAACTCTCTTATACACTCACCTCTCCTTTTCCTATGCTCACCTCTTCTACTGCTCAATCCCACCTCTCTCACCTTCTCCCCACCTTCATCCTCCTCCTCCTCATTCCTTGCATCTCCATGATCCCTCAGTCTTTTCGCTTCCACTAAGATCGGCCCGGCATTCGATTCGTCCGCCACCACGAAATTCATCAAAATATCCTCACAATTCATAGTTTTATCTACAAAGTCACGCATTTGGTTCATCTTCTCTCCACCGCCGCAAGTGTACTTGTGTAAATAATCAGTTTTCAAGATCATGAATTTTGTTAACACCATTGAATACTTATCTGGATGGACTGAATATATCCAAATTTTGTTCGATAAATCGAGGTCGTGAGATCGAGCGAAGAACCCAATGAGTCGGTCTTGGTTGACGGACCAAGTCTTGAAGGCGAAGTCGAAGGAGGCGGAGTCGACCTCTACGTCGTCATCAACGATTGCGATAACACGGGTGGTGATGGAGGAGCGAGGGAGGAAGCGAGAGTTCAGGGAAGTGGTGGGGTGGCGGTGGATGGAGATAGGAGCGGAACCGGAGAAGGCGGTGAGATTGACGGAGAGTTGGGTTAAGGTTTTGAGAGGGGTTGTTGGGTTGCCCCAGAGGATGAAGACGGAGGCGACGGTGGGGTTGGAGGAGTAAGTGGTGGCGATGGACCGGAGAAGGTGGAGTCGGGATTCAGAGTAGCCGTTGATTAGGACTGTGATTTGGTCTGATCGTAGTATTCTTGGGTCGGGTAGGGACTTACATGGGTCGGCCACGGTGGTGATAGGGCGGTGAGCGGTGGTGGGTTTGACGGAAACGAGGAGGAGCACGGTGGTGATGATGGTGGTGAGTTTCATGCTGAAAAGGAAAGCGAGTCAACAGAAATGGTAGTGGTAGCGGTGGTGGAGTTTTATGTAATACTCTGTCCTGCTATGTACACTTACATATGGTGGGTGTGCATAGCAGAAGAAGGTAGGAGTAATTGAAAATAGGGGTGCACATAGCAATTTGGCCTCTTTTTCTCTTCTCACGCACTGTTATCAATCTTTGTTTCTCCACAAAACCCATAAAGTTCCTTCCTTTATCTACAAAACCCCAAAGATTTGTAAGAGTTTTCAATGCAAGCCATGAAACAACCTGCATCTCCAATTGGTCCTCCTCCACCAAAGGATAAAGAACCCACAGAACAGAAGAAAAAATTTCCAACCCCACGAGAACTTATAGCCTATTATGAATCCCAAGGCCTGGAAACTACTGAAGCTTCAATGAAGGTAGTTGAAGATCTTCAGACTGCCTTGGTGAGGGTGGTGAGTTCTGGAAGGGGAAAGAAGGACAAGTTATTGGTCGATACTTCACGAAAGCTTGATACAGCGAATACCCGTCTCGCAATTTTGGAATTGAAGGTGGATTCCAAGCCTGGGTATGTTGAAGCTCTGGGAATTGGGGTTGTAGCCGGTGCGATTACTAGAGGAGCTGGGAATGTTATGCCTCATGTTATGGGAGCAATTGGGGAAATGTGGAATGCTGTGAAGAGCTCCACTGAAACTTGAAGCAATGAATTATGTGAGTTCTTAGTTTTTTTTGGTGAATTTGTATGATTTTTTTTTATTGAATTAGTGAATATTTTAGAATTTATTGCTATCTTGGATGTTTGAGTGGGTTTTATCTTTTCTCAAACAACAAGTTGTTTGAATGAAGGGTTATGTAAGGTTTAGATGATTTGAAAAAATTTGAATCTATATGGCTGATAACACATGCCTTATTTTCAGTGAAAGAAATCATATTAATGTTGCAAAATTGAATATTTGATCCCACACCAAGGTATAGCCCATTTCATTTGATTCAATGGATTCTATAATTGGGATTTCCTTTCTTTCCTGGTTTGCTTGAAGAAGCAGGGTTAATTCTGCACCTGTCTGTTACTTTTGTATTGTTACGCTAGAGCATCTAATATTTGATATATGAACTGCAGCGGATACAATTACATCAAGTCGTAAAGCTACTAGCTACATTAGGATTTAGGAGTAATGTTGGTTCAGGTCCAATGCAAAAGGAACCATGAATCTTCATAAACATCTGCCTAGTCTTTGAAACTTCTTATTAAGATGAAAAGAATGTTCTTGAGTGATTTGTACGAGTGTTGCTGACCTTCATTATATTCGCATTAGCAAGCTAGCAATAGTTAAGGATTTTCCCATGAGAATCCCCCTCCTTCCTGAAACTCATTTAGATTGATTGGAAAAGAACTCCTTTAGCTCTTATGGGTGTGAAGAAAGCAATGATCTTTTGGCTTCAAATGTAGACTCCATTTTTAGAGAGTTTCAGATTATTATGATTTGGTGTTACTTAACCTAGATATTCATTCTCTTTCAGTGAGCAACTTGTTCAACTTGTTACTTAGCATTTTGTTATATTGAGAATTTAGGCTTCTTCCATGGGCCTCAAATCGAGCATCATCAAGGGTTTGTATCATCAGTGGCACAATGGGGTTTAGTCATAACCTTGTAACAACGACACTGGATACAAAGTGTACGACACGTCAAGCAAAAAAAAGGATAGTATAGGATGCAAGGGACATGTGTGATGATATCTTCCAAATTGAGCCTCAAAAATTGATAATTTTTGTTTTTGCAGAAGATCAATGTTGATGCAACCATGTGTGACCCTAAATGAGTTGTTGAAATATGTGTGAAGATTAATTTGACACAATTTTTTTTTTCAATGGAATATTGCCTTCTGTAATCAGTGATTATGCACTAAATTGACAAGGTCTATGCGATTATGTATGTTCTTATATGAAATGTTAAATGGGTTTGAAGCATGATTATTGCCAAAAAAATATCAAATTAACTATTAAAATTGATTATAACCTTATAAGCGGATAACTCTTTTTAGAAGCATAAATTATCAGAAAAATAAAATAAAATAAAATTTCAAAATGAAATCACGAATTATAACCTTTCAAAATTGTGGATTATAACCTTCAAAATTCAGTCTCAAAAATTGATTATTTATTTTTATTATTTTAGTAAGTTTTTTAGATCTAGACTAACAAGGTTAATATGGATATATGATTATACGTTCGTTCTGGTGTGAGACGCTGAAAGTGGTGTGAAGCACAAATTATCATGAAAAAAGTATAATCAGCTAAAGAGAAACTATGTGTGATCTTAGATGAGATGTTTTTTTTTGGTAAAGCGAGCTGGGTTTTTATAGGATCTCATAACCTATCAACAAGGTGCGACCTACATTTTAGATGAGATGTTGAAATCCATGTGAAGGTTAAATTGTCGCAAAAATGATTCTACCAAACCGTGTACTTTACCGAAATGGTTGATTATAACCTTTAAAATTGAAAGTTGATTTTTGTTTTGTTTTTTTCAATTAGAAAATGCCTAGATTGGCAAATTAATGGAGGGTGTAAACGGAGGGGACGACCGTTAAAATTTGGATAAAGGCGGTGAATGAAGATATCATTTAGCTTGAATTAGGCGAAGATATGTGGGAAGATCGCATTGCTTGAAGAACCAAAATTCATGTAGCCGACCCCGAAAATATCGGAAATGAGCTTTGATGATGATGATGATATAGCACTACTACATTAATGTCTATGCAACTATGTTTATTTTCATGGGTGTGAAGTATAAATTATACTAAAAAAAAAAATTTAACCACCAAAATCGTGGATTATATAACGTCTGATCCCTTCAAGTTCTTATCATGTGGATGAAAACAAAATCAAAACTGATAAGAATTAAATGAAGTTAAAAATTAATCAAATCTGTCTGTCTTTACATCATTAAGAGGACCAAGAACAATATACTGAAAAATCAAAGCAAATCGAAACAGAAAGAATGAGAATGAAGAAAATAGAGAAAGAATAAATCAGTCTGAATTCCCATTGATCCTCCACCACAGATGGCCAATTTCCCATCTCTAGCACTTATATTTCCACTTAGAGAGAGAAATAGAAAAACAATTTAAGAGTTGAAAAAATGGTTGATTTTTTTTTTTTTTGAACCTAAGACGTGAGGGATAAACTCACACAACCCTAACCACTCGACCATGGGGATAAAATGGTTAATTTTAAGAAAATGATATGACTTGAGTTGCCTATATGTAACTTTCCTCTTTAGAAAGTCAGCCACGTAGTACAGAGATGATTTTGGCTAACTGGCGAGGAAACCAGCGAGGGAGGGAGGGGGACCCTCCATCCCCCTCGCAACCCTCCCTCCCTCGCTGGTTTCCTCGACAATTAGAATTGGGGGAGATTTTTTATTTCTGCTTTAATAGTATAGCAAAGATATGCTTGAATGCCTTCAAATTTTGTATACTGTACACAAAACATGTTAAAAAGTTGCTCACTTTTAATATCAAATGCCCCATATTCAAGAAATGTTGTATAGCATTTGTAGCCATAAGTTAAAAAACGGTCAACATGCATTAATACAATTAAATTTGATAACTCTCACAAAACATACCTACATCTTTGAAAAAAGTCTTAATTTCTCATTAAAAAAAATGCCATTTATGAGTAGAGATGCGTATTTTTATAGTGAAATGTCCTCACTCAACAATACTTGAATTTGTATTTTCATTCCTATCTATTTCTATTTATTTCAAAATTCATTTTTTAGATAACTTAAACCCATTACCTGTAAATTACCCATAGGCACATAAACTCGGAACAATTATAATTCCAAAAATTCATTTTACTTAATCGAGTTATTTATGATGTTGCCCTTCAGGAAAAAAATCCTAAAATCTCTTATATCATAAAATTCACGCGGATGAAAAGTTTGTTTAAGCAATTAATTGTATCTGGCATATGTAACTGAAAAAAAATGTTAGTATCGTGCCTTTGTAACATTTTCTAATTTATTTTTTGCAAAATATAATGTGAAACTAAAACTGTCTTAGCCCTTTTCCTTTTTTAGTCTGTCAGATATTTTGCATATTCCGAGCCTTTATTGTTGGAATAGTTATATCTCAATTTGAATCTGTCATAATGGGGCGATTGATTTGATTATAAATATGAACAACTCTACATGTTTTTTCAACAACATCAAACATGGCAATGGGTATGAGAGGTTTGAAAGATTGTTTGAATGTTGATCGACTTGTTGTGGTTGTTACGATGGTAATGTTATGCAGTGATTTAGCAGTTGCCCATATACCTTACATAGGCGGCTTAATACATGTACGCATCAAGAATGAAATAGCTCGAGGTGCGCCTATGGGCATCCATTGCAAGTCTAAAAATGTTGATTATGGTCTTGATTTTATCAACTTTAAAAATAATTTTGAATGGCACTTTCACAATGGTTTTTCAACTCTCTACTGGTGCAATATATACTGGTTAGATGGTGCGCATCATGACCGAAAATTAAAGGCAGGGATCCAAGCATATAACATCTATAAAACTGGAACGAGATGTTGGTCAAATTGCTACTGGTCAGTGAGGTGGGATGGCATATACTTTCAACGAGAAGATAAAACATGGGTTCTTGATACTAAGTGGGAGCCGAGCAGTTAACTGAGGGGAGGGGAGGGGTTGGAATTGATATAGATAGATTGTAAGGATATAATTAAGACTTTTTATTTGATAATATAGATTTTTTCTGATAATACTACTTGGCACAAAACATATAAACAGCAATATGTACTTGGCAATAGCTATGAGTGGTGTCAATATTTGTTCTCGTGCAATGCACTTCTTATGCTCGCTATGATAATAATGTTTTCTAGTGATTCAGTCGTTGCCCTGCCTAGGTCCCTCAGTCACAGCACGCGTACATTGGGCATGAAATAGCTCAAGGAAAGGCATGGGCGGATCTACCCTTTGGCTAAGGGGTCAGTTGCACCCCTTATTTTTCTGAAAAAATCTCACTAAATTACTCAGATTTTTTATATTGCTCTCTTTTAAAAGTTTAGGTTGCCCCATTTTGTATACAATCTTGGCTCTTGACTCCACTAAAAATTAAATTATGGATTATTTTAAAAGTTTAGGTTCTCCCCCCCCCCCCCCCCCCCCTCCTTCTATACAAATTTCTGTTACCGATATGTTCACATTTCAGGGTTTGATATAGTCAACTGCTACGAAGTTGAGCGAATTGGGAGTGAAAATATAAGAAGAGTGAGATGAGAGGCAGAGTTGAGAGATTACAGAGTGAGAGAGGGTTTATGAGGGAGAGAAAATATAAGAGAATGAAAAGAGGAGAGAGTGAGAGGCTGGGTTTGTTGGGAGTTAAAAAAGAAAAAAAATCTTCGTTTGATTCGAAAAACCACGTTTAAGGGTAAATTGGTCTTTTCAAACTTTTTTTTTACCCCCTTTATCAGCAATCCTAGCTCCGCCCCTGAGGAAAGGTGCGCCTTTGTTCCTTCACTGCATGTCTAAAGACAATGACTTGCGGTTTGGTTTACGGACAATCCACTTTCACAACATTAATTAATACATGGAGCTTTCAAATGAAATGGACTGATGGTAAGCATCACCAAACACCAAAGATTAAAGGCAGGTATCCATCAAAGCGTTTAACATTCATAAATATGAAAGATTCTAATATATGATTTTTGGTAGTTATTATTAAATTTTTTTTTTGTGGAAATAAATTTTTTCTCAAGACCTCGTTTAGGATCAAACATAGTTACACCGTCATTGTTATTTTAGTACTAAATTTATTTTGGATACTTGCCTTTAATTTTCGGTGATGCGCACCATCTAACCAGTATAAATTGCACCAGAAGAGAGTTGAAGAAAAATTATTGAAAAACTCCATGCATAAGTATTTTGAAAATGGATAAGATGAAAATCCAAATCGTCATCTTTAGACTTGCAATGGAGGCTCAAAGGCGCACCTCGAGCTATGTCATTCTCGATGTGTACATGTATTCTTGGGTAAGGTACATGGGCAACAACTAAATCACTGCATAACATTAGCATTGTAACAACCACAAGAAGTCGATCAACATTGAAACCTCTCATAGCCATTGCCATGTTTAGATGAAATTTTGAAATAATTAGAGATAAATAGGATTACAGGAATGAAGCTACAAATTCAAGTGTTGATGATGGAGGACTTTTCAGTTTTCACTATAGAAATGCGCATCTCTACTCATAAATATAGAATTTGTAGATATTATGGAGGGCTTTTTTTTTTTTAATGAGAAATGAAGACTTTTTTCAAAGGTCTAATATATATAGAGGTTTGACTTACTTATGAGAGTTATCACAATTAATTGTGCTAATGCATGTTGACGATTTATTGTGTTTTTTTTACTGATGGCTACAAATGCTACAACGTTTGTTGAATATGGCAATTGATTGTAGCTTTAATCAAGCTACACTCTGTTATGATGAGAATGTTTGAATTCACGTGGGATTCAATCAAAGCTTATGTAATGAATTCTAACGTGATAATCAAACCATTTTTAACAATACCAAAGTCTTTCTTTTGACCTTTGTTTCTCATTCTAATTATCTTTGGGAGCCTTGGTCTAAACAATGGTTTTTTACTAGATCTGAATCTTGTACTCCCCATTTTTCATCGATTCCCTATATTTTGGATATTGCCATCGCTGACAAACAACTCATTTTCCAATCCTATGTAGATTTAAACCTAGTCTCAATTGTCCCTTATTCTGGTACTGGATCTTCATCTTCAGAACAAGTCCTGGACCAGATCCACTCAGCTCACACTCATAGACTCAACCTTACAGCAAACCGCATTTGTCCTCTTTCACTAAGCCTTGATAGAGATACAGTTACTGTCACGTTTGATGCTAGTTTTTTTAGTCTAACAAACAGAAGAGTGTGTGAGTTTCAGCAATCAACTTGGTAGGGAATATTCTGGTTTCTATGACCTGTCTGATAGATGACAAAGTTTTGGACAGTACGATAACGAAAGGATACACAGCCGAAGCAGCATTGTTGCTCATTCAAGCCCAATAATGAAGGACCGAACTTCTTTTTGGAGACTCAGCGACACTTATTGATCTCATCCAGAATGGTGATTCTCCCCAACTTTATCCTATATATTGGGTCTGGCGCCTTTTTATTTGTAATATTAAACGTTTGCTCCTTAATTGTAATAGCTTTTAGTTCTTAATATATTGCCCTAGGCTTTTAACAAAAACAAAAACACAAAACTCCTCTAACATTTTTTACGGTAAAGAATATAAAATTTGAAGTCATTCAAGCATATCTTTAATTCACTCTCTGTACTTGACCCATCACCAGCTTTAATTCACTTTCCAATAAAAAAAATCAAAATTTCTCCGTAACACAATAACAAGTCCACGTACATTTTCGATGATCATTGTAACATACATTATAAAGGATAATTTTGTCAACTTCTCGGCCACTTACTTTAAATGAGTCCGAATTTGAAATCTCTACGCAGTTGGGTCTATAACATTTCTTTCCCGTGCGGCTCCTTCATCTCGAAAATTTTCTCTTGGGTACTATGAAAACTCCAAGACATTTTCTCATGGTAAATGTTAACATGTATGAAGTCAATAGTGTTCTTATTCTCGGGTTGGGCAAAAAGTATTAAAAAATAAAATATAGCAAAAGCAAAAACTGAAGTGTACGATTTATGAAAAAACACAATAAATATGTGACTATGTTTTGTGAGTTTGACTTGATCCGGAGAAAATCTGCCGCTCCAAATCTCGAGGTGAATTAGGCATTCGCTAAGTGAATATCTTTAACTTGGCTCTCTTTACTAAGTGGTTTTGGAGATTTGCATAAGAGAACAATAATTTGTGGAGATTGATTATTATTGACAAATATGGCCGGAAAGATGGAAGTGGAAAGCTACAACTAAGTATGTCCCCTTCGAATGCTCCATAAGCAAGTTCATCTCTCATTGCTCTAATGAGGTCTATCCGCACACCTCGATCCAATGTTCTAATGGAGAAATGATTTCCTTTTGAAAAGATAGTTAGTGTAGCATTCATCCTCTTAAGGATTTGTTCCATCGTCTGCACTCTAAAAACGGTCGGATTGGTAACTTCTGGATAACACTACAAAAAATCTGGCATTAGGTGGCGAAATTATATGTGACACTTTGAAAGTTGTCACCGTTTTTTAGTTAAACCTAATTGAATCACCACTCTAAAATTCAAACCATAAGTAAGCTCCAATTAAAAGCTCAACAACGTTTACGGAATTGTAAGTTTTCATTGCACAATTACGTAAACGAAAAAGGAATAATGGTCATTTAAAAAAAATGGTTATACTAAGAATCAATCACTTTAAAACACAATATTTAATTGATTCATTTTTAAATATACCAGCCCTGTGCGTATGCACCTAAGTCATTCTCTATTTTATTTCAATGTTTTTGATACTTGCATTATGCTAAGACAATTTTAGTTTCACATTATATTTTGCAAAAAAATAAATTAGAAAATGTTACAAAGGCACGATACTAACATATTTTTTTTCAGTTACATATGCCAGATACAATTAATTGCTTAAACAAACTTTTCATCCGCGTGAATTTTATGATATAAGAGATTTTAGGATTTTTTTTTTTTTCCTGAAGGGCGCATCATAAATAACTCGATTAAGTAAAATGAATTTTTGGGATTTTAATTGTTCCAAGTTTATGTGCTTATTGCACCGTGATTGACTCACCTAGGCAATGAAATCGTAATGGTTACAACATAACATGTCTATCATCAGTACACAGCAATATCTAAGAAGAAAAAAATTCAGTACATATACAATATTTATAGAATGAATATACCCAATGTTAGTATGTACACTGCATATGATTTATGGATTGAAGATGGTGACCAGAATAAAGTATATCGATATCGATTGAGCTTCATGAGCATCTACTAAAAAAAAAAAAAAAAAAAGCTATGATACTAAAGCATATCCTCCCCCCCCCCCCCCCCCCCCCCCCAAAAAAAAAAAAAAAAGAGGTATTTGTTCAGTAAAGCATATTTTATATATTAAGCAATAAGCTATGATACTAAAATGTGGGATATTAGATCAAAAGTTATAAATGGAACCACGAAATTTAGAGTGATTTATGATTTAGTATCATGATTAATTTTGAGCTTATGATTTACTTTTTGAGGTGAGTGATTTAAATTTTGGCGACAGGTCAAACAGAGGTGGTATTTATGATTTACTTTTTGAGGTGAGTGATTTATGGCAAGAGGTCAACTTCTAGGGTTGAATCATCCACCGATTCAGGGTTGCGATTCAGGACGATTTAGGGCTAAGAGGACTGCGATCCAAAGACCACGTCAGGGCTGCGAGGGTTGTGCGAGGCCGAGTCATGAGTATTCTTTTCAAAATCTTTAATGCAATTTGTGTTGTTGCTTGACAGTGGAGTGATTGTTGATGGCAATTGATGATGGGAGTAAATCAGTGGATAAAATCGAAGGGAAGGAGTTTGGGATTACAAAGATCATAGGTGGTTTCTTCCTGTTTGAATCAAAAGCAAAGTTTGAGGCTAAGGTTTTTTTGGAATCTAATATGGGAGTTTGGTTAGGGTTATAGCTCGAAAAAGCTGTGAGAGTAGGCAAACATAACTTCACTGCCAGTTGGAAAGAAATGAATCGGTAGATGATGGTGGTGAAGGAGTCAAATAGAGGTGGTGTTTTCCTCTCAATCATGGTTGGTTGGCGCTCTAAAACCAAGACTTTGAGAGTTCTAGCTGATTTCGATGGCAAATGCTGATTAACTCTAGCTAAACTGGTGAATGTGACAACTATCAAGCATCAGAAGCAGCTGATACCCAAGCCTCAAGCATCCAAAACCAAGACTTTTCTCACTTAGCAGCCTAGAGTGAATCCCCCTCCATGTCCTAGGTCTTATGCTGAGGTGATTTCAAACAACAGTTTCTATTATCCCAATTCCTTAGTTGTAAGGAAAGAATCGGAGAAATCGGCTAATATTAGGCACGATTATCCCCTTCATTTCCTCTTCAGAGTTCTTGGGGTACCTCTTCCTTAGGTGGAGCATCTTGTTGGAGTTAATGGGGTCAATTTGGCGAGGACGGCGATTAACTCCAAGATCTGCGATGTCGGGTGGGCAATCTGCCTTACTGGTGTTTGTTAATACCAAACAGAGGGTTGGCAATCAGCAGCAGCAGGTTTGGAAACCCAGAGCTTGTGACTTTCCCGAAACATCTCTCCGACAGGCCGTACAATCAGAGCAACCCCCATTGGTGCAACCGAGTGTTGTTCCGAGTAGTGAAAATTCGCCAGACACGACTTCACGACCGAGTTTGTTACATAAGGAGAAAGACCTTCTGGTAAACTCTCCGACCCAGGTATCTAAGTCGGAACAATGTGTTGCCTACTGAAAATTGTGGACTTTGATTGGAAGGGGAGCAGATTAGAGCTGAGGACAAAATCCAGGAACAGAGAGCTACTACTTATCATGTCTCATATCTCGAGGCAGTGGAGAAGGACATTTTCAATTTGGACTCACTTCTGAACAAGTTTGCAAAACAAGAGAATAGGGCCTGTAAACAAGCCAAAAATGTGCAAAGAGATCGATTTCTCATTTGAGCCAATTTCTCAGTCTTCCCAACTAGGTCATCTCTCATGTTAAAACAAAGGCAAGTGAAATCAGGCATTCCTAAGAAATCGGGGCGGGTGGAACAATTGGATGCAAATGTTGAATTGGAGCGGAGCTTAACTTCTAATCCGATTCAAGATAACAGTCTTCCTTTCCCGCCAGGTTTTGAACCTTCCGCTGAGCATCTTGAAGGAAGCTCTTCCACGCCTGTTCATTTGGGAGCTCTACAAGGTTTTGAAGCTCCTTTAACCGATCAACCTTTTACCAAAGCCGCCTCAACCCAGCCCATAGGGATTACTTCGGGCGAGTGTTCAAGGGCCAATATTGGCAGTGATCTCAGTGGTTTAAGGCGGCGTCCTGTTGAATCAGAGCTTAGCAACAATGAGAACAAAGTCCGTTCATCTTTCAGAAATATCGGTCATTTGATAAGGGTTGATCTCACTCTAGATGCAGATCGGGCCTTGGACATGGTGCAAGTTTTGTAGTCAGGTTGAGGTTTTTCGCCGATTTTGTGATGAGTTTGTGGTTCTCGTTTCTTTCGAGTCTGATTTTTGCTAAGATCTTGTGTCAATTTTCTTTTTCATCTTGCGGTTCAATCGTGACTTTTGTTTGGAGTTTGTTTGGCTCATGGTTTTTTTATTAGTTCTTCATGTGGCTTTATTGTTCGGAGTTTTTTTTTCATGGATTTTTGGGAGAGCTCAAGCCTATTTTGTTTTTTTTTCTTTTATTTTTGGGAGTTGATAGTTTGGGCTCTTTGTTGTGGGCTTTCCTTGTTTTAAGTTTGTACCATCTTCTTTATGGTTTCTCTTCCTCTTAAATAAAAATCTTCTTGTTTGACCAAAAACAAATTTTAATTTAGTCAAAGTATTACTAATAATTTTGAATGATGCATAAAATAAATACGTCTTCTTTCATTATATTAATACTAAAATTAATATTAAAATTTCCCCCAAAATAGTTTTTTCATGATTATTGCAAGGAAATAAATAATGATTTAACTATAAAAGAGAGTAACTTGATCATATATTCACAACATAAAATCATGATAGTATTGGCTTTTATCCTTGCAATGGCTAGTTGCAATAGTTATTCTCGTAGCAATGGGTTGTTTGTGGTTGCAATCGTAATAGTATTGTGCAACTATTTGGCTCTTGGCGAGGATGAGAGGAACCATACTAGCACAAACGAGGGTTACCACCTAGACACTCCCGAGAGGAACCATCCTTACTTAGGCACAATACATGTATACATCAAAAATGAGCTAGAGGGGCTCCTTTGAACCTTCATTGCAAGTCTAAAGAAGATGATTTGGGTGAACACCAAATTTCTTTTCAAAATAACTATGAATGGAGTTTTAGAAAACGTTCATTTTTCAGTATTACCCTTTTCTGGTGCGACGTGAACTGGGTTAATGGTGACCATCAACGTTTACGAGTAGGTTTTGATGCGTATGATGCTCAAACAACTGGAGTTCATTGTGGCAAATTTTGTTATTGGTCCGCGAGATGGGATGGTATTTATTTTTCTAACAATAATCAAACATGGGAACGCCAACATACATGGGAAAAAACCATTTTAGACTAAGAATTCAGATCATTGTTGATTGTAATTGAAATAATTATTATTTCAAAATTAATAAAACTTTGCTATTTTAAGATTTTGGAATTTTTTTGTTACTTCTAAATTCCATTTTTATTTGAGGTTCTTGCAAATAACTAGACATTGTACAGTGTTGAACAATGATTTATGTTAATTGCATTTTATGTTTTTTTATGGCTTTTTTTAGCTGATAAAATTATTAAAAACTAATAAATTTGTACACACATGCACGATCGGTGTGTCATATACTTCAAATTATTGTATTCGTGAGTTTTTTTTTTTTTTTTTTTTTTTTATCACTTTTGAATTCCAAAACTATTATCAAGACAAACTTTTTTAAGAAAAAAAATATAAATATAATTTATTATTAAATTAAAGTGTAAATTATACTATAATATAGAGGCGGAAAAAAGATGTAAAAAACATGAAAATGAGGAAAAGTTGGTAAACAAAATAAAAATAGTAGAGTCGAAAAAATAACTTATGACAGAAATTCTAATAAAACCCCAAAAAGAAAAAAAAAAAAAAAAAAAGGGAGTGGATTATTTGCTGAAGGAAAAAAAACACATAACAGCTACAAAAGAATATAGATTTAGGAATAAAAAAATTTTGCTCATCTATCGAAAATACTAGGAAATCAGGTTCTTGCAATCATATTTTACAATCATGATGATATGGCGTGATCATCTCAATCTGATATCGGCCTTTAGTAGGAGCCATTCGATGGCCTTATTATGCAAATGCTATGACACAAAATTCATATTGGAATGAACAACATTCTTTGTGCTTATCCATTAGAAATGATATCCATGTTAAACAAAACCAATGATAAATGCAAAATGAAACTAACAACTAATATCCGCATCGAGTCCATCGTCTCCTTGTCCTAATATTCTTTTGCATTTTTTCTTAAAATTTGTGAGTTATAATTAAAGACTCCTTATGTCACTAAATCCTATTATAACTACAGAAGGGTTAAATGAATAGTGTCATGTATTTTAACTCTAACTTTGGATTTTCAGTTTTCTTTAAATTTCTTAATATTTACAAGCAAAATCAATAGGTAGATATATAGTTACAATGAATGTTTGCGTCTTTAAATGAAAAACACTATTACATACAGTAAATAAATATCTACATTTTATGATGTCAAAAAATGCCATCTGAAGGTCAAATTTTCTAAAATCACACCAAATAGGCACGTATTGTTAAGAAATTAGGTTTTATGGGCAATTGAGGTATTATCAGTGTGAGCACAGCTTAAAGAACCCCCATATCTACAATGAACACCTCTGTCGTTGATATATTCTAGGGGTGGGCAATGTCGGTTCGGTTCGGTTTTGAGCTCTAAACTGATTTCATTCGGTTTGCCCAAAACCCAAATCGAAACCGAATTTTGTATTTGTAAACCGATGAATTCGGTTGAATCGAATTTCGGATCGGTTCGGTTGGGCCGAAATTTCAGGCTCAAGCATTTGAAAGACTTTTATTAAAACATGCCTAATTTTTTTACAAACCCAATTTTTAGCCCAAAATTGAAAACTTTGAGAAAAGGGGGCGATTCAGTGCAACAGGGTGTATTGCAGTGCATTTGTTGCAATAATCAGGTATTGACACCCACCTGTTATTTAGTTATTTATATATATATATATCTAATTAATCGGTCGGTTCGGTTATAAATCGGTCGGTTCAAAACCGTAAACCGATTTCGAACCGTTTATAATCGGTTCGGTTCGGTTTAAATTATTTTCTTTCTACTCATATTTTGGTTCGGTTACCGAACCGAATTTGAAAATCGGTTCGGTCGGTTAACTAAATTAAAATCGGTTTTTGCCCACCCCTAATATATTCAAAACAAGCATTTCATTAATTAGTTGGAACCCCTCTAGAATTATAAATTACTACTTTTATTATTGAAAATTCAGTTATAAATTTTTTTACAGAATTGGAATTATTTTTTTTACATATTTTAATATAAATATAATACCCTTTTGCAAATTACAATACGTGCAAGTTCAAGTGACTTAATAATTCTATAAAATTGATTACTTTTTTATGAGAAATTCTAGCTGGCCCGTCCTCACAGCCCGTCCCATGGGACGGACCCTCCCAGGCACGTGCCTTTGGGAGGGTGTCTCGCACGTGAAGGACCCTCAAGACCTCGCATGAGCTCTCCACGCCAAATCTGCTCTTCCGCTCGCTCTGCGCAGCTGCTCCTCTGTTCCACTGCTCGGCGCCTCTTCTTCTTCTTCTTCTTCTTCTTCTTCTTCTTCTTCTTCTTCTTCTTCTGGGCTACGAGCGAGCTCCCTAGAATCATTTCTCAAAAAAAGATCTGAGAAGGACGTCATTGCACACAAAGCTCCAAACAAACAAAAAAACCAAAAAAACGCTCCCTTCGTCTCTAAAAGGCAGACCTTGAAGGTTTTTTTTTTTTTTGGCTTGAAGCTTTCTCTTCGTCTGCTGCACCTTGAAGCTCTCTCTCCCTCGAAGCTCTCTCTTTTCACTCAAACATAAGGGTTTCATCCCTACGACGAAGAATCTGAGTGGTGAAACCTAGTTCTTTGAAGAGAAGACAGTAAATAAGAGTACAGATCTACGATTTCGACTGGGTTTCATCGCCTAGGGTTGCTTCTCTGTCCCAACCCTCTCCGGTAACAGCCTTCTCCTCCCCATCTCATCTTCTTTGCTTCATATTTTTTGCTTCATCTTCTTTGCATATTTTTAGTATAGCAATTTTGGGGCAATTTTGTATAGCAATTTTGGGGTAATTTTGTTTAGCAATTTTGGGAAGTAGAAATTGATTGAGCACTATTGTATGGCAATTTGGGGTAGTAGGAATTGATTGAGCAATTTTGTATAGCAATTTTGGGAAATAGGAACTGATTGTGCAATTTTGATAGAGCAATTTTGTATAGCAATTTTGTATAGTAGGAAAAGATTACAACTGTGAGTAGGAAAAGAGTTCAACAGTGAGTAGGAATTGGGGATTAGGAACTTCCATTTTGTAATGTACTTATGAATAGATTTAGGTTTGCTCAGATTATGTTTTTTTTACTTATGAAGAGATTTTGTAATGAACTTCTAGTATGCAATGTACTTATGAAGAGGTTATGTAATGAACTTCTAGTTTGCAAAGATTAGGTTTTGTAAAAATTCAGGTTGCTTTATTTCATTCAATCTTTTATTTTGTAAAAATTCAGGTTGCTTTTAATCAGGTTGCTTTATTTCATTCAAGCAATCAAGGAGTTGATGGCAAAAGGTTTGATCAAGATGGTTTCGTCACATTCAAGCCAGGAGATTTACACCAGGGCAACCAACACCACCTAATTGTTTTTCCTCAGTCAGTGGTTTGGAGCAACTTGAAGAGAAGGTACTTTTTTTGTTTCTTAATCACTCAATATCTTCATGGGGTTTTTATTCCTTTCAAGTGAACCATCATTTTGATGTTGGATTTAGCTTATAATTTTTAACTTTCTCACCAATATATCTTCATGTTTTGCTTTATGGGTATTTGATTTTTCAGGTTTTTATGCATGTTTTGCCTTATAAAGTTCCAATCTTTGACGCATTTGTTGAGGTTTTGATTAATGGGTATATTTTGTTTGGCATAGAAAATTTAGTTAATTGAAGTTAGATTTTAGTTTCTATTTTCAATGCCAAAGGTTCAAACTTGCTCTAGTTTAGTTAATCCTTCTGCATTGTGTGCTAGGAGTGGTGCGTTCTTTGGATTTTTCAGCTCCATTGATCAACACGTACTAGAAGGTGAGAGTGTTGATAGTGTGTTCTTGACTAATTTGTTGAAATCTTCGGATCATGATGGAACTTGAGTATGAGATATGTTGGGATTGTTTATGTCATTGCTAAGTTTACATCCCTTGCAATGTTACGTATTGGAAAATTTTGTGGAATAAGGTTTTGAGAAGTGAAGTTAATTAGGTGCTCTGTTTATTGATATTTAGCCTTTGGACTTTGTTATAGATCGTGAATTTGCACTTCCATTATTTTTTTGGCTTTGATGATTCAGTAAATTTTACAATGTTGTATCATTAGACTATTTAGTTTTGAATGCGAAACTGATGTTCATATTGCAAGTAGTTATTGCTCGCATCCATAATTTATTGTGTTTGTTTTGCAATTATATTCTACTAAAAACCATACTAATGATGTTCTATATTCATAAGTATGATTGTACCGTTGTAGACAGAAGCTTCAAGAAGTTTAAGAGACAAAAGATTGAACCACGGAATGATGAAGTTGAACACAAAGGTGCATAAATTGACAACTTGACCCAGAGATAACGCATGACACTTCTTGCATGGACCTCAAAGATGGCACTGCGCAACAAATTAGACTCCTATTGTGGGCCAGGATATTTTGAAGGTGTTATGTCGGGTTGCAATTTTTGAAGGCGAATTTGTATTATTTTGAAGGTGTTAGTGCTGTAATTTTGAAGGCGCATTTTTCAGAGGAAATTAATTGATGTTGCTGCTGTAATTTCTGTCAGTGAATTTGTATTATTTTGAAGGTGTTATATCAGTGAATCAGGTTGCAATTTGTATTAGTTTTGAACTTGTATATCAGTGAATTAGGTTGCAAATCAGGTTGCAGTAAAATTTGCATCAGTGAATTAGTAAATCTGCAGTAATTTTGTTGTTGTAAATTTTGCAATTTGTTCAGTGAATCAGTAAATTTGCAGTAAATTTTGCATCAGTGAATCTGTTGAGATGTACCACAACTACATATACTATGCTTTATGGTTTCGATCAAACCTTATTTGTGTGATAAAACTTTACAACCCTTTTTCTTTGGTTACACCAGAAACAAGATCATTCAAGTAAATAGAATACAGAGAACATCAAACACCAAACACCAAAGATCACATTTTATTGCATTAGTATTCACATTACATCTCATACATTTTTTCCAAACTTCAATAACAAAAACTACAACCATGTACCCCTAAACATTCTCTAGTATCTCATACATTACTACTACTACATAGCACTTAGAACATACAGAACAACTCTGCATCATCTACATGGCTACATGAAATTGTGAATTTTCCCATTAAGTTGCTCAGTTACACTGTTGTTGTTGTTGCTGCTGCTGCTGGCTCCTTGAGAGGCTAATTGTTGCTGAACTCTTGAATTCATCAGCAACATAGGAGTTTCATAAACCACCATCACAGAGACCATCTACCTTATTCTGCCTGTGTATCTCACAGCGCATCGACTCACTACATGGCTAGGGACTGTAGATAAACATAGAGCCAAAATATTTGTCTAAATGGCAATTACGAATCATTAACAGTCAAATATGTCTTTTAACATTGCCTGTAGCAACCATTGTTTTTACATAATTCAAAACACTGCTAAAACAATCTAGAATTCAATTGACTGCTTATAAACATAGAATATTACAGATCTAATAACCATACAGCAACGTTCCTATTAAGACTGACTCAAAACATTAAAAAAGGGAGCTACAACACATTGCTCACCACATCGAAAAGATTAAACTTGATTCTGCGGTGGTTGAACAGAGTTTACTCAATGTGTTGAGCAAAAGATAGCCCTTAACTGAACCAATTTTCAGGTTGATTGTCGTGCCCATATAAAAATGGCTCCTTCCTGAATATCTGTAGAGCAGAAAAAGATGCAGCATAAGGATCCAAACAAAGAAACAAATTCCTCTATTCACATTTGCAGGCATACGTGTGAGAACTTGTTTCATTCCACCAAGAAAAATATGTAGCTATGCTTTTTTCTGCTTACAGAGGATGGGCCATATAACAAGGAAAACAATAAAACACCTTATCTGTATCAATCTTTCATAGAATTTTTTGGAGTGCCACTACTAATGAAATACCACTTTCAAAATAAATGAGAAAGGAAAAAACTCACCATTCCAGTAAACCCCATGAAGATATTGAGTGATTAAGAAACAAAAAAGTACCTTCTCTTCAAGTTGCTCCAAACCACTGACTGAGGAAAAACAATTAGGTGGTGTTGGTTGCCCTGGTGTAAATCTCCTGGCTTGAATGTGACGAAACCATCTTGATCAAACCTTTTGCCATCAACTCCTTGATTGCTTGAATGGGGACTATACAAAATTGCTATACAAAATTGCTCTATCAAAATTGCACAATCAGTTCCTATTTCCCAAAATTGCTATACAAAATTGCTCAATCAATTCCTACTACCCCAAATTGCCATACAATAGTGCTCAATCAATTTCTACTTCCCAAAATTGCTAAACAAAATTACCCCAAAATTGCTATACTAAAAATATGCAAAGAAGATGAAGCAAAAAATATGAAGCAAAGAAGATGAGATGGGGAGGAGAAGGCTGTTACCGGAGAGGGTTGGGACAGAGAAGCAACCCTAGGCGATGAAACCCAGTCGAAATCGTAGATCTGTACTCTTATTTACTGTCTTCTCTTCAAAGAACTAGGTTTCACCACTCAGATTCTTCGTCGTAGGGATGAAACCCTTATGTTTGAGTGAAAAGAGAGAGCTTCGAGGGAGAGAGAGCTTCAAGGTGCAGCAGACGAAGAGAGAGCTTCAAGCCAAAAAAAAAAAAAAACCTTCAAGGTCTGCCTTTTAGAGACGAAGGGAGCGTTTTTTTGGTTTTTTTTTGTTTGGAGCTTTGTGTGCAATGACGTCCTTCTCAGATCTTTTTTTGAGAAATGATTCTAGGGAGCTCGCTCGTAGCCCAGAAGAAGAAGAAGAAGAAGAAGAAGAGGCACCGAGCAGTGGAACAGAGGAGCAGCTGCGCAGAGCGAGCGGAAGAGCAGATCTGGCGTGGAGAGCTCATGCGAGGTCTTGAGGGTCCTTCACGTGCGAGACACCCTCCCAAAGGCACGTGCCTGGGAGGGTCCGTCCCATGGGACGGGCTGTGAGGACGGGCCAGCTAGAATTTCTCCTTTTTTATTATTACATTTTGCATACAACCAAAAAAACATAATTGTACTGGGTGACATTAAAAAAAATTAAAACTTTCATTTTTTGTGTCCAATAACAAGTTGTTCGATTCACATAGATACAAAACAAAATCTTAAGGAAATTATAAATGTCAAATGTAATTAATCGTAAAATATATGTATATGCATGCGTAGCGAGCATTGACAACTAGTATATGTTAATTAGAAGACAATTTCACCCTTTTTGTCAAGTTAATTAGAAATGAATAAATAAGTTGATAAAAAAATGATAAATAAATATAAAAATGAATTATAACTTTTATTTATATTAGTAAATGTTAGTTTTTTTTATCAGTAACTTGTGGATTTAATTAAATAGAGTATGGGCTTTAAGGGACTAAAACTTTTTTTTTTGTCCAAACACGAAGATTTTTATTGAAGATAAGAAGAGAAACAAAATAACATCATCCCTTTATCAAGGAATGTCAAGACACCATGAATGTGTCAAAAAACAAGCCTCTAAAGAGATTACAAACCGAACCTATCTTTCACAACAATTCTCTAATCTTGATAAAGATAGTGTTCCGATCTGTTAAGCCCTTAAAAAACTCTCATATTTCCCTCTTTCCACACACCACATGAGCACATGAGGAACCCTATGCTATAACCATTCTGCGTGTCGGGAGCGATTAGCTTGGGACCACCGACTTAGCCAATCCAAAAGGGAACCTTGAAATATCAAATTCTGACAAGAAAATGTTTCAAATGGATTTGGAGAATCTGCAAGGAAGCATCAAGTGATCCAGAGTCTCGTCATTCTCATTACAAAACACACAAATACTTCTTGTAAGGATTCCTATCTTCTCCAATCTGTCTTTAGTCAGGATCTTCTCATGCAATACTAACCAACAAAAGAAATTAATCTGAGGAAGAAGATTTTTCATCCAAACCAGATTTTGGTGAGAGGAAATAAAGGAATTGGAGTGAGTCTCATAATGAGATGCAACCAGCATATTTGAAAATTCTCTTACCGAAAAACCCACCCCTTTACTCTTTCACATCAAATTATGAGTCTCATAATGAGATGCAGCCAGTATATCCGAAAATTCTTTTACCAAAAACCCACACCTTTACCCTTTCACATCAAACTATTAGATCACTCGGGAGCATCTAAATATCTAACAATTGCATTAATGGACATATCAAATTGGACACAATTCTTTATTTTTAATGCACTTCAAGGACAACTTGTACATAAAGTTAGTATTTTTAATTGCTTCAGGTCCACTCCGTTGGCCTTTACTTTTTATGTGTATCTCAATGAACAATTTTCAAACTTGGGCAGAAACTTTAACACAATGTTCCTAATGTTAATCATATCTCCATGTTCCGTACCACTGTCAAGTTAAATGGAACAATAGAAGGCGTAATTCATATCCAACTAGGTACATATTACTCGAATTGAAATTTTAGTACATTATTCATAATTTTAATCCACACAATTTCTCAAAATTTTAGCTCAAATAGATTAGCTAAAAGCATAGTTCACGTACAAAGTTGTTCTCTAAGTGTGCACGCACTGAATTTTTTTTTTTTTTTAATAATAAATGACAATATAGTGTCTTATTTGTTATTTGATACGAGAAAAGTGGTTTTAGTCCCTCGAAGCCTACTGCCCCGTCATTTAAACTTGTCACTGCCTAATGGAACACTAATATCACTTGTTTTATGCCTTAATAAGCTATTTGGTTCGGATGCCCCATTTGCTTGGTTGAGGTTAAATCACCATCTAAAGTTGCATTTGATACAACTAAGATCACACCATTGTAGTCCTTTCATTCCAAATTGAGTTTTTGATTGATTTGAACCTAGTTGGATGTCTAAACCATTCCCATTAAGAAGATGCTCATATCCTCCAAGATAATAAAGAAGGATGTCAATACAGCACTCTAAAAAGTCATCCAATTTCATCATACAATATCTCTAGATACCCCCACACAGTTCTACATGGAAGTTTGATTAGATAGGAGGGCTTCAACAATGTGGCTTAGAGGCTCTCTTATTTCCAAACCCTAATAATCAATTAAGAGACTTGTTTAGACAAAATAGACATTTACCCAAACATTGTTTCATTTCATTCATATCTATTTAGTTGGAACTAGTTCACAAGTCATACCTTGTATGATCATTCTGTTCATAAGATTTGGATGTCTCTCCAACCATGTCAATCCAAACCCCCTATCAAACCACGCCCATCCTATCCTACCCAACATTCCATGTGGTTGATGTTAAATACTTTTAAATGAGGTATTATGTCAAGGGTTCACATTGTGCCACATGTCGGCATCTTGTCTTATCATAGGTTGATGGTTTGGTTGAAGGATAATTCTGAACCGCCGGCTCCTAGTCACTTTTGGGTCAGAGTAGGAGTTTTTTACACTTTTATTCCATTCTCTTTAAAACACAATCACAAACATAATCTATAGAAAGGGTAGAGAAGTTTAAAAAAATCCTTACCATGACCCAAAAGTAGTTAGAAGTCCTGACTGACTAGAATTGTTGTTGGTTGAATGAAAAAAAAAAAAAATGGTTGCAATGTCATATGTTAAGGGACCATATGCCCATATGTAGGAGAGAAAACCTTGCCAACACAATGGCTCATAATCTTAAATTAGGGTTCATGAGTATTATTGAGAGACCTAAACAAACCTTTGTGAGCTGGATTGAAGTGTCAAGGAAGATGGCATTCAATGTTGGTCTGACTCATTATCTCCACTGAATTGAAAGAAGACCATAGATGCCTTATATGTACCTTTCATTCCTTCTTTCAAATCTTCATCTCAATTTTGTGTGGGGCTCACAAACCATTAAAGGGTGCTTCAGCCAAACAGTAATTAGTGTTTCAGAACTTATCATTTCCTTGATTTCAGGCTCCAGTTGTACCACTTCATTCATCTCTTTATTCTGTGCAAGTACTGCATTAAAAATTGTGAGATAGTAATTCTTCTCTTGTTCTTTTCCTACTCCATTCAAATAAATTTTATAACATTCAATGTATTGACATTTTTTTCAAGGTGGATAAGTTTCTAATGTATATTATCCTTAGTGAGATTCGAACAAACAACCTTATCCGACCAATTGAGCTAAGAAAAAAAGGTCATTACAAACCTACCAGCAAGAACAAATCCACCATAATATTCACCACTTGCCGAAATTTTGAATAAATCCACCAACAACATAAACTCGAAACCAACTTAACCTCTCTCACCCCAAATGCCGTCAGCAAGGTTTGAACCCTGAATTTTTTATTCTATAAACACAGGCCTTATACTTGATTGGCAACTTGAAAACAACTTGTTGCTATCCCTAAATTTTAGCAATGATTTGACTTAAAACAATCTAGTTGAGAGGAAAACTAAGGGTGGAGAAGGTCTAACATCTGAATACCTTTGTAAAAAGAGTGGATAAAACTTTATGAATGCATGCTATAAAAAGTTAAGAGCATTTCCTCTCTTTGTTTCACAGCTTTATGAATTAAAGTGAGAAAGCAAGTAACCAAGCACAAGGGTAAGAGATTCAGAGCAAGTGTTTTGTGCTTCTTTTTTGAACAAAAGTGATCTGAATTCTTTCTATTCGCATGTTAAGGACTTCATCAGAGAAGAATCTTCTCAATGGCCCTCCAAAGATTATTATGTCGGCCATCTATATAAAGATAACAAGTGTCTAATCCCTCACCGATCGATCCACATTGTCCATTGTGGCTGCACAAGTTTGGTTTCATTTTGCATATATAATTCATTTTTAAGATGTTATTTAGGTAAAATAAAAATAAAAATTACTCCTTGGGATTTTTGCTCTCGGCTGAAGCAATTTGACGCTTTACCTTTAGCTCGATTGTAAATATTTCATCCGCCATACCTCTACCAACTCAACTGATACGTCTTAGGCAAAAGTTAACTATTATATAATCTCAAATAAATTTAGAACAACATATTTTGTGCTAAACTCAATACCATGATGAGTATAAACATTTTTATTTCACTAATCTAATCACAATACATTTGGACTTCAACAATATTTCCCTTCACAAGTGTTCAACAACAATGACCAAGAAGAAACTCCTTCACATCTCACTCTTAGACCAGTCCATCTCATGCATAGTGACATGTCATTTGTCCATGTCAAAATGGCCCCCACATTTTCTAATTTACATCCAATGAATCATCCTAGTCAACTACATCAAAAAACGAGCCCGACATAGTGTATGACATGTCATCGACAACACACATGGCCGAATCTTATTGGCTTGTCCACAAACACTTTGATCCACACCAAAGGGGACAAGGACCCCCTTTTGTTCATATGGTGTCTTGAGATCTATAAGACCGTATTGACTTGTTTTTTTTCACCATGATAGCTCTAGTGAAAGTTGTTCCTCTTTAATTTCCCCTAATTAAGATCATTAAGCAAGTTTATTTCTAGGAAACAAGTGCACATATATGTCTCTTTTAAGGTGTCCTTGTGATATTTGATGTCTCCAAATACAATGCTACCATTTGCTTAGTAAGATTGAGAGCAATGGGAACATACAATATATATTCGTTCTTCTTAATCATATAGTAGGTCAATGTGATTAATCAAGTCTGGTGAAAGTTACAAGGCACTTAAAGGTCAAACATTCGTAGAAAGGCTCTTCAAGGATAATTTAAGCTCTAAGTTATAACATTTATATGACAAATAATTCTCAAATATGAATGAAATTTTCCTGGCAAACGGGGTAATACGGTAAGAATAATCTTCAACTAATCGTGTTGTATTTGGGGTTAGTAATCGTATCAATCATGTGGTGCGAATGTTACCATAATCTGATTGAGGAGTTGACACCCCTACTATGGAATTTTCATGGGTTTCTGGGGCTAAGTTTTATATGATCAAAGATTGTGGTGAGTTGATCACTAAGCATAGAGTAATTTTAGGCAGCCAAGGCAATCAACTATTTTTTGTCCAATGTTGGACTCTTTTACATTTTTACCTATTTTCTTTAAAACACAACCACAAACATCAATTATAAAAAGAGTAGAAGTGTAAAAAATCTCAATCCTGACAAAAAAAATGACTGGTGGCCCTGACTGTCTAGAATTGATCCTAAGCATGTGACAAAGAAGACAGCATTTAGTGATAATACACACACTAGAGATAAGGGGGAAAAAAGTTTCCATCAGATTCTCTTTATCTATATAAAGTTCCCTAATCTTCTTCTCCAACCCCAAATCCATTTGGTGCTTATTGGAAGCTTTCCCATTAAATCAGAGAATAACAGTGCTATTGAGTGGCAGGCATTTGAAACATATAGAACAAGAGGTGGTGCTCTACAAAGTGATTTAGGTGTTTCTCAATATTCTGTTTATATCCCAGCTCAAATCAATGGAACTTTTCTATTTGATTGATTTTTAATTACCCTCATTTCTATTTGAAATGGAACGAAAACAAAATATAGGGTAGTAATCTGCCTATGTTTTGTCCACTAAGGGTTTAGTCATGTGTATTGATCATATTGATCAACCGAATTTATCATATTGGTCATCTAATCGTTTATCGTGAAAAACCTGGATGTCTTCAGGTTAAGTATTAATGACCAAACTATTGCCCGAATTAGGTTTTGCTCATCCAACTTAAATCTCAATTAGGCGGATGAAACCCAATTGTTTAAGACCTCTCCCAATTTTGATTGAGAATAAAAGTCCACTTCACCTGTTTCGTAGATCCCGACCTTTGTTAAACACCATGTTGCGTGTCTATTAATTACTAATTTGACTTCAAGATTTCAGTCTTCAGGTTGCCTGAACGCTTGGATTGATTGAGTTAGTCAGGTTGTTCATCCAAACTGTCCGAATATGATCAACCTAAACCCAAACTAGGCATTGTCCGCTCCTCATGAATCTTGGGCTTGACCGGTCGAAACCCGCCCTAAGTTCCAACCTTAATCTTGAAATATAATGGTAAAATGTTTTTTATTTTCCCCCTAAAGCTGAGCCTGAGATATGGACCCTTCCTTGGCTAACTATCGCCACAACTTGAAGTCCCCAAAACCCAAACTAGACAAATCTTATCTCATCAGTCTGTTCAAGAAGCAAAATAGACCTTTTGCAACAAATAGAATAAGTAACTAGTTATTCATTTGTGGATAGACCACACAAATGGAAAATTTATATGTTTTAGGCAATTTCAAGTGCATAATATACATGGTCTCATCAGCATGGGCAATTGAAATAAGCAAGTTCAAGTTTGGTTATTTTTCCATTAAAGACTTACATTAAAGGATATCACTTGACCTTTCTTATGATCTACACTATAACAAGTAAAACCCTAGTTCCTCTCCTTACAATGAACATTAGGCCCCTTTAGTTTTGAATGGATGTCATCTTGTCATCTTCTAGATAATAACATAATTTCCCAATATGATATTGTTTCATTATTATATTTCTTTTTATTGGATCATTCATTGAACCTAAACAACCATGTTCTCCTCTCAAAAGGGTCCAAATTTTTTTTTATTGGTGGACCCTAAAATTCCTGCAAGCAAGGCAACATGAAAACAAAAAAAATAAAAATCTATAACCCCACAAAAAAATTCTTAAATTTCTCTCAATAAAGTATATACTTGCATTATGTACTTTAAAAGTACTAATAATACACTTAATTTTTTTTTTTTTAAATAACTAACATTGTTATGGAGCTCGATCGAATGTCGCAAAATAATAGTACATTATTTTTTGTGATGATGGGGTTGTTAAGATACTCTAAGATCCCAAAAAATTTCATGCATGAGAGTTTCAACTGGAGATGCTATGTAGACAGATGTTTTCAGGGTTTCAATCAGTAGTTTTGTTTATTTATTTAGGAGATTCATTGCATGTTTTGCTACAAAATATTATTGGTTGTTGCATCAAAATGTGTAGTGCAGAGAAGATGGGGGCAAACCAACCACCCATTAAAGGTTGGTGTTGTATTGTTGTTGACATTACAAACACCTCAGCCCTTATAAAACACCAGTTGTGTTTTCACTTGAATCAAATCAAACTTCGATGGAATCACAGGTTCAGGGTTCGATTGAATCACAGGTTTAGGGTTCGCATGTTAACAGTAGGCATGTGGTAAATGAAAGCACATGTTCAGGGTTCAAAAATTGCCAACAATATATAAGATGGAAGGGGTTACGGGATTAAAAAAAAAACAACTTTGATGTTATTTATGGTAGTAATAACCATTTAAATAGTTGGGAAGGTTAAAAATATATTTTGTTTTCCCGCTCTCAAAATTTTGTCCAAAAATGTTTTTTGATACTTTGATTGTTATGTATGAAATAAGGAAGTCCAGGGTTATGTGGGGGTGTAAAATTCTAGGTGCAAACAATGTGGATTCTAACCATTTTGAGTCACCAACAAATCGTTAGATAGAAAGTTATGCGAGTTTTGATGTTGAGATAGAAAAGGTGAGGTAATGTTAATAATAAGAATGACGATGCTATGAGTCGTTTCTGTTAAAATTGCTAAAGTTTAGAAAATTTGGGAAAACTCAGTGGATTTTTGTAAGAATAATCGAGGATTCTTGGTCAAGTGTATCTAAGGTAAGGCATGGGAGATGTTATTTGCCGAAGATGTTATTTCACTACAAATGCTATTTGCATCTAACCAGCTTTTAGGGGGAGACATTCTACTCGAACTCAACTTTTGTAATCAAACCTTATATATTAAACAACGTTGCAACATATATACCAAAAGTTTAACATGTTAATTATCCAAAGTCGTCGGTGGCATAAGCACAAATACTTCCGCATTATTGAGTACAAAAATATTGAGTTAGAATAGAGTTTTTGTTGTAAAAGTGCTAGATTTTGACTTATTTTGAACTACAACATGAGTTTTAGCATAGTTTTCGCAGCATGTTAAAATTATTTGTTATAATATTTTTAATTTAAAAATTACATTTAAGAATATTCACTCTAACGTAACTAACTACATGGCAACCGCATATAACGATTACAAATTAGGCTGAACACTTTATTTTTTATTTATTCATTTTAAACATGTGAACAGAAAGAATTCCCGGGAGAATTTAGCTTCATCTGTTTGTCGTTGTTACATTAATTGCTTTTTATTCTTCTTCTTCTCTGGTCACTAATCCCAAAACGTAGAAAAAGGTCAAAAACTGACAACAGTAAAGTGTAAAGAGAAAAAGCTAAAGTTAAAGAAGAAGAAAAAAAGAGGTATATGTTACAGTATCTGCCTCGTTTTAAGGGAATTCTACTTGCTCGTTTCGTGACAAACCGGACACCGCCCCACCCAACCATGCACGCCCCTATTTCCTCGTTATTCCAACCCATAAAAAATGCCGGAATTATTTCAATATTATATTATTGGATTTTTTTTTATAATTATGCCCCTTTTACATGTGATTTTTTTTATTGTGTTTTAAAAAGGATGAATAAAAAATATAAAAATATTAAAACTTTGTTCAAAAGTGACATACAAACCTGACTGTCTAGACTTACTCTACCTCAATTTAACATAAATATAAGGGTCATGTAATAATTTTATGTGGGCTGGTTCAGAAATTGGCAAACTAATAGTATGGACGAGCTCAGAAGTTGGCAGACTAATTTAGTGTTATAGTCTCACATCGCCTTGTTATAGTCTCACATCGCCTGAGTGATAGACAATGATGAGCTATATGTATGTGAGTTTGAAGATAACAATATTATACTATATGGATCACGAGTGACGAATGGAGATGAGCATAATCCACATGGTATCCAAATATAAATATTTTGAAAATTTAATCGGTATTTTTTCAGATCATACCACATCACCCTAGTATTTATTATATTTATTTTTATCTAATAAATTCAACCAAGAAAAAAAAATCAAAATTTCGTCAATTGTCTGCACTTTTCGGTGGCGTTAACTTTCCAACAATCACCATTTAAAAATACAACACTCTTTTTAAAACAGTAATCTATTACACAAAAAGTCACAAACCAATCCGAACGCACGCCTTCCCCCCCCCCCCCCCCAAATCTAGGGCCCTAACCTCGATCAAATCACAATCCAATCATAACCGTCCATCTTCCTCTGTATCCCTATCGAACCCACTAGGCCCCACCACGCACCGCTCCACGAAACACGGCCCAAGTGGGTCCCACAATCGTGCCTCCCATAGTGAGGAACAAATTCTTAAAAAAAAGTTTTCTACGTTAAATAATTCAGTAATTAGCGTCAATTTACAAAACTGCCACTCCTCTCAACATCAACTTGCAAGCCTATGTGGACCCAGCCGCCGACATCAGTGTCCACGTCAGCATTGAAATTATTACACCCATTTGGAACATTAATCCTTTTGTTAGTAGTCCTTAATCCACTTTAATTAATAACTTAATCAGCAATTACGTCACTTCCTAAGGATCGTTATTAGTGCAATTTGGGATGACGAAATTAGCCTCGTGTTAATTGAGCTCTGGTCATTAATAAAAGGGTAGTTTGGTCATTTTAGGGACAATTAGTTTAAAAGATTACAGCTTATTACTTTTTTATTGACAAAAGGATTAAAGGTGTTTTGCTTTTGGACCCTTTTATAGTGATAATTAGAAGAATTATGAGTAATTATTTAGGAGGGGCAATTACTTCGCATGCCCTAAAGGACCAATAGTTTAATCTAGAATATTGAGTGTGCTAGATATGATTAAATATGTAATTATTAATCAAAGTATGATTAAAAGTTCCAGCTTGTTTAAATTGTCATTTTTATCTTAAAAAAAGGGGGAAATTTTAATAATTAAAGGAGTGCTTTATTTTTCCCACTTGAATCAAGAAGGGAGAAAAAATATTTGGATTTTATATGGTTTGTTTGAATTTTACTTTCGAAATCTAGGATTTTTGTCTTCCGTTTAGGACAAATCATGGTTTAAATATCTCCAAATTTCATTTTATGTTGCAAAGTTTTTGTAATTATTGATTAGTTGTACGAGGAGTTGTAAAAACAAATCAAGGTATTCGTAAAATCAAAACCTAGATTATAGGTGTGGTTTTGCATTTGTGTTCATGGATGCGGATGATTGCAAATACGCGTTATTAGTTGTACAAATCAATTATTGATTAAATACTATCTAAACTCATTCGTCAAGGGACAGTTGTTTGGGTTAAAGAAATGTTAGCAAATAACCTATTGTCTTGAAGTGTATTGAGGGTAAAACAGCTACTCTAACTACCTATTCTCCTCATTACTTCGACTAAAAGTTAATTAACTTTTTAGTGTTTGTTAGCATTACTAAACAACTATCATTTTAATTTATTACCTATGAAGGGGACATTTTGTCGATAATTTATGAAGTCAGATTATTTACTTAACAAGTTTGTAATTACATCTTTCATCATCATGGCACGGTAGATGAAGTTTCTCCATACTCTTTCTTAGACTTCAGTGTATTGGTAAAATTATTCTCTACTTTAAAGCTTAAGTTGTTAGAGAATATGAAGTTTTCATATGTTACGACTACTAGTATTAAATTAATGTTAATTTAAATATTTTAAAAGTTTTTTTTTGAAAGACAAGCTGAGTTTTTAAGGATCTCATAATCTATCAATTGAGCGACCTATAGATCAACTTGGTAGCAGAACATATCCTGTTGTTTAACTTTCTTCCTAGGTGTGTTTACTAGTAGTAATTTTACTTTGTGCGTATTGCTACACTACGTATAAAACAGGTCCACGAAATGCATAAATGAGATTTTTTTGGTATGTCTAACGAAACTACAACCATAAATCTTAAATGCATAATGCATACTCAATACATTGTATTATTTTTCGCAGCTAAGATTCTTGTACTTGTATCATACATGATATACAAAAAAAAAAAAAAAAGAACAAGAAATAATATACTCTGCCTGATTAGTGTCGGAGAAAGGAGGGTGTCAAATACGTGAGTACCAACTCTACCTCTCTCTCTCTATTGTCCCGGACACCCTCTTATCTCTTAGACATTAATCAGTGCTCTCTTTCCGAGCTATCTCCGATAAAGGTTAAAAAAATAAAAATAAATAGTATCATTAAAAAGAAAAAGTAAATAAAGAATATAAGTTTGTTTTTAGGTGATGTAATGAAGTGAAAGTGAGTGGAGCAATTCCGCTTTTGATGGAATGGATTGGTTGGATGAGGGTAATTTGGGTAAAAAGAGAACCCAAAAAGAATGGATGTGTGGGTGACCACCCCATATATAATAATTTCCAGAGAGAATGAGCAACAACAGACCATTATTACCAACCAGAATTACACTGCACCTGATTGGTAGAGTAGAGAGAGAGCGAATTTGGTAAAACCCGGTTTAAATTAAGAAGACTAAACACAAGAAAGAGAAGAAGAGAGCAAGAGTGATAGAGAGGTGTTTAGTTTAATTGTCTTCTTGGTCTCCTCTACTCTCCTCTCCTCTCCTCTCTTCTCTCTTTCTTTCTGGGTTTTAGTTTCTCTTCTTTGAAAAAAAAAAAAAATGTCTGGTTGTTGTAGGGTTGAATAGGGGACAAAGAAGAATAGGTTAACAGCTTGCCCCTCTTTGGTTTTTTTTTTTTTTTTTGTCAACAACACTTTCATTTTTCTCCTTCATTTGGTCTCCTACTTGTCTCATTACTATTTTTTGAAGAAGAAGCCTCAACTCCGATCCGGTGCCGGAGGCTCTGTTCTTCATTTTGTTGATTTCTTCTGCTAGTTTGGTGGAGGAGTTGAAGAGTGAATCAGCCGGAGATCTGACTGACACACGGCAGTTGTTGATTTGAAAACTCAAATGAACTGAACTGAGGTTGTAACACCGATATTTTTCCGGTGAAACCTCGGACGGAATCTGACAAACAGAAAGGTTTGATTGCATCAAAGTGTTGAGCTGAGCTGAGCTGAAGAGAAAACTCTATCTTCCGAGCTAGAGAATAGTGTACGGTTTTTCCGGTAAAGATCTGGTCGATTTTCGTTGATTTGCCGGAGTCTCTGTCGTCATTTTCCGTCGAATCTTACTTCAAATTTGCCGGAATCTAACCTTCTATGAAATGGTGAGGTTTCCGGCGAGTTTTTAACTAGAGAATAGCCGGAATCCTTGTAATGAAGTCACCGGCAAACAGTGCAGTTCAGTCTGCCATGGCCAACTCCGGCGAAGGTCAGATTTCCTAATCTGTTATTAGATTAAAATAATAATAATTATAATTATTACCAAAGTTTTTTCTCTCTTTCTTAAATGGTTCTTTGACCAATGGGAGACTGACACGTGGCCGTTACAGGAGAAAGGAAGAACATCAACTCGGAGCTTTGGCACGGTTGTGCAGGTCCTCTTGTCACGCTTCCGCCCGTTGGAAGTCTAGTGGTGTATTTTCCACAAGGACACAGCGAGCAGGTACACGTTAGCACCATCCCCCTTATCGTGCGCTTACGCTTCAATTGATTACTTTTTGCTATTCTGTGCGCATGTGCCTATATGCCTAGTTTAGGGTGGTAGCTGTAATATTAGTGGGCAGATGAACTAGGTTAGGTAGGAAAATTAGAGATTAGGCTTTTTGTCATTGTAAACCATCTTCTATCATTTATTTATTTTTTTCCCCAACAAAAATTGCGCAATCAGTATGTTCATATTCCGAATCTACAACCATTTGACGAAGGATGTTAATATTTCTATATGCAGGTTGCCGCGTCTATGCAGAAAGATATAGATGCTCATATTCCGAATTACCCGAATCTCCCTTCCAAGCTCATATGCCTCCTCCTAAATGTCACACTGCATGTATGATTTGTATTTTCGATTTGCATTTGACATAAGGATGCATATTTCATTTTATTTTATTTTTAAGTAAAATTCTGTTTCGATTTTGTGTTGTGTAGGCGGATGCAGAGACCGATGAAGTTTATGCTCAGATGACACTTCAGCCTGTTAATTCAGTAAGTTCATTTTTTTTTTTCTTGAATCTAGATTAGCCAAAATATGCTTCAAGTTTCTTATCTATGGAGTTTTGAATGCAGTATGACAAAGATGCATTATTGGCATCAGATCTCGCTTTGAAAACAAATAAACCACAAAATGAGTTTTTCTGTAAAACATTGACTGCAAGTGATACAAGTACTCATGGGGGTTTCTCTGTGCCTCGACGTGCAGCTGAAAAGATCTTCCCTCCTCTTGTAAGTGAATTAACTAAAAAAATCTTCAAATTTCAATTTGATATACTTCTTGTAAGTAGTTTTGTTATTTATATGTTGACGTTCATATTGTATAGGATTTCTCGATGCAACCACCTGCTCAAGAACTTATGGCCAGAGATTTGCATGATAGTGCATGGACCTTTCGCCATATCTACCGAGGTATTTCTCACTAACGTTTGTGTTGTTTCATTCAGTGTATCAACCAGCTTAATTCTGATATGTGGAATTTTCTTAAACCAGGTCAACCGAAAAGACACTTGCTGACTACAGGTTGGAGTCTATTTGTGAGTGGAAAGAGGCTCTTTGCTGGTGACTCTGTTTTATTTATAAGGTAAAATTACTAAGTAAAACTTTTATCTTTTTTCAATGTCATATAACCAATTTGTCATGTTCGTTCTATATAGTGTAATTCATAGAATATCATTTAAATCCTGTTATTAACCCTCTTGCTATATGTTGCGAGCAGAGATGAGAAGCAACAACTTCTATTGGGTATTAGAAGAGCTAACAGACAACCCGCAAATATTTCATCATCGGTATTGTCAAGTGATAGTATGCACATAGGGATCCTAGCAGCAGCAGCCCATGCAGCTGCAAACAATAGTCCCTTCACTGTATTTTACAACCCAAGGTCCATAACTACTCTTAATCAAAACAATCGAGTACTTCAGATTGACGTCGTCCATCTATAGCATATCTAAAGTATAATTTGTTTCTGCAGGGCTAGTCCATCAGAATTTGTTATTCCTTTAGCCAAGTATTACAGGGCTGTATACAACAACCAAGTATCCCTTGGCATGCGCTTTCGGATGATGTTTGAGACTGAGGAATCTGGAACTAGAAGGTAAACCGCATTTGGAGTTCTTATTGTCTCTAGTTCCTTTGCCAATCCAGCGGCCTACATATCAATTGGTTGGTTGAAAAAAATCCAGTGACAAGAGAGATTTGTCAAGGATTCCTAATCGATTGCATGTGTGGGTCCATAACCTACTTTTGGGTCATTTCAAGGTCCATTTTTCAGGAGCCATGAGACCATTCTACTATTTAAACTTAACTTTCCGTTTTGATTTCTTTACGGAGTTTCAGACACAGCTAAAAAGTATTAAATATTGATTTTACAGGTATATGGGTACAATTACAGGCATCAGTGATCTAGATCCCATGAGGTGGAAAAATTCACAATGGCGTAATTTGCAGGTATATTTCATGGTCTGAACTCAAGGTTTCTTCCTCGTTCACTTTTCATAGTGTAGCTCATTATTACTCCTCTTATACAGGTTGGCTGGGATGAGTCCACTGCTGGAGAAAGGCGTAACCGAGTCTCTCTCTGGGAGATTGAACCAGTGGCAGCTCCATTTTTCATCTGCCCCCCGCCGTTCTTCAGATCAAAGCGCCCCAGACTACCAGGAATGCCAGGTCTTGCTCATTCCATCTCAATCTTAAGAAATGATGTTTAGATACATTTTAGGGAGTAATGCCATAGAAACCCGTAAACTTGTCTTCTAATGCAAACTTGGGATTTAAATGTTAATTGATCTAGGTCAATCTGAGTAAGCCCAATCAAAATTATCACTGTCTGGCAAGATGTTTCAGTTTTTGTATTAACATGGCAAATTGTTTCCCTTGAGATCTCATTTCGAGGGCCTTTCAACAGTAATCCTATGCATCTGGGTATGCTACATCTATAGTAGTGCCATTAGTATGGGAAATACTTGATTTTCCTAATGATTTAACTGCTTGACATTAGAATGCGTCCTGTAAAACTGGGCTGTCACATCTCACTTTTCTTTGAGGATGTATTAACAGTACTTTGGATTGTTTTGCAGACGATGAGTCTGCTGATTTGGAGAACCTTTTCAAGAGGACAATGCCTTGGCTTGGTGAAGATATTTGCATAAAGGATCCTCAGTCTCAGACAGCTATAATGCCTGGCCTGAGTTTAGCCCAATGGATGAGCATGCAGCATAATCCTTCGCTTAGCAACTCAAACATGCAACCCGACTATATGCGATCTCTAACTAGTACTGCTATGCAGAATATTGCTGAAGGGGACCTTTCCCGTCAACTGGGCCTACTAGGGCCTCAGTTTATGCAGCAAAACAACTTACAGTTCAATAATCAGAGGCTGCCCCAGCAAATGCAACAGCCGAATCAGTCATCAAAGGTTCCAAACACATTGAACCAATTAGGATCTGTTATGCAGCCGCAACAACAGCTGGATGGCAATGGTCAGCAGCAAATGCAGAATTTGCTTAATCAAACAGTTTCCAGCAGCCAGGCTCAAGCTCAACTATTGTCGCCGCAGGTTCTACTTCAAAATCAGGTTCAGCAGCAGCAGTCACTGGTTCAGAACCAACAAGCACAAACCAACTTTCATCAGAACCAGCAGCAGCAACACCATCACCAACAACAACAACAGCACCAACATCAACAGCTAATTAATGGTCAGAACCAACAGCAAAACCGTATTCAGGGTCAGCTTCCCCAACAGGCAAACCAACAGCTGCAAATGCCAGATCACCAGATTCAGTTGCAACTGTTGCAAAAACTTCAGCAACAACAGCAATCATATTTGTTGCAGCAGTCTACTCTGCAGCAGCCTCCTCAACTCAGCCAACAGCATGAGCAACCAAGACAACTCATGGAAATGCCTCAAAATTTGTCCAACTTAAACCCAAATCCTCAGCAGAACATTATCCAACAGCAGATGTTGAAAAACACTTCTCAAGCAGGTGTCAGATTTTCAAATCCCCAACAACAGCCGCCACAACCGAAGCTCCAGCAGCAACAATCCATGACTGGCGAGTTGGCTAGTCTGGCTGTTCCTCCAGAGTCTGCAGCTAATTTGTTTTCAACGGGTGGTAGTGGCTCACTGCCAGGAGCTGGTCGTGGAGCCCATTCTGGGCTTAGCGACGATGTGCCATCTCGTTCAGCCTCACCATCGGCAAATGGCCAGAACATGGTTCAACCCACTATTAACAGTAAGACTCATCACTGTATTGGCATGACAGATGAGATGGTTCAGCCTACAGCCACACTCTTGAATTCCAGTGCTTTAGAGTCTGTGTCAGCTAGTCTGAACTCAGTCAAGGAATTGCAGCATAAGACTGATATTAAGCCTTCATTACCCATGTCTAGGAGTCAGAATCAAGGGGTCCTTGCTGCACAAACATACCTTAATGCACCAAACCAGTTAGATTACTTGGAGACGTCCTCTTCGACAACTTCTGTTTGTCTTTCTCAAAATGATGGACCATTACAACAGAATTTCCAAGTGCCACCCTTCAGTACGCAGTCAATGTTGTTCAGAGAAACAGGCCTGGACAATGAAGCTCAGATTGATCCCAGGAATAATGTTTTATTTGGGGTTAACATAGATTCATTGGGAATACCTTTGACTCCTGATCCTCTGCTAGCAAAAGTGGTTGCTGGTTCGTCAAAAGATTTGTCAAGCCATCTTTCTTCAGGAAATATGCTCACCAATTATGGGAATACCAAGGATGCACAGCAAGAGCCATCATCCTCAATGGTTTCTCAGTCATTTGGAGTTCCAGATATGGCATTCAATTCCATTGATTCTACCATCAGCGACAGTGGCTTTTTGAGTCCAGATCAATGGGCTCCACAGCCACAACAGATTCAACGATTGCGAACATTCACCAAGGTTTATTTTCTTTTCCTCTCTAATAAAAATTGACGCAATTATAAAAAATGACCATATATATCAATATTTAACGTTGTATCAGATTCACGAGGAGGCTGACATATTATTAATTTTATGTAGGTCTACAAGCGTGGAGCTGTAGGTAGATCTATAGATGTTACTCGTTATTCAGGCTATGAAGAACTTAAACAGGATCTGGCTCGTAGATTTGGAATAGAAGGACAACTTGAGGACCGGCAGAGAGTAGGATGGAAACTTGTTTATGTGGACCATGAGAACGATGTCCTACTACTGGGAGATGATCCTTGGGAGTAAGTCCGAAATAACTTTCACCGGTTATATGCTTTTTACTTGGGAGTGTTCTCATTAATAGACATTAAAAAAAGAAGGCATTCATAAGAAAGAGGTTCTCAGTGCTCAAGGGACTCTACAGTTCACTGACCTTACACGTTAAGTAGAACTTCTTGATGAAGTTGCCTAAGATGATTCACTTTCCTTCTACCGTATCTTTTAAAAAAAGCCGTGGATCTCCCTTACATAAACCCCGTTGATCACATCAAAGCTGATTGCTTTCTTTGGAAATCCTGAAAGTGCGAATAGGACTTCCCCACCCCACTTTTCCAAATGATAAACCTGCACACCTTCATTTCCCTACCCCCTCCTGCCAATTAAAGATAAATAAAAATAAAAATAAAAAATAAATCTTGCAAGGACAGAGTTCTCATAAAATTATTATGGTAAACAATATTATAAATTGGCTTTATCTCTTACGTAAATGTTCTTTGGGACTTGCAGAGAGTTTGTAAACTGTGTTCGCTGTGTCAAAATTCTGTCTCCCCAAGAAGTCCAGCAGATGAGCTTAGATGGAGATTTTGGGGGCAATGTTCTTCATAATCAGGCTTGTAGTAGCTCAGATGGTGGAGAAGTATGGAGAAGTGCTCCATGCGACCAAAATTCTGGCAACCCTTCTACATTGTCCTATGACTAATTATAGTTTTAGACAGACGCCGGCAGAGTTCATGAAGGAACAACTGGAAACAAGATAGTAGTTTGTTTCCAGTAGTTATCAGCCCAAAATTGAGTAGGCTCTCTCATTGTAACATATGCTCACCCATCTTTACCTCCTAGAAGAAGAAAGCGAAAAATATGGTACAGTCATTATGATGATTGGATCAGCTCCCAGAGGTAGATACTTTAGAATTGCCAAACTGAGAAAACACCACATAATCAGCTATTTCACTCTGTTGGTTAGGCCAGAGGTCTGTGTTTGCTACCTTGGCAACGAACACTTCATAGGACACCATGTTTAGAGTTCAAAATTAAGGCATGCTTGTAAGATTGATTTCCCCCCGCTGCATTGCTAAAAGGCAAAAGCCTAAATATTGTGCGGTTTGGTTTCTTTCTATATGTATAAATGTGCAGAGATTTCTCCTTCCAGTGTCGAATTTGGGGAAGATTTTTTGGTCAGAGTGTGGAACTGAGAGCTGAGATATGTTCTGAACCCTTTGTTGCTAAGCTTGGGTTCCTAACAGTATCATCTTAGCAGCCGATGTGGCTCAATGAATTTCACCAACATACTTGGACCACCTTAGACATGTTTTTAATGTTAGAATGTTAACTTTCTTGATCCTTAGTTTTGTTTCATGGTGTGTTTATGCTCTGTTAATGCTGCAAGACAGGCTTGATCAATCGAATTTCTTCTCTTATTAAGCCTGTTCAAAGAATTTAATTAGATCTATCCTTGACACTGCCTTAAGTTGAAGTAACTATATATAAGCATCTTCAGTATCAGTATGACTGGTATAGGATGTACAGAAGGTTCAAATGATTGATGGTATGAGAAACTAAAAGCCTAAAACGTTGATGCATTAAAAACAATAAACAAAGGGAATAGCTGCCTCCAATAATTCCAATCATTACTAAATTGATGAAAGGTTGAGATTATTTACAGAAGACATGCTTGTATCAAGGCATGGGGGAATTATCGGACTGCTGGAAGAAAGATTCGTAAGTCACCACTCTAGGCTTTTTATTCGGGTCCTTCAATTTCTTCCATAAATTCAGATGTCATCTTGAGGAAATCATTCATGTGCACTTGCTTCCATTCCTGGTTTGGCATGATGAAGATGAGATCAGAAAGAACTCCTTTAAGATCACTTCAAGAACTCAAGATCTCCTCTCTCTCTCTCCTATATAACGTGCTAAAAGTTTCTTCATATGGATGATGTAAATTAGGCCTCTAAGCCACACCAACATTGTTATTGGTGCAATCGTTTTACAAGAATTGTCTTACGGTCATCGTTTCATGTTAGCTTAACAACTCACAATACAAAATAACCAATCTTAAATTATCACTGAAAACAAATTTGAATTTTCATCAAAATAGTTGAAGACATTAAAGTAACCCAATGTCATCACCCTTAGAAGGAAATTTTTTAAATAATGGGTTTTCAATCTAAGTAAATGTAGAGAGACTCGTCAACCATTAAGAGTGGCTGAAGCAGATTCAGGAAGTCATTTGAGTATCACTCGCACGACCTCGTCAGCTAATAGACTTCCATATGAAGTCCCCATTTTTGCTATCTCTCTCTCAAAAGTTCCAACTTATGTGGAAACCAAAACAGGGGAGGCTCAGAGCCTTTTCTTTAGTTCATTGAAATTAGTCCAAGTGTTGTGGGCTTGTTTGTTTTGTCAGCCCAAACATCTCAATAGCTATATTTGCCAATTTAGCTGCCTGGCTAGCCGGCTAGGAGCTGAAATTTAGCAGGTATGGCTTAGGTTCGGGTCTTTATTTACATATAGGCTCCACTTGGTACACGGTAAAATAATGTATATGGTCCACTGATTGTAGCTCAACGATAGCATAATCACCACAATGACTACCACCATAACCATCAATGTCGCTTGTCACAACTATGACCACCATAACTTAACCATCACAACCACCACTACATTGCCATTACTACAATCACCATAGTCACCACGACTACCACCGTTGCCTCCTCCACCACCAGTACCATAACATAATCACCACAACCAACACCATATTTTCTACTAGCACCATAATCGATGTTGCCACCATCACCATACCATAACCATCATAGCAACCACCACCATAGCCACTACCACCTCCACAGTCATCACCATCATAGCATACTCACCACCAACTTCACTAGTACCATCATAAATGACATCGCCACTATCACCATCACCTTCACTACTACCACCATTGTTACCGTTGCGATCACCACCACCATGACCAATGCCACCATCATCCCCACCATTATATCCATTGAACCCCCATAGCTTAACTACCACTTTTATATCCATTGAACCCCCCATAGCTTAACTACCACTTTTATATCCATTGAACCCCCATAGCTTAACTACCACCATTTCAACAATCAGCACCATTGCCACCACCACCATCATCGCCCATATTAGTAATCACCATCACCACAAACTCGACCATGCCACAATTACAACTACTACCATCGTCACCACTCACCCACAATCACTTGTCCGATATTTGCATCAATTTTCTTAATTTCTATCAAGTGCCCATAAAATAATGCATCGCAAATCAATGCAATGCAAACTAATACATATAGATCAATTTGTAAAATGCATTATTTTATAGTACCAAGCGGTGCCATAGACTCATTAGTTTGAGTTTTCAGGTTTGATTATTCTAAATTTGTAAATATGGTCATACCCAACCCTTTGTCATCCCTACCCAGCATAACCGTAAAGATATAAAGTGATTGAATATGTGGTTTAGGCATCCCTCTAGCTAGAGGCCCATAATGGCCTTGTTAACCAAACATTTGCAATTTGCTAAATGAAAACTATACGACACTAGATTTTTAGCTATATTGATGATACACCAAATAAGATAGACATCTCGGCTATACACATGGCTTACATCGTTCATCATGAGGATCAAGTATCCCAAGACCAGGCCAATTTATAAAGCCCAAAGAAGACGAATCCAATTATGGAAGCCCAAACAGGGTCCGTCAGAACAAATCATAATTAGAGATCCAAAACTAGGCCCGATAAAGTTCTCTCTTAAGGGGGAGGAACGTTACATAGAAAAATAATCGTAGAGAGAGTCACGCATCCACGAACGTGTCTTCATAAAGGGAGAAACTGTTACAGATAACGTCTCCCTTCGTTGCGCCTCACACGCTTAAGTTACGCAAGGAATTAACTGTGACCGTTGTAAAATGTAAAGGGAACATTCGACAAATGTATGCAATTTTAACTGAGTTTTGCTCATCTCCATTTTCAACTGAGTTACTGACTTAAGCATCAGAGTGTTTTCAGCCACCAAAAATGTGGTCTTTGGCAATCTAACATTTATTTTGCAAGTTTTACTTATTGGATTCTGGATTTTGAATGCATCAGTTGGCGCCATCCGTGGTGAACGCCAAGTTTTCCTTTCAAGAAGATAGCCTACAGTAGCAAACTTCCTCAGCCCTAATCAATGATTAAAGAACCTTTAAAACAAATGGAACACTCTACAAACCATCAATCTGACAATAATCAAAGCAATCCTTCTACCAGAGAAACTGCACCACTGATAACACACGCCGCAGACCCGGGGACGAACGTCGGGACGACCATGCCCGACAACAGAAAGTCGCAGCACGAGGTGGCTCAAACATCCTAGACGTTTAGAGGCACCACCACGGATCCTCGTGTAGATCTACTCATGATCCAAATGGATCATATGATCAAAATGGTGGAAAAGCTCACCCAGGAGCATGTTCATTCTGCCAACCCCGTCCAAGCGTCGCCCCAACAAAATCCAGCCAACGAAGTTTCTACAGGACCTCAACAAGTAAATCCCAAAAGCAGCGAACCACCTCAAGATGGGACCCCTCAGAGGGACGAAACCCTCGTTGAAATCTCATCCAGGATCGGAGTCACGAATCCTAATATACTGTACGAACTAGCTAAACCGCCATTTTCCGACGCACTCATGGTTACTCCAATGCCAAAAAAGTTCACCCCGCCAAAGTTTGAAGCATACGATGGTACCACTGACCGGACAGACCACTTGCGACACTTCCACCACATGATGTCATTGAATGAGAGCACAAAATCCATCTTATGCAGAACATTTTCGACAAGTCTCACCTCCACAATAATGAACTGGTTCAACAGCCTACCACCAAGGTCAATAGACTCATTCCAGACGCTGGCTACCGCCTTCATTACGAGGTTTATCAGCAGTCAACGGATGATGAAAATGCCATACTACTTGCTCCACATTAAATTAAACAGAAGCCCGAGGATGGATGCAACGATGACATGACCATCGCTACTTTCACTGCCATGATCGATGGATGTAGCGATGACACGACCATCGCTACTTTCACTGCCGGACTGAAAAGATGACAATTTTTCGATGTTTTGAACCTGGAACCCCCAAAGAACATGACGATTTTATTGAAGACCACTCAAAAGCACATCACTCTCGAGAAGATGATAGCCGCCAGGAAGAAGAACAAATCTGAAAGGGAAGCCTATTCAAAGAAACTAGAAATAAGGGAAGAAATAATGCAAGACGACGGACCCCGGGAAGAAAACGTTCAGTCAAAGAAACACCGAACCAATGGGAAGTCCGAATTCAACCATCAAGAACCCGAAAAGATGCCATCGACAAGGCTCAGACATGAGCGAGCGACAAGCGTGGATAAAAAGGCGTACAAACCATATACGACCTTAAAGACCAGTCGAGCGAACATACTAAAACACATGACGAAATGGGAAGGTGTCAACTGGCCACTCAAGATGAGACGAGACCCAGAGAGGCGAGACAAGAACAAATACTGCTCTTTCCACAAAGATCACGGGCACGACACTGAAGACTGTTACAACCTGAAAGATGAAATTGAGCATCGACGAATCCATCAGGCTACCTGATAAATAGCCCAAAGGGAAGGAGAAGCCGGATACCACCACGGGATTAAAGGAATAACCCAGAGAGTTGATATACGCCTTACACTGTGTAGCCAAAGAAAGCGACCAGACAAGTCCACCGAAGAGACGACCAATAACATATCCCACTCGAACTGAATAGGAGCGACAACGCTATCAAACAAGACTAAGTAAATCAATACAACTCACGAACAAGGAGCGCGGAGAAAATTGGCAATTCAAATAGGGGTCAACCGGCCAATAAAATCCAAAAAAGCTTACAAGCTTGACCATTATCCACGACAAGGCCAACAACACCTCCTACATTACTCACAACAAAGACAACGCAAACAAATTCTATGAATTGACAGCAGGTACTGATGTGAGCATGATTGGACAATTTGGGACTACATTCTATTATGTTCAACCTGTCAACGGTGCATTCGATCAAGAAGCATTCCGAGTTTATTAGCTACCACGCGATAACAACATACAAATAACAAAATTACATAAAATCATGGAGGAAGAAGTTATAGCTAAAGCGTTAAAGACCACTCAAGGCAGAACAAATCGAGCAACGGTCAGAAAGATACATACCCGAAACTTTATGAGAAGGGAATGACTCAAATAAACTTCGAGTCGATTGAACATCAGACCAACGAAGTAAAAGTAAGGATGAACAAGTCAACATACCCGAAAAACCTCGGGTCGATTAACGCGTCAAATCAGGGAGGCAAGGACGAACGAGTCAACTTATTCAACCTTATGTATCGGATCAAGAAATCCAGACACATAAGCCAAAATGTAGCCGTAAAGGCCCACTGGCCAATCAGAATATCGGACCAAAAAGCGAAAGCTGGAGATACACAATACGACTTACTTCGACAACCACAACTGACCCATCTAAAAAGTTACGAGTCAATTCACTCACAACACCATAAAAAATGCTTCGGAATACCTTGGCATGCGAGCACTTGAGGATCTGAATGGGGAAAATGCCTCGATTGACAAGAACAAATAACGAAAAACTTCAGATGGTTGACAAGCAAGCGCAAAAATAGAAATACGGATATGCCTAAATCGCCAGTACTTACTACAGACTATTCGATGAGGAGAACACACACATCATATATAATGAGTCACAACGAATTACCCACGATGAATCACGACCTCAAAGAGAAAACATGCGAAACAGAAATTAAATAAAAGGCAACACAATATTGTCTAAAAGGAAATTTTCTCATTCATAAAATCACTTTGTTACATCCGGAGGAGAAGATAGAACATTTGAAGAAATAACAATAGAAACAGCAAGAGCGTTTGATGAAAGAGAGTTTGCAGCGACAGTGGCAGAGGAATATAAGGTTCCACTCTCAATGGCAAAAGCAGGCAATGGAGCCTGGTCGGAAGAAGGAACAGATTAGGGCTGAAAATCGAACCGACTTAGGTCGGTTTTTAAATTTTCAAACCGAAACCGAACCGACCATTAACAAAACTGATCCGAAACCAAACCGATTCTAATTTATGCAAACCGAACCATAACTCTCCAACCATTAGGACCCATATGAACAGGAGGAATACCCAAAATGTCTAGATATTCCCAAAACAGCTCTGGAACAGGGAATTGAAAGTCGGACGAGAACATGCACGTGTATAACGCAATATACCCAGTCCTTGGACAACAAGGACTATTGTTCTGCCTAGGCAGAACAATTTCGAGGTCAGATGGCTGGCCATAATCGGAACAAATATTGTCCAATGTCGCTTAAAAAGCCTTATTGGGCGAGAAGTAGGCTTCACAAGCAGTAAGCGCTTTGTCGTCTAGTATATCACCAACAAACATCGTGAAGGAACAAATGAGCAAAGAAAATGAAGAAGAAAGGTGAATAAGCCATAAATTAAAAATAAAATAACGTAAAAAGATAAAAAAAAATCAATCACACCCCCTTTTATAGAGCCGAGCAATAAAGAAACTGCTCATAGGACGGCATGCGAGATACGATAGCTAAATGAAATCCCAAAATACACGCGAAAATGAACGGAGGAACAAGATATCAGGATACCAACCAACCGAAAACTGCCAACGACATGAATGCGAGACAATGATGAAGTCGAAAGTCCAATCGTCTTCAGTTAGTGGGTATTCAACGTACCCACTAACCAAAGGGGGAGTAACTAATTATACATCAAATAAGATAGACATCTCGGTTGTACACGTGGCAGAGATCGTCCATCACGAAGATCAAGTGCCCCAAGACCAGGCCAATTCATAAAGCCCAAAGAAGACGAATCTAATCATGGAAGCCCAAATAGGGCCCATAAGAACAAATCATAATCAGATGCTCAAAACCAAATATTATGATTTCGCGAAATCTCGCGAGATTTTGCCGAATATTTTGTTTTTTTGAAAATACGAAAAAGGCGAAACTCAGATTTACAGTTTTTTGCTTGATTTTTTTCATACAATTCGTATTTTTCGCAAGTTTTGGTTTTTTTTTTGCAAAAACTACAGAAAAACAAAGCTAAAATTTTGTTTTTTCGCTCAATTTATTTCGATGCAGTAGCAGACCCTAGAAGAACTGAATAACTGAAAGAGAAGACTTTGATCGCCACTCCTCTCTGTAAATTGAAGATTTGAAGAATTGAATCGATCTAAAGAAGAATTGAATCTGAAGAAGATGACTCGATCTTCCTCTCCGGCTCCGATCCACTGCACCCTGGTCTGATCTTCTTACTTGCTCCAAGCTTCCTCTCTGATAAATCTGTATAAAGAATAAACGATTAGTTTTACAAACCATGAAGTGATTATGAGTTCTAAACGAGATCCAACTTGGAAACTCAACACGAGATCCTTCGACAAGAGGAGCTGTAGATATGATGAGAGTGGAAAACGCCATTGAAGAAGATCGAGCTTCACTGTCAAGCCCCAATTTTTGAACAACATAAATTAATAGATTGTCCAAAAACCAAGCACGATAGGAACAAATTAAATGGTACAGTCATAAGGCAGAAAATAAACTACTAACTTTCCTCAATATTCTTCCTCTAAAAATGAGGTCCACAATTATAAACCCAAGCCACAACATAAATAAATGAAAATTTCATTAATCAATCCCCAAATAAATCTCTGACTAAAAACTGAGCATTTATAACTAAACCCTACATCTGATTACCTAGGAATAATAATAATAAAGATCTAACAAAAACGTGTCGAATCCTCAGCTATCGCCACGCAGCTAATACAACCCTTGCGCTCCAATTAACACTGATAAGTCTTTGGGGCTGCGCTCATTAAGAGCGCACCAAAATTTGTAAAACAATACAAAATTTGGGTCATTGTATTAATATTGATGTGAGCAAACTTACAAATCGAGACAATTAAATATCCAAAAAAAATGCATTTCACCTTAAGGAAGACAGGTAGTTCTCATTCGAGATTCGAATGAGCTGTTAGTTTCTTCCCTCGAGTCTAACCTAGTACATGCTAAAATAATTCATACACAATTTCATGTTATGATCAATTCAATGGTTTTATTTATTTTCCTAATTCTTGACTTATTTTCCACAATTGCACTCTCCTCCTGTGCTGAACACACCTCACCCGAGTGTGTCTCCCTTGCCATCGAAGCCACTCGAAACGTACATAACCCAAGTGGGGTGCCACATCGAGTGTCATGTCATCTCACCCAAAGTTCGATACCTAACAAGTATTTCCTAAATACTACACGTACTACCGAACTCACATGGAATGACGTACTGATATGTAAGCAAGTCTGCATACCCAAAATAATATTACACGTATACAAGCAAGTTTGTATACAAAATAAATTATTTTTTTTGAGTTGTGGAAAATAGCGCAAAGAAAATCAGCTAATTCTCACTATTAATTTATAATTTCATTATTAAATTATCTAAATAAAGACAAACCGTAATATCTCTAATATAAACTAAACCCTTAATGGTAAAATGTTGGGACACCTAACACCACATATGAACACCTACAGTATAGCAACACTTTAACTATATTCATTAATTTGAGTTATTTAAGGAAAATGATTGAAATACCTTGTTGTATAAATACAAAGCCCAAATTAAACTTGCATTTTAAACTAGCCCTAAATCAAATCATGAACATGGGATAAAACCGGAAAATAAGATTTCATTAAGAAGGTGCCGTCTCCATCAATAATAAAACCGATTTCCATAAGGGTGTCTCCATCAAAAAAAAAAACAATTTCATTAAAAATGTCCCCAACCCATCAACAAAAAAAAACAAAACACTTTTCTAAATTTTTTTTTTTTCATTCATCAAGTAAATATGTCCCCATCCACCATGAATCAATTTTTCCTTTGAAGATTTCCCATCCCATCAACAGTTATAAAAAAAAAAAATTCATTAAATACCAAATGTCCCCATCCATCAACAGTAAAGACACTTTTCATTAAACTGTTTTTCATTAAAAACAATTTTCATTAAATAAAGATGTCCCCATATCAATAGTAAAAAAAACGGATTTCATGAAAGATGTCTATCAACAATAAATCAGTTTTCATGTCTCTATCAACAGTAAATCAATTCTCATTCAAGATATCCCCATATCAACAGTAAATCACGAATTGCATGAAAATGTCCATCAACAGTAAATCAATTTTCATGTCTCTATCAACAGTAAATCAATTCTCATTCAAGATATCCCCATCAACAGTAAAAATAGATTTCATTAAAGTGGCGATGACAAGATTTCATTAAAGGGGTGTTCTCCATGATGTGATGAAAGATAGTATGATGGCAATATTTAGTTGACAAGTAGATTTTATACTAAACTCAACAAACAATATATAAAAATGAAGATTAGAGTCTTTACTCACCGTTTTTGCAAATATCCCAAAGTTCTTCCTTTATCTCCTCCAACTTTTTTTCTACGTAAGTTTTTCATTTTCTTCTGTGTGCATCCAGAGAGAAAAATGAGGCTAGGGTTTAAATGAGTTTTTAATTAGGGTTTCTTTGGCTAAACACAACCATCACTCATTTCTTACCCACCACCAACCTAAACCTAGGTCCAAAATTAAAATTATAAAATATATAATTATTTGTAGCTATTACCAATTAATAACTATTATTAATTCCTAAGATAATAAAATTATATTGGTAAGTAATTTTGGCAGGTATTACATCCACCCCTCAGATCTACAGAGAAAAAAACAACTCTAGAAAGTGGGCTTTTTGTAGTTGTTGGTTGCATTAGAAAATGTGATTTGGACTTAAAGCCCACATGGGAATTATGTTTGGGTTCTAAAATTAGGATGGATCGGTAATCATTATTATATACTTATGTCTTTAACAAAAAAAAAAAAAAAAAAAAAAAACTTATATATTTTATTTTTTTAACACATATTTCATATATTTTATTATATATGTTTCATTCATTAGCCTTGTTCATAGAAAAAGAGCCGCGGAGAAAATCACGCCTCCATGAACATATCTTCATGAAGGAGGAGATTGTTACAGAAAACGTATCACCTCGTTGCGCCTTACATGCTTAAGTCATGCAGAGAATTAACTGCAACCATTATAAAGGTAAAGAGAATATTCAAAAAATGTATGCAATTTTAACTGAGTTCTGTTCAGTTTTATCTCCATCTCCAACTGAGTCACCAACTTAAACATTAGAGTGACAAAAAAGGTGGTTTTTGACAATCTAACATTTGTTTTATAGGTTTTACTTATAAGTTTAGGGCACGAGAATTGATAATTTGAAAGGAAAATATAGAAGGTAAAATGGAGGTTTCGATCATCTTCCTCCCTTAATTATTCCAAATTATTCTTATGCGTTTCATATTCAACTACAAACTTGATATTTTAACTCGGTGCATAAAACTGTAAAACACAGTGCAGAAAAGAATAGCTTTAATGTATAAGTCGGACACAAGTAATTTTTGATCATCATTGGCCCATTAGCTCAGTTGGTTAGAGCGTCGTGCTAATAACGCGAAGGTCGCAGGTTCGAGACCTGCATGGGCCAATTATTTTTATTTTATTTTTTATTTTTTTCCGATTTGCAGCGGTCTTAAGAGCTGCATATATTATTTTTATTTTTTCTGATTTGCAACGTTGCCTTAATAGCTGCATATTTACAATACATGCGTGGAGATCAGTTTGAACTTTGATTAAGTAATATTTTTTTTTTTTAGCATTAAGAGCTGCATATATTATTTAAATTTTTTTCCATTTGCAGCGTTGCCTTAAGAGCTGCATATTTACAATACAAGCGTGGAGATCAGTTAGAACTTTGATTAAGTTACTTACCTCCTGTCTACGTTTTCACAGCTTTGATATTTATTTTTTATTTTTTATTTTTTATTTTTTATTTATTTTTTTTTTTTCTTCGAATTGTAGCGTTGCCTTAAGGGCTGCATATTTACAATACAGACGCAGAGATCAGTTGGAACTTTGATTTAGTAACATCTCCTTTCTTTACTGTCTAGGTTTCACATTTTTGGTTTTTTTTTTTTTTTTTTTTTTTTGATTTGCAGCATTGCCTTAAGGGCTGCATATTTACAATACACGTGCAGAGATCAGTTGGAACTTTGATTACGTAACATTTTTTTTTTCTAACTCTTGTCTAGGTTTTCATAGCTTTGGTTTGTATATTCATAGTGATACAATTAGCACTCTACGGTGTACAAGGATTTCTCAAACAATGAAAATGTTCAGATTCTTCATTGTCTCTAGCTGCATTCAACGTCAATGGTACAAGGATTTCTCAATCAATGAAAAATGTTAAGATTCTTCATTCTCTCTATAATAAAATGTACAAGAAAGAGGGACTTCTTCACACTGGCTTATCAACTCAAATACATGTTGTATGAGAACTTGCACAGCTTTGTCACGACGAAAACTAGTTTAAATTGTTGCTAGGGACTCATGTTCTACAGTGCAAAGTATGATGACATGCCCACCTGGCATTTTTGTTCAAATGCCGTGCTTGATCATGCAGTTTTTCGGAGTAACAAGGCCAACAAAAATGAGAGTGCTGAATCAACAGAAGATAGTGCAACAATGAGCAGGGCAACAAGGACGAGAGTAAGAGATGCTGTCTTCAGCTGCAAAAAGGATCCCTAATTAGGGCATATTTTCATTCCAGCTAAAACTAGTCAATAGTTGGGAAACTGTCAGGCAAATAACATGTTTTTTTAATATATTCCATATATTTAACTAAATAATATGACAACAAAACTAGCATAAGTTACTGATTTCTTGGTAGCACGGTTTTTCTTATCTCAGAGGGGAGAAATCACCAGCATGATAATGCAGTAAAGATTATACTAAGGAAAGAAAAGGAGAACAAATTGAACAATGAGTGTTGATATTGCCAGCTAAATTATTTCCTCGTATTTGTAAGTAATGTACAAAAATGTTTCTCTGTCCTCTACAAGGAGCACAAGGATATCTCCAGATGGTAGAGAGGTGATGAAAGTAAGTCCGGAAACTCTAAAGTAATTTTCAACTCTACGACTTCTAGTTAAACATTGCATTTGTAAGGGTTGGCAAAGTACAAAGAGCTCCCTCATTTGTTCGTTCAGAGAAGCGTCTAGGAAAATGGTGGTTGAGATACCAACGGAATAGAAAATAGAAAAAGTCTATGGAAACAGGAGTGGATGCATAATTACCATTGGAAAGAATCATTAGAAGTATAATTGTACCTGGTGAAGTGGACAACATGTCAAATCCATGGAGAGGTGGGGTGTTTAAGCTTTGTGATAGATTACATAAATAGGTTTTCTTGGGTAAGTCATTATTACATGGGTTTGGAGTCGAATTAGGAAGCATCTATTGGGAAAGTGATGGTGGCGTAGTAGAGGATAGATAACCAGAGGAGAGTGGAAGGTAAAATGCAGGGCGAGGTTGTGTTGTGGCAACCATGGGTGTGGTTTGTTGAAAACTATGCCTGCTAACAAGGATCGTTCGTAAGAACATCTAGTTAAAATATAATAGACGTATTTTGTTTGACAGTTAACATGAGGATAAAGCCTCATGGAAGAATTTCCTACGCTGTTCTAAACAGACAAGGTTCTCTTTAGTCATTTTTTCTAAAGACGAGCATGGTTCCTAGGATTTAGAATGGATTTTTAAATGATAGGCGACTGGATCATTGATCTCAAGAACCTTTGTGGGTTTCACAATATAGTTGCTTTTAGGCAATTTTTATAGCTTCTTTTCGCTATTTCCTCAACATACTTTGTAACTTGAATTCCCCTATAATGTTGTTTGGAAGTCAGATATGCCCACTAAAACCCCCTTTGGTTAAGATGTCTGCGACTGATAATCCGAGTATTTTAGCAACCTGGTTATTATAACGTGTATATCAGAAGGTAACTTGTGAATCAGCCTCCATTTTTATATCACGGTCCTCTCACATCCAAGAGAATTCTAAATCACCTTTACAGTTGTTTAAATACTGGGATCATCATAATAACTCATAACTCTTCATCTGGCCAAAGTATTGGGAGTTACAATGTAAGCTCATCTTACTTGAAATGATACATGTTTTGTGGGACAGGAAGAGGTGATTAGTGATACTGATATTGATTACTTCATGTATTGGCAGGGAAAGGGCGGGTGGAATAGCGAACAGGATGGGGAATTCTTGAAAGTGTGCCTTCAAATACAAATGTCATTGGGCATTGTTGGTAGCGTTGATGGAATGGATTTATGGAGTTGTATTATGCTTTTCTATTGATTACGCGTTGAGGAACAACGTTTTGACCGTCATTTGTAATTCTTTGTATCTACTTTTAATGATTAAGATGAATATCATTCAGAATATTCATAATACATTTGTAATTCTTTGTATCTGCTAATGGACTGTTTTGACTTCTTACACCTAAAGCCAGAAGACTCTTCAACAGAAGTGGAAGAAAGCAAACCAAATTCCAAGAAGGTGTTCCCTACAGAAACAGGAAAAATAAAAAGAGAAACTGGGAAAGACAAGTTATCCAATTCAGAACAAGATCAAGATAGCTTCTAGAGGATCCTTGGTGTCAAAATGACAAAAAAGCAGAATTTAAGTCAGTTTTGAATGAAAAAAACCATTTGTAAGCTCATAGCAGGCTTACATAACTCTTTAAATCCCTCCTCCGTGAAATGTAGGAGAGTCGGAGCTGTTGAAATTTGAAAACTGGTTTGCAATTGTTAAATATTGTTATGTTAGCTATTGATCAACTTTTGGCCTAAATGTTTCCTTGATTCTATCTTTAGGACCTTTATTAAGCCTAAGTCTGCTAGAGTTGTTATCATAAACAGAATAAAACTATTCTCCACCACGACATCATGAAATAAAGAGCGATTCTAGATGTCGAGGTTTTGGGCGAGGGAGGTTGGGTCGCACGCGCAGAGCTGACGTGGTAAAAAAAAAAAAAAAAAGAAGAAGAAGAGGGAAAATCGAAAATTTGGGGGAGAAGAAGGAGGGAATGGGGCAAGCTCTCCCCATTTTCAGTCTCAGAGCTAACCTTCCCTCTCCCTCTCCCTCTCCCCATTTTCCATCTCGACAGAGAAGGCCCTCCCTCTCCCCAAACAAAGCTCTCCCTCGCCACCCTCTCCCCATCATCGTCTCAACCGACCAAAGGAGAAGAGAAGAAGCTCCGTCGCGCATTCCCTCGCCGAAAAGCTCCTCCCAAATGAAAACTCAACCGAAGGTAAGTCTCCCCTTCATTTCTGGGCGATTTCTTGTGGTGGGTTTCTAGATCTAGGGTTTCTACCTTCTCTAGGGTTGATTTCAGGTGGCGGGTTTCTAGATCTAGGGTTACACCTCTTTCGTTGCATTTCGGACTTTGGTTGTGTTAGTGGTTTTAGGGTTTACGAAACTCTTTGATTGTGTGGATTGTTTCGATTAATTGGGTTGATAATTGGGGTTTTCAAAAAAAAAAAAATTTGTATCCAGGGAAATTGGGGTTTTCTGTTTTTGATTGGGGAAATTTGAGGTGAAGAATACTAAAAATTTGCAGCTCTCTCATTTTTTCGTTTCTTGACTTGTGTGTTCTTAACTTGATTTGCAGGAAATTTCTCCCTTTTGTGTTGGATCTGCGGGTAGGTAGATGTGTTGATTTGATTTGCAGGAAATTTCTCCCTTTTGTGAAAGTGATAGATCAAAGTAAACTCTTTAGCTCTTTAGCCATGTGAGGAGACTGAGTGAGTGAAGTGATTTTGCTCTTTTATTATTATTATTATTATTGTAGATTGTAGATCTGGCTTGTTATTGAAGTGAAATTTTGATATCTCGTTCCCAATCTGAACACTGAAGGAGGCAGCTTTCAGTGTTTGTTGTGATTGGCGATGGAGTCGGATGGAGATGCAGGGGTTAGCATTCATGTGGAATAAAGGTGAATTTTGGGCCTCAATATGAACTTGAGTATTGCAGTTTATTTGGTGGGTGTGGTGTGGTGTGTGTTTGTATCTCTATATCTAGGTTTGATTGTCTTCTCAATTTTAAGATATTTTTTTTTATAAAAACATTTAATGAAATTAAGAGTTGTGCTAATAATAATAAAAGCAATCACCTCGCAGCGACATGAACTCTGGTGAACCCCTCATCATACAACTTGTTTCTCTTATTTTCTGGGTTTTTCATTGGTGCTCTAATCTTCTTCTTGAGTTAGGGTTATTGTGCCAGCATGTTTGATGTGTATTATGGTTTCAGTTGTAAATATGTCTTTCCAAGTTCATTGGATGACATTAATCATCACTATGGTATCATTGGATGCAATATAATTTCCATGAAGCAGGTATGCTCGAACCAACGTTTCTTATCTGTCTATTGTTTCTCAGTTCAATCTCACTCTATGCGGAAGGTGCTTTGTGTGTAGCAACGACCGAAATGAAATCAGTGCTGGAGACTTCAGAAGGGTTGAGGTTAGCGAAGAGACTAAGACAGGGTGGACTGACAAAGAGACCTTGCATCTTCTAGAAGCCATTACACACTATGGTGATGATTGGAAAAAAGTGGCAATGCATGTAGGAGGCAGAAGTGAAAAGGAATGTGTCGCACATTTCCTCAAACTTCCATTTGGAGAACAGTTTGTATGTCATCCCGACTCTGAGGAGGTTGATAAGTACTCTCAGACCAAGAACCATGGTGATGCTGAAACTAAACAGGAGGATGCTTTTCTGTTATCCCTAGCAAAGAAGTGGCATTTGACCTCATTTTCTGATGCAAGCAACCCTATTATGGCGCAGGTATGAAGTTGGTTCCGGAGAAATTTGTTCTGTGGTTTCTCAGTCTTTGATTGATTGTTTGTCTTCTCTTCTAATAATTATTATTATGCCATCTCGATACCCTCCTAAGTTTCAGAGAGCCTTTGGGAAGTTTGTATACATTCTCCACGTTAATCACCATATCTACCAGTAGTATATATGATGCTTGCTTTGGTCTGTAATCTGTATAGGTTACTTGCCTGATCCTATATGATAGTGGGTATACTGGTGTCTACATGATAAGGGAGTGTGTGTTGCGAATCCATTTTTATGGAATCCACGGGGGACCACTCGTGTTTAATACAAATTTGATGAAAATGTGGTGAGCACTTATTATGGATTCTACATTTTGATTAAAGGTGAGAATTGAATTCCCATGAAACACGAAAGTCCCAACTCCTTACTCTTCCTACAAAATTGGATTCTCATATCATATTTCATCGAAGTTCAACTCCCCACCTTTGATCACAATCTATTCATGATAAGTGGTCCACCACATTTTTTATCAAATTTGTCTTTCAACACAAATGGTCCCTCCATGGAATTGAATTCCGTAACCAAACACACCCTAAATGGATAAGCCTAACCAACATGAGATGCCTTGACAATTTTGGTTATCGCAACCTTGGACGCATGTCAATTTTGTCCCAAAGTAACATAATTATCAACATATTACCTTTATATATATACACAACTTGGCCATGCCTTGATTGTCATCAGCTGGTATTTTGTCTTTTTATTTGATCATGATGGACCTTCCCAGTGATTGGGTCATTTCCATCACTTCTACATGATGCATCTCAATGTATCTATTTTGCAAATATTAATTTTTTTACATTTATTATTGATTTCTCAGGTTGCATTCTTGTTGGCCATGGTGGGCTCAGAGGTTGCAGAAGCCGCAGCTCAAGCATCTGTGGCGGCTCTGTCTAAAGTAGACCTTACTGTTGACGAGAGGAGGAATAATACTACCAGCCCGCTTGATGAAACACAACAGAAAGGTACGTGAAACTCTTTTGTCAAAATTGTTCTTGATATGCTATAAAACTTAGCACGGATAGAAATGCATATACCCTTGAAGATTAGATTTGCTATTTGTTGGTGTCGGATAATGCTTATACTTGGTGGGACAGACAAGTAGGTTATTCAACCCCGGCTAGTTCGGAGTTGGACTAGCTATTTTATTATTCAGTAATCTTGAATTTATTTTCATTTGTCATTAGAGAAATTCAACATGGGTTTCAGGTCAATGTCATTTTATCTTCAAGATCAATGTTATGGACTTCATTTAGAAATTCAGAGGGTGTTTACTAGGTCATTGGGATATCGGCAAAGGGTGATTAGACAGAGCAAGAAGTCACAATAGATCGTTAAATAGTGCATCATTCGTGTTATGCAGCAACAATATAGCCCAGCTGATTGCTTTATGTGGTCACAATCCCGACATGACAAGATCAACCTCATGCTAAGGGCATGAGATGAACCATTGAAATATAGGGAGTTTGTTCCTTGTGATTACTCTTAGTGCATAACATGTTTCCAACATTTTTTTAGAGTATCATACATTGTTAAAAGGGTCAATTTCTTGCAAGAATACCTATAAGAAACTCTATAATTAAGTTCTCAGTTTCAATCAGTTAATTGGTGTTCCCCACCATCAGAATTTCCTTAGGTGATCACATATACACATGGATCGAAAATAATGTTACTGTTTGCCTTAATGCAGAATCTGCCACTTTTGCCAATAACGACACCACCATGGGGACATTGGAAGAGGCAGTTGCAGAATCCCATGCACTTGTCAACAAAGAAGAGGAAGATCTTGAGAGATCCATCTCCAACATCATTGAAGTTCAGGTGTGTACATACATTTGTGGCTTCATACTTGTTAAGTGATGAAACTTCACTATTTTCGGTTGAATGCTGGTTTGGGAATCTTAATTGTTGCCTTGGATGTTGCAGATGAAAGAAATTCAGGATAAGATCGTTAAGTTTGAGGAGGTCGAGTCACAAATGGAGAGAGAATGGAAACAATTGCACCAGATGAAGAACTTACTCTTTGCAGATCAGTTGACTCTTTTATTTCGAAGAACTAAAAGTCCACTGAAGATTGGGGAGAGTACAGAGGGTGTTGTTCAAATTACCGATGCTGCTGCTATTACATGATAAATGTACATTATTTTATCTCAGAGCAAGAATTGCATTCACCTTGGCTCAGCCATTTACCTACTCAAGTTCTGCTGCCAATGTACATTGAGTGGGAGGATTGTTTATTACAATGCCTGTCATGTCCGACAGTCGAACTCCTAAACCATCTATGTTACCATGTACGTCCACTTGTTTCATTGTGACGCTGCTCCACAACCTCATAGGGAAAATGGTTGTGCTCACCAAAATTTGCTGTTGATAGCATATACTAATATAAAACAACTCTTTCATTCTGAATCCCAAATGACATTGCTTGAAGATTCTTCCTGATTGCAATGGATTGTGTTCTGGAAGCTTGAGCAATCAAACTTTGGATTAACCACGGATTGAAAGCACCCCAAAAGTATGTTTTGAATTTTTTATTCCAGGGCAACTTATTTGGGCAGATAAGCCACTTTGAATGGAGTCAACATGATTTTCCTTAAATGCGGTAAGAAACCATACCAAAACTACAACACTGCCGGAGGATATCTGCATGAGCACTAATTGTCCAAAATATTCAAGTCTGGTGAAAATTGGGACCAAACACCTGCGAAGAGAATGCGCACTTGAAACATATCCATTATGTGATTATATTGCCAAATGCCATAGTATTTACCTTGACACATCAAAACCAACTCACCACAAAGTGTTGTACTAATATATTTCTTCATTACATATTGAGTTCTCTTGCCTTTTCATGTAATCTCATACACTGCTTATAACCAATTTATTAGCAGAAATAATGTTCATAGTTACAAAGCATTTAGATGCAAAAACACATCATTGGAGGTTTCTTCCAGTACAAGCTTCCGGCAATTCTTCTTCACTCAGAATCCTAGCATTGCACTCAGATAAATCTGAAAGATGAGACAGCCTGCAAGATAATATTAAACCATAGCTCAGGGTATGAGCGAGTGAAATTGCAGTTGTATGTTGACTTAATGAAGAATAAACATACAATTTTCTTACCTTCTCAACACTAGATTTATATTTATCTGCCTCTTCTTCCAAATACTGCAATGCCAGAGGTTGATGTTGCAATTTAACGAAGAAAACTGAACAATCGGATGGGGGGGGGGGGGGGGGGGGGGGGGGAGGAGGGGTTGTAAAATTTGTTTACTGGTTTGGAGTAGCCAAAAGGCTTACCTGCCCTGTTATAGTGTACAACCTGTTGTACCAACCATTGGCTGAAATGCCGAGGGCTGAAATTATATGTCTGCGGCTTTCACCAGGACTTTGCAGTGTATACTCAATGTAATACATCCCTGATCAGTAGCATATGTAGATTGTAAGCTCAATTGGGTTAACGATAGACCCGTGCAATGACAAGTTATTAAGGATTAATACCAACTACTACCATGACCCAATGGCCAAGGCAAGTACGTGCATATGCCACATCAACAAGCCTAATTTAATTCAGGAAGATCATTACCATTTGCAGATTTGGAGTCGACAAGTTTCACTGAAACGCCAGGGGGCTTCTGCCAGCTTCTGTCCAAACCGCCAACCTGATGATTGCACATAAACTTGCATAAGATTGTAACATCGTATTAATTTCCCATGAAATAGTGGAAATGATGAAGTTAAAATCCCCACCAAAGTCTCTGCAAAAGAATCGACTTTGCCAAAAGATTCTAATCGGGTAAAATCTGCACCAAGCCCCGTGATGAGGACACTGACTGAAAATTTTTCCAAGGATTCTTAGATTGAGGAACTAATAGCAAAGCAAGAAGGAAGTAAATCAATCACAAAACCTTATGATTACCATTTGAGTTAAATGTTTCTTCTGGGTAAAATGCAGTCACTGACTTTATTCCATTGCCTTCTGCTGCACCTACTTGCCAATCTGCATACACAGTCACACATTCAACATGCTAGACATTACACCATCTCCCACATCCCAGATGGTATAGAATTTGCCTATACCACTGAAATTTAGTAGTGACCGCCTATGGGAGACCATTTGAATTTTGTATACATCATACTTCTGAGGTCCAGCTAGAATTCATGCCATTTTATAAGGTTTTATCTATGATTCTGGACCATTTTTTTTTCCGTTAATTTCTTTAGCTTATCTGCACAAGGACCGATATATCTACGATATTTATCCATTTTTCAAGGACCGATATATCTTTTATTTCGAATCATGGTATAAGCTACATGGTCTTTACGCAAAAATTTGCATCATTACTGATTATAGTAGGGTTGAAAACCGAAACGACGATTCGGTTTTTCACCCAAAACAAGAACCAAATTGACATTGGTCGGTTTCAAAATTTTCAAACCGAAATCAAACTGACTATTAAGAAAATCGAACCGACTGACTGAAACCAACATAAAACCGAACCGACCGACTATTTAAACTTATTATATTATTTTTATATAAAATATATACTATATATTATATATATTTAGTCGGTTCAGTTTTGTCGATCAAAATCACATAAAAACCAAACCGACAATATCAGTTTTGAATTTTTTAAAACTAAACTGAACTGAACTTAAGATCGGTTCGATTTTAATCAGTTCAGTCGGTTTAATAGAATTAGTCGGTTTTTTGTTCAATCCTAGATTATAGACAAAATGGTCATCAAATTTAACTAGCTAACCTTGAGGAATCGATATCTTGAACTTGTTAGTTTCATCCAAGTAAACACGAAAGTCCTGTAACACATCTGGAACATTAACAAATTCAATATTAGTAACAAAAACTTATTCGTAATCGCATTACAAATTTAAAAGGAAGAGAGGTTACTAGTCTCAGCGAAAGCGAGTGAAACAAATGAAGGAGCAGAAACTGCAGCAAAAACAATCCCAAACAAAGCATCTCTCCTTTTAGCACCCTTTGATTCTTCTTCTGCTTCAATGCAAACACTATAGAAAGAAGGAACAGATGAAGTAAATTCACAATCGCAAATGAACTGTTTGAATAAATGAAAGTAAATTTAGTATTGCAGATGAATTGTTTGAAGAAATGTGGAAGTGGGAATTTACCGTGAACTCTCCGTGGATAAGCTTTGGGTGGAGCACAGAAGAAGAGAGGCAAAACCTCGCCCAAAACCTCGACATCTAGAATCCGTGCTTTGGAAGCTAGGCCACTCTATATACTTTAACTGATCAGGCTGCTCAACCAGAAACATGGCCAAGGATTTCAAACCCCTGTACCAGAGAGGAAAAAGAACTTATTAGGAGTTGCGTTCTTCAAGTTCTTCACATGTCATATAAGAATTAGAATTCTCCCACACTATTACGATATTGAAGGATAATTAAGTAAAAAAATAGTAGAAACAGAAATTCAAGAGAAGGGTCTTTGATCAAAAGCCTTCATATAATGGCTGTCTCATTATGTCTGATTTGGAGTTTTTCTTTTAGTTTTAGGATCCTGAGTTAAGACTATGTTAAAAGCACCACCTTTGCCGAGTTGTTTTCTTAATCATGTCTTGACATTTGGTATCAACCAATCTAGTATCCGAGTCATGGAGGGGTTGTTGCAATAAGATGAAGTGAATTTCATTGGAATCATGCAGCCTCAATACCAGGGGGTTGATTTTTTTTTTTTTGCCTCTTTAATCTACATAAGGTCAGAAAAAATAAAAGAATAAAAATCAAAAAAATTGTGCTACATTTCGCAAAATTCAGCTGAAACAAACAGGCATTAATTAAGGCTTCAATTTTTGTTAATGAGCATAGCATCACTTTTGAAGTGCTTCCAGTAAGCAAACACCCAATTGATGAACAACTAAAAAAACACTAAATTTTTTCATGATACATATTGGAGATAAAAATGTAACAAGAAGGTTGAACAATAACAATACCCAATGGCTTCCTTAGCTGAAGAAACCCAGAATGGCTCCTCTTCTTTATCCTCCAATTCAAACCTCGAATCAAAAGGATTCGCTTTCGAAGCGGCGGCGCATCTGAATTGAAATAACTGTCTTCTTACAACAGTTAATCCAGAAATCTGCAGCAGTAATTCATCCAAACAATATAAAACTCTAATTCTCTTAAGAAAAAAAATAAAAATTCAGGTGACTGGATGAGAAAAAGCGAAGAATTTATACTTACTGAGCTTCTGGGGGTGGGATTGAGTGTGTTGGGATGAATGGGTGTTCGAATTCGAAAATGGGGTTTGAGAGGAACCAAACCTGCAAACCAAAACACATAAAAATCAAATCTTTAGGGCTGTTAGTGTTGAATAAGTGAAAGTTGCGAGTTTTGAAGAGAGAATGGTTGATTGGGTTGGCGTACCTGAAGAGGTTAGTGAGGATAGTGGAGTGTTAACGCTGCTCATCTTTATCTCCGTAGGGGCAGCAATGGAGAGTTTGGTGAAGAAGATGAGTTGGAAGTGGTGGTGGAGATAGTTTGTAGGGGTGTGAATATCAAAATCCCACTAAAATCTCAATGGATCATCCAGTGACTTTGTGCCACGGTTTTTTCTTAAATGCTCCGGGAAAGTGTTTGGTATCTCGCTGGTCACTTATCTCGATGCAATTTTACGGTGTTTGGTATTCACCAAGCGAGATACCAGCAACTTTATTACTCTTGTGCCACAAGGCTTAATTGAACCCTACGTAGAGGATGAGATCTATTAGCTAGGAAGAATTTCATAATATACATTGAACCAAAGTTGAGAATACTTACCCATTTACCTCGCGTCTCTTGTACACATGGAATCCTTCTAGCCGCCTTGGGATCCCGACCTGGTTTTTATGCCTGGGGGCAAATTTATATTTTTACCTAAAGGGGCAAACAGGCAAAAATGTAACAACTAATGTCTACGAGGCCCGGAGGCTGGGATCCCAAGCCGACTAGAATTTCTGGTACATTTGACATTCTCATATTTTTTAAACTAACGACTAATGTCTACGAGATGTGGTTGCTCTAATCTAAGCAGTGGATGTTAATAACAAAGGCATGGAGAGTAACAAAAAAAAAGGCCTGACATGATATGTTTGGGCTTCAATGGGCCTTCGTTTGGGTGATTTTTCATTTGGCGCCACAAAGCCACATAAACCCTAACATTTCAGATTTGGCTCTAATCGATTTTTAGGGTTTTTTTTTCTTCCAGCTTTTGTTTGCAGTGATCACTCATTCACTCACTCACTCCGTCTCTTCTTCTTCTTCGTTACCGGAGGTAAGAAACCCATCTCTCTCTCTCTATATACTGTATACTTGTTATGTTCATAGTTTAGAAAGCTCATATTGAGGGTGTGTTTGTTGCAGATCTTGGAAAGCTCATATGGAGGAATCTCCAACACTAGGGAAGAGAAAAGCACCAGTGGATTCGGAGACGGTAACAGAACAAGCTTCTGAAGATGCTGCACGAACCGAGTCTGCAGCAAAGCGTCGGGCTTTGGCTCGAACATGTATTCATGAGGTTGCAGTTCCGACTGATTACGTCTCCAGCAAAGACGAATCTGTTCATGGAAGTTTGAATAATCCCGAATACAATGGTACAATGGCAAAGACATATCCCTTTGTCCTTGATCCATTCCAGCAAGTATCCGTGGCTTGCTTAGAAAGGAATGAGTCAGTATTGGTCTCAGCACATACTTCAGCTGGTAAAACTGCAGTTGCTGAGTATGCAATTGCAATGGCATTTAGAGATAAACAAAGGGTTATTTACACATCGCCTCTGAAAGCTCTAAGTAATCAGAAGTATAGAGAGTTAAGTCAGGAGTTTTCGGATGTGGGGTTGATGACAGGTGATGTTACTATCTCACCCAATGCTAGTTGTTTGGTCATGACTACGGAAATTCTCAGGGGAATGCTCTATAGAGGTTCAGAAGTTCTAAAGGAAGTTGCATGGGTTATCTTTGATGAAATTCACTATATGAAGGATCGTGAAAGAGGAGTTGTATGGGAAGAGAGCATTATATTTCTTCCTCCTGCAATTAAAATGGTGTTTCTTTCAGCAACTATGTCAAATGCAACTGAGTTTGCAGAATGGATTTGCTATTTACATAAACAACCCTGTCATGTTGTATATACAGATTTCCGTCCAACACCTCTTCAGCATTATGTGTTTCCAGTGGGTGGATCAGGATTGTATCTTGTTGTAGATGAAAATGAGCAGTTTAAGGAGGATAATTTTATGAAGCTTCAAGATAATTTCACAAAGCAGCCGAAGAATGGACCTGCTAAAGCAAGTGGAAGGATTGCAAAGAGTGGTTCTGCTTCTGGGGGATCTGACATATACAAAATTGTGAAGGTATGTTTTGTTCTTACTGTCTATAAAATATTAATATATTATGACATATAAAATGGAACAAGGATTATAACAAGGAGCTATTAATCCTATACACGGAATTGACAGCTGAAAATTTCATTTCATTTCATTTCTCTTATATCCATCCCTTCGTTTTAACAAGATTATAAAAGAGATAAATGTTTCAGGTTGTTAATGCCATATCTGTGCATTTCATCTTTTCAGATGATTATGGAACGCAAATTTCAACCGGTTATTATATTCAGCTTCAGTAGAAGAGAATGTGAGCAACATGCAATGTCTATGTCAAAGCTTGATTTTAATACCAAAGAAGAGAAGGATGATGTAGAAAAGGTTTTCCAAAGTGCAATACTTTGCTTAAATGAAGAGGATAGAAACTTGCCTGCTATCGACTTAATGTTGCCTCTTCTTCAGCGAGGTATTGCTGTTCATCACTCAGGCCTTCTTCCAATAATTAAAGAATTGGTAGAGCTTCTCTTCCAAGAAGGCCTTGTAAAGGCCCTGTTTGCAACAGAAACAGTAAGATTGTTATTTGATAATGTTAGGTCATTCAAAATCTTTATTGTGACGTTCAAGTACTCAACTGCACTTGTTGTATGTTTTTTGTTTCTCATGTGACATAGTTCGCCATGGGTTTAAACATGCCTGCAAAGACTGTTGTTTTCACATCTTGTAAGAAATGGGATGGTGATAGTCACCGCTATGTGGGATCTGGAGAATATATCCAGGTAAGTGAAGATTCTCCCGACTTTGCTTTTAACATAAATGAATTTTCCCTTTCAACTCTTTAAGCATTTAGCACCTTTGTTTTTATATTGATAGATGAGTGGAAGAGCTGGTCGCCGTGGCAAAGACGACAGTGGCATTTGTATCATAATGATTGACGAGCAGGTATTCTATATTGTTGAACTATTCTTTTATAATGAGATTATCATTCCTTTTTGTTTTGTAAAATGCTTATATCTATTGAAATTTTAAATAGTTATTTTATATTGATTAATTCTTCCATGAGGTAAACCCTCAACCGTTTTTATGTTCAATTTAACCAAAATTGGTGTGAGTATGACTATGAGTCTATGGCTAGTATTTCAGTGTTAGTTATACCGAATCTTCCAAAATATACTTCAACCATAAAACAGTTTCATTTACTGTTTTTGATGTTCTATTCTTGTTTCTTTTCAGATGGAAATGAATACTCTAAAGAATATGATTCTGGGGAAACCTGCTCCATTACTTAGTACTTTCCGATTGAGTTACTACTCAATTTTAAATTTGATGAGCCGTGCTGAGGGGCAGTTTACTGCCGAACATGTTATCAAAAATTCATTTCACCAATTTCAGTATGAGAAGGTTTTTGTTAAATCCTTGGGTACAAACAAATTTATTTATTAATATTCACATGTGATTATCTATATGTGTTCTCATGGTTCAGGCTAAACCTGCGAATGAAGAGAAGATCTCCCAGCTGGAGAAGGAATTAGCAATGCTTGATGCCTCAGAAGAGGTGATCTTAACCTCACTCTTCTATCTTGGATATAGTTTAGCTGTTTTTGGTTCCAGTTAGCTTATCGTCGACATGATTTACAGGTTGAAGTTGCTGATTATCATAAGCTAAGACTTGATATAGCACAACTTGAGAAGAAGATGATGTCCGAGATAACTAGACCAGAGAGAATTTTGTATTTTCTTCTTCCTGGCAGGCTGGTATTTGGAAAGAGTTTTATTATTATTATTTTTTATTAATTTTAATTTTTTAATTAAATGTCTATATGTCATGAGATTACTTTTTTTAGCGAAACAAAAATTCTATTCTAAAATCTAGCATCTGGTGTTTTAGATTTTTGGATGATATGCATTTGCTACTCTAGTTCGTTTTGTATGTGAAGAAGATGTAATAATTGTTGCCTCTACCACCTTATAAATTACTTGTTCTTGACTTTGCCCCATCTCGAGTCTTGACTCTTGACAACACACTCTACCACTTATTAACTCATTGGAAGTTGTAATGTGATGATTGCAAGCGTCATTTTCCATGTTTCTTGAAGATCACATGCTCTTATAGTCTACTTTGTCCTATAACCTCATTGCACTCGAGAGAACCATGTCAAACCTTGCACTTATCTTCAGGCGGTGTGCAATTTGCAAATAGAATAACTTTGAAATGAATCCAAATAAGACCTTCGGTTAGAGAAGCTTGGAGAAGGTCCTAATCAATTTGATCTCCAAATCCTTGATGTTTCCAGAAAATTTTAAGTTGAATTAATATTCTCATAGCTGTTGATGTACTTATGGTATGCACAAATTATGTCACTTGGATACAATTTCTCGGAATCGGAAGATAAATGTCCATTTATTATCACGGGGATGCTTACTACTTATTCTTTGTAATACTGTTTGAAGCACATGCACTCTTGTAGGTTAAGGTTCGTGATGGTGGAACTGATTGGGGATGGGGGGTGGTGGTCAATGTCATGAAGAAGCCCCTCTCCACTGGAAGTGTTCCTTCAGCTTTGTCGTCTTCCCTTGGTGGTGGCTATATAGTGGATACTTTGCTCCAATGTTCTCCTGTTATAAGTGAGAATGGTTCTCGTCCAAAACCATGTCCACCCCGTCCTGGAGAAAAGGGTGAAATGCATGTGGTGAGTTCAAGCTCATGTGAAGCAACAGTTTTGTGAAGGGTCAGTTCATTGTTCTCGTTGGTTAGGCTGTTCAAGTGTGAATTGCTCAGCTAATGCCTTTGAATTACATGGTTATCATATATGATATAATATGCTCTCTTCATCTGTTTTAGGTTCCTGTTCAGTTGCCCCTAATCTCCGCTCTGAGCAAAATCAGAATATCCATTCCTTCTGACCTCCGTCCAGCAGAAGCAAGACAAAGTATACTGCTAGGGATACAGGAGTTGGCAACGCGTTACCCTCATGGTCTCCCAAAGCTTAATCCTGTGAAGGTATTATTATCAAGCTACAGGTCCAAAGTCATTGAAAATTTTATTTTCAGGTATGGGTACCTTGTACTTTTGATTTTCTTCAGATAAGAACAAGCAAAAGTGTGATCTGAAAACATACCAAATAGGTTGACTCACCTATGCTTGAAGGGCAATGACAGAAGAAAAGCTAAGGGCATGGCAAACTACAATGACAACCTATAAAGCAGAACACACGATCTAAGAACTAATCTTGAAGGGAGCCTCATTCATTCTTTATGGAGAAAATGTGGCATCAGAATCAGATGATTCTCGATCTCAACCTTATGGTTCAAGCAAATTTGTTTACTCCTTTTCGAGGAAATGATTGGAATTCATTAGTTATTGGATGTGAAAATGCAATACAGGTAGCCTTGAAGAGCTTTTATAGCTGTCGGAAGATAAGGCTATCTCAGTAACTTTCCGATGAAACTTAAGTGGAAAGCTCCTTTCCAACTTTTTAATACTTGTTGAATGGATCTAGAGTTGACTTATTGATTAACGGCTTAGTGGATTCCATTTGGCAGTTGGTCACGCTTCATTGTGAACATGACCCAGTTATTACAGCACCACGCTGTAGTATTTACTATTTACTGATGTATGTCTGTGTTGAAATGGAGTTAGTAGTCTGAGATCAGCTTCTACTTAAATAGTCCGTTGTGTTTGAAATTTAAAATTAAGTTTTCTCACACCTTCCAGGCTTCCACTGGTTTAAGTTTTTTTTTTTTTGGAAAGCTCTGGTTTAAGTTTTTACTATCTGCTTTCAAATCTTTTAGTTTTGATTTTACTTACTTTTTTCCTTCTAACTAAAAAGTCTGTTGTGTTTGAAAATTAAAACTAAGTTTTTTCACACCTTCCATTGGTTTTACTATCTGCTTTCAAATCTTTTAGTTTTAATTTTACTTAATTTTGTTTATATGTTGGTTCTCTGCGACTGGTTGTTGGTAATTTAAGTATGCCCTCTTTTTTGTCCTAATTTTATACCTTCTGGCAGGATATGGGCATTGAAGACCCAGAATTGGTTCAGTTGGTTAATCAGATTGAAGAACTTGAAAAAAAATTGTTTGCACACCCACTTCAAAAGGTTTGTACAAGATTTATTGTAACTGTTGTTTATATTGAATTTTTTTTTTTTAATATTTTAATCTTTGAATGGGCAAAGATTTCCTGACTCCCGAGATAGTTTGTGTTGTTGTTTTCTTTTTCTTGCTATGAATTCAACTAATGTTGTCCCCCCCCTCCGTTAGACTTATGCAAACCATGCTTTTCTGTGTCAACTAAAAAGAGAGAGCATCGAAACATTCTCAATCTATTAAATCTAGCAAGCAGCAATGTGCCCCATGGCTATATATTATTTACCATGTACAATGCATATGTGAATGTATGTGCTTCCTGACTGAATAAGCCTTTTTTAAGTTATTTTTGTTAATTCAGTTTTATTGGTTTGCAGTCCTCTCAAGACACACAGCAGATCAAACTTTTTCAAAAGAAAGCAGAATTGAATCATGAAATTCAACAACTCAAATCAAGGACGAAGCGTGATTCCCAGGTACTATGATTTATTTATTTATTTGTTTATTATTATTTTTGTTGTTGTTGTTGTTGTTGTTGTTGTTGTTGTTATTATTATTATCATTATCATTAATCATTATCATTATTATTATTATTATCATTATTATTATTATTATTATTATTATTATTATTATTATTATTATTATTATTATTACTATTATTTGTTATTGTTTTCAAGATGAGAAGTTAGATTTAATGCCGATAATAATAATATTTGATTATGAAGCAAGACATAATTAGGTTATGCTAGCCTTTTCAGTTGCATGTATTCTGTCTAGAGAAATCCATAGCTTCTTGAGAAAGATTACCCAATTACTCTCATACATCTCTCTAAAAAATGGATTAAAATATTTTCCTTTCAAAATATGTCATTTTTTGAGGTGAGACTTATCCAAGGATTGTCTAAGTGTCCATAGCTCCTTGAGAAAGATTACCCACTTACATTGGTATTGGTAGCTGTCAGAGGCCAAATAGCAATAGTAGTGGTGTCAATGAGAGACCAAAAGCCAGTGATATTTTCCTTGTTTGCCAGTTTAATTTTTGGTAGGCTAGGGACAATGAAGTAATGAACCAGTGAGACATTTTCATCAATTTCGTCCCTTTTATCCTTTCATGAAAATATTCTTTATTTCGAATACTAATGTGAGCCATAGACCGGTTCCCCTGAGCACTTTGAATATGAGCTTTACTGGTTTACCTGACCCCTTTGAATTCCAGGGGTAAAAGTGAAGCTATAATCCAAGGTTTGCTTTACAGTATCCGGTAATTGTGCATCAATGCTAGTTTTTTGCTGCTAGCAATAGCAGTACGAGAATTCAGCGTGAAATGTTTTCTGTGGTCTGATTGCTGCTTTATATGTTCAGCTTCAACAATTTCGTGAGGAACTGAAAAATCGATCACGGGTGTTGAAGAAGCTTGGTCATATTGATGCTGATGGCGTCGTTCAAATAAAGGGACGCGCAGCATGCTTGATAGACACAGGAGACGAACTACTTGTTACTGAACTGATGTTCAATGGTGATCTATTTCTTTCACCTTTCCTGCTTCATGATTGTAGCGCAAAAATTGAGTGCTGCAGTTGCTAATACTAACCTATTAATGTCATTGGCTAGGTACCTTTAATGATCTCGATCACCATCAAATTGCTGCTTTAACCAGTTGCTTCATTCCTGGAGATAAGTCAAATGAACAAATACATCTGAGAGCCGAACTTTCAAAACCATTGCAACAGCTCCAAGACAGTGCAAGAAAAATTGCTGAGGTATTGTTAGTTTTTCTTTCTCCTTTTAATTTTGTACTTGGTGCCTGCCAACATTATTTGAGTTTGCCTATATGTGATCTCAGATACAAAAGGAGTGCAAACTGGAAGTGAATGTTGATGAATACGTGGAGTCAACAGTGAGACCATTCCTGATGGATGTAACATACTGTTGGTCTAAGGTTAGAAACCTCTCACTCTTGTTATTTCTAGGCCAAAGGTTAGAAACCTCATGTTCTTGTTATTTCTAGGCTGTCTTGTGAGCTGCTTTGTATTTGTATTTGTCACTGGTTCGGTATTCAGAAAACAAATCCATAGGGACCCATTTTACTATTTCATGGATTTATATCCGTAGATTGAGGAATGAATGTCCTGACATCTTTGAGCACTGGTGGACCCATTTTGCTGCCATTTCCTTTGGAAAAATGAAAAATCAAACAGCCCTTGAGTTGAATTTATATTCTATTTTCTTGACAAATCAATTAATATCAAAATTTAATATTCATCCATCTTCCTATTTTCTCCACAGGGTGCAACTTTTGCTGAGATTATAGGAATGACTGATATTTTCGAAGGGAGTATCATAAGGTGTTCTAGAAGGCTAGATGAATTTTTGAACCAGGTAATTTTCCAATCCATTCTGTAAATTTGTGCCCTTAGTGTGATTGTTGGTCTTCTTTCCTGAACAAATTGGGGATCTTGAACATATCTTGATTATGTGTAATTTGTTTTACAAGTAGTTGTGTCCATCACTCTGGATGCATCTAGTAAAATTTCCATTAGAAGATTGATGTGAAATGTCATCACTATATTGCTTATGAGTCAATCATTTTGTAACTAATGTTTTATGATACTTTTCAGTTGCGCGCTGCTGCTGCTGCTGTGGGGGAGGCTGATTTGGAAAGCAAATTTGCAGCTGCAAGTGAAAGCCTGCGGCGAGGTATTATGTTTGCAAACTCCTTGTACCTATGACAGGGCATCATGGAGGTGTCTCTGCCCATTTTCCCATTTGTTAATCCTGGTGTACATTACGTGTTAGAATCTTGCACCATGTTTCTTCTGTCCATTTCTAGTTTAGAATGGTTTGACATAGAACTTGATACTTTTCCATTGACGGCGTACTCTGTTAAGCTCCCAATTTTACAAGTGTTTGTAATTTCTATTGAAACGATGTAGAATACACCTGTATTTGAGACGACTCTTTCTGTTATGTTATTTTTCATTTTCGCATAAAATGTTATTTCCCTGCAATCAGTCTGTAAAATATATTGGATTTACTATAATAATCAGCAATTTGACCGTGGTTCTATTTTGATATAAAACTCGAGCTTAATTTTGTGGGGTCTGAGGTTTACAGAAACAAATTCTTCGCCATATGTATGCAAAACTGATCGCCTTTCCTTGATTTTTTAATCAAGCACACCAAGTTTATTGATAGAGAACCAAGGATGCATTCTGAAGTTGACTTGTGTTCTGAGCATCAATGCAACATTCTTCTCTGATTGTTAGGTTCACTCTTTGCAAGTGTCTGATGCCCTAAAAAAGTTTCATTCCTCTCTTTCCTCAGCCCCCAAGAAACAAAATGGAATACCCAGATAAAATTTTTGCATTTCCACGCGAAGAGTCTGGAATTGACCCCCGAATGGGTTTGGTGACTTCAAATTCATTAAGAAAAGTCCTCCAAACCTCGTTATAGCAAAGGGGCAGTTGATCAGGTCTAAATATTCCTTGTATTAATGTAGTAGAAAGAATGATTAGTCAAGATGCAAAAAGTCTGTGGATTACATATAATATAAGCTGTAGTTTGATTTAGAGGATAAACAGTGTGGGGACTTGACGTATGGTTGGTGAGGTTGGGGTACCCACATCAAAGAAAACGATGAAGTACCCATTTGAGGTGTGTAGTACAGAGTGAAAAAAAAGATGGTCAAATTTGTATGTGCTTATAGTACTTCAATTTGCATAACTGGTACTTGCGCGTGTACTACACATTGCACTCTCCTTGCTATTTCAACCTTGAATTCCTTCCATCCAAGCACACCAATACTCGCGGTGAGTTGCTGCACACAGGCTGAAGGGCTAATTCGAAAGGAATAGGCAAAAGATTGATCAGCATTGAAAGGTAAATTATGGAGAGCTCTGTGAGACAGACATGCAGACAGGGATGTGGCAGAGCACGGATTGGATACCAACATATGGCGATGTTGTTGTCCTTCCCATGCACTGCCTCTTCCCTGGCTCTTCTTCACTCCCTAACTCTCTGCATTTTGTTTATTTGCTAATTACCTTACTTGCTTTCTATTTCATTTACGCGCGGATAATCTGTTTCAAGTAATTGAATGACCAGATATAAGCATTTGCTATGTGGAGTTACTGGTTGCATATATAATGTGCTTTGAAACATGCCAATGGTTAATTGACTGTCGTCGGTAACTAAGTGATTTGTATTCAACATTAAGATATTACCTTTGCGCTGAAGAGATGCCAATTTCTTCATTCAATGCATGCCTTTTGCTCTGAAAATCTCCGCAATTGAAATGAATTCGAACAGTGGCTGGAACTCTTGTAAAGCAGTGCAGACGGGTCACTGAGTCAGCTACAATCATTTTATGCAATATTTGCTTGTAATGAAAAGGTTGTTATCATTCTGGAAAATTGCCTGGATCAATGTAAATGTGAGAGCAATAAGAGCAAACTGCAACATCAAATTTAATATCTGCACGGAAAGTGCAAGTCAACCAATGGGGTACTAGCTTAACTGGTAGGCTTGTGGCGATTTGTATCACAAGTCCAAGGTTCAAACTTTGCCAGTGCACTATTCTTCAATGAATAAGACCTCAACCAAATGACTCGTGACAAAGCGAATGTTTCACCCCCAATGGAGTATCAACTCAGCGGTAGGCTTCTGGCGGATGGAATCACAAGTTTAAGGTTCAAACCAGGGGTGCATTGTCTTGAGGTAAAACAAACTTTCCAACTCCGTAAATCAAATCCAGATTTTTCTTTTCTTTAACAAAGACGATGACTCTGGATTAGAAAGGTAGAGAGTGGGGAGCAATTTTTTTGGTCAGGACCATAGGAGTTGATCTCTCTGCTCCATGAAGCATACCATCCTGACTCACAATATCCCAAATTTTTTTTTTCAGGTGAAACTATTGTAATATTCGCGATAACATCCATGAATATCCCTATATTTGACAAAATATATCACTTTTTTTCAATGGGAAATATCCTAAATATCTCCCATTCTGAACATTGGAGATATATTACAATGTGACTATTTAATTTTTCAAAATGACTAGTAGATTTTAGGATCCCAACTATTGAATGTTGCATTGATGTGTACAATACTACTACTAGGGTTCAATCAATAGGGTTGCTAGGAGGTGAAAGATGGAGAAAAATAAATATGTTATCAGTAGCTGAGTTTGTTGAATCTTTAAATCCACAGCTTTTATTAGTAGCACTGGTTTGGCAGACAGAATGACAAGGCATGTTTGATATTCATCCTTAATGAAATTTTAGTATTGGTTGGAATTGAATTGGATACACTTTTTTTTGATATATTCCTTGATTATAATTAGTAAATATGTAAAAATGGATCAAATCGATATCGTCTTTATCATGGTGTAGAGATCCTGTTTTTCTAATTCATAAGAAAATATAAAATAATATATCATCTTTAAATGTCCTGCTACAAATTACACCTTGCAGATGTGCAGGGTATGATCACTCACAAATAACTCTTCTTCTGCTTTGCTGCAAAAAAAGTATGGAGACTCTTCTTCTATGGTCTGCAATGTTGTCTTTCCATCTTCTCTTTATAGTTAAAATGGTGTATGGAGCTCAGGTTCCTGCAATGTTTGTGTTTGGAGACTCCTTACTTGATCCAGGAAACAACAACCATCTCAAAACACTTGCTAAAGCCAACTTCCCTCCTAATGGAATTGATTTTGCCACTGGTACCACTGGCAGGTTTTGCAATGGTGCCACAGTTGCTGATCATTTAGGTATGGGATCACTACTGCCTTAAGTGCGCCTTTAAAATGTTCCATACTAATGTATTCGAGTTGGCTTAATGTAGCAGAAACTAGGTGGTCAGTATTATGTTTTTTTTTTTTTTTGGTTTTATGTTTACGGAATTTGGAACTTGTAGGTTTTATGCTCGGGTTTGGGCTGATTCCTGCGATTAATGATCCAAATACACAAGGTGAAAACATTTTAAAGGGAGTGAACTTCGCGTCTTCTGCTGCTGGAATACTCAATTACACTGGCAATTTATTTGTGAGTAAATTTTTGTTCTAGTTTTCTTCTTTTTAAGTAATATTTAATGAACAATATATAGTTGCTATGTTATATGTAAATATTTTTGTTTTTCAGGGTCAAAGACTTGACATGTTTGAACAACTGGAGACCTTTCGGAACAACATACTCCCAATGTTGAGTTCACAAGTCTTGCAGAGCAATGGGGAAGAACTCACCATTGAGGATTTTCTAGCCAAATCTCTCTTTATTTCCAACATAGGCAACAATGACTTCCTTGACAATTACATGTTGCCACTTGCAAATCCACTGCACAAGCCGATTCCTCCAACTTTCAACGATTTTCTCATTACTGAATATCGCGTACAACTCAAGGTATGCACTTTTACAAGTAGTATAAACTGCAGCATGTAGTTTCTTCGATTTATTTTTCTTGTGAATTTAATTTGTTTTTGTTGATTTTTGCAGAACCTATACAATTATGGTGCAAGAAAAGTGTTGGTAACTGGACTAGCACCTCTTGGTTGTCTTCCCACTATTATAGGATTCTTCAGCAAAGACATCAACCAGTGCTACGAGCCATTTAACGACTTAATAATGCAGTTAAATGTCAAGCTCAAGTCGATGATTCAACAGCTAAACAAGGAACTTCCCGAAGCATATTTTCTTTATTGGGATGTATACACCCCTCTCAGACATATGATTGACAATCCTTCTCAATACGGTATGCTACCTTTAGCCTAAACCGCGAAACCCTTTCTGTATCAATACCATAACTAATCAAATATTCCATGAATATCATTTTTATTATTTGGTACACAGGATTCAAGTATTCACATATAGCATGTTGTGGTGGAGGCAGAGCGAATGGCATGATCTTATGTACTCCTGCTGCATTCTTATGCTTAGATCGATCTGAATTCATATTTTGGGACCCTTTTCACACGTCAGACGCAGTGAACCAAATTGCAGCTAAGCAAGTTTATGAGGGCACGGTGCAGAGCAACTACCCCATGAATGTCAAGCAGCTTCTTCATCTTTAAGACATTTATTGATATACATTCATTTTAATACACAATACATGGCATTTGTTACTGAGATCACATATAAATTGTCAAGCACCTCTCTCGAGGTTCAACAATTTTTGGTAGCTAGTTTGCCTTTTTTCTCTTGTTTGGAACAGATAGACTAATCATCAACCAACAAGGAAGAAATCATCAACCAGAAAAAGGAAGAAAACAAGAACAAAATAGCGCAATAAAGATAAAGCCAGGAGAGAAACAAAGCATAGATTTTATAGATCTGTCAATGGAAAAAGCAACTGCAACTCTTACAATTCTTTCATTGTAATCTCTAGATGAGTTTGAAACAACATAAAAATCTAACACACTGTATCTCCTTGTTAGAGAGTTAAACAGACGGCCGAAGGGTTAAGGGGCTAAACGGTTATCATCTAGTTGTAATGTAGGATAGCAGAAATGAAGCAGAGAAAAAGATGGAAAAAGAAGGGAAAATAAATAAATATGGGATGATGCGTTTAGGTCAGCTTTTCTTTATCTCCTCAGATTAATGTCTCTGTTATTTCTTTTGCTTACATTATGAGTCCATAGCAACAACAGCTTCAGGGCGGGGAAGATAGTGAAGAGTAGGAATCTCAGACTTGTAGGGGATCCAAGCAGCAACTAGCTTCATCTCCTTGGCTCTTTCAATAAGTTCCAGTACCTTTCTCACCTCACATGCCAACTCTATGATTGAATCATCTTCATGCCCTGTTAGAACGATCAATTGAAACCTATAAGTGAAAAGCACACTTGAATACCAATGTACTGACATGAATTCAAATGGAGGATGAATCTCACCAATGTCAGACAATGCCTTCTCTAACATAAATAGATAGTCTCTATTGTTCCCACATGGACCAAAAGCAGTTGCAATTTGTCTGCAAAGATTACCGGGAATCAGAAGCAGAAAACCGGAGATCGAAATAGACAATCTAACACATACTAGTTTCTAACTTACCTAGCCATTTCACCTAACGGAGCAGGTCCTAAATAGTACTTGTTTGATACCTTGTCTGGAGTGGATGTGAATACCATCACTCCAGTTACATCTGGTTCAAGGGCATCTTCATCCTGAATTTAGGAAAACCAGCTCCGAATAAGTACTTCATGAATCAATCAAAGAGTGATTATGCAACTAAATACAAACTAAAGATATTGCACACCTTGTAAAAGTTTACGACAGTCTTCTGGTCATACTCACATTCTCTTCTCTCCAAATACTACAAAAGCAAAAACCAAAAATATATAAGTTCAACATCTAACTAAAATTATACTAAATGGTTCCTATTTTGTATCATAGGTAAGACTTCTATTCTTTAAGAGATGTTGCTAGTGCATATATGTCACCTCCATAGCTAATCTTTCTTTTTCAGGGCCTCCTGTGACACTGAATGCAGCACCCCACTGAAATAACAAAGATTATAGACAAAGTCAATAGCAGTAAACAAGCAGAGGCCTTCAATCTGCAGTGATTTGTTTCATACTGTGATAGTGCTTAAAATACTTCGACGACATCGAATGTGAAGATTTTGGGGGAAACTAATTCTTTCGACAACTTGCCAACAATTAGTTTGAAAAAAAAAAATCAACTGGCTAGGCCCTGTTGATCTCTTACTTATCTCAAATTACGCAGATGTCAAGACTCATCAACAGATTCATAGCTAAAAAATTTCACTTACGCAAATTGACCCTTCACTGGCCTCCAAAGTGCAAGTTCTGGCTGGATGTTCAGGGGTACCTCTGTGATCAATGCAAGCTGAGACAAAGCACAAATTGGAATTGTACAAGTCAATAACTCATCCAAACAATCCCAAAAAAGTTATATCTGCTATTCTGAAATGAAGTAGTAAACATTAATTGCTGATTTGTAATTATATATATATATCAACTTACCAAGATCAAAAACACGTTTGTAATCCTTAATGTAGCCTATGATTTTCTCATCAAATTCAAATCCTGGGTTCCACACTAATGAACCATAACCAAAAACCCACAACACCATGATGTTTATCCGCCTGCTGAGATGTAAAAAGCTCCAGTTAAGATTGTATCCAACAATTCTAATAAAATCACAAATCCCAACTTCACATTCATCGCATTTGTTCTGATGGAAATTAGACACAAATTTCCAGAGCTCTAAAAACCTAAACAACATTCAAGTAAGAAGAGGTATATATATATATATTGAGAATAAGCAGAAGAACCGAAACATGATAGAAGAAGAATAGATCTATTTCTTACAAAGATATGACGATTCGAATGGGTGGGTGGGTAAGGAGATTGAGAGAGAGAGAGAAAGGAAGTTAGGGCTTTTGATAGAGACGTTAAAGGATAGAAGGGAAGGAAGAAAGGGGGTTTTCGTCACTTCCTCTTCTTCTCTTCCCTTCTCTTCTCTTCTCTCCTCTCCTCTCTGCTTTTCGAGCTTTCGCTTTGCTTCTTGTGTTGTGAAAGAGAGTGTCAAACGAGAATTTATTATGCCAACTACTGTAATTCCCGCGTTCACCACGTCAACCTTGCCACGTGCCTGGTTGCTGCCTGGGAGCCCCCCTTCTTTAAACACCGTTTCCAAAAAAGTAATTAAAAAGGGGGGCAAAATTGTATTTTCACCTCCGCAACCAGCCGGCAGGACCCGAGCTGTCTAGAATTTCAAGTATGTATAAATAAACTAATCTTGTGTACCATCCTTGCTTCCGTTCTAACGCCAGTTAGCATTTTTTTTTAATAAAACTCAAGACAGGTTAAATTACATCATTGCATTAATCGTTCAATCAGACTACCATGGACTAAGTTAACATTTTTATTCTTTTTATTTTAGTTTCTAAAGATTGGAAATTTTTTTAGTGTTGTGATCCGAACCACAATAAACAAACTCAAACAATCTAAAGATTGGAAATTTTTTTAGTGTTGTGATCCGAACCACAATAAACAAACTCAAACAACACGAAGCTGCTAGAATTAAAAAAAATAAAACTATTTTTTATACATTTTACATATTTATTTTAGCATTGAATTAGAAATAATTTTTGTCCCTATACTTAAATTTTTATAAATTATAATATCAAAAAAAATCCGAAACTGCTAGTCCCTTGCTCGCTGCCCACTTACCACCCAACAATTTTTTTTAGAACCTTATTGTATATTTTTTTGATATTAAATATTGTTACATGTAAAAATTTGAAACGTTTGGGTTCAAACGTTAACGGTAGGTCAAAACAGATGCATCCATTGAGAGGCCTGGTGGATTTCTTAGTTGGGTTTGGGTCAAATCCATCCACGACTCATGAAAAGGGTGAAATTTTTCCTTGAGAAGCCTGGTGGCTTTCTTAGTTGGGTTTGGGTCAAAAAGGAAAAGCTGGAGAAAGTCCAACTTGAAGGTTCATTGAACCTGGACAAATATCCAGTAGCATTCATTGATAGATACTTTTCTTGTTATCTTCTTACCTGCACCTGCAGTCAGTATATCCTTAGAGAATAAGAATATGTAGATTATGCTAATGAGAAAACAAATGCAATTCTGATGCGAAGTCAATGTAACCTCCCTTTCTACCACACCATCTGTCATGCTAAGATTATTTTCTCGAAGAGAACGGTGCATTACCCATATAACACAAGTAGTTTGTACATACACAAATAATTTACATTTCATGGAAGTGCTACTTTCTACAAGGACTATACATCATTTCAAATTTATCAAACCATCCCACAAAAACAATTGCCATGTTCTACACAATGTATAGGGTGAGTACCTCAAGCCCAAGTACCTTTCAGAAGGGGACTAGTTGAAGCAGTCTCTCCAAAAGTCCTAACCAAATCTGAACAAGAAACATCTATTGCTTCTCCTCCTTCTCCTTGTTCCCCCTTCAGTTCAATCCCAAGTTCTTCATCAATGTCATCCGACGCAGATATGAGTAAAAATTCACATCCTTCGTAGTTTAGGAAATCTGGTGGATCAGCAGGGGAGTACCTTAAGGTTCCAAACTGGCCTTGCAAGTGAGCCGGGAATATGGCCTTGCGCTTGTTCTGGAGTCCTCTGAATCGAGATTGAGAGGAGGAGGATCCGTGTTGGTCTGGGTTCTTTATCTGTATAATGAAGGAGCCTTCTCGTTCCACATTGAGTGCGTTCTGTGGTTCGCTCTTCTCCCCCTCCGGTGGGAATTCGAGCTTGTAGATTAAATGAGTGTGTGTTTTCTTCTTGCCAAAGTTGTGTTTCAAAATTCTGTAAATTCCTTCTCCTAAGGCTCTTGCTGGTGGCTGGTGTTTATGTCCTCTTGTCGCAGTATCGTATTCCTCTATAACATACTAACAAAGACTCAGTATACTAGCTGGCATGGTGGGTTTCTTTGAGTAATTCACTGTTATATAACAGATATTATTGGATACCGATCTAGCTAACATCCAATATATTTGTATTGACCACAGTAGCATGCATTTAAGTTATAATTCAGCTTATAATTCAACTTAGTTGATAAGATTTGTGGCCGATAGTATTGGATTCAAAACATTGCTCTAATGCTAAAATTTGTAACAGAAACAAAAATGGATAGGAGTAATGATGATATACCTCCCTCAAGAGCAGTTTTGACATCTTCAATTTTGGTAGTCACCATCTCCACAAATCCCCAATAAGGCTTGCTCCTCTTGCCGGGATCAGGAAGAGTTTTTCGACCCATGACGATAAATCGCAACAAAGGCTCCTTCTCTATGTTTACTTCCTTTAAATCATAAAAGAAAACCATGCATTGTAACATCAACATCTTATAGTACTTTTACTAGTAGTAAGCTGTTGGAACATATGTGGGTTTTTAAAAATAAAAATTCCTTTGATTAAACGAATTTAAAAACGCTGTAGTGGACAGGGCGGCTCCTTGTTTTCTGGCGTAAAACACTCCCTGTTTTCAGCCATTTCAGCTCCCTGTTTTCATGCTTTCGGCAGCCAACGGCTCCATGATTTTGTTGTCGTTTTATAAGTCTTTCATTCTATAAATTGTATCTGAAATCAGAGCTTTGAAAAAAAAGAAAAAAAAAAACAGAGTGTTTGCAAATCGTTTTCTGCTTTGAGAGAATGAAGAGCAGCAGTTTTCAAAATGAGAAACAGAGTCACCTTCAAATGGAAATAAAAACAGGGAGAGAGCAATGAAGCTCACTTCTTCTTCTTCCAGTTCTGGAATAAAAACAGAGCAAAGGTAGAAGATAAAACAGAGTCTGGCTTCCTCAAAACGAAAAAAACAGAGCAGCTGTATACCTTCAAAACAGCTTGCTTCTTCCAGTTTTTTCCTGCAGAATAAAAACAGAGCAGCAGTTTTGATTCTTCTGAAACGAAAAAAACAGAAAGTCTTGTGATCTTCTTCTTTCTCCAGTTCTTGAATAAACAGAGTTTTCGTTTTTCTGTTTAAGAGGATGAAGAAAACAGTTCATCTATTAAGCTTGAAAAAGAGAATGAACAACAACAGAGGAAACAGCAGTCTTGCTCTTTCCAGTTCATGCATCTTCTGGAACAGCAGTGTTCCTCGAGTTCTTCCTGTTCTTCGAGTTTTATCTCAGTCTTCAAAATCAGAAAACAGAGTTTGCAAATCAGTTCTTCTTCTTCTGAAACAGTTTTACAAACAGAATTCGAAATGGAGTTTTTTGCTTCAACGAAAAACAGAAACTGTTCTTGCGTTTTTTGCAAAACAGTAGTGCATCCAGAACATGTTTTGAAAACAGTGTTTCTGCTTTTGCCGATTTTTGATTCCGAGCAAATGATGAGAGGGTGAATAGTATACCGTTCATATATTGTGCGTATTTGAACGAGACAGAGAAGATTCTGGGCTGTTTTATCCTGGGGACGGCGGGGCTATAACACTGCTAGCACAAACTTGGGCAGAGCCGCGAAACGTCTTAAAGAGAGCGACCTAGTCCGCGACTCAACCCAAGAACAAAATGGTACATTTTTATCTAACTGTTTATTTGAATTGTTACAGCAATAGAATCTTATACGGAAGTTACACAATCAGGTATGAATTTATTTCATAGATTGAATTATGTTTCAAAGAATGTTTGCTATGTTTGCTTACATCAGTATGCTTATTTGCATATGTTATTGCTTATATGATTAATGTTTGGATGGAAAATATGCTTTATATTTGCATATTGAAATTGACTTAAATAGAACATCCTAGACATTAGTTTAGCAAAATACTTAGAAATGTCTTACTGTGACATAATATGTGCTGATCCATGTAATTGTCCCAACAATTTTAAGACGTGTTCTTTCTGCCATGATTACAAATACTGAATTTGCTAAATAAAGTATGCATGTATTTGTAATACAAGAATGCACACATGTGATCACACTAGAAGTGAAGTTGAGTTATGATACTGACTTTAGCTATGGACTATTCCTTGATTCAAAGGGATCCAAGGATAGGATGGCAAACATTACTTTGATAAGAAAATATTAGTAGGAGTTGTGATCTATAAGCTAATTGACATATTGTTTTGTTATGCAAGGATGATTATATGCATTTTGATTTGACTCTTATTTATGGTTATAGAATAAGTTATATCCTCATGATTCTCATGTATTTGTTATACGCTCGTTGATTGGAAAAATCCTTCAATTGAGTTTGAGAATCTTTCCTTGTTATGTAACAAACATAAAAATGGAATAGCAGCCATGTTTATGAAGGCCATAAATGAGGATATGTATGTTTATATGAAAGCTTTGAAATATTGCTTTGGTAGAGTCAAACAAAATACATGAATGGTGACTTTACTACCATATTGAAATCATATTAATTATGATTAACGTAGTTAGAGATTGACATACATATACACATGATGACATGTAAAATGTAGTCTAAACTCTAAACCTTGGAGGAATAGAACACCATTCATAGAAATATAACTATGAAATTGATGCTTTCTGAGTAGGAATATCATGAAATCTGAATCAATAAATTCCAATTGAACATTTCATGAGAAGTGAATAATATCATCTATGCATGTTACTCTTTAGATAATGAGTATGCAGTTCTATGATAATTATGGATGATTCAGTCTATTTTGTTGAGAACAATAATTGATCTATTATGAAAATTAGAATGCCTCTAATTATCAATACTATTGATGGAAAGAAAAACCTTGTGTTTAATGTTATAGTTGATGTTAATAAGGAGGCTATAAGGAATCATTTATATAAAGATTGACCTGTAGATTTTGTTCTTGATGTCAATACATAAATGATTTTGCTTAGACCATAAGTTGGTCGGACTTCCACATGAGGACATGTATTCTTATGGAAAGGATATGTTCTCATGATGATGATGTTGATGACAATATAGATCAATTGAAGCTATTGCTTGATTTTGTTGCGAAACTTTGTTTTCAAAGTCGGCAACTAAATTCTCAGAGGCTGAACACAGAAAGCTTGATGTTTATATCAAAGTTTGAAAAATTCAGAAGCTGAATTTAAGGTACGTGTTCTAATGATATTTTTAGTTGATCCTTGAACTTAAAAGAAAAAATGAGAATAAGCGAGATGAATAGAATGGGTAATTTATTCGATATTCTCATTTTATGGGTCCTTAAGAGTTGAATGCATGGTCATCTTCAGATAGCAAGAAGACCGTCATTTAATATGCATTCAAAAAGGTAGTTAACCTGTTTTTGACAATAGTCAGAAGGACCGAAGTTCAAAAGTCCCTTAATGGGAAGCTTACGTATATTTTTATACATGCTAAGAATAATTTTGTGGATTCTGATTCTTTGTGAAAAGATTTTTTGTGGAATTTTTCATGAAAAGATAAATTGCATTTATAGTGGGGGTTATTTCGAGGAATAGTGGGGGTATATCCTCAAATAACGTGCCTATGATAAGAATGCATGAAACTGATAAAGTCATAGAATCTGAGCCTAGGAGAAGTAAACAGAAATGAACTTCTTGGCCTCGATTACTATGTATTTTCAGTAAAGAAGGTTTCCCTTAGTTTTCAAGGAACCTAATAGATGCAATTGAAAAGGTCATGAGGTACCTTAAGAGGACTACGAACCTCGGATTACAGAAGTTTTCCGCTGTCCTTGAAGGATATAGCGATGCTGATTGGAACACCCTTTCAGATGAGACTCCAAAGCCACCAGTGGCTATATTTTCAATATAGCTGGTGAAGCTGTTTCTTGGAAGTCAAAGAAACAGACCATTTTGGCACAGTCCACGATGGAGTCAGAGATTAGAACATTAGCTACGGCTAGTGAAGAAGCAGGTTGGTTGAGAACCTTGCTAGCAGAGAACCCTTTATGGGAAAAACTGATTCCAGTTGTCTTGATCCAGTGCGATAGTTCCGCGGCTATTGCAAGAATAATACAGAAACGTTATGATAACGGCAAGAAACGACAAATACGTCGTAAGCACAGTACGGTTAGAGATTTCTATCTACTGGTGCTGTGAGATCGGATCAAGTACGAACTGATGTGAACTCGGTTAATTCTTTGACGAAAGGATTAGCTAGAGAGAAGGTTTTCATAAACCTCAAGGAATGGGACTAAAGCCCTTAGATGGATGAGTCATTCATGACGGTAACCCGACCTATAGACTGGAGATCCCAAGAAATAGGTTCAATGGGTAATAACAAGTCGTGAATGATATGATGTGAATCATGCTGACAAAATAATAATCTCATTCCTAGAATACAGCATGAATTCCTGAAGCGATGGTAGGATGAGTTAAAAACTCTTAATGATGTCTATACTCTATGTGGAGTGGAGTACCTAGCTACAGGAGTACTCTTGATAGACTCACCTAAGTGATTGTGGAAGTTTGGCCGCTTCCTATGGAATTTGTGGGCAAAATTCCTAGAGCCTTCACTTACTGGGATATACGTGCAGGGCCGTAAAAGCACGGGCTTGTTAGACTTCACCCAGGAAAAGGTTGTGCGTGTCATGTCTGTTAGAGATAGAGTTCAAAACTACGAGTTACTCTAGTATATTCTAAAGCATGAACACTACGCAAGAGTTCAAGTCGAAAGACACTTTTGTTTATGCACAATCTTATATGTTACAGATTGCTCGATGAAAATTATTTTTTTTTCAATCCAAGTGGAGGATTGTAAAATTGTTTTTTCAATCCAAGTGGAGGATTGTAAATTTGTTTTAAAAATCCAAGTGGGGGATTGTTGGAACATATGTGGGTTTTTAAAAATAAAAATTCCTTTGATTAAACGAATTTAAAAACGCTGTAGTGGACAGGGCGGCTCCTTGTTTTCTGGCGTAAAACACTCCCTGTTTTCAGCCATTTCAGCTCCCTGTTTTCATGCTTTCGGCAGCCAACGGCTCCATGATTTTGTTGTCGTTTTATAAGTCTTTCATTCTATAAATTGTATCTGAAATCAGAGCTTTGAAAAAAAAGAAAAAAAAAAACAGAGTGTTTGCAAATCGTTTTCTGCTTTGAGAGAATGAAGAGCAGCAGTTTTCAAAATGAGAAACAGAGTCACCTTCAAATGGAAATAAAAACAGGGAGAGAGCAATGAAGCTCACTTCTTCTTCTTCCAGTTCTGGAATAAAAACAGAGCAAAGGTAGAAGATAAAACAGAGTCTGGCTTCCTCAAAACGAAAAAAACAGAGCAGCTGTATACCTTCAAAACAGCTTGCTTCTTCCAGTTTTTTCCTGCAGAATAAAAACAGAGCAGCAGTTTTGATTCTTCTGAAACGAAAAAAACAGAAAGTCTTGTGATCTTCTTCTTTCTCCAGTTCTTGAATAAACAGAGTTTTCGTTTTTCTGTTTAAGAGGATGAAGAAAACAGTTCATCTATTAAGCTTGAAAAAGAGAATGAACAACAACAGAGGAAACAGCAGTCTTGCTCTTTCCAGTTCATGCATCTTCTGGAACAGCAGTGTTCCTCGAGTTCTTCCTGTTCTTCGAGTTTTATCTCAGTCTTCAAAATCAGAAAACAGAGTTTGCAAATCAGTTCTTCTTCTTCTGAAACAGTTTTACAAACAGAATTCGAAATGGAGTTTTTTGCTTCAACGAAAAACAGAAACTGTTCTTGCGTTTTTTGCAAAACAGTAGTGCATCCAGAACATGTTTTGAAAACAGTGTTTCTGCTTTTGCCGATTTTTGATTCCGAGCAAATGATGAGAGGGTGAATAGTATACCGTTCATATATTGTGCGTATTTGAACGAGACAGAGAAGATTCTGGGCTGTTTTATCCTGGGGACGGCGGGGCTATAACACTGCTAGCACAAACTTGGGCAGAGCCGCGAAACGTCTTAAAGAGAGCGACCTAGTCCGCGACTCAACCCAAGAACAAAATGGTACATTTTTATCTAACTGTTTATTTGAATTGTTACAGCAATAGAATCTTATACGGAAGTTACACAATCAGGTATGAATTTATTTCATAGATTGAATTATGTTTCAAAGAATGTTTGCTATGTTTGCTTACATCAGTATGCTTATTTGCATATGTTATTGCTTATATGATTAATGTTTGGATGGAAAATATGCTTTATATTTGCATATTGAAATTGACTTAAATAGAACATCCTAGACATTAGTTTAGCAAAATACTTAGAAATGTCTTACTGTGACATAATATGTGCTGATCCATGTAATTGTCCCAACATAAGCCACAGTGCTCTACTTACTTGGCTATCATGACCTCCTTCACTTACCTGCTTGTGACTTGAACCTCCCTTGTCATGGCCGCCTTTCTTCTTTGATCCTTCCTTGCCAGAATCTGGTGATTGTTTCTCTTCTACCGCCCTGTCACCAGATTCCGGTCGAAGGACTATGTACAAACGTTGTACATCATCAACACTGTGTGCTTCTTCCTTGTCAACTTTTGGCCTATAGAAGAAGAATATCTCCCCTCTTTCCTATATATTTTCCAAAAAAATTCATTTATCAATAATACATACACATTTTTCACTAAAATCTAAGGTAAATGACTAATTTTTCACTAGCTACAATATAAAGTAAGTACAAAACACTATATATTGCGTGTGAAGGAAGAGTACTTGAATGTGGAGATTGGGTCCATCTCTGGTCTTGATTTCCTTTCCTTGTCCCATTTTCTTCTTCTTGGTGTTAGATTGGAGAAAGAACTAGAGTTTTTATCTTCTTTTAGGGGTTATAAAGAAGGATGGAGAAACGTGGCAGTTATGTAAGAGCCCACCTTGATGTCTAGTGAACCCAAAACCTGCCACATGTTTGTTTCTAGTTTCTACACACAATAAAGTTGCACATGAGGACACGTATGAGGACAATAAAGTTGCACATGTTTGTAGGTTTTATGCTCGGGTTTGGGTTGATCCCTGCGATTAATGATCCAAATACACAAGATGAAAACATTTTACAGGGAGTGAACTTCGCGTCTTCTGCTGCTGGAATACTCAATTACACTGGCAATTTATTTGTGAGTAAATTTTTGTTCTAGTTTTCTTCTTTTTAAGTAATATTTAATGAACAATATATAGTTGCTATGTTATATGTAAATATTTTTGTTTTTCAAGGTCAAAGACTTGACATGTTTGAACAACTGGAGACCTTTCGGAACAACATACTCCCAATGTTGAGTTCACAAGTCTTGCAGAGCAATGGGGAAGAACTCACCATTGAGGATTTTCTAGCCAAATCTCTCTTTATTTCCAACATGGGCAACAATGACTTCCTTGACAATTACATGTTGCCACTTGCAAATCCACTGCACAAGCCGAGATATAAATTCATTTTAATACACAATACATGGCATTTGTTACTGAGATCACATATAAATTGTCAAGCACCTCTCTCGAGGTTCAACAATTATTGGTAGCTAGTTTGCCTTTTTTCTCTTGTTTGGAACAGATAGACTAATCATCAACCAACAAGGAAGAAATCATCAACCAGAAAAAGGAAGAAAGCAAGAACAAAATAGCGCAATAAAGATAAAGCCAGGAGAGAAACAAGGCATAGATTTTATAGATCTGTCAATGGAAAAAACAACTGCAACTCTTACAATTCTTTCACTGTAATCTCTAGATGAGTTTGAAACAACATCAAAATCTAACACACTCTGTATCTCCTTGTTAGAGAGTTAACAGATACATGCGGCCGAAGGGTTAATGAGTTAAATGGTTGTCGTCTAGTTGTAATGTAGGATAGCAAGAAATGAAGCAGAGAAAAAGATGGAAAAAAAAAAGATAAAGAATGATGAGTTTAGGTCAGCTTTTCTTTATCTCCTCATATTAATGTCTCTGTTATTTCTTTTGCTTACATTATGAGTCCATCCATAGCAACAACAGCTTCAGGGCGGGGAAGATAGTGAAGAGTAGGAATCTCGGACTTGTAGGGGATCCAAGCAGCAGCTAGCTTCATCTCCTTGGCTCTTTCGATAAGTTCCAGTACCTTTCTCACCTCACATGCCAACTCTATGATTGAATCATCTTCATGCCCTGTTAGATCGATCAATGCAAACCCATAAGTCAAAAGCACACTTGAATACCAATGTACAGACATGAATTCAAATGGAAGATGAATCTCACCAATGTCAGACAATGCCTTCTCTAACATAAATAGATAGTCTCTATTGTTCCCACATGGACCAAAAGCAGTTGCAATTTGTCTGAAAAGATTACAGGGAATCAGAAGCAGAAAACCGGAGATCGGAATAAACAATCTAACACATATACTAGTTTCTAACTTACCTAGCCATTTCACCTAACGGAGCTGGTCCTAAATAGTACTTGTTTGATACCTTGTCTGGAGTGGATGTGAACACCATCACTCCCGTTACATCTGGTTCAAGGGCATCTTCATCCTGAATTTAGGAAAACCAGCTCCGAATAAGTACTTCATGAATCAATCAAAGAGTGATTATGCGACTAAATACAAACTAAAGATATTGCTCACCTTGTAAAAGTTTACGACAGTCTTCTGGTCATACTCACATTCTCTTCTCTCCAAATACTACAAAAGCAAAAACCAAAAATACATAAGTTCAACATCTAACTAAAATTATGCTAAATGGTTCCTATTTTGTAACATAGGTAGACTTCTATTCTTTAAGAGATGCTGCTAGTGCATATATGTCACGCCCCGAACAATATATGAAAATAAATACCTCCATAGCTAATCTTTCTTTTTCAGGGCCTCCTGTGACACTGAATGCAGCACCCCACTGAAATAACAAAGATTATAGACAAAGTCAATAGCAGTAAACAAGCAGAGGCCTTCAATCTGCAGTGATTTGTTTCATACTGTGATAGTGCTTAAAATACTTCGACGACATCGAATGTGAAGATTTTGGGGGAAACTAATTCTTTCGACAACTTCCCAACAATTAGTTTGAAAAAAAAAATCAACTGGTTAGGCCCTGTTGATTTCTTACTTATCTCAAATTACGCAGATGTCAAGACTCATCAACAGATTCATAGCTAAAAAATTTCACTTACGCAAATTGACCCTTCAGTGGCCTCCAAAGTGCAAGTTCTGGCTGGATGTTCAGGGGTACCTCTGTGATCAATGCAAGCTGAGACAAAGCACAAATTGGAATTGTACAAGTCAATAACTCATCCAAACAATCCCAAAAAAGTTATATCTGCTATTCTGAAATGAAATAGTAAACATTAATTGCTGACTTGTAATTATATATATATATCAACTTACCAAGATCAAAAACACGTTTGTAATCCTTAATGTAGCCTATGATTTTCTCATCAAATTCAAATCCTGGGTTCCACACTAATGAACCATAACCAAAAACCCACAACACCATGATGTTTATCCGTCTGCTGAGATGTAAAAGCTCCAGTTAAGATTGTATCCAACAATTCTAATAAAACCACACATTCTAATTACAGAAAAGAGATTGATTTCTTACAAAGATTTGACGATGCGAATGAACAGAATGCACAGCTCCAAAGATGAACAACGTATAGATCTGTTTTGATTATCAAAACAGAACAGCTGAAAATCGAAGAAGACGAATGGTGGGTGGGTGGGTAAGGAGATTGAGAGAGAGAGAGAGAGAGAAAGAAAGGAAGTTAGGGTTTTCGATAGAGACGTTAAAGGATAGAAAGGAAGGAAGAAGGGGCGTTTTCGTCACTTCCCCTTCTTCTCTTCTCTTCTCTTCTCTCTGTTTTTCGAGCTTTCGCTTTGCTTCTTGTGTTGTTGTGCTGTCAAAGAGTGACAAACGAGAATTTATAATACCAACTACTGAAACTCCCGCGTTGACCACGTCAACCTTGCCACGTGTTATGTATGTATAAATAAACTAATCCTGTGTACCATCCTTGCTTCCGTTCTGACGCCAGTTAGCATTTTTTTTTTAATATAACCAAGACGGGTTAAATTACCACATTGCATTAACCGTTCAATCAGGCTACATCGACTCAGTTAACATTTTTATTCTTTTTATTTTAGTTTATAAAGATCGGAAATTTTCAGTGTTGTGATCCAAACTACAATAAACAAACTCAAAAGGCTGCTAGAATTAAAAATAATAATAAAACTATTTTTTATACATTTTACATAGAAATAATTTGTGTCCCTATACTTAAACTTTTATAAATTATAATATAAAAAAAAAAAATCGAAGCTGCTAGTCCCTTACTCGCTGCCCACCTACCACCCAACAATTTTTTTAGAACCTCATTGTATATTTTTTTGATATTAAATGTTGTTACATGTAAAAGTTTGAAACGTTTGAGTTTAAACGTTAACGGTAGGTCAAAACAGATATATCCATCCATCCACGACTCATGCAAAGGGTGAAATTTTTCCTTGAGGGCCTGGAGGCTTTCTTAGTTAGGTTTGGGTCAAAAAGGAAAAGCTGGAGAAAGTCCAACTTGAAGGTTCATTGAACCTGGACAAATATCCAGTAGCATCCATTGATAGATATTTTTCTTGTTATCTTCTTATTCCTCAACTGTGGGAAAGATATCATAATCATGGATATCGCACAAAAAACACTTTTCTTATTCTCTTGGAGCATCACAACACTTGATTAGAATATAATCTCAAAAAATAAAAGGAATTTATTTGGTTTTTACACTGAAATGGAAAATGGCGTCGGAAGTATTATGCGATAGAAAGATGTCTATAAGGTTAAAATGGAAATGTTATAAGACAATTGTTCGACCAACCATACTATACAGTTCAGAATGTTGAGCTACTATGAGACAACATATGCATAGGATGGTAGTAGCAGAAATGTGTATGTAAGGTGGATGTGTGGTAAAACCTATAAAGATAAAATTAAGAATAAAAAAATTATGAGATACTTAGGTGTAGCGCTCATAAAGGACAAAACTAGATAAAAACGTTTAACGTGATTTTGTCATGTGCGGAGGCAACCAATTTGAGCGGGCCTCTTAATGCTAGTCCCTTACTCGCTGCCCACCTACCACCTAACAATTTTTTAGAACGTTTTTGTATTATATTTTTATATTAAATGTTGTTACATGTAAAAATTTGAAACGTTTGAGTTTAAACGTTAACGGTAGGTCAAAACAGTTACATCCATCCACCCACGACTCAGGCAAAGGGTGAAATTTTTCCTTGAGGGGTCAGATACATTGAACCTGGACGCTTTCATAGTTGGGTTTGGGTCAAAAAGGAAAAGCTAGAGAAACTTCAACTTGAAGGTTCATTGAACCTGACAAATATCCAGTAGCATCCATTGATAGATATTTTTCCTTATTCACATTATGTTTTCTTATTCCTCAACCGTGGGAAAAATATTGTAATCATGGAAATGTTATAAGACAATTGTTCGATCAGCCATGCTATACGGTTCAAAATATTGAGATACTATTAGACAACATATGCATAGGATGTCAGTAGCAGAAATGCATATGCTAAGGTGTAGTCACCATCTCCACAAATCCCCAATAAAGCCTGCTCCTCTTGTCGGGATCAGGAAGAGTTTTTCAACCCATGACGATAAATCGCAACAAAGGCTCCTTCTCTATGTTTACTTCCTTTAAATCATAAAAGAAAACCATGCATTGTAACATCAACATTTTATATTACTTTTACTAGTAGTAAGCCACGGTGCTCTACTTACCTGGCTATTATGGCCTCCTTCACTTACCTGCCTAAGGTAAATGAAATTTTTCACTAGCTACAATATAAAGTAAGTACAAAAACACTATATATTGCGTGTGAAGGAAGAGTACTTGAATGTGGAGATTGGGTTCATCTCTGGTCTTGATTTCCTTTCCTTGTCCCATTTTCTTCTTCTTGGTGTTTGATTGGAGAAAGAACTAGAGTTTTTATTTTCTTTTAGGGGTTATAAAGTGTTGGGGATAAATTGGGCTACAATATGGTTGGTATTATAATGAATACGCAACAATAGAATAGCCTTAACTATATAAATCAAAGAAGCACTCGACACAAGAAACTTTGAATAGGGACTTTGATAAGAACTCACAAGGGACTTAAGAACAAACTATTTTGTTTAGGGCTGAACAAAAAACCGATCAAACCGACTAAACCGATCGAACAAATCAAAACCGAACCGATTGGTTCGGTTTAAATTCGGTTCGGATCGGTTTTGGTTTTAAAAAATTCAAAATCGAAGTGGTCGGTTCGGTTTTCGGTTTCTATGTGATTTTAACCGACCAAACCGAACCGACCGAATATATATAATAAATAATATATATTTTATATATAAATAATATAATATGTTTAAAATAGTCGGTCGGTTCGGTTTTATTTCGGTTTTGGTTCGATTTTAGTCGGTTCGGTTCGGTTACGGTTTGCATAAATTAGAATCGGTTCGGTTTCGGATCGGTTTTGTTAATGGTCGGTTCGGTTTCGGTTTGAAAATTTTAAAACCGACCTAGGTCGGTTTGGTTCATGGTTTAGGTGAGAAACCGAACCGATGGTTCGGTTTTCAGCCCTAATTTTATTGTACTAGATAGCTTTACAAAAGGAACACTCTCTTTAATTCTATCTTGGGATCTCTCCTTAGTAGGATGCTTTCTTGTGTGATACATGAAACAAATGATCCCCTCTCCTATTTATACTACTTAGCTTAACCTTCCACCTCCTTATGGGAAGGTTCTAGATCCTACTAGTTACTAGATAAGTACATGAGTGATCTAGAGAATTCTTACAAACTCAAGCCTACACAAGAACTTCTCTAGATACAAAGACTTCTAGAGTATTCTACCATGCTCTAGTACTAAGTACATGTCTCCACTAGGCTCTAGGATGACCTAGTACATACTATAAGGTCCTAGACTCTTCTAGGACGTTTATGAGTTCTCCATAATGTTCCAGACTCTTCCGGAATACTCCGGTGTGTTCCACAATTTTCCATATTCTTCCGGACCCTTCCGGAATCTTCTAGTACACTCCGGGACTTTCTAGACTATTCTATATTTTTCTATTTTGATTGGCAATGTAATGTTCAACATAAAGAAGGATGGAGAAACGTGGCAGTTATGTAAGAGCCCACCTTGATGTCTAGTGAACGCAGAACCTGCCACATGTTTGTTTCTAGTTTCTACACACAATAAAGTTGCACATGAGGACACGTATGATGCTTGGAGAAAAAATGGTTAATGATAAAAAAAAGGGTGCTCAAACAAACAAACCCCAAGATGAAGCAAACATTGTAGTTCATGTATGAAGAATAAAGGCGTGATGGCTCAATGGTTGAGCAGGTGCAGATGGTATCACTAGGTTATGGCGCATTTGAGAAGCTGATGGATTATTTATTCAACACCGATCCAACTGTATCCTGGTTGTTTCCTCACTTTTCTTTTCATCATTGACTCCCTTAGCTGTGAAATTTCACTCCATTTATGGTCAGAGGCAAATACATTCGATAACATCACATAGCCAGCAGAATCGACGGGAGCTATCTTAAAAAACCTTGAAGCAATATCATGAGCTAAAACACCTTTGGTGTGTGTTAAGCAGCCCTGAAGTAGAGCACCCAAAACAATATTATTGGGCTCAACAGGCATGTTAGCAACAACCTCAAGGGCTTCCTCAACATGGCCTCCACGAGCAAGAAGATCGACATAACATGCATAGTGTTCAACTTCAGGGGTGATGAAATAGCGTTGGATCATATCTACGAAAATTCGCCGCCCTTCAATAACCATTCCCGAGTGATTACAAGCAGACAACACAGCTAGGAATGTCCCACCGTTAGGCTTTACATCAAAATCCTCCATTTTGAAGAAAAGCTCTGATGCCTCTTCTCCTTGGCTATTTACAGCAAGTCCCATTATGATAGCATTAAAAGAAACCACATCTTTTACAACCATCCGATCAAAAATTTCCCTTGCTGACTCTAGGCTTCCACATTTACAATACATGTCTATGAGAGCAGTGGCTAACAATTTATTGGATTCTATAGCACCTTTTATTCTGGAATATTTCAAGTATTCATGAACCCATTTCCCAAGCTCTAGGTTGCCAACTTCAGCACAAGCAGATAGCACACTGACCATTGTAACATGGTTTGGTTTTGCATATAGGCTTCCTCCGACCATCATTTTGAAGAGATTCATAGCCTCCGTAGCATGACCATTTTGGACATAAGCACCAATCATGAAATTCCAGGATAGTACACTCCTTCCTTGTTGTCTCTGAATAATTTCATCAAAACATATCCTACTTCTATCAATCTTTCCCCATTTACCATACAAATAAACTAGAATAGTACCTATAAGATCACAATGAAACTCCTTGACAGCAAAGTTTACTAAAATGCTTTCCCATTTCTCAATTTCTCCTATCTCAAAACTTGAACAAGCAGACAAGACATTCACCATGGTATCATCTTCTGGTTTCAAATTCTCCTCTAGCATCCTTAAGAACAGAGTGAGAGCTTCATTTGGTTGACTAGAATGAGCATACTCAGCAATCAAACAAGTCCAACAGAAAACCACCCCCTTCTCTGGCATTTCGTCAAGCAATCTTTGAGCCGAGGTTAAATCCTTCACACCCTTGGCATAAACAGCAAGAAGTCCGTTTGTAATGGAGGAATTGCTACTAAACCCAAATTTAAAAATGTGCGTATGAATTTGCTGGACAATTTGGGTATTACGAGATCGAAAACAGCCCTTGAGAAGGAAAGAAAATGTGAAATCATTTGGAAAAACTGATGTGTATTTCATGGTTTTGAAAACAGAGAAAGCTTGGACGAACAGAAACTTTTCGGAAAGGACTCGAATGATAGCATTAAACGGGAACACATTGGGTTTTTTAAGATGGCGAAAAACCCGTAGAGCAGATTGAGGTTTGTAATCACTACACCAAAAGGCTTGTTTAGCTACGGGGAGATGGCCACGGCTCTAAATCGTTGGTTAATTTGCCATGGCAAAAAATCGTGGCTATAACGGCCAACGGTTTAAAATCGTGGCTAAAAAAAGGGTTGTCACGGCCAAAAACCGTGGCTAACTGCCAACGGTTTAAAACCGTGGTTATAACGGACAACGGTTTAAAACCGTGGCTAAAAAAAGGGTTGCCACGGCAAAAAACCGTTGCTAACTGCCAACGGTGTAAAACCGTGGCTATAAGCTTTTGCTTTTCACGTGAGTTTCGCGCTTTGGCGAAAAAAAATTTCGCGTTTTGGAGGGATCTGTTTCGCGCTTTGGCGAAATAAATTGAACAAAAGAAGCTGGCGAGTTGTTTTGTGTGTTCGTGAGTTTCGCGAGGTTCAAGCTGGAGAGGTGAGTTTTGTGAGTTTCGCGAGGTGTTTTGTTCAAGCTGGCGAGGTGAGTTTCGTGAGTGAGTTCGCAGGGAAAGAGTAAGGAGAAGGTTTTGTTCTTCATCAGGTAACAAATAAAGAATTTTTGTTTATTGTTCTGGTTGTTTGATTCGTTTAGTTTGATTGGTAGATGAAGTGTCCGGGGTTTTGAAGCAAGGGGGTGTTTGGATTTGTGGTTAGAAATGTTGGGTGTTATTCAATTTCAAGTTTGAAGGGATGTTAGTCAGATTTGGGGTTTAAGTGATTAGGAAGGTTTGGGTTTTGATGAGTTTATTGATTTTGAATAAATGGGGTTTCAGATTTGTGGTTATTGATGAGTTAGAGATATTGGGGTTTTGTTCAATATGCGAAAAGTTGAGATTTTGAAGGTCAGATTTGGGGATTTCAGTGGTTAGGAAGCTTTGGGTTTTGATGGGTTTAGCGGTTTTGAATTAATGGGGTTTCAGACTCGTGGTTATTGGCGAGTTAGAAATGGTGGGGTTTTGTTCATTCTGCAGAAAGTTGGGATTTTGGAAGGAAGACTATCAGATTTGGGGATTTTGGTGGTTGAGAAGCTTCGGGTTTTGAGGGGTTTGTTCATTTGGGGTTCAGTACATATGGTTGTTGATTTGTTTCAGTGTTTTGAAATGGACTATTTGGTTGCTTGTTGTTTGTGTTTAGCACAATGAGGTGATATGTTTATTTCATAGTTGGTTTTAGGGGTTTTCAATGTAGAGATTTGGTGTCTTTGAAGGTTGAGGTTTTGAGGATTTTGTTTCAGTTGGGTTTAACAATTGTTTGCTTCTTTACTTGTGTAAATTAGGGTTTTGAATAGTTTGATTTGCGGCTTATCTTAGTTGAGAAATTTAAGGTTTGCATGGTTGAGGGATTTGATTTGGTTTTGGCTATTGTTCAACTTCATGATAAAAAAAAAATGATTGGATGTTTATGTGAAATTGGGGCTTTTTGTATGTTGTTATTAAAGTTCTAAATGTGTAAAATAAAGTTCTTCACTTGATCATGGTTCATGAGTTTCACCACTGTCAAAATTTTGTTATCTATAACAGTGTAGTAGTTTTTAAGGCAATTGATTTAAGGTGAATTTTTTATTGTTTCAAATTGTAGTGGAGTCATACCAATTAGTGGTGAAGAATACTCTATACCAACCAGATGAGGTATTATCATTAGCGCAATGGAGAGTCCTGAACAGATTGCATGACAGGAACGAGACACTATATTACAAAGTAAGTTTGCCGGATAAAAGCTTAAAACTTCATTAGACTTTTGGAATTTCATCAGCTTAAACTAATCCCTTTACTTGGTTTCTCCAGGTCCTTATTGAAAACATTGAAAATTTTGCTCCAATAATATACAATCCGACTGTGGGGTTGGTATGTCAAAACTACGGAGGCTTGTTTAAACGCCCACGTGGGATGTATTTCAGTGCAAAGGATAAAGGAAAGATGATGTCCATGACCTATAACTGGCCATCTGAACAGGTTAGTAAGGGGTCAAGAGGATTAGTTGTTCTAGTTTGCTCTTGGAGGTTTGTTCTTTGTACGGATTTCATGTACTGTTCACTTCATGGAAGCTAATTTTGTGACCTGGTTTTTTGTTTCTTAGTACTTGGAATTGGAATCACATTAACATGTAACTTGCTAGGACTGTTTCACTGCTCTTTCATAATAACATCTATTCTTAAAATGTTCTTACATAAAGTGTGAGCTTGTCTCACTTTTAATTCACTCAAGAGTTGAGGAATTTGTGAACTAAAATTCCAAGTTCCCTTGAGCATAGGGGTGATTTTATAAGTTTCTTTTTTACGCTCTTAGTCTAGATCTAGATAGTCTTAGGAAAAATGTATGAGTAAGACTTTTGTGGAGGGAAAAAAACTTTTACTTCATATAATATGAAATAAAATAGAAATTTAATAAGGAATGTTATTTCAGTTGACGTTGTTTGATTTCTAGTTTTTATTTAGATTTTTGTTTGCTTCTGCCACAATATCATCATTCCTTTATGAATGTTGATGAATTTTCTGGGATTGACTGTTACATAATGAGAACAGTTACTGTATGCACTCTTTAATACTTTTCACATTTTTGGTTTATCTTCCATTTGTTACAGGTTGAACTGATAGTGGTGACAGACGGAAGCCACATTCTTGGACTTGGGGATCTTGGAGTTCAGGGAATTGGAATGCCCATCGGGAAACTCGATATATATGTTGCTGCAGCCGGCGTGAACCCACGCAAAGTATATACCCTCTCTTTATTTCTTTTCAATATATTATGTCTTTCAGCTTTCGAATACTGTTGCATATACCATTATACCATTACAAGTACTCTCAGTTTACTGTTATTTTTATTGTAGATACTTCCAGTGATGCTAGATGTTGGAACCAATAATCAAAAGTTTCTTGAAGATCCTCTCTGTAAGTATAAATATTTGGTTCCTTAAGTTGCTAGGAATGATTTTCCCGTCGAGGAGGAATAGTAACCATCCCTACAAAGATAGTGTTTGTTCTCTGTTTCAACTTTACCATCCTATTCTATTTTACTGCTGACGTTCTTTAGTACGGTGTTTCAAAAGGACAAGTGCGACCAAAAGCTCAACCATATAACTGCTTTGCTTCTAGGGAATATACATCAATAAAATATATAATTATCTTTGGAAGAGATAAATGATTCCACCATTCTTTTGTTTGCTATGGTGTTTCCCTCTTCTTCTTCTTCTTCTTTTTTTGATAAAACTATGTTGTTTTCCTTTTATGGCAATGATTGAGTGCTTTTGTGGAACACTTGTACTAATTACAGTGAAACACATGCTTATGCAAGATTCATTGAGCTATTACTGCTAGCTCAGACCTTTTGATCTCCTAATGGATAGTTTGTGTCAGTAGTAAGATAACTAATGACAAGATTAGTAACTGATGGAGTTATTTCTGCTAGCTCTCACCAAGAAAGCAAGGTGACACTGTACCTGTAGATAAAGTAATTCCTGTTACAATATATAACAATCGAAGAAGGATTCAAAACAAGATACAACAGTTGTTTATAACTAAACAATCATTGGCTTCTAAGGTAGAAGAAAATTAGACAGCAGTAGCATGACAAAGAAAAGACCTTGATGAAAACTAAGAAAAATTAAAAGAATGGTTAATAGACAGGTTTGGCCTATTCATCCTGAGATGTGGTAAATCCTGAGATAATAGTTTTATGAAAATTAGACAGGTTTTTTTATTAGTTCAAGGGATTTAGTCCTATACATTTTGCTTTATTTTTTTCCAAAATTTATTGCATCAATTATCTGTTTCACGTCGAGAATTAAGAATACCTTAAAGTGCAGTACTGTCAACTCAAGCCTAGGCGGTAATGTCAACTGATCAAGCCTAGGCCAAGAAAAATAAATAAGGTTCATCAGTAATTGCTACTATACTTATAAAATGTATGGTACATTATATCCAATTCTATAACCTGTGCGTTAGTATTATTTACCACATCTCAGGATGATTTGTAAGCCTGTTCAATTGTCCCAGTTAGTAGCACAAAACATATTTCAATTGTCCAATTTGAAACTCCTTTTTGAAAAGACTGCCCTATCTGAAACTGTATGTAGATAAACAAATAGTTAGAGATCCAATGACTCTTTTCTGGTTTCTTTTGAAGGTTTGGAACGATTTTCAACATAGAAATGGTTCAAGCAACCATTCAGGTAACTTTCAAGCAATTTCTACTTTGTTTGCTTTTTGGGGTTTTGTTAGATTAGAAAATGTTTATTCTCTAGATTAGAAGTATGTTTGTTGTTTTTGTGAGAGATCTCTTGTTTGTTCTAAGCCCTTTCTTCTAATCATGCATTTTATGTCAACGTTTCTCCTCATTGAGAATTTCTCCACACTCTGTTTTTTGAAAATCTGGGTTTTAATCATCAAACCAGAACTTGATAGTTCAAAGTGGGACCTTTTCTGTGAGATTACAGTCAGTACAATGCAACAAATTCCATTGATTTTTTTGCTAATAGAAATGGGACCTTTTCTGCTCTCAGAGCGCAGATTTCAAATGGTAGTAACCGGTTTGCAACAATTTGACATGCAAGGACATCTAATCCAGTGTATTGCATGGTGCAGGAAAGACCTTTCTAGCTCTGACTGTATCTTGCTTTATTGCAGCAGTGATGCAATTCAGTAGGTGTTCAGCAGCTAACGGTGCACGAGTGATCTATCACGGTTGCTTCTTGAGGTAAGAACAACAAATTTCAATTGGAGAAGAGTATTAAGGTTTTCTTAAAGTTTATTTTATTTTTTACACTAATTACAGCAATTGATTGTGCATGAAACATGTTACTGCTCTAGAAAACATAACTTGTGTTACCCAATCTCGACAAATCATCAGTGATATTATTTATTTGGTCCTCTAGCGAGGGCCCAAAAAGTCTCATGTAAAATGGCTAGCAAAGTTGGGCTGTGAATAGACTCATGATTTAATAGTAGTTCTTATGAATGATGATATATATAAACATGTAGGATTCTGACTTGGTGGACCAAACTCATACAAATGGGACCCTCACCAAAGTGGATTCTCTATCTGCTACACATTAAGCAGATGTTGGTGATCTTTTCGCTATTGAAGGTCCTCCGAGTGCAGAGCAAAACATGGATTCTGGATTAGAGGGTGTTACAAATGCAGTAGATGCCTTAGCACTTGCTCCTTTGTATGAACTATCAAATACTACTGTTCAGGTAATTTTTTTTTTTTTGTTATCAACATTGTGTGTATCCATTGAAGCTGTGGTTTATTTAAAGTTGAAGTAAGTTCTTATTTTGCAAAATGCTGTAAACCATGTGATTTATTTACAAGCTACTTCATCATCTTCAGAGAAAATATCCCATCTAAACCTTTATTCTTGTTATGATAATTGTTTACTTTTCTTCTGAAAAAGTTGTTGCAGATCACAAGTGTTAGAAAATTGATTTGCAATTTGTATTATGTTCGGCATACTAATCTTATGCATGTGTTTGCAGCCAATTGGTAATATTGCTGAAAGGTTTCATGCTCTGTGTCTGAAGGATAGTGGTGTACTATACGAGGACCCCTACATTCAGGTTTCGATTTTTTAATTAGTGTCCCATCTTCAATAGAAGTATGTTTTGTGAGGACATATGGATTATATTAAAAACTTACAAAAACACCAAATTTATTTATTTTAAAATACATATTTTCTTGATTTTTGGTAGCTTTGAGTGCATAATCACTGACGATGTTCTTGACCACTCTCTCAGATTGGCATAAAAGCATAATGGCGTGCCCATCATGGTCGTCTTGTTCTTTTCTTGGGAAACAAAAACACATCTTTCACTTGTTTCAGTTCAGGCCCTGATATTGCTTCCTCTTCATCTAAATATAGAGCTTTCTAAAGTACCTGATACTATTCCTCCAAGAGCACAGGTGAAGATCATTACGAATTACCTAAATGTCGTTTTATGTCATTGCAATGGTACTGCTTCTTATCTTTTCTTCCAACTCCTGTATTTGCAGGTGCAATGCCCACTTGAGGTTGCAAATCTTCGTCCAAGCAGGGATGTAGCTGTTCTAGATTTCTCTTATAAGTTTGGAACTACATTGGTACTGTGCTCAGCTTGAAATTTATCTGTTCGCTCCTCTCTTAGCTAGGGTCTCCTAGTTCTGTTTTTCATTGTTTGTTGCTTCTACACAGGTCAATCCCAAGCCCCGGCTTCCAGCTGTCTTAAATAAATTTATGCAGCATATATCATTAACTGCTGAAGAATTCTTCCCACAGTGGAGGTCACTTTCTGGACCACCTTTGAAGCTACAAGAAGTGGTATGATTCTCCTGCTATTATTGTTTTAGGAATAGTAATTCTCTATTACCTAAAGCTTTCATCTTCATCTTATCTTCTTTATGCTTCACGGGTGCATCTGCAGCATAGAATCTTAGTTATAATTAGGATTATAGTTTTTTTTTTCCTCCCCCCACTTATTTTTGTTGAGGACCATGTCTCAAAGTTTATATTTGACTGCCTAAGAACAGGAAATCTCACCTCCAAAAGAGCATGAGTTGATTAAACAATCGTGACTTCCTTGAGCTGCTATGATTTGCCATGTAGACTCATAGGAGTGGTGCAAACACGTCCTACTATTATTTAATTATTTCACTTGATAATGCACAATTTTTTCAAGGTGTATTAAACTACAGCTACTCAATAACTTTATTCTTTTCACTGTGTGTTGGTAACTACTTACATGGATCTAATGTTCTTTGATCATCTGAAATCGTGATTTGATGGTGCCTAAAATATTTGGGCATAAGACCAAATCTCTGTTAATTATGAACTATGATAGTCACCACAGAGATCTATTTTGTTTGACAATATTATTTACTTGTAACCTCAGCTACCATTAAGCTGGCTAGGCGTGATCAAGGTACTTTCTTCATCAATTGCTGGTATGACTAATCACGTGAGTGTTATTCAAGATGCTATTGGTGAGAAGGTATTGTTTATTGCATACTGTTAGCTTTCGAGTGCTCATTATACTTCCTTGTGTTACATTTGTTTTCAACAATTGGGCTTTGATAGCATAACAAGCCTTTAACATGGCGATGAAAACTTTTTTTTTTAATATGCTTTTACCTGCATCCATTTATATTCAAGTTATGTCATTAACTGAATTATATGCCACTTTTTGTTGACTTAATTATCTTATCTTCGATTCTTATTGTTTTGTTTATTCTTTGAGTTTTCATGTATCTCCAGTTTTTCATGTAATCAAGTTCTTCTCTTACAGAGTGAAAAACAATCAAGCTGGTGTGGACTTGAAGAGAACAAGGACCCGTGTAGTGATCAATGCTATCTCCGGATAACTTTTGTCATGTCTAAGTTTAAAATGCATACTTCCATGTTATCACTGTTGAAAATGAAGCTTAAGATCAACAAAATGGTTATGATATACTCTTCAGCATGTTATAACACCTCCAATTCTAGAGGGTACATCACAAGGAAGGCTAACAAGTAATTTAAGAAGTAGTTTTTATGTGTCAGTGAACTCCATTATGGTTATGGTTTTCGCAGTCTTCACAAGCACACACATACACACTAATATGCCTGACACAGTGACAATGGCAAAGGTAATTCATACGACTTTCCATGCAGTTTTTTTAAGAGAGTACCGTAAGTTTATCTTATTGTAGCATCTTTGTTAAGTTTTTCTACGGACATTTTGTGTTGTAAATGTTACTTTCAGTCTGCTGATATGTTTGTTGCTGTGATATGTTCAGGGTATTGGAATTGGCATTCCGCTTGGTGCTGTTGTTACAACCCCTGAGATTGCACAGGTCTTGACGCATCATAGTTACTTCAACACCTTTGGTGGAAATCCCGTATGTACAGCTGTTGGCCATGCAGTTCTGAAAGTAATTGAGAAAAGAAAAGCTCCAGGAGGATGCAATGGACTACACAATGTCGAATTGTAAATGTTGTTGTTTCTGCTGTAATGAATTGTGAATGATCTAAATTTTTGCTGTAATGAATTGTAAATGTTGCTGCTGTAATGAATTGCTTGAAAGCAATTGCTGGAATTTGCTGATCAGAGGTTGTAAATGTTGTTTTTAAATTTAATAAAAAGTCATATTAAATTTTATTTACTTGATGCATGTGCTGAATTATACTTACCTATAAGATGTAATCAAAAGTCATTTGATAGCCAAAAAAAAAATTGCAACGGTTTAGAACCGTGGCTAAATATTGCAACGGCTCAGAACCGTGGCCATGACTTGCCACGGCTTATAACCGTGGCTAGGACTGGCCACGGCTTAAAACCGTGGCTAAAAATTTTGCAACGGCTTAGAACCGTGGCTAGGACTTGCCACGGTTTTAAGCCGTGGCTATTCCTGGCCACGGCTTAAAACCGTGGCTAACATGTTTGCAACGGTTTATAACCGTGGCTAAATCATCAACCGTTCTCGAGCATAAAACCATTGCTAATATTTTTGCCATGATTTTTAGTCGTTACTGAGGATTTAGCGACGCCTCTACAGCCCACGGTTCTAAGCCGTGCCAATGGGTTACCCCCACGATTTAAAACCGTTGCTAATGGGCATTTTTGGTGTAGTGAATGTCCAATGAGACGAGTGGCAATAAGATTATCTTGATGAGTTCCAATTAGGAGAATTTGGGCATGAATTTGAATGAGACGAGTGGTGGAGACATGGCCTTGGAGAAGCTGAGATAGTTTGGTTTTGAGATCAAGAAAGGCCGGAGAAGATGATAATGCATGGAAGAGACGAAATGAAGTGGTGAAGGTGTTTTTGAACTTGGGAAACGCAAGAGAAAGTGATAGCATGATCTGTATGAGAAGACATGCAATGACATGGCCTGGAAAAGGAGATGATGAGCGGGTTTGTTTTTCAAGTAAAAAAGGGCACTTGAGAGATTTTGTACTCTCTTATCAAGTCAAAAAATTGGGAAACAAGCGAGAAAACAAAATGGGTTTTGTAATTAGAATCCAATATATAGTTCTAAAATCATAAACAAACAATGGGCATATGTGAAATGAACCAGAACAAAACGAACAAAGGGAATAATAAGAAGAAATAAGTGATTGAAACCTTACAGAAATCAGACGTGAAGAAACAGATAGAATGCACTTCAAGAGCTCCAATTACCAGAAGATATCTGTTTCGAGAAACCCCAGAATCAATGAAGGGTGGGAAACGAATAAATATTGGTCTTTTTCGTTTCTTCTTCTGTGTGTGTCTCCTCTTATGTGTGTTTGAGCTTTTGAGCGAGGAGAGTTGCAGAGGTGAGGTTATAGGCACCACATTATTCAATTAAAGCCCGCGTATGGATAGTTGGTTATCATGTTCGCGTATAAGAGCCCCCCACATCAGGGGTTTTTGAGTGTTAACCCTTCTCGCACATGATCTGACTAGGTATAACTAACCGAACTTGACACCAATTTGTCTAAAAATACAATTTCAACTCACAAGCGAACGATTGAGGGAGTTCTGTGAAGATTGAGTTATAAAGGGTCAAAAGGGAGGAGCGAGTTCAGCTATCTGAAGAAAATTGAAGAAGGAGAAGAACGAAGTAGATAAGGAAACGGGAGGATGGAGTCCGTTAGAATACATTCTTAGTTGTGCATTTGAGTAAGGGGAAAATGGAATAGGGAGGGAATTATTATTGTTTTATATGACTTTGACTCGTGATGGTGTTGTACTGACCCTAGTGGAGTAGAACCAACTTATGGTTCGACATAAAAATCATGGGGGTCAATCTAATAATGTTGTACCATCAACTGTAGCAGTTCTAATGTCATAACAACTGAAACAACTATGTTTAAGATTCAACATTGCGCGTATGTAGGTGATAAGCACCCAAAACATCAACAACTACGGATCTCGAGAAAATCAACATGAAGATTTGGACATCCACGTGACCAACTTTATCATAAGAAAATATATACAAAACATGTTTCTTTATTTAACTCCAACACCATTCCTTGTTTCATTCAACCATGTTCCCACGTTTCATTGTTTAACTCAAACCATATTTATTTGTTTCACTTAACCATGTTTCTTTGTTTCACTCAAACATTTTTACCTATAAAAATCCCATACATGGAGTTCATAAGTTATAGTTTTTATTAGAGAGTTTTTTAGTTATAATTCTTGGCTTAAGATTTTTTGCTGGGTAGAGAAGTGCACCTACTACTTTCCAACATTTTAATTTTTCCATTGAAGATCTTTGTTTTTTTTTTTTCAATTGTTTTTTTTTTCTCTTTTAACTTTTAGTTTATTCTCACTGTTCATTGAGAGCTAATCTCCCCTCTCAAGGGGAAGATATTGAACCCCATGAAGATATATGATAGTTAGATTGTGTTTCATTTAGGAAGTAAAGTAGAACTATGAATTGTAAGAAGTACTTCGAAATAATGCTTAATTTGTTAAATGGATAATGATTTTGATTCGAAATAATAAATTATTTCCATGTCCTTTAAGATTTTTCCGATGAAAAACGTAATCGAAATCCAATGATGTTTTAGAAATAAAACAATGGATTTGGTTAAAGTTTGAGGAAAATGAAAATACTTTTACTTCTTTCATGTAGGTTGAAAAACCATGTGATTTGAGTATTTTTGGAGAAATTGAAATAACATTGTACAATCATTGTGTTTGAATGGGGTGATTCTCATACCCTTGAAATTTCTCTATATTCATTTTTATTACAAATTATTAATTTGTTTTAGAATCATATCATCTCTCAACATTTCACTATTCATTATTTTGTTATTCTCTTTTTTCTTTAAATTAAAATTCAAATATTGTCTTCTAATCCAAGTGAAGTAGTCGATAACTCATATTTTCACTATACATTATTGAAGTGTATTGTAGGTTGAAGAAAAAAATAAACAAAAAAAAAAAATATTTTTTTGATTGATGTCGAAAATCATGCAACGACATTAATGTTGATTTTTTGCATTAATCAGCAGTCATGTGATAAACTACATATCACATCCATCAATGCTTTAGTACATATACTAGTAAGTGGTGAAGGTGAAGATTGAACAAATTCTTATAAGGCGAACAAAGTTACAAGACAACCAAACTATTAATATTTAGTGTTAACCAAATAGGCTATGTGAAGGTAAGAATGACAATAAAGTCTAAACTATTAATTATGTTTAGATCCACATCTGAGTAATGATGGAAGGAATGACTTAAACCCTCAAATAAGTTGCATAAAACATTTGAATTTGGTTTCAATGTAGAATATAACTCTTTTAAACCATAAGGACTTAACAAAATAATAGCGTGGCAATATCAATTTGACTAATGATCCACAAGCATGTTGCTATTGTGTTAAAACTCTTTTAAACCATGCTTAAAATATTAATTACTATAACTTAGTCTTGATTAAAAAACCTTGCATACAAAAATCTTGCTTAAGCCAATATGTATCACTTTATGGTGATGAACTTGATGTGTTATGATTCATTCACATAATAAAAAGATTGATTAAAACAAGATACTAAGAAACTGTATGAGTATGCATGTCAACAATTCTAGCCAGCCTTGTTTGCGGGCCAAGATAGATGTGATAAACTATCTTATACTATTCATCCAAACAACAAAAACTTTTCTCAAGTTCTCTAAAATGATACCATGTTAAAATTTTACAAAATAAATTGACATCCCCTAGCAATTAGAATATCCTTCTTGGTATGGTATTAAGATTCCGCTCGGTACACAGTAAAATAATGCATAATGTAAAAGTTTACGGTGGTTATAAAAAGTTTGGTATTTAATTGACTTTACGAAAAACGGATATTGGAATTTGTATTTAGGACATCCGCATCTTTTAGTTATAAAATTTTTCAAAACTTACGGATCAAAAGTCTCCTGCATTATTTTGCAAAACTCTCATCATCTCTTCTTGATCGAATTCTACTATCAACTCCTTTATAAACTCCCCAAGCACTACTACTTTCACAACTACCATCATCTCTACCACTACGACCACCATACCATAACCATCACAACCATTACCATAACTGTCGTCACTACCACCATAGCCACCACCACCATCATAACATAATCACCACAACCAACACCACCTTTGCTGCTACCACCGTAACTGTTGTCTCGACCACCACCATCACCGCCACAATAACACACTCACCACAACCACCACCAACTTACTAGTACTACCCAAACCGTCATTGCCGCCACCACCTCAACTACTATAGCATAATCACCACAACCATCACCACCTTTACTACTACAACCTCTATTGCCACTACAACCATTTCCACCACCAAAACCATGATCGCCGCCACCCCATCCTCACCTCACCATCATATTCACCGAACCACCACAACCATCAACATTTTAACAATCATCGCACTTGCCACTAGCATCACAGTCATCGCCCAAATTTGTAATCACCATCACCACAACCATAATTATCGCTACAATTACAACTACTACCATTATCACCGCCATCCACAATCACTTGTCCGATTTGCATCAATTTTCTTTAATTATTGCCAAGCGCCTTAAAGTAAAGCATTGCAAACCAATGTAATGCAAACTAATGTATCTACATCGATTTGAAAAATGCATTATTTAACAGTGTACCAAGCGAAGCCTAAGATACAAAAGTCTTCATTTTCCCATATTTTTAAGAAGAAAAAAAAATTAGACTAGACAAAAATATTGATATCAACAATTATAAGGCAAACAAAGCTACAAGACAACCAAACTATTAATATTCAGCGTTAACCAAATGGACTCCATAATGCTAGGAATGACGTTAAACTATTAATTATGTTTAGACTTATACATTCACCTCTGAGCAATGTTGGTAGGAAAGACGTTAAACCCTCAAATAAGCAAATATTTAAATTTGGTTTCAAGGTAGGATATAATTCAACAACCTACACCAAGGCTCAAATAATAAGGACTCAACAAAACTATAACATGGCAATATCAATTTGACTAAGTGATCCACGAGCATGTTGCTATTATGTTAAAACTCTTTTAAATTATACTTAAAATATTAATCACTATAACTCAGTCTCGATTAAACCTTGCATAAAAAAAGTCTTGATTAACCTAATATTGAGCAAATAAAACAAATTAATATAAAAAATTTGAGCAAATAAAATGCAAACGCACGGCATTAATCGACCTAATAGTGTGGCGCCCTTATGCATAGTTGCGGTGTCACTAGGACTTAGGATCCACATACCCGGGCTCCATTTAGATGTGGGTTTTTACAGTCCAATCCATTGCAAGCTCACATCCAACTTAAGTTCCAACAACAACTCCCAACTAAAGCTTCAGGCGGAGCACTCAAAGATACAATCTTGAACTCTCCCTTGATAACATCGACCCTTTCTCTCTTCAAGTACTCCAATCTCTCGTTTTTATTGCTTCATTTACATCTTCGTCACACCCCATTCAACACCCATCTCTGCTTCTCTCTCAAATTACCCAAAACCCCAATTTTCTGCTCTGCATTTGAAGGTTAGTTTCGGATCCAATCGTGCTGTTTCTCTGTGAAATTTGAAATTTTGATTGATTGGGTTGTTTAATTTAGTGATATTGAAAATGGGTTTGTTTTGGTTTGGCAGGTTGAGTTCTGTAGTTCAAGTATGGACTCCATGACTCTGTGTAAATCTGTCTGCTCTGCTCATGTTCCCTCTGCCCATGTACCTGTAAGTGCTTATTATGTTTAATGATTCTGTTTGATTTGATTGGATATAAAAAGGGTTTTGTTTTTAATGTGGATTATTTGCGGATCTAAGTCGAATTGGTGAAGCATGCAGTGGATTGTTTTGTTTAGATGTTTGTGGGTAGTATAAAAAATTTGAACTTTGATGCTTCTGTCATTTGATTGTTGCTCAATTCTCCCACAATGAGTTTTAGTTAGCTGGGTTAGTTGTAGATGGTAACACTGAGTGTTCAGAGGTGGAATTGGTGTTCTTCTATATTGATTCATTGAAAGATTTTGGTAGTCTGTTTGATAGTTTGATTCTTCATTCTGTACCATTGAATAGTGTTGTTAGTATGGGTGTTTAGAGAAGTTGATGATGCTGAGTAGTGGATCTAGTTGCCATGTGTGTTTTTGCATAAGAAAGAGAAGTAACTGGACATGTAATGCTTGCAAGCTGTTGGACTTATTCGGCGTTGAGGTGCTTTAGTTGAAGTGTACTTAATTGAATGATGAAGTTTGAATGTAGTTAGTCTAGTCTGATAACCTTTTAGGTGGCCTGTCTCTAATGGCTCAGATGTCTATATGAATAAAAAATTAAAAACTTTAAGACTTTGCTCGGTTGTGTTAGAAAATTGTCATGGGCTTTGATTGCGACTCTCTGTAAAATACTCATTTGGTCGAGGACTTCCAAACACATCATAAGCTAAACCCGTGCTGACGAATAACAAACCCGCAACAAATAGGGAAGGTATGGTAATGCTATGAATGACCCAGTATCCGATACTAGTAAGCCATTGTCATTTTTAAATATTGGATGGGGGTGTCATTTATTTTTGCAATCAGGGTGGAAAAGTATTCTCACCTCTCCCATAAAAAATGGAATTCTCATGGCAAAGAAATAAAAGTTATGCTCATGAATCATGAGTAATTATTAATTTACTACAAACAACTATGTATAGGTTATCATGGGCAATCTAGCCAACTTTTAATGATAACACAAGGTTAGCTTCGACTGATATGACAAGGTTCTAGATTTACAGTTATATGCATGCTAATTGGTATTCATCGTAATGATTGAAGTGCTTTAGTTGAATTTGTTTCATTTTGGTTTTGGGGGAGGACTTTCATAAGAAGCTGACCAAGTACCATACTTAACGTTTTTTTAAGGATATCTGATTGGGAAGATTGAGGACCAGTTTGCCCTTGATAGCTTTCACTATGGTTACTTTTTTTAATTCAAAACATTTACTATGTTTGGATGCTCATGTTCAACATTTGAGTTTCAGTTAAACTGAATAATCATCATCATGAATATTTATATGCAAAAGATGATATTTAACATGTTTATGATTTGCACATGCATTTTATGTTTGTAAACTTAAATGACAGAGCTTGTCAATGGCTTGTCTGATTTGTGGTTTCTCTGCAAGGGTTTGTTTTCTGGGCAAGCTAAAGGGTTAAGGAGCTCACAATGTAGCTTTACAACGGGAACTGGGGTGACTTTCTCTTCTCAGATACTCAAAGCTACTCGAGTAAGCCAAAAATCTAAAACATGCGCAGGTGCACTAGATGTAACATGTAAACAAGAGAAGATTCTTGTCGCAAATAGAGGTGAAATTGCTGTCCGTATCATAAGGACCGCTCATGAGATGGGGATACCATGTGTGGCTGTCTACTCAACCATAGATAAGGATGCCCTTCATGTGAAGCTTGCAGATGAGGCAGTTTGCATTGGTGAAGCACCAAGTAATCAATCGTAAGTTATTTCTTCTATTCATATTCATCTTCTACTCTTCTTTCTCTGCCATCATTTTCGATTGTTTGGATGAATGTGATAGTGTTTAGTTTATTGCATATAGCCTGCTCTTATATTATGTAATTATACTAGTTATCAAATACGTTGGAAGTGAATATTTACCTCTAATAAAGTTTCATGTTTTACGATTTCTGTTACTCCCTTTCTATTTTTTTCTTTTTTTTTTCTTTTCACATTTCGAGCTGGAATTATTTTGTTAGATGGAATGTTTATCTACAGGAGCCTTGTGATAGTTGATAACCTTCATTTTTTTCTTACAGATAGTTGATAACCTTCATTTTTTTCTTACAGATACTTGGTGATTCCGAATGTTTTATCTGCTGCTATCAGCCGTGGATGTACCATGCTGCATCCTGGATATGGTTTCCTTGCCGAGAATGCAGCTTTTGTTGAAATGTGTAGAGAGCACGGCATAAACTTTATAGGACCTAATGTGAGTACTTTTAATCAAAACCTAATAGCAATACACACCCTTTCTTTAACATTAATCATGTCACATCCATGGACTTTATTTATTTTGTCTTTGGGGTATGTATTTATGTATTGGAAAAAGTATCTTATCTTGCATTGGCTGTTCCTCATTTATTCATCATGAAGTAATTAGACGACGATCCAAAATTTAAAATTTCACTAATTAGGTGTTGTTGAAACTTGAAAGGATGAAAAGTAAATGTTCTCTGAATGTCTTTTAAATCTTGTTTGTATGTGACACACTATTACGATTTATCATTATGGTTCGTAGGGATGAGCATTGACATCCTTTTATGAAAATTATGTTCCTTGTTCAATTAATATCCTCAACTTAAGCTGGCATATTATAAACATTATTATCTTGAGGTTTATGTTCTTGCAGCCTGACAGCATTCGCGTTATGGGTGACAAAGCCACTGCGAGAGAGACTATGAAGAATGCTGGTGTGCCTACTGTACCAGGGAGTGATGGATTGTTGCAGGTACATAGATTGATCAATTTCTTGGGTTAAAGCTCCATCAGTGGTTTTGTGCATTAGCTTCCTAACTTAACTTTCACTGTTTGATTACAGACAACAGAGGAAGCTATCAAGCTTGCTGATCAGATTGGTTATCCTGTGATGATCAAGGTATATAATTCTCCTTTTTTATTTTTTATTTCTAAATGGTAAAACTGTGTTTTATTTCACAACCGTTTATTATACAGGAATGTCCTCAGAACCTATGTCAACATAACTAAATGTTATAATACCATGCCAAAAGGAAGATATCTTATTTAAAAATAGAGTTTTGAAATGTGAAAAGAATTCTCTGAGTAACATGTTTTTCTTCCTCTTTAAGTTTGAGTTTTTCTAAGCAATGAAAAGAACTTCCTAACTCCTAAGATTGAAGAGATCCCTGCCAGAAAAGCATAGCAAAGGAAAGAGTATAGCTCCATAAGATTGTCTATATATATATATTTCTTTTTTTGCTAGTAAGAGAGCCTTGAGATTTGTTACCATCAGCGATTCAAATGAGAGCTCCAAATTCATCCTGGCCAAAACTCCTTTCCTATAAGCCTACTCTGATCCTACCCCTTACCTGTGGCACGTACCAGAGCAACCCTGCTTCAAGGCATAGTTTAAAATATTGGGATGTATCTGCAAATATCCCAAAACTTATCATTTTTTTTCATGTGAAATTATTGTGATATCTGTGATATATCTGATAATTTACATTGCGACTTTCTCCTTTCCCCAAGGGTGGAAATATTCTAGTATTGTCAACACGGCTTCCAGGTAACATTATTCTAATATTTATGAAATAATTACAAAATAAATAAATAAATAAAGAAGAAAAGAGTTATTGTTCACTGAAGTTGTACATGACTATATGAGGGAAGACGTTTTTCAATTAGGTAGTTATGAAGATCAAAAACTTCTTTAATCTTTTGGACCCCATCCCCTACCCTCTTAAGGAATTTTCACTGTTCAAAATAAGTTTGGTCAGTAAGCTAGACTTATTGGCTGTGCAGTAAGTGAAACATTTTTTTTTAATGATTTGAAGGCAACAGCTGGTGGTGGAGGACGTGGAATGCGTCTTGCCAAGGAACCTGAAGAGTTTGTGAAGTTGTTACAGGTATTGTCCCAGGCACTTTTCTTCTCTTTTAAGTAGGCTTTTTTTGACACTGCACCTTGATTATCTTTTCTTCAAGATTTTTTATTGTAAACATGAATTTGTTAGGAAACTAACAAGGAATCATATATATTACAAGGTAGACTTAGATGATTTAAAAGTAAAAACAGCACTAGATATTACATAGTACTGAAGAGGAGGACAAAACTAGCTCTGAACAGCTAGAACCTGGTTTATAAGTATCAATCTTGAATTGGCTTCTTTGAATGACAGGCAGCCAAAAGTGAGGCTGCAGCTGCCTTTGGAAATGATGGTGTTTATTTGGAAAAATATATTCAAAACCCAAGGCATATTGAGTTCCAGGTATAACCTCTGTTTGATGTGTGAATTTTTTGTTCATCTGTTGTCCAAGTGTTTGATTAACAGCTAATGTCTCACTTGGTTGCTCAGGTTCTTGCAGATAAATATAACAATGTTGTTCACTTTGGGGAGCGTGATTGCAGCATTCAGGTACAACCATTCCTTCCTCTTTTTCTTTGTCAATTTTTTTCACTAATCACATTGGACACATATAACTTAATGTTAACTTGAAAGATGCCCATCCGATGTTATGTATGGCAATGCTTAGGTGAAAAGCCCATTCACTCAGGCAATCTACTCAACCCAAAAGGATTTTGTCCTTGCTTATTTATAAATAGACTCAAAATCCACAACATCTTATTCCCTTTCTCTCTATTTATTACTCCCTAGAAACATGAAATAAAGCTTCAAATTACACTAGAGTAATATTCATGTTATATATATTCGTTTCCTTTTGAAATACGTGCCTTTCTTGTGTATGGATTTGCTTAAAGCTTAAATATATTTACTAATAGATGTTGTTGGTAGTTGATCTATAATAGTTAATAATGTATTCACAAAATACAACATACATACATGTGTTGAATTTTTCCAAAAGCCTGAGGCGTGAAATGTCTGGTATTGCCATGCTTCACCCATCACCCATAATAACTTGGATGAATTTGAAACTGATGGTCTGAACTTACATGGTTTTGTTTATGTTTTTATAACTTTGAGTACATGGTTGACGCATGGCGCATGCATAATATGCATGCTCAGTTCAGTCCTTGCTCTCTCCCGAATGTGAAATAGTATGAAAGGCTGCAGTCCAATAAGTATGAACCATTCAACTTAAGGCTACCATGTGACCAAGTATTGAGCTATGTGTTAAAAGTTGTCCTGGTCGTTTCAACTGCTTTAGCTTGAAATGACTTCCAAAATTTCCCGAGTTGATCTGTTTGTGCAGCTGTAATCAATAAGAAAATCATGGCCCTCAAAATTTGATTACCTGATGAAAGAGTTAAAAAGAAAAGTTCTAGACAATCAGGAGGAATTATGTGACTGACAATGAGTATGACTTAACAGAGAAGGAATCAGAAGCTATTAGAAGAAGCCCCCTCTCCGGCATTGACCCCGGAACTAAGGAAAGCCATGGGTGATGCAGCAGTTTCTGCAGCAGCGTCTATAGGCTATATTGGTGTAGGGACTGTTGAGTTCCTTTTGGATGAGAGAGGTTCCTTTTATTTCATGGAGATGAACACTAGAATCCAGGTAAATGGGGATACCTATGATTTGAATTTTATTTTCTGAAAACCTCTATCTGCATTATTAGTTAAAACTTATGATATTTTGTTTATGTGTTGGTCAAACTCAGGTGGAGCATCCTGTAACCGAAATGATTTTCTCAGTTGATTTGATTGAAGAACAAATTAGTGTGGCCATGGGAGAGAAACTACGATACAAGCAGGTAATATGCCAAGATACATTCACTCTCATTTTCTTGATCATTGACTATGGAAGTTCTGATTCTATGCTGGTGTTCCGTCCATAGGAAGATATTGTACTTAGAGGACACTCTATCGAATGTCGTATCAATGCAGAAGATGCCTTCAAAGGATTCCGACCAGGGCCAGGTAGTCCTTCCTAAGGCTTATAAGCTATTGCCCTTTGCTGATTTATTCATTAGGAACTTACATGGAAAGAAAAAAAAATAACATAGGTTAAAAACACAAATAGGGAATCCTGGATTGGGTGACTCGAAATCTCCATCCATCTCTGCAAATTGAAGCCTCCCTTCCTTCCTTCCTCCTTGTTGCGTCAAATAACCTCGTTGTTGAACCAAAATTGTTAGCCTCTTTACCTTCCTTTTTCATCCTCGTGTACATCTTGAAATCCTTACTACATATCACTGTATAAGAACATAACAATAGAATTCAATCTGAAATTCCAAGAACTCTCTATCCCAAAACAGACCCTTTCTTGTTGAACACATCCTGAATCCCGTTCTTGAACATATGAAGAAAAATCTCTTAATGGAAGTAAACCACAGAGATGATTTTTCATGATTTTCTTTATTGTCCAATTAATGATCTAGCAATAATTATGCGCCCGCTTCGTAAAACATTAATGCTTAGTTTCATTAATAAATAGCACATCTATTATATGATTTCCACTGTTCCATATCATTGCACCTGAATCGTCACTTGTAGATAATATATCAGACACTGGATGAGATTTAATAGGACTGATATGCTTTTGTTATTTGTTTGAACAGGGAGGATAACTGCATACTTGCCATCTGGCGGCCCATTTGTGAGAATGGACAGTCATATTTATCCTGATTATGTTGTTCCCCCCAGCTATGACTCCCTGCTTGGAAAGGTTCGTCATCATCACTATTTTCTCTTTCATGTCCGCATGTATACACACATTACTAATCTGAGGGGCTGTTTGTAAATGTTTGTGCTCTTGATGAACCTTTGATGTTGTATACTTGTCATATATTGCCACAAGTTGTTTAGTACTTTCGTTTTCAGTGGATTACTTTTCTCAAATGAACTTTCTAGGTTGATAGTATTCTAACTTCTGCACGTTGGCCTTCATTTAGCTTATTGTGTGGGCTCCAACAAGAGAGCGAGCAATTGAGCGCATGAAAAGAGCTCTTTCTGACACTATCATTACAGGTTAGTAGTTCCTTACTTGAATACCATCTTAACAAGTGGTACCAATTTGACCGTTGAATTACTTGTTGGATTATTTGATGCACTTGAACTACAAACACATATTTCTTGGATAAGTCTGTTTGTTTATTTATGTATCTATGTTGATATACTATTTCACTGAATCTTCTTAGTTCTGTTATTGTATTCAGTAAGTTTGCTAAATTGTTTGATCTTTGCATCTTTGGCAGGGGTTCCTACAACCATTGAGTACCATAAACTTATCTTGGAAGTAGAGGTGAAGAATATTTTCTTTCAGACATAACAGTTGTTGACTTGTTGTCAAACAGACATAAATGCAAGATCTTAATGTTGTCGTTGTTTTGGAGTTGCTCACTGTGAACTTATCAAATCCTTGTTTCCTCCCACTACAGGACTTCAAAAATGGGAAGGTCGACACTGCATTCATTCCAAAACATGAAAATGAGTTGCTTGAGGTACTTCTAATTATTACAATCTTGGAAGAGTAGCATATTCAAGTTAGAACCTAATATTCTAACCCCAGCTTTGGGAGGCTCAAAGTTGCTTGTCTTTCATAGTTCATCAAGTCAGTAGGCATTGCGCCTCTTCACTAGTTCGTTCTACTCATTAGTCACTCAATTGACTGTTCTTTCTCATAGGGATAATAGCCCTTCTGGCCAAAGCTTGGCCTTTAAGTTCTCAAGGTTGTCCAAAGCTGATGAGATTGTTGCTAATTATGTGATTGCAGCCACAGAAGATTGTTGTATCAACACTTGCAAAGGAGCCGGCTAGTGCAAAGGCTTAGATAGATTAGTTATGCCGTTATTGTAGACAGGAATCCTTAAAGGGTAGAGCTCTGCTTTTAGGGAAAGTTTTTCATTTGAGATGTGTTGTTTGTTAAGTTAGTTTACTTTACATTTCTTTTCAACCCTTGCAAGGAACATTTTAGGAATAAGAACTATTACTTTTATCTACCTGTATTGGGTTTGGGTAGAAAAGTTTTCTAGGATACATGTATCAGAAAACTCAAGAAGATAGTTAACAGTTGAGTTGGTACAATTCAGCCTTTTTTTAACGTGAAGAATGTGGTTCTGATTGTAATTATTTTTTTGAGATTTCCTTTAACCACCTTGTCAGTTCATTTTCTTGTGATACCAAAGTTGGTTCATGTTGTTCTGCGGTATGCTTAGTTTAAACTTTCTGTGGTCCTGTGGACTAGGGGTGGTTTGTGTTGGGTTGTATTGAACTCCTGCGAAGGAGACCTCACACGCAGTTGGTTGCTTCAGTGGAACAATAAGGTTTGCATGCTGCATTCGCTGCATGGTTGATGATCTGTCAGAAATGTAGCTCGCGAATATGTGTATCATATGGCAATTTAAAGGTAGTATTGGTATCCATGGAATTGTAAGGAATATCTGTTAGTTTGTTCAACACTTTCTTGTTTGTTTTCCTAATTGTGCTCAACAACCACCTCTACTAGTCTTTTTTTTTTTTTTTTTTGGTTAAAGCCATAGGCATATTATATATAGTGATAGATAATTAAGTTCGATTATAAACATGTCGCCCTGTGGCTGCAGCCAAGTTATGAGCCTCCACATTGAAGTATCTAGATACATACTTACAGTTCCGTGAGGGAATTAAAAAGAACAAACGTCTAATATTCCTGATTGGACGTCAGACCCATTCCATAGTACAACTAGGTTAAGAGTTATCATCATGGAGAAGATCAATTAGGTTCGTCGAATTGCCAAAAAGGAAAACTATCTTTCATTGTTGTGCCTGAATAAGTAGGGTTGTTGCTGTCGCATAACACTTTGCCATAGTACCATCAAGAACCTTGCCTACTATCAGGGAGGTAACAGTAGCAAGAACTCGTCCATGCAAATTGATCGCAAAAACGCCTAAGGCTCTCTGTTAGAGTAGGCAAAAAAAAAAAACATCAAAATTGATGAAAATCGTGTCTAGGTTCAAAACAGGGGGAATTGGCCTAAGCTAATTAGATCTGAGTTTGGTTATGTGGTGCCGTGCAGAATGGATTTGGGCTTGGATTATTTCAATTTGGGAGGTCACAGTTTCCAAAAGGGGGCCAGTGACGTCTCTCAGGGTGAGATGCCGAGGTGTGAGAGGTAGCATGATTGTCCGTAGGTGACAAAATGGGTAGGTGGAAGATTACTAGTGGTGAACCATTGTTTGTACTAGTATGTCCAGGCTTGATGGAAATAGAAGAGGAAAGATTGGGTGCAGATTTTGGTCTTGTTACGAATCTGCCATAGTAAGTAAAACAACCGTAAATTGAGATAACATTTCATCTTTAGCCACATGATGGGCCTTGACTGTGTCCCCACATGAACTGAAAAAATCCTGAAATGGATGGAGGATTGAAATTAGTATTAAGCCAATCAACGGGTAGGAGGAAGATGATTGAAATCTGTTAGTCCAATCAACTTTTAACCACATACTGAATTTTTTTTTTTCATCTAATCACCTGTCCCACTCATAAACAAACTCACGTCTGTTAGATCGTATGAAACCACCATTAATACCTGCATTTGGATTTTCATCAAAATAACATATGGGTTTAAAATTCTTTTTACATTTTTCATCACTAAATCCACTATGGTTTTTCAAACTACCACGGAAAAGGAAAACAAAAAAATGTTTTTCTAAATGTAGCATAGTTTGTGACAATGATTAAGCCCGTGTTTTATTTAAAATAAACTAAAACAAGAATATACATTTTATCAATTTAATTCGAAATGTATTCACACTTAGTAAGAAGAGTACAAATGCACACTTAATAATCTTCACTTGGACGACTGCTCAAACATTGATGTCATTGTCTTTCCCATGGAGTTGTAGGGTTTTCTCTCAAACCAACAATTCAAGAAAATTGGTTCTACAATTACATAATAAATTATCCTACCAGGGTTTGAACAACTTTGCTAGTTGAATTGAAATGTCTTCAATAGTAGAAAAGATACAAGTCCACAGTTAAGAATTTTTACTTGGATGACTCTTGAGACATGGTACAACCATCACTTTTTCCAAGACTAAGCACCTTTCTAGTCTTCCACTTCTGATCAAGAGATAAAGTTTCACTCACACATACACACACGGTCTTGTCTTTGATCCATTCTTCTTCAAAACATGTACCCAACCCAACCTAATCTATGAGCTCAAAGTACCCAACCTTTCCACAACCTATTTGAAGCCATCCACAGATCATCACTTCATCAGACACACACGCACACAGACTGGTCTCTTGTCAACCCACACCACATTACACTTCAAAGTCTGAACAAAAAGGGTCCCTCTTTTTCCTTCTCTCTCTCTCTCTCACACACACACAGAGGTCTTGCAAATCCTGAAGAAGAAATTAATCTCTCCTTCTCTTCTCTCTTCCCCTCTCAAGGTTCCTTTTTATTTTATTTTATTTTAGTTTTCGTTTTATTTGTTTGTAGATCTTCCTTTTTATTGGAATTGTCACCCTTTCAGGGCAAAATATCCATTGGAATTTCTTCGATCTAGAGAAAAGTTTTTATATCTTTAGGGTTCCATGTGTTAGATTGTCGAAATTTGAGATTTTTAATAAAGGGTTCAATCAATATTGGTATATTAAGAGAAGGGGTTGAAAAAAAATTACATCTTTTTTTGTTCTTCTGAGTCATCGATTGATTGAAAAGAAGGGATTTTTTTTTGGGAAAGAAATGCAACAACAGAGATTGAAGCAACAACAAGCTCTGATGCAGCAAGCTTTGCTTCAACAACAACACCCCATTTACCACCCCAGCGTCATTGCTGCTGCAATGTCTCAGGTTTGTTGTTTCAAACTTATTCTCACTCTATTGAATTTTATATAAACTTTCTGCAAAAAATAAAAATAAAATAAAATCATGGTAATAGTTTATTGCTATTTAATGTGGTTGAATCTAGTAAATGCATATACTTTGAGTTTATGTGGCTTTTTTTGGTCTTTTATTACAAGGTTACCCCTTTATAATATAGCAGAATGAAGATTGAAAGGGTGCAAGTTGTGGGCATTTAGTACTTTAGATTATAAAGCCTAGAATGTTTGATCATGGCAATGTTAAAGATTTAAGGAAGAGAAAAGTGTATGGTGACACTGTGACAGCATAACCAACCTTTAAGAACCTCCAATTCCTAGATTCAACTAGTCAGAATTTTATTTAAGGAGCATGCAGTTTTTGTGTTGCATGCACTGCATGTCCCATCTCAATGTGGTATCTGGTCGGGGAGTTTGGGTTCGGAAGTCTGGGTTAAAGCACGTAAAAATGGGTTTATTGATTCATTTACTTAATAATGTAATGGATGATTTAAATCATTCAACTACATTGGATAAGAACATCATCATTCTTTTGGTCCCTTAATCAAATCTCATATGGGTTACTTTCGATGGGAAATTCTTATTTATATAGCTCTGAAAGATGGTTTGATTGTTTTCGTATTTTAGGGATCACTGTGCAACCTGGCTTGATGTTAAACAGAATTGAAAAGAGTTTTTATTTTAAGGAACGCCAAGAGTGTCCTTTAGTAGCTTTTATTCAACTGGACTTGCTTCATAAGATTAGTGAGCTTTATTCCTAGCTTAGTCTTTTGACTTTTTTATAGATTCCTTAAGCTTATTTTCCGTTGTATACCTCGAGGCGCAAAAGCATCCACAATGGGTTTCCATTTTTGGGGAATGAAAGGAAGGCATAGCAATCTGTCCACATTTGTTGATTAACACACATCTTTAGATGTGTGATGAGACAACTGAGAATTCTCATGAATGGTTCACCCACCTAGCCCCTGATAACCTTAGAATGAAAATTGTATATTAAACTCCCATGAATGGATCACACACCTGTCCCCCCGATAACCTTCGAATGGAAATTGTATATTAACCTTTTCCAAGCATGGGACAACAAACTTTTTATGTTTTGTCCTGTAGTAAAGATACATTTTTATATCACGTCCCATAGTGGGACAGATTTTCATCTCCTCCCTTTGAAAGGACGATACACCTTGTTCATATCTTGGCCTTGCCTTTTCTAAAGATGAAAATCCAATCACACACTCTGTCCCCAAATCCCCAAATTTTTTGCAGATAAACTGTGAAACCATTTCTGAAGTAGTGGATTTCGTAAATGAATATGGATGATTTAATGAGAAAATAAAGAGCAAAAGTAATTTTTACATTTCTTGGAAGGGTGAGCAGGGTTTTTATGTATCCCAAAGCCAATTAAATGCCTTTCGCAGGGTCTTATAAGTGAAATTAGAAAATATAAGGTGTTGGTGGATACTCCTGAGAAGATGTCTCATTGATTTGGAGAGCAATGAAGTGCAAGGGGTAAAAGCATCCGCTGTGGGTTTGGAAAATTTCATTTTTTGGGGAACGGAAGGAAGGCAAAGCAATCCATTCACATTTGTTGATTATCAAAATTTTGGATGTGTAGTGAGAAGCAAAAATAACTGTCCCACAAATGATTCACCCACCCGCCCCCGATAACCTTCAATTGAAAATTATATATTCACTTTTTCCAAGCATGGGACGACAAACATTAATATTTTGTCCTGTAGTGAGAACATGTTTCATCTCGCGTCCTATGGTGTGACAGATTTTCATCTTTTCTTCCTTTTGAAGGACGGTGCACCTTGTTCGTATCTTGGTCATTTCTAAAGTTGAAAATCCAATCACATTTTCTTTGACCTCAAATACCCAAAATTTCTGCCTAAAGTGTGAAACCATTTCTAAGTTGTAGATTTGGTAAACGAGTATGGGTGGTCTAATGAGAAAATAAAGAGCACAAGTACTTTATCGTTACATACTTTTTTTTAAGGGAAAGTGGGGGTTTTATGGAACCTAAAGCCAATTAAATGTCTTTGGCTGAGTATTTCAATACATATTCTGCTCGGTTTTGGAGTTAAGATGAGGATCTCAAAAATGAAAATTAGAAATTATTAAGTGTGGACGAATACTCAAGAGAAGATGTCTCAGTTACTTCATGTTTTCCATGTCAAAATCTAATAGCACTCTTAGGTGTTAATTCCAGGTTCATGGATTGTGGTTTTCATTGTATTGAAGCTTCTTTTAGTATGTTGGAGTTTCAAATTATTATTATTATTATTATTATTATTATTATTGTTTTCACGTTTGATGTATCATGTGTCTACTTTCTTAGTATTACAACCTGTTGATGTCATAATTTTAGACATTTTCATCCCTTTATTTTTCACCTTTGAATCCCACTGACCTTTCTGTTCCTTGGAACTTATTTTGCAGGTGGAGCCAGTCCCAACTGGAAACCTGCCTCCTGGTTTTGATCCATCTTCATGCCGCAGTGTGTGAGTACTACGTGACATTTTTTTTTCCTTTCATTTTCCCCCCCTTTTTTTTTCCCATGTGTCTCTTATGCTTTTGGTTGCATTTGCTTGTATAATTAATTTCGGAGAAATGTCCCTAGTATATGTTTGTTACATTTCATTTTTGTGGAGAAATTCAGAAGGGTGTACTTGATCTCTGAACTGTATGATTTTCTGTTTCCGTTTCTTCAATTTCTTTATTTTCTCTACTCTTGCTTATGAATCTTATTGATCAAAAGTACTATTTAATGTGGCATGCTCAACTTTTGCACTTTGTGCGAGGCATCCTATTTTCTGACTTTTTTTTTCTTCTCAGGTATGTGGGAAATATCCATGGCAATGTCACTGAGAGCCTTCTTGCAGAGGTTTTCCAGAGTACTGGTCCACTTGAAGGATGCAAACTTATCAGAAAAGAAAAGGTTGTCTTAATAATTAGCTTGAGGTCTTTCTGGTTACTATTTCTGTGTGATTCAATTTAATCTTACTATGTTACCGCTCACTGAATGTGTGGTTATGTATATGGATGTTTTGTTGGATATGGAGACACAAAACGGAATTTTGCAAAATATGTGACACAGTTGTGGCCGGGTATCCTAACATTACCTAGTATTTATAAGACATATAGTAGGCAGTATAAGTTTCTCACAAATAAAATTAAGATATGATCATATGAACATATGGTCATTATGTTTGTTTCATTAAAAAATAAGTGTGAAAGTTAAGGAACTAAGTTTATGCATATATATTGTCCCAATGCATGTCAAGTTGTTGTATCATGTCCATGGATCATACAAGTTTTGTATTGTGTTAGATATGATAAGTTGGCAATAATGACTGCTGATTAGTAACATGTATGGATCCAGTTCAGATGTAAAGTTAGTCAGTTAGAAAATTGATGTTTTATCTACATATTAATTCGAGCATGCAAGGTGTTCTGCATTCATAAATTCCTAATTGTTTTGCTATGTTACCGCATTGCCTTTTCTTCTATAGTGTTACATTCATTCTGTAGGTCCATTTCAAAACATTTGCAATGTATGTCTCTGGACCCAATCAGCATTTCTTTCTTAACAATTAACTAATTGTACAAATGAGTTAAAATTTGAAGCATTTACAGTTTATTCGTTCTACTTGAACCTTCTTTATGAACCATGCGTTTTTTGATATTTTGCTTCAGGGATTTAAATGTTGATTCTTTGTTTCACTGTTTTTCTTATTTGAAAACACCTTTCATTTCAAAAGAAAAAACAAAAGAGAAACACGAGTGCTACTGTCAAGGGAAAATGAGAGGTATACAACTCAATGACATTTAAGCCTGAAATTACTTATTTGATTCAATTCTCAAAAGAACCTTAATGAGATGAATCTAATAAACTCCAGGCAGCCTGCTTTTAATCATTATGAACCTTACTTGTGCCTGCTTTCTAATCATCATTATTAACTTCTTGTTTTTCCCTTTATTTTGTTTTATGGAGTGCTGCCACCAGGCAGCCTGTTTCAGTACTACTCGATAAGGGGGATCTGAAAACCCAGAATCACACCCATGAACTTAGTCAGCTAGGCTCGGCTCTGATATTCATTCCTTTAGGAATCTTTATTAACAAACATTTAGATTTGAAGTAACCTATCTTATGCATTTACCATATACTCTTATCCTTGTTACCTCCGAGTTTGAGATCCAGCTCACTCTTTACTTTTTGTTAGTGTTTTCTGACCTCTGGTTAATTGTATTCATGCAGTCATCTTTTGGCTTTGTGGATTACCATGATCGGAGATCTGCAGCTCTCGCAATAATGACATTACAGGGAAAGCAGCTGTAAGAGCACTCTCCTTTATATAATTGTGTGATGTAATATCCCGTTGGGTTATCTAATTCTTTATAATAAGTTTTGGTTTCACAACTCAAAATGACTGTTTTTTCTTAAAACCTTATCAGTTATGGTCAGGCTATCAAGGTGAACTGGGCATATGCAAGTGGCCAGAGGGAGGATACATCTGGTGAATGCTCACTTCTTTTTATTGCCTCATTTCCTCAGAATGAGCTGTCCTTTTTCTTGCAACTGTGTTTTGTAGTCTTATCTTGATCGTTATTCGTTAGGACACTTCAATATATTTGTTGGTGATTTGAGTCCTGAGGTTACTGATGCAACTCTGTTTGCATGCTTCTCTGTCTATCCCAGCTGTTCGTAAGTTCCCTGATTTCAATTACTATACTGTATTGCTTCTTCACTGTGGTTCATACTTATATTTTTTCATAACGGTGAACCAACTTCTCAACAATGCTATTCATAATTTCCCTAAACTCCGCTCTTATTCCTAGTCCCAGTTTTAATATTTGTTACTTTATAAAGGTGTTTCTTGATACAAGATAATGGACTTTGCATACACTTGTAAGTACCTTGATGTGTTTGTTGGTTCATCTAATATATTTTCAGGGATGCGAGGGTCATGTGGGATCATAAAACTGGACGATCAAGGGGTTTTGGTTTTGTTTCTTTCCGTAATCAGCAGGTATTGTTATGATCATGACATCGTCATTATGCTTTTGCTTTCTTTGTCAGCAAGTTGATCCATTTATTTCAGTACAAGTACATGTAGCTAGATAAACATATCCTGGGTTACATTATTTAATAGTATTCGTCATTTTACTTGGAATTCTGCAGGATGCCCAAAATGCTATAAATGACTTGACTGGTGAGACATCAAGAACCTGTTGACTAGTCATAATTGTAGTTTGCTATTATATTTTATTTATGAAAGTTCAAGCAATAGATTCAAATTCACTCCTTGTAAGACAGGTAAATGGCTTGGTAATAGGCAAATAAGATGCAACTGGGCAGCGAAAGGAGCTGCAGGTAATGAAGAGAAGCCAAGTAGTGAGAACCAAAATGCTGTTGTACTCACAAATGGCATTTCAGGTACTGTGGATAACTTACATCTTATGGATTAGGAGAAATAACACATCACTGTTTGTGGTCATTTCGTTGTAAACTTTTCTCCATGCTTAGAGAGACAATGTAAATTTTGCACGCTGATCTCCTTGTTCTTGTTACTCTATTTTTCAGATGGAAGTCAGGAAAACACGAATGAGGAAGTGCCAGAAAACAACCCTGCATACACCACTGTCTATGTGGGAAACCTTGCTCACGAGGTATTTAAAAGTATAGGACTCTTGTCCAGAATTCTGTGCGGCAAAATTTTCCCTAGGCATGGGTGTTTCTGGTTTCCTAATTCTGTTTGTCTGACTATTGCCTTTTTGACCAGGTTACTCAAGCTGAGCTTCATCGTCAGTTCCATAATGTTGGGGCTGGGGTTATTGAGGAAGTGCGCATCCAAAGAGATAAAGGGTTTGGATTTGTCCGATATCACACCCACGAAGAAGCAGCCTTGGCCATTCAGATTGCCAACGGAAGGATTGTGTATGGAAAATCTATGAAGGTGAGATAACTTCAACTTGATGGATACTTTGCATCGACAAATTTTGAATCGCTTTTGAATTTGAAGTTTTGCATTGTGTGTTTAAGGCTTGTGTAAACTTAGTGAGGTGGAAACTATACATCTCCTAACCAGATGGATACCCCTTCTTGTCAAATGCTGTTGATGTGTTTTGGGGTTGCACAAAACCACACCAGAATGTGTGAGATAACCCCCCAAACCATTTCACTGCCCTGATGTTTCATTGTGCATTTTTGAAACAAGTGAATTGCATCTGACTGGATCTCTCCGATTGAGGGGAATTTTTTTTTCCAAGCAATGTGTGACAAACAACGTTGTGTGTGAATATAATTTGATGATCGCAATTCAGAACCTTCTGACAGATTGTGACTGCAAATAGGCATTTTGATTTGCTTATTTAAAAAATGTGTCATTGTGTTTTGTGCTTGCAGTGCTCATGGGGTAACAAACCTACCCCTCCTGGGACTACTTCAAACCCATTGCCTCCCCCTGTCCCATCATATCAGGTTGTCACTACTCCTGGTATGAATCACGGATACTCAGCAGCCGAACTGCTGGTTTATCAGCGTCAGCTCGCCTTGAACCAGGCTGCTGGATCTAGCCTTTCTGGCCAGGCACTACTGCAGATGACTGGACAGCATAGTTTTGCCCATTCTTCCATGGGTTTGGCTTCTGGTGGATCCCAGGGCATGTATGATGGATATCCAAGCAGCTCCCTAAACCAGCAGCTCATGTACTACTAATTACATCAGAATAGGTTATGATACACCTTCGATTGAGTCACTTCAGTTTGAGGGTGCTATCGATGGTTTTGTTATACTTTTTTTTTTTTTTTTTGTACTTTTACGGGCTGTACCTGGTGACCGGATTTTCTGTTTTATTTCAATTTTTTCCTGTTTTCTGGTCATTTTGTGTACCACGAATTCGACGCGTATGTTAGAAATGTTGGTATATAATTTATTTCTGATTCTGTATTATGTAATGATGGGTGATGGTTCTAAGTGAATGAAAATCTATTAATCCAAACACTGGTAAAGATGTAAAGATGGAGTTTTGTTTCTGTATTCATGTTACTGTATGATGGTTTAGAGTCTTCCCTTGATTGAAATTAATCAATGCAAATACTTGCAGAGGGCTGGGATTTTAGTTCATTACAAAACCAAAGTAAATTTATATCCCGTAAACATGTCTTTAAGGTCAAACAAGATATCGAGTCATTGCACAACTAAAATCCCGGCTCTCTGCAAGTATTTGCATTGATACAGTGAACAATAGAAGATCATTTTATTTATATCATGCACCTCTACAAAGTAAAACTGTTGGTTTGGTTCTACTGTTAACTTAGTCTGATCTGAACAACCAACATTTATTTTCTGAAAATGTTATTGTATCAAAGCAAATGATCATGCCTGTGATACTAATGATATCAATTATATCAGAACTTTGAATCCCTACGGGCTTCAACATGTTGCATACATTTCTCTCTTAGGACTACCAAAATCAAATATACTGATAACCTCATTTCTCTATATTTTTTGTTACTGCCGATGGTGCTTATTAGGTACTGATGCATCTTATTCACTTGTACTTCTCTCGGAAGTGCAAAAGTTATTACGCCGCTGCAACTCCTGATGATAAGAACCTTGGAGCTGAGCAAGGAGTGACAGAGTAATCGAATGCCTTTTTCAGTGCTCCAGATCCACATTTCTCTTTGAATTCATCACTTGAAATCTGTTTGCTTCTGCATTCGGCACTGCAGAAGGCTCTGTCACCTCTGCAAAACAATAATTAAAAACACGATCAGCCCCAGAATTTATATTGACCTGATAGGAGAGAAGCAGGAGTACAAAATTAAGACCAACAAAAACTTCAAGATAGTAACGCTTAATGGTTAGCGAATTCAGTAGCAAAGATAACCCACAGATAATTACATGACAATCAACTTCCAATCAAAACGATTGAAATATAGAAGCCAAGAAAACCAGGTTCAATCATCATCGCTACTAATAAATCAATATATTAAATAATTAAACAAAACCGATGTGGAATCTTTTTGAATTAAAGTATAAACTAAAGAAACCAGAATATAATAGAAAACACCAACTTGTGTGCTACTCAGCCCATTATCTATTGACAAACTGACAGACCATATGAAGAAAAAACAGAGAACACCCTAGAACACAACTACAACAAGCAAGTGAAGTATCCGAATACGGACTAAAATCATGTGGGAGTATAATTCCCAAACCCTGCCAGTGTTCTACAGTTGTTCCATTGACAAGGGATGTCTAGTTTACCTGGAGAAGTAGAATATGGCGAATCTAGCTCTTACCGTTGACAACCTGCTATAGGTCTATAACCATATCAAATAACCTTCAAAGCTGTACTTGGAATATGATTAATTCTCATCAAAGCAAGCATTATGAATGCCGAAAACTTGTATCAGGGAGTCAAGGTTTTCATAAATAATGAGATCTGACACTTACGAATTTGAACTTATAAAAACAAAATGCATTTATGGTCCAAAATTTCTATATGTTATAATCACACACTTCTAAGCATGAAAATCTAAGCAGATCTGGATTTTCGGCTGCCACAATACCTTGAGGCTTGAGCTTATCATCAGAGAGTTGAAAGCCAGAATAAGATCCATCTTCTGACATCATTTTCTCTGATAAACAGATAAGTACAGGGAGAATCTGACTGAGTAAGTTGAACCTTAACCTCCACTAAACGTAGGAATACAATTAAAGTGTTCCTTAAGAAAAGAGCTGTCACCATAAGGATTTCTTGTTCACTAGCTAGAAAGACACATGCTCCTAGTGAATAAATAATAATACGTTAATAAAAATTCCCTCTAAAAACTTGGATCAACAGCAATAAAGCCGGCTGAGTGCACTACAATCGAGGGCGTTTGTCGACATATTTGGACTTTTGACACGATGGTAGTTAAGATTAGCATGCATTACTAGAACGTCTCCTGAGAAAAAATATCAAGGATAGAAAGTAAACAACCATGCAGGAGTCCAAATTTGAAATTAATACGAGTATTCTTCTTTCTCACCGGTATTTAAAAGTTTTGATTATGACAAGAACAAGTTCTCTGCACAAGATGTAGTACTAACATCAAAGTATATGTAAAGTCATTTTCAGAATGTGTACGTTGGCTTTCTTTTCCAAATAAAATGGTTATACTGAAGGATTACAGAAGGAAATATATGACAATGATAGGTTCTTCTGAAACAAATCTTTTAGAATTAATCCTATATCTACATTCTCTTGGTTGTAGGTTAGCTTCAAGTTTTTTAACGAGAAAGGAAATGAAATGAAATGATCAGACTTGCATGAATTGTCATTACGAAAGATTTAGAAAGAATCAACTATCTTCACTTGTGGTTTCCTGGATCAATTAATGGGGATTGGGTGAATTAGCTAGAGAATGAAAACAATAAAGACTGAAAATCCTTAGTTTAGGAAAAGTAACAAACTGGTGCAAAATTATCCTACTGAACAACGTTTGCAATTAACCTTTTTGAATGCTCTTAATTAAGTCATAATGGTCATACTAAACAAAGCAAAAGCATACCAAGAAATCGGCGATGTAGGCCAATTTAGAACTACGGGAGGGAAACAACTAAGGTAGAAATATGCCAAGTATATGCGTCACTTCAATCCACATTTCCTGGACAGATTCAAAACGTAGGATCTCCGCAACGACTGGATTAAATGTGAACTAAATAAAGTTCGCGTCAGATCTTGGAAATTTATAAATGAATATCAAGAACAGCTGGAAAGATTGTGGCAATAATTCAATTTAGAGATTTAGTAGAGAGATCGGTATCACTCGCTCCTTATTAGACGCTCAATTCTCGACAAACTTCATGTGGGGTTTTTACCTAAATCCCATAAGAACAATAACACGCAACATACAAATCATGTTTCACAATCTGTTTAGTTTCATAAAGTATCAATCAACTGGTAAATAAAACTGATTCAGAAAAAAATATATAAAACAAAAGCATAAAAAAAAAAAACCCATAAAAGTATTATGCTCGAGCTTCTGCTAAATTTATTCGTACCTCTGAATCTATCGTTCACAATCGGAAAACAACCCTTAAATCAATACATGCTTTCAAAAGAGTCAGTTGCCCAGTAAATGTATTAAGCAGATCTAAGCTTCCATTTTCTCACACAATTGGAAGGCTAAAAAGTTGTCATAGAAGACTAAAGCAAAAACAGTATAAAGATAACCACCAATTCCATCAGAAAACAGTATAAAAACTTGGAAATGTATCAACCATCAAATCAAAATTCAGAGATGATCAAGTATCCATTTCACAGACCACTGAAAAGCTAAAATTTTCTAAAGACAACAAAGCAAATAAACAGTCAAAGCCAACTAAAACTAATATAATTCAGTATGAAATCAATCAAAACCAAAATTCAGAAAAAAAAAAAAAAAAAAGAGATGAATTATACCTGTACATGAAAATGTCAAGTCCATGAAGTTTCTTCCTGCAAAGATAACAAGAGCTCAGAAAATCACCCCCTTGAAACACCAAAGCTCCACCTCCTTGTGTGTTCTTTGGTGGTGGTGGTGGGGATGTAAAGAACACCCCAGAGTTGCCCCAATTGACCTCTTCAGGTTCATCAAAGTACTCTTTTTTCCTGACAGACTTCCCATTCCCCAAATGAGAAATCACACAAGTGTAACTCTCAGAGAGCTCAATCTCCTCCTCCTTCTCCACTATGGGTTCTCTGAATTTCACAATGTTTTTTGCAGAAACTATTGGAATCGGCTCTGATTTGGGTGAAACCGCCATTTTAGCAGCTCTACTGGACTTAGCAGAGCGAAAAGCTTCATGGGTATCATTCATGGCAGCCACAATTCCAAGCCCCACAACTCCCCCTTCAAAATTTCTGGGAGATTTGCTTAAAGTCTCCAACTTTAAGCTATAATCAGATGAAAATGATTCAGAAAAATTGGTGAAAAGAGAGAGTTTGACTGGTGGCCTCTTCTTTCCAGACAACATTTTGAGAGATTTCTCTCAAATGGGGGGGTCTCAAAATTTTTCCTAAGTTATAAAAACTGAATCAATTTGAATCAAAACAATCAAATATTAGATGAAGAAGCAATATTGAAAACTTGCTCTGTTTCTGTTGAAGAAAACAGAGAGAAAGGAGAGAGCTTTGTTTTCTCTGCAATCCACCTTTCTTGTCTCTCTAATGGGTTGGAGAATATATATACTACAAGTCAATAAAAAATGCATTTAAAAAAAAAATAGTTTTTTAATTTATTTTCATGAGTCCTAGATTTGTGAATAATATAGTAATTTAGGGGTGGTATTCAATTAATAATTTTAATCCATTTTGAAAGATTTTAAAATTTATGAATTTTAAAGGATTTTTACGGATCTCTACAACAATATTGCTTGCAATTTGTAGATAGCATTTTTGGAAGAAAAAGGATAATGGAATAACCTCATATATTCTTTTAAATCCTTAATTGAATACCTATCAATTTTAAAATTCGTCGCGATTCATTAAAATCCTTAATTGAATACACCTCCTTACTTTTTCTTTTATGAAATATATATATATTTTTTCCAATATTTGTCATGTAGCCAAGTGTTTTAGTTTAGTTGCCCTATATCACAGGGATGAGGCACATGGTTTTGATGGAAACCATATGAAGTTGATGTTTCAGAGTGATTAAATTTTAAAATCCCCATCATTTTCTACTAAATTTTGTGTGTATTGTATATATATATATATATAGTATATATGTTAAGAAGTCATTTTCTGGTAGGGTTAATCAAATAGCAAAGTTTTATACGTACACGGGTTGTTTTTTACATAACTTATACATAATATACACGGCATTCGATTGAAAACTTATACATAATATACTAATATACACGGCATTCGATTGAAAACCTAATGAATGATGAGGGTAAGTCAAATTTTGGGGGAAAAAAAACCATTTGATAAATACGAAAGTATTTTCAATATATTATTAGGGGGATAATTAATTATTAATGGTGAAGTTGAAGACTATAATTCTCAAGCCATGCCATTGACAAGCTGGATTGTTTATGGTTAGTTAATGATTAGACCATAATAAATATGAAAATTAAACATTAATTGTGTATATATCTCAATTGTAGGATGAGTTTTATGGCATGTATAGTGAGCATTATAAATGGTATACTTGGTCTATCTCGAACTTGGATTGCTATAAGTAGTAGGAAAATAATCTGATGAATATTCGATTTTCTATCAGCAAACAGACAATCAAATATCGAAAATCTGCATAACAAAATAAATAAATTTTATTTCCCAAAGAAAAATGGATAACCAAACATATCCTAAAGAGCAATTCTACAGGGCTTGGGAACCAACCTGGTTTTCCCTGCCTGGGGGGCCAAAATACAATTTTGCCCCTCCTCTTTAAACATTTTTTTGGAGAGTGTGTTTAAGGGGGGGGGGGGGAACAAAATTGTATTTTCGCCCCCCCCCCGGCAGGGAAAACCAGGCTGATTCCCAGGCCATTAAGAATTTATGTATCCTAAATGATATTAATAGAGGCCAAATTAAGTAAAATAGACAATAATGGTGTGGAATAAAAATACCTAATTCCATCAAGAAATTAGTGTGTATTTTTGTCTTATAGTTAACACTCATAAAACTAAATGATATTAATGGTTAACAACCCACTAAAAATGGGAAATTATTTGAAAATTTCTTGGATCACTCACACAAATCTCATGGGAAAATGGGATCAAGGAAAAGAAGAATTGATCAACTTATTATAACTTTTGTATTATGATAATCCCTAATCATCATCATAGTGTTTGGAAAAAATTTCATATTTGTTAATGACCCACCATCCCATAATATTTGTTTAATCATGTATATTGTGATACAGACATTATAAAATATACTGGAAAAAATAATTAAAGTATGATGAGGATAACATTATTTATTTGGAGTGGAGGAAAAATAATGAAAAAAAAAAAAAAAAAAAAAGGTGATCACACTCACACTATTGGTGTGAAGCTTTTTAGGAAAATAGGAAGAAAAGGTAATAACTATTTTTAGCTTTTCATAATACAATCATTAAATACCCTTTTGAGAAAATTACAAACCCACCCATAGTTTTTGCAAAAACCACTCAACAAAACAGAGAGATTTGATCTCATTGATAGAATTACTCATAATTGAGGAGTGTGAGATTAATTGGAAGATATCATTTTGAACATGTAATGTATTTGGTGGGGATTAAATCACCACAACCTTAGTCGATCAACCTGACTACCTTATACATTGAATTAAAATAGTCGTATCCAAAACTTTTAATCAATTAGTAATGCATAAACTTATGCATCCTACTGTATATATAATCCATTCTCTAGAGTGGATGATCTTTGAGAAATCATAGTACCCAACATTTTTAACTCGGTTGAAGGCCAAAATGACCTACACAAAGTAGTCGAGCAACCTAAAAACTTATATAGTGTCGTGTCTTGTCCGCCGACTCGGCAATAATAGATTTTTGCAATCAGTTACAACGAAGGTAATATGGAAACGTTTACATGTATCGAGAGATTTCATCATTGTCGCTTTTTTATTGTAAAAACCTGATTTTCTAACATTTTCATAATAGATTTTTTGAAGTATACTTCCTAAAATTTTACCATTGTTCATGACATAGATGATAGGACATGTCCATGTTCTGTAAGAGGACCCCATCACCAAATTGGTGGCCCCAAACAGAATATTTGTCTCTTTCTTCTCTTCCCTTTGGAATCTCTCTCTGTCTTCTCTGATTTTCTTTTTCTTCCTATTTTCCTTCGATTGCTTTAGTGTTCAAGGCTATCATGTCTCCTCTCCATTCACCACACGAGAATTGGACATGTCACTCTTTATGAGGGATAATGTGTCCCCAATCATATTTTTGAGCTCATCCCTTCATTTGAAGAGCATCACAATGAGCAAGTTTGGGATGGAATGGGATGGAATGGCTTATATTATCAATCTGTGTTTTCACTTGTAGAAGTATGCGTCACTAGATCAAAAGGGACCTAGATCAGTTGGAATGATACAGAATACGACACCACTATAAAGAGACAAACAAGGCAGCTGATTTCCTAGCCAAGTTATTGTCAAGGATATACACAAGTTACAGCCTAACAGAGTTCTTCACAACAAGGACACTGATCCTAATCAAACAACTAAACAGTATTCAATTAGGACTGTTATGCTAATCTTTGTAACAAAATGATAAGATATATGATATACATGTGCTGTAATTTGTTATACAAACTCTATAAATAGAGACTCTCACACACCCAATCAAGGTGTAGAGTAATTCAAAGATTTTACATGGTATGAGAGTTGTGTATATCCTTGACAGTTATATTCATATCATAGCTTTGTTGAATTTACTCTCAATTTTTTTGCAAATGACTTAAAAAAAATTGTGTATGAGGACAGTGTAGGAAAACAGTATCTATGCATGTAACAATCTCTTTTATTTAGGTTCGGGGATCATTTAATAACCCCTGCTCAATTTCCAAAAAAAAAAAAAAGTATGTGTCCCTAGGTTCCGATGAAGTGAAGTGATTCGCGTACTAGAAAGGCGCCTAGCCTAAGGAAAAGTGATGAACGCATTTGGCAGTGTTTTCACATGCTTAGTGTAACACACCTAGTGTGGGCGAGCAGTCGGGGATGGGGTTAGGACTGGCAGCTACTTGGTTGTTGTTATAGTTTCACATCATTTAAATGAGAAAAATGAATGTGCTACTTATATACTTAATTTGAATTCCCTTGGTACAATACATTTTAAAGTCGTGTGAACTGTGAATCGAAAGCGAACAACATTCTACCATGTGGATCATCAAAGGCAGGTAAAATAATGACCAACTTTGACATGGCTCCTCGACAATAATATGGAGGCTAATATTTTATCCAAAAAGGACAAGAATTATGAACTGCCCCCACAAATGTGATTAAACATTTACAAGTGGACTTGGTAGTGCTAATTAGTTAATTTAATACAAGCAATTGTTTAAGTAAGTAATAAGTAGCATTTGGATTGCCAAACTCAATATTTCTTGATTTGAGAGATATGGAGCCATGGAGGGGAGATATGCTTTTCTCTAAAAAGAATAAAAAGTGAGGAAATAAGATCTCATTCCTATAAAGCAAAAAGGGTCCAAATTTTTCCAAAAGGAAACCTACTTGAATCAACTTGAAAATTTAGAAATATATAAATAATTTTTCTTATGTGACAAAGTATAGAAATGCTAAAGTTCTCAGCTAAAATTCTCAATGATGTAATTTTTAATGAAAATTTTACTTATAATTAGCACTCAACACTTTCGAGCAATTTTAGTTTTACTAAATTAATTAAGCTTATTTAATTCTTATTTAGATTTCAAATTATGATAAAAGAAACAAGGCTTTATTTACTTTACTTAGAGAACATTAAAATCAATATTCAAAATATGGTGAGACTTCACAAAAGGAGTGTAACAGTATAAATGCACTCTTTATATGTCACAAAGGTGCACCCTTTAAGTTGATTTGAGTTGTCAATTCTATTTGCTCGAACAATTATTATTAATTTTTTTTTTTGATAAAGCATTATGCATTATATCGAAGAAACTGTACATAGATGATTATCTGCTTTAGTTGCTAGTGCATGGGTCTCAGTATTAAGGTGCTACTTATATACATACATTGCCAGTTTTTAAGCAAAAAAAAAGAAGGCGATTAATACTACAAAAAATAGGTTGCCAAACCCAATCTAAAACAAAAAATGAGTTGGTATCCTAAGATGAAATTGCTTCCATAAAATTAGTAGAATCACCGAAGACAAGACCTATTTTTCACTTTTGAGCTTAGACCAACAAAAGGGCTACCTTTCTTATAAAGAACTCAACCATTGTACTGTCTAAAACTTTTCTCCGAATCGGACAAGTCACCGTAGCAAGAACTTTATCGGACAGATCAATAACTATCACTTCAACAGCATTCTGGTGAAACTATGCAAAAAAACATGCATCAAAATTAACTACAACTGTATCCGGGCCCAACTGAAAGTCAGGCTGAAGAAAAGATGCTAAACTAATGTAGAGTATATGAGATTTGCTCGAAGAAACTTACAACAATAGGTTGATAATAAAGTAGTTTAAAATCTATACATCAAAAACAGTATTCGATGAAATATAATTGAATCTCAACCTTAAAGTCGTGTTAGGGACTCTTTGTAAATACATGTGAGAGTGAGACCTCAAACATGGAACAATTTTCTTCTTTAGTTAGTACAAAATGTTCCAAGTCCATGATGGTGACAATCTCAATTATTTAAAAGCATGAAATTGATGTTAACATCAAAACAAAGACTATAGAGGTGGTCCAAAAAAGGGAAAGGGATAAAGATTGGTCGATTGAAATTTGAAAATTGGAGGAACATAATAATTTCTTTACCTTTTCTTTTTTGAATGTCATTGGGGACAACAGGGGCGGAGTCAGGATTGCAGATAAAGGGGGGCAAAAAAATAAATCACAAATAATTTAATTCTTAAAATAAATAAATAAATATGATTAAACCGCAGCTTAACTGACCCTATAGGGTTTACCAAACCAGACCCGAATGCTACAATATTGTTGCAATTTAATATCCTCGTCGCATCTATCTCGCAGGGAGACTTGCTTTTGCTTCGGTCCGTTGTCTCCACCTTGCATGAAGACGACTTATCCACGACGAAGCACATGTGCTTCTTCTAATAATAAGATGAAAACTCACAAAATCTTAACTGGTGAGTCTTGAATCTGCGACCTATTTCAAGGAGAGTTGATGTCCGATCAACTGAGCTACAATTTGTGGACAACTGTTAATATTAAGAATGTTACCGTCCAATTGCTTAGCTGAAGCAGGCTACCGTAAAGACTGAAGAGTGTCGATGATGAGCAAACAAACAAGAGAGAGAGTAAGATCACCTCCATAAATCGATCTATGTCTAATCGAAATCGTATTGTGCGATTGGAGAAATCAATCTCTGTTAAAATCGTCTTGTGTGATTGGAGGGGATTGGAGAAAATCGATCTTTATCGAAATCGTTTTGGGCAATTGAGAAGGGGAAGCGGTGAACTTGCGAAGGGTTTACGATTTTGTGTATATTTTTATTTTATTATCTACGACAGAGGACAATCTAAAATTTTAAAGGAGGACAAGATTGCAAATATTGTTAGTTTAGTGGAATTTCTTAAAAAACAATTGCCCCCCTAAGCTATAAGGTAGATCCGCCCATGCTGGACATGAGTTTTACCTAGCACAAGTAAGCTCATTTAGTGTTCAAAGGATCGATCATTCTAGTACAATATATAGATATCGATATTCAAAATCGTAATATGTTATATTATGTAAGGTTTGAATTTTTAGGATGCCTCTTTTGTGTCTCTTTTGGATTTTTTTACGAAATTGAAGTCTTATACTGGAAATACTGAATGTTGAAACAAGTGTTTAACAAACAATATATCAAGAATATATTAAATAATTTTTTTTTGTGAAAATGAATCAAGAAACAAATGAAAATAAAAAACAAAACATGTCAATTATATCATTTGTCACATTTAACATAATAAAGGTGGTGGAATTTGTGGTGTATAAAGATTGATGGAGACAAGGTCATTGTCTACATAAACCAACTTTGTTTTCATGTATAAACTATTCATATTGAGCATCTAATCATTCACTACAAAATTAAGCAATTTGCTGTAACATTTTTATTTGGAGAATATTGTAGAATTGGCAAAATCCAACAGCATATAGTACAAGCTGTGTTTTTCCACAAAAAAAACGTTTTGTGCTCAGCCCTAGTCTAGCTTAGAGTTGGTACAATTTGATCCTGACCTTAACCTAACACCACCACCTGAGGTTGGGAATTGTGTGCTCAAGTCTTGCCCAAGTAGGTTGAAAAGATTGTCGATTTGATCGATTATGGTTTTATACTTGAGGCCTGACTCAGCTCTAAGACAACCTAATGGCAGGTCAGGTACAGGTTGGTCAAGTTTTTTGTGGCCAATGACAAACTGCATGATGCAGATCGCTCGATGACATACAGCTATCTTCTACCTGTTGGATCACCTGAGCCCATGTTAAGTATAATTAGGAATGGCTACTAACAATTGACAGGTTTCTAAGTCAGGTTGTTAATACATTGAGAGTTATTAGTCAGGTTGTTAGACAATATTTGTCAGTCTGTTTTGACAGCTAAACACTCATTTGAGTTGTCTATATAAGCATTGTAGATTATACATTTCATATAGAAAATATAACAGATAAACTTACTTCAGATGCTAACATGGCATCAGAGCTCTTCTTTTTCTCTTTTCTCCTTCTCCCTCATTTCAAGTCTTCTAAGTAGCATCAATGGCAGATTTATCATCTAATGCTGCATCACTCACGAACTCTGCCATGACAGAGTCAAAACCATTGATGTTTACTCATGCATTATCTGTGAAATTGAATGAACACAACTACTTGTTGTGGAAACAACAAGTGTTAGCAACGATTAGAGGGCATAAACTTCAGAAGTTCATTGAGAACACCTCACCTCCGTCAAGATTTCTCTCCATGGAAGATCAAACAAATAACAGTGTTAATCCTGAATATCTCAACAGCAAGATCAACTTATGTTCTCATGGCTTCTTTCTTCCATGACTGAATCTCTGCTTACAAGGTTAGTAGGTTGTGACACTTCTGCACACATTTGGAAGATTCTTGAAACTTTCTTCAACTCTTAAACTGTTGCCAAGATCTCTCAGTTTAGAACTCAACTTCAAAACCTCAAAAAAGGAGATCTTTCCATCAATGAATACCTATTGAAACTTAAGTTTATCATTGATCAATTAGCATCCGTAGGGCATCAATTGTCTCCAAAAGATCATATCAATGCTATTTTTGATGGATTACCACAGTTATATGATACATTTGTAGTATCAGTTAGCTCTAGATCAGATGATTATAGTGTAGCAGAGGTTGAGGCTCTCTTACTTGCTCAGGAATCCAGGATTGAAAGACATGCTCAAGAACTTGATGTATTGAGTTCAATCAATGTGGCTCATACATCCTACAAACCCTCACCTAGATCCTTTGTATCGAATTCACAAGGTTGGAGACCTCAGTCCAGAGCTTCATTCAATCCAAGAGGTTCAAAATATGGTTATGGGAGAGGATATAGGCCATCTGGATCTGGATATGGTAGTCAATCAAATCGTCATCAGTGTCAAATTTGTGGCAAAATTGGACATCTTGCATTCAAATGCTATAATCGGTTTGACACTAATGTTTCAAACCCATGGAACTCCAATTCACAATCATCTTTTTCAGGCTTACCATCTCAACCAACTATGCCAACTCCTCGTCATGCCTTTTCTGCTTCATCTAGTCAGTCCACTCATCCTGATTGGAGAGCACATTCACAGTCCCTGATGCAATCAAGTGATGTTTCTACACCTTCTGATTGTAGATGGTATCCTGACTCAGGAGCTACAGATCATTGTACTCCATCTACTCAGAGTCTCATGTCATTTGTTCCTTATCATGGCAATGATAAACTGTTTGTTGGTGATGGTTCAACTTTACAAATTGAGAACATTGGTCAGTCTTTTCTTCAGTATTCTAATTCTTCAAAAGTTTTGCATCTTCAGAAGGTTCTTCAGGTTCCTAAGTTAACTAAGAATCTGTTAAGTGTTTCTAGGTTTGCAAGGGATAATAATGTCTTCTTTGAGTTTCATCCTGATATCTGTTTTGTCAAGGATCAGGTCACACATCAAGTCCTCTTGGAAGGGAAGCTTAACAAAGGACTCTATGTTTTTCCATCCATGCTGTTTGCTGAGTCAAAGCCTGAGTCTCTCATTGCAAAATCCATCAGCATTACTCCCAGTATTCCAGTTAATAGTCTTTCTCAGTTTCCCAGTCAATCTCAGTATTCCAGCACTCCAAGCCAGTACTTCATCTCATCATGCCAGTACTTTTCAGCAATCTCAATATCTCAGTCAGCATTCCTGCCAGCATTCACAGTATTCCAGTTCCTAGTCTTTTTCAGTTTCCTAGTCAATCTCAGCATTCCAACATTCCAGCATTCCAAGTCAGTCAGCATTCCCAGTATTCCAGTCAATAAAGTTGTTTGTGTTTCGGTCAATAATACTACCTTAAGTGATCAATTACCTTCTACTACCTCTATGTCTTCTTCTCCTTTATGTCTTTGGCATGCTAGATTGGGTCATTCATCATTCTCACTTGTGCAGAAAGTTCTTACCAGATGTAATATGTATGTTCCTAATACTATCAATAAGGAGTTTTGTTCTTCATGTTGCTTAGAAAAAATACACAAGCTTCCTTTTTCTAATTCTTCTATTGTGTATACAAAACCTTTAGAACTAATCCATACTGATCTATGGGGTCCTGCTTCTACGCTGTCTTCATCTGGTTCTAAGTATTACATTCACTTCATTGATGCTTTTAGTCGCTTCACTTGGGTTTTTCTTTTACAAAACAAGTCTGATGCGTTTTCAACTTTTCTCAAGTTCAAAGCTCAAGTTGAATTAGAATTTGGTCTTCCTATTAAGTGTGTTCAATCTGATTGGGGAGGGGAGTATAGATCTTTTTCAAAGTATCTAGGTCAACATGGAATTTGTCATCGATTTGCTTGCCCAACTACACATAAGCAAAACGGTGTTGCTGAAAGAAAGCATAGGCACATTATAGAGTTTGCTCTTACTCTTCTTGCTCATGCTTCACTTCCAATGAAGTTCTGGGATGAAGCAGTCAGGACATCTGTTTTTCTTCTCAATCGAGTTCCATCTGTTGCTCTTAAGGGTCTTTCACCATATGAAATTCTTTACCACAAAGTCCCTGATTATCATACTCTAAAAGTTTTTGGTTGTTCCTGTTTTCTAACACAAGACCTTATAATTCTACCAAACTTCAGTTTAGATCAGTTGAATGCATTTTTCTTGGTTATAGCCTTCAGCATAAAGGGTACAAATGCCTTTCATCTACTGGTCGGTAATACATCTCTCGAGATGTTCTGTTCAATGAAACTTCTTTTCCTTATACAAAATGGAGTACTCATTCTTCTACCTCTACTCCTATTGTCCATGATCCTACTCCTTTTGTTATTCATTTTCCTATTACACCTACTGTCACTAGGCCATTCATTTTTGGTAATACTCCTTCATCTAGCTCAGTGGTTCCATCTTATCATCTAGCTCAGTGGTTCCATCTTATCATCCAGTTCTAAGTCCTACTATCTCTACCCCTGCCTTCAATCCAGTGCATCTTTCTATTCATGCTACTAGTCCTATTCCTATGACTACTCCTAGTGTTGCTCCTCTGACTACTGCTAGTGCTGCTCCTCTGACTACTCCTAGTGCTGCTCCTGGTCATCCTGTGGTCACTAGGTCGAAAGCTGGTATTTACAAGCCCAAGGTATACATGGCTTCAACTGCACCTTTTAGTTTGCAGGAGGCTTTGGAGACTCCCCATTGGCTCTCTGCAATGCAAGATGAATATATGGCTTTAATGAGGAATAATACATGGTCATTGGTGGATCTTCCTCAGGATCGATCTATAGTTGGTTGTCGTTGGCTCTTTAAAATTAAACAGAATTCAGATGGAACTGTGCACAAATACAAAGCCCGTTTAGTGGCTAGAGGGTTTCAACAAGTTGCTGGCTTTGATTATGCAGAGACTTTTAGTCTGGTTGTGAAGCGTACTAGAATCCGAGTTATGCTCACAGTGGCAGTTACATATGGATGGTCTGTATTTCAGCTAGACATCAACAATGCCTTTTTGAATGGAGATCTACCAGAAGAAGTCTACATGATGCAACCTCTTGGTTTCATTGATGCTTCACGGCCCAAGGCTGTTAGCAAGCTTCATAAGGCTTTATATGGTCTGAAGCAAGCTCCTCGGGCTTGGTTTGATAAGCTCAGACATACACTTCTTCTGCTTGGTTTTGTTTCCACTAAGTCTGATTCATCTCTTTTCATCCGACATTCTCCATCTCCCATTTTTCTTCTAGTGTATGTCGATGACATTCTCATCACTAGTGCTGATTCACATGCTGTTTCTCAAATCATTCATCAGCTAAATGCTCAATTCTCTTTGAAAGATTTGGGTCTTGCTCATTTCTTTCTTGGTATTCAAGTTCAACATACTGTCAATGGCCTATTCTGTCTCAGTCCAAATACATCAATGATCTATTATGTCGTGCTAAGATGCAATATGCTAATGGATTATCTACTCCTATGAGTGATGGTGAAAAATTGTTTGCTACGGGTAATGATCCAGTCAAAGATATTCAATTATATCGTAGCATTGTTGGCGCATTGCAGTATGTTACAGTCATCAGGCCTGAAATTGCATATTCAGTGAATCGTGTTTGTCAATTCCTGCAGAATCCCCTTGAATCACATTGGCGATTGGTGAAAAGAATCTTACGTTATCTCAAGGCTACACCCACTTTTGGGCTTCACATTGTTCCTACTCCTTCTTTTCAAGCTAACTGGCTATTGTGATGCTAATTGGACTTCTGATCCTACTGATAGAAGGTCTACGTCTGGCTATTGCGTTTATTTGGGTGCTAACCTCATTTCTTGGTCATCTAAGAAGCAGAGTATTGTTTCCAGAAGTAGTACTGAAGCAGAGTATAGGAGTCTTACTTCGGTTACAGCTGAGCTCACTTGGTTGCAATCCCTTTTTCATGAACTAAAGATTGGTTGTTCCACTCCTACTATCTGGTGTGACAACAAGAGTACTGTCCTGCTTTCATTCTAAGACCAAGCATATTGAGATTGACATTTACTTTGTGCGTGAGAAGGTGGCTCGCAAGCTCATTCATGTTCATCATATTCCAGCTGCTAGTCAAGTTGCTGATGTTTTTACTAAGGCTCTTGGTAAATCCAGATTCATGTTGCTGCGTGACAAACTTAGTGTAGTTGATGCCTCTACACTTAGTTTGAGGGGAGATGTTAAGTATAATTAGCAATAGCTGCTAATAATTGACAGGTTTCTAAGTCAGGTTGTTAATACATTGAGAGGTTGTTAGTCAGGTTGTTAGACAGTATTTGGTAGTCTGTTTTGACAGCTAAACACTCATTTGAGTGGTCTATATAAGCATTGTAGATTGTACATTTCATATAGAAAATATAACAGAACTTTCTCATAAACTTACTTCAGATGCTAACAGCCCATAATAATTCTAACATTCAGCAATGTATTACTGAAAATTTGATCACCTGAGCCCATATCAAGGTTCTGTCTTATAGCATTTCAAGAACTCCACACATTTCATGCATCAATACCAGGGTTTTATCACAAAATATTTACAAGTTACAATCCAATCAGAATATGAGGCTTTATAAAATGCATACAATACAAAGGTCCCTCCTTACAGGATATAGTCAGTTTCTGCAAAATTTGGCTGAACTCAAACCCAATCCATTGACATCAAACTAACAGTATGAATTACAAGATCATTACTAAATCACTCACTTGGACTGCTTGTAGTATGTCCCATGTACACAGACTTTATAAGACAATACGACTTGTTCTAACCATGTCAATTATGTTCACAAAAGATGGAGTACTGGAAGAAAAATCTGCAAAGAGTGATCCTTTTATATCAAAACTGCAACAAATAACGGAGTTTTCCTGAAGCTCACCATACAACAGCCTTACGATGGGAGCAAAAAAGTTTGCTTCCGGGAAATATACAATGATAAAAAGAACACACATTTCTCACATAAAACCAAACATCACAAGTTTGTACTCATTAATCAATATACTCACCATGACAAATATGTAGAGGAAGACGAGTGAGGCAGGAGAGTCGGGCTCAGGGCACATATTCCATATTTTTGAAATATTCATGTTCGAGGGCACTTCGTGCGGTAATTCTTTTACTAGGGTCCAAGCAAAGCATTTTCTGGTCAATCACAAAAACACAAATAAGTACACAATGAAACCACAAAAAATAAAGAATATCACCAATTGATATTTAACATGTGCAGAAAAAATCTATGAACGTGTTGACAGACATGTGAATGGCAGAGGTCAGATCTCAATTAGTTCAGGATTTGTAAAATAAAAACTAAACTTACAGAGAGAAGATCAATGCCAGCAGGCTCGAGATCTGGGACCACAGTGGCCAATTCCTGCATAAATAGACATTTAAACATGATTAAAATTTTAACATAAGTATCCTCAGAATACTTGTACGCTTTTATGTCTTAAACATCTCAAAGAAACAAGCATTTTGAGAACTAAAGTACCTTTGCTGGCCATTTGGGAAAGGAAGATTTGTAGTCTGGCAGTGATTTCACACCGGGCCATACTTCGTCAGTTGGAGTACCCAAAAATCTTCATTGAAGAAACCAAAAGCATAATTATTAAAAAATAAAAAGCTACTAAGAACTCTAAATATACAGAAAATGACAGTGAGAGTTGCAAGACCTGAAAATTTTAAACAATTCATCAATTTCAGAGTCCCCAGGAAACAATGGTCGTCGATTCACCATCTCAGCGAAAATACAGCCAACAGACCACACATCAACAGGAGTCGAGTAATTGCGAGCCCCAAGAAGGATTTCTGGTGCCCTATACCACAGTGTCACTACCTGGATGGAGAGTACTAGCATATGAGAATTCAAAAGCAACGAAGAAGTTATTCTAATCTAAAATAGTTCTACGGTGGATTTCAAAGCGATCTAACATCTTTTACAGTTTGAATAATGGTTTAAGTTGGGCAAGAAAAAGTCTTGAGTGTTTACCACTTGATTTTATTATTTTCTTTAAGTAGAAGTAAAAATTTAAACAAAAGCCCTGCCACAGCAACTCTCGAGGAATGTCAAGATATGAGTTGCCAAGTCTAGAAAATTTGGCACTAAATTATAAACTTGTCCCAACTATAACGACATTTCATTATCGCAAAAATTCTAGTCAGACTCGTACGGAATACTCCGGCAACCAGACATGCGTTGGACGCTCCAACATACACTCTATGCTAACATCATCAACTTTTTCACATATTTTTCGACGGCTTGAATGCTTTCAAATTTTATAAGAATATTGTGCCAAACTAGTGCTACATATTATGTAGCAATATTGATCGGTAAGTGAAAATACCAGTAGTAGAACAAAGTTTATAGCTGAAAAAAACAAATAATATTACACTGTACAGGCATGTTTTCATATTAATGGGATTTTTAGTCGACGTGTCTGACAACTTGTATTAGTATTGGTGTCTGTGTCGTATGCCCTAAACCGAGAAGTCAATAAGCTGATTCCAAACATATATATGGTAATTATGAAGATTCGACTCATGACGCCACAAGAAGTCAGTCATGTCTTAGGCCTTTAATTTTGAGGCTTGAGGGCGCTTTCTCTTCGACCGTATGTGGGATTTTTTTCAGAAGGAGCAATAACAATTAGTCTCAGATCATCTTCAAACTCGAATGTCTTATGTCTAGGTGGCTGACCAACTGAAATATGAAGGATTGGCCATTTTGAACAAACAGTGTTTGATTGGCATAATATCTTGTTCTGATCTCACTTCTGGTTATCGGTTGTATTCTCTCTGGAGACCACAAAGAGATGAAGGAGCGTGGGAGGGGAATTGAGGATGACTAATCAACATAATGAAATGTGGTTAAATCTGAAAATCACCGATATGTTGATAAATGATAACTGGTCGAAAAGCTTTGGTAATTTTGACCTTTTGTGTCCTTGAGAATTTGGATTGAAGGATTGAAAATGATCTTGCAAACTCGTTTCTCCTTAAAGAATACTAATTGGACCTTGACAGTTATTATATGTTCAATTATTCCTCTTGAATTCTTATTCTAAATCTCCCCCAGAAAGAAAGATGCCAAGGATGTGCAATTAGTATAGCAAATAGGTAGAATCAGAGAGAAAATAAAATAGAAGAGAAGGAAAGAAAAAAGACTAAAAAGCATACTTCTCTATCTAAACCTATAAATAGAAAAGAAGCAGAAAACAATGGAAACTTGGCAATGCATATTAATACCTCATGAGTAAATGTCCTGACAGGAATACCAAATGCTCTAGCTAGTCCAAAATCAGCAAGCTTTAATGCATTGGTGCGAGGGTCTATTAACAAATTTTGGGGTTTCAAATCTCGATGCAATACTCTATGAGAATGGCAATACGCGATACCCTTTAGAATCTGATAAAGATACATCTGCAAAAAAAGTGAGAAGTAACTTGACATTTATCATTAAAAGATCCAAGGAGCAAGTATTCAAGTGTCTTAGATGACAGTCGATGAACTGAGCCTTGTTCAAGTTCATAACTACAAGGTTCGCCACTGAAAAAAAATGCATAGAAATAGAATAGGCAGAAGGATCTTACTTTAATACGCTTCGGATCCTTACAAAGTTCTGGACAAGTATCCATGTGCTTCTTTAAATCCAGGTCCAGGTACTCAAATACCAGATACAAGCGCTTCTCACTGTGAACTACATCCCGCAACCTAATACCAAACAATTTGCTCAGAGCGTGCCACGAAACACATAAACAAATATTTTTGGAGTCCATATATATTGAGAAGCCTAAATACATCAAATAAAAGAACCACCACATAGTACGATGACAACCGCTACCCTTTTATAGTGTCATTAAACAGAAGGAAAATCAATTCTTCAGAAACATCAATAACTTGGAAAAAATAACTATTTACAAGATTATCATCGTCCCTCAAGCATCTGAACAAAAATCGAGAAATGGTTTTAATTTAGCCTAAGCCACATCAATTCACTACTTAAATCCCTTTGGAGTCACTTGGGCCTGCCTCCAATCCCTGAAAACATGATCAAAGGTTAGACAAGTTGAATTAGTACCATTTATGATTTGTTGGAACCTATCGTTAGAAAGGAATCCAAGAATGTCAAATGTCAGGGTTACAAGTGAAAGGCTTATCACATAAGTGCTGATACTTTTTGGGAATGAATGATTACTTAGGAAACTTTGCACGGTCACCTCAAAATCTCTTTAGTGCTTCTTGGAGTCATTTAGACTCTATAATGTAACATTTTCTCCTTATTTCCTAATAGATATCACTATAAGTTACCTTATCTTGAATTGAAAACAAAGGGCCTACAATGGAGTTTTTCATCAGGAAGCAGCTTTCAACAAATTCTAGCATATAATTCCCTAAACAACCATCTGAGTAATATACCTGAGTAGCTAAAATAGTTTTTCAGCTCATAAATTTCGACAGTCCATAAATGAACAGTAATTGACAAAGAAGATACTGAGACTGGCAGAAAAACCTGACGATGTTGCTGTGCTGCATCTCCTTTAAGAGGGAGATTTCTCTGATAGCCGTGCTTGGAACTCCTTCCTCTTCCTGTTCTAAGCGAATCTTCTTTAGAGCTATGGTCTCCTTGGTCACAAGGTCAAGAGCTTTATAGACTACACCATACGTTCCTTCTCCAATCTTTTCGACTTTTTCATACTGCTTGAAGTGACTGTGTTAGTAAAAATTTCAAAGCATAAGGAAAGAAAGTTATGTCAAGGTACAAAGAAAGATTCTTAACCTGATCCATTAGAACCAGATAAAAGTGTGCTGCAGCAAAGAATAACCTGGAGATTGGCTGGAAAAAAAAACATGAGTAAGAAATAACAATGTTGATAATATGTTCAATAAGAAAAGGAGGTTAAATGAATAGAATGAGTAGAACTATCTATCAGTGCTCTAAAAAATCGCTGGGCGGGTGGCGAGCAGGTGCCTAGTGCCCAGGGGCCTAGGCGGTCTTAGGTTTTGTATTATAACTTTAATAATTTACAAAAGTTAAGCATAATACCTTATCAATTACATCCAATTTAATGCCAATATACATATGCAAAATTTAAAAACATGAAAAATTAACAATCATGAACAAAATTTATTAAAACTCAAATGACTGAAGTTGGTCATGATAAGTACTTTATATAAAATTGAATTTATGGACAAATATCCAAACCTACTTTTTTATTTTTCTTCAAATTGCATGAATAACCTCAGTCATGTTTGATAAAATCTACATTAGTAAAATTGGTACCGGCAGATCCTTTGAGAATTCCATTAAGTAATCATCCTTTGCTACATTTAGACATATACTGAATAAAAAACAATAAAATAGTTTATTTCTAAAAAAGATTAAAGAAAAATAAAATAAGAACACAATTAGCCTTATTAAAAAATAAAATAAAATAAAAAATAAAAATCGCCCAGACTACCCGCCCAACCATTAATCTGGGCGGTTTTCCACCTTCTAGCGCTTAGGCCGATTTTTAGAACACTGCTATCTATGCAGTCTAGGCTGTCTAGCAATGGCAAAAATGACTCTTAACATTGAAGTAAATTGTGGAAAAATCTTGTCAGTCTGTGAATAATAATGGGCATATAAATGCACCTTCTCTAACTATTCCAGGACATGTCAAAATGCAACAATCAAGCAAAACAGAGAGATTGGAGAAAAAACCAAAAAAAAAAAAAAGTAAAAAATGCCTGGCTAGAATTGTACATGTGATAAAATGCTAGTACCGTCAGATCTTGTCCAAGGATCCGAGGTCTTCCGTCTTTGTCCTTGACAGCTTGACCTGAGATCTTAAAGTGAAGTTTCTTATTCGGGGTCTGGCTATAGTGGATCCAACTTCCAAGTATCATCCCCCTAGACGGTTTTGGCTTTTTCCCAAGGGCAGGTCTCTCTAAGAGCAAACGGCTGTAGTGAAATATCTCTGTTTCACCTATTGTTCCCCTTTTATAGGCAAGGAAACAGACCTTGTACATGGGCATCGTTCACCATCAGTATTGGTATTTTATACGTTAGTTAATTAGGTGCGTTTAGTTAAAAGAATTGCCAAAATGGAGAAGAAAGAGGAGAGAAAAAGGAAGAACGTGAATTTTACAAAATTGTGGCAAATATTTTCTTGGAGGAGGGGAGGGGGATTAGAAAAAAATTTCCAAGATGCATGGTCATCTTCAACATCAAGGTTGAAAACTTCTTCCCACTTTCTCCTCCATCTCTACTCGTTTTTGAAATTTTCCTTTGAACCAAGCACACCCTTAGTTTAAAACTCCTAGTATCGTACAACCATTTTGACATCATTTTAAGTTGGAATTGACAACTTTGATAAAGAAAAAAAGATGATTCTTCGGTCCTTAGCCTCTTATGCAATTTTGGCGTATCTGGCTTCAAAGGAACGGGTGGGTCCTTAATAGGGTATCTGTAAGCATGTGGTGCCTTGTTGTAGCAACTCTGTCAATGTGGTTGCCATCTTGTGGTAATGTGTTCGGACACCATTGCTTCAAAAGGGGGAGGGAGTTTAAACAATTATTAGTGAATTTATGATTCGCATGTAGGGGAGCAATAATACCTTGTGATTGTTTCCTCTCTTGTATGTTGAAATGAGTTGGTTTTCTTGTGTCCAATTCAAATTTTGAAGTAGCATTGGTCATTTTACATATTAACCAACATTCAAAGAGAAATGTATAACAAAGAGTGTGGCACAGTAACACTTAAGCTAAAGCCAAATGCCACCCATGGAAGGTCGTAACGAATGAGTAAAAATTCCCTAGTAACGGCAATGTGTGTGAAACTAGTAATGATTGTGAATGAAATACTAACAGGCAGATTGCCAAGTATACAAGCTTAGCTGACTCGAGGCAAACAAGTAGGGCAACAATAACAACACTCGGGCACCAATCTTGTGCACTTTGTGGATATCTATCGTACAATTCACATAGGTGTTTCACTATTCATTTCTGACTGGCAAAAACATCAAATGAGAATTAAAGATAAAAGAGGGCTAGGATTGAAAGTTGGAAAGATGTTGAGGGTTGAGATTCATTCTCCTCTACATTGGCATGTTTATAAATATAAAATATGTAGAAGGGCAAATAAAATGAAAAAATTGTGAAAAAGTTAGTGGAATGTACATGTGGCGGAGAGAGAAAATATTGTGTTTTTTTTTCAAAATGAAAACTATCATAACTATTTACGTATTTGTCGGATTTTGATAAACTTGGTACCATTGAAATGCAATTTTGAAGATATTTCCAACAAAACCAATGATCAATTCAAATACTTAAAATTTCAAAATATTTCAAAGAAACGGACGAACATTTTATTGACCATTCAAACAAAGACTCCGAACATTCAATCGATTCTAATTTTGACCGAATTTGACTCTAAAAAAATTAGTATTTTAAAATATGATATTTTTATGAAACTGATTGAGGGCAATGGTGGAGATAGTGATGTGGGTGTCCAATGTATAATAATTAATAGTAAAAATAAATAAACATATGTGGAGTGCCAACGGCACGGGTAATATGTTAGTATCATACTATATCATGGTCAACAACAATGGATGTGTCACCAATAACACACTTCAAATCCTAGTCTCACCCACGCTCCAAATACTAGTTTCCATGCGACATGGCTTCTCAGAATGGAGTTCATCCCCCTTTTATCCATTACCAACATTGAAAGAGAAAGTTAGAAAAAGGAGTATAGCACTTAATCTAAGCCAAATGGGGCCTGAGCAATGTGATTAAAGTACCAATTGAAGGTAGCAACAGATGATCAAATACCTGTTACTAATACGCAATGTACTAAAAAATAGTGCATTACATGTAATTACAATCACAATATAGTAACGCACAGATTGCCGAAATAAACAAGCTCAAGTTGACTCAAATCAAACAAAAGGAATGCATCAAGAACACTGCATATTTTATCCAATTATACACCATTATGTTCAATACCCAATCAACAGTCTTACTTACCACATTACTTTGCAATATCAACACACACTAAACATTCAAAAAAACCACTTAAACAACTCAGTCGACCAAACCATTTAAACTCTCAAAACTGATTCATCTTTTCAACAACTTAAACAATTGAACACCCAATCGAGATTGATCAAACAACTAAAGAAATGCATCAAAATCAAAGCAACTAAGCAAGAACAGACTGAAAATGATACCTACTGGGAAGAAGCCCCCACTTCAGAGAAAACCCAGATCTGTGTTTGGGTCGAGAGTCAACCGAAGCAGATAGAAAAGAAGTGAGAGAGGAGAGGGGGTTTGGTTTGGTCTTTATTCTTCTTTGGGGAGAAGAAGAGAGAAAGAGAGCCCTCAGTGGCTTTAACACACTCCAAGTGTGAGGTGAGGTGAGACACTTTAGTCTCTGGGGAGCCAAGCCACATTCTGACCCTAAGCATATGAGCAATTAAGTATTTTTGTGTGTTTTTTAGACACCATGGTTTGGTGTGGTGTGGTGTGGGGGCAGGGGTGGTCATTTCACACCCAACCCGTGAACCCGACATGACTCGATGACACGATTAGGTTTGATTTTGACATTAAAACATGTTTGAAGCGTTTCAATGTGATTAGTTGTCTTGATGTATTAATTGGATGAGTAAATAACATTGTCAATGCGGGATGACAAGAAATCACTCGCTCGTAAATGAGTTGAGATTTAATTAAAGCATAATGACACAATGCCTGATTAGAGGCAACATGAAGAATGATACGACACCATCCTTATTAGAGTGTAAAGTCTCGATTGTATACTAAACTGTCATTTATAGGTTAACCACTGTTAGGGTTTCTCAGAGTACATGATTCGTACAACTTGTAGTGATACTATGTTGAATAGGGACTTTGCGCTCTACAACCTTGTGTAGATTGTCTAAATTCTCTTCTAGGCTACGTGATTTATTTGTCGATGTTGGCAAATTAAAGTGATTTATTAACCATACAAATCCCTTATCCTCTTATTTTTTGGATCAAACTTTGTCGCGCCATCTCAGATAGTGCCTAAAGCTATTTTAGGTTGTAAACAAAAATGAATTTACTCGCACATTGGGTGTTTGGATGAACAAATTTACACATTTCATACATTAGAGAGCTTACAATGGATGCTCTTAGTATGGGTGGGCATGGGACAAGATGGACCTCATCCCAATCTCATCTCATTGCTTTATCTTCGGGATGGGATCGGGACATAGACATCATCCTAACCTCGTCCCATCGCAAACGGGTTCGGGACGAGACAAGATGAGCATGGTTCAAAAACCATTAAAAAATTGTTAAAACTTTATATCATAAAATAAGAGTAAGATTTTTTATTCCAATGCGACTAAATATCCAATATGCAACAAACCTATCACACTGGCTTTCGACGAACAGATATGTAGCTACAATCAAGGATTGAACACAATGTCCTAAGTCCTTCCTAAAAAACATAAGACAATGGAGTTATTGCTCTAAAAAATCAGAGAGTAAGAGAGGAGAAAAGAAGCGGTTTTGGCACAGCTTGCTCGTAGTGCAGGTTTGTGATTGACCTTTCTCATTCCTTCTAACTAACCAAAATCGAACGGATAGCATAGTAGAAGATAGGCGAGTGTCTTTAAGACACTGCTGCCCTTCCGAAAGTCATATTATTTATTTTAGACTGAGGCGATTTATTCAATTCAACGCTCCGCCCGGTGATCCAACCTCTGATCATTCTAAATAGGAAGAGTTTGATTCATTTTTTATTTGGATATTTAGTTGCCTTGGAATAAAAAGTCATTCTTATTTTATGATATAAACTTTTAATTATTTTTTTATGATATTTGAACCATGCTCATCCCATCCCGTCTCGAATCCGTTTAGGATGAGGTCGGGATGAAGTTTATGTCCCAATTTCGTCCCAAAGATAAAATAACGGGATGGGATTGGGATGAGGTCCATCCCGTCCCACGCCCATCCATACTAAGAACATCCATTGCAAGCTCTCCAATGTGTAAATTTGTTCATCCAAACACCCAATGTGCAAGTACATTCATTTTTGTTTACAATCTAAATTTAGCTTTAGGTACTATCTGAGATGGCGCAGCAAAGTTTGACTCCAAAAATAAGAGGAGAAGGGATTTGTATGGTTAATAAATTTCTTTAATTTACCAACACTGACAAATAAATCACGTAGCCTATAAGAGAATTTAGATCATCTACATAAGGTTGTAGAGCGCAAAGTCCCTATTCAACATAGCATTCACTACAAGTTGTACGAATCATGTATTCTTAGAAACCCTGACAGTAGTTAACTTATAAATGCCATCCATTTTATTTTAGCATACAGTAGAAATCTAATCTGTGCACTCTAGTAAGGATGTGTCGTGTCATTTTTCATGTTGCCTCTAATCAGGTAGTGTGTCATATTCCAATGTCTAAACCAAACCTAATCGTGTCAATGGTCCATGTCCGGTTCACGTGTTGGGTGTGAAATTACCACCTCTACCTCAGACTACACCATGGTGTCTAAAAACACATAAAAAAAATCTAATTACTCGTGCTTAGGGTCAAAATGTGGCTTGCCTCCCCATAGACCAAAGTCCCTCTCATCTCACACTTATAAAAAGAGAAGTGTGTTAAAGTCACTGAGTGTTCTCTTTTCTTCTCCCCAAAGAAGAACAAATACCAAACCAAACCCCCCACTCTCTCTTCCACTGCATGACTTTTCATACAACAGTAAGGTTCTCCAGTCACGCCCGTTAACTTAAATTTTAGCTCAATCCAACTGGATGTCACTACTTCTTTACTTTTAGTAGATGAAATTAACAGTGGAGCGAATCATGTTTTTCATTTGGGTATGATGAGGAGTGTCGTGATATTTCCTCTATAAATATAAATGTATACAACTCAATAAAAATACATTTAAAATAAAGGACATTCTTAGTTATTATATTTTTTTGGTTGTTGAAATAATAATTCCAAACTTTTCATAAATTGACTTCTCTTTCGGTTATAAAATTAAGAATAATAAATAGCAAATAAATAAGTTCGAGATGAGACGGTGTGGGGGATTGAAAGTGTCCATTCTGATCTCATCCCACTCTAGATCAGGACAAGATGAATTTGATTAATCCCAAAAAAATTGAAACATGACGAGATGGGATCGGGATTGTGGATGAGATGCCCATACACCACACCACACCCCCCCCCAGATATTCACATTATTATCTGGTTTTCTTTTTTTCAAAATTTTTGGTTCCCTCATTCCACGTGAATCACACGTGCGCCCACCACTTTTGATTAGAAAACCTTTCTTGATCTCTCGCGCATGTCTCAACGGCTAAATGGAAGCCTTCTGATTAAAAAACCCCTTCTGTTCGTATCCTTAACAACACTTCTTAGGGTTTATTCAGCTCATAAGGTACATTAATAACCTCCCCATCTTTCAGTTTTTCTTTTGTTTTAACTTTGTTAAGTGATTTCTTCAACTTGGGCAAGTAGTTGTATTTGTTTATGTATGTTTGTAAAAATACTTGGGCAAGTCAATAGTGTAGATTATAGTTCATTGTTCTTATTATTATGAGTTGATATGGATGTCAAGAGTGAAAAATATACCCAGTTGATCGTTGAAGTTTCATGTTATAAGTGTAGTTTAATAAGTTTCGGTGAATACCCATACCCCTGAAGATCATGGGTTTTGCTGTAAATGAGCAAACCCAGTCTTAATCTTAACTGGGCACAAATCAACTGGGAGTTATTGTTGAGTCTCTTGGAGATGTTAGCAAAATCATGTGAAGTTAATACATGTACTCAATAGAGACAAGGCCTCTTGGGGACACTTGAGCCTAATTTGTAAAACTCCCACACCCGGGCATGACAGGTGTCTAAGTTGAGGACAATATTGTTGCTTGAGACATTTTGTTGGCCAGTGTCTAGGTTGGAGACAATATTGTTGGGCCATCTTCACCCCAGACCCAACAAGTGGTATCGTGCTAGGGTAGGCTCAAGTCTTGCCAAGGTGGAGATTGTTGGAGATGTTGGCTCGAGTTAAGCGTGCAAATTTAGTCCCACATCAGATAAGGAGCAATATCATGTGAAGTTAAAACAAGATTAAACATGTAGTCAATCAGTTGAGCCCAATTCATAAAAACTCCACACCCGAGCACGACGAATGTCTGAGTTGGGGATCATATCATTGCTTGCACGCTTTGAGGTGGTTTCGAGGGGCTTCACGACCTTCACCCCAGGACCGGGCGCGGCGGGTGTCTAAATTGGCGACAATATCGTTGCTTGCACACTTTGAGGTGGTTCCAAGGGGCTTCGCAACCTTCACCCCCGTTTACGAATCAAATTTAGCCCTTTTTAAAACCATTGCTCACATAAGTTACAATAGTTCACACACCGATAATATCCCTACTTAACCGTTTTGTGAGTTTTGTTTATCAAATCAATATATTGGTGTGGGCAAGGCTGGAACCCCAGACTTTTGGTATAATGTAGAAATCTTGTCGGTTGAACTAAAATGATTTCGGTTTTGGTCCACATTTAAGAATGTTGTCTTGGATGACATCCTAACTAGGCACAACATTTGGATGCCTTTATAACACTCCACCCCATCCACCTTAGGATTTGGGTATCACACTCATTGTATACTACCAATACTACTCCAATCAAGGACGCATAAACTCTTCATAAAACTTGTCGTCCGACACTGACACTCGTTCAACACACGTTTGATACGTGTTAGACACTTGGTCAACGTGTCGGCAGGGTCACACGCTCAATGTGGTCAACGTGTCGGACACACCCAAAACTCGGTCAGAACATAATTAAGCCTCGTCAACCAACTTTATTGTATTTTTTATGTTTAGTTGGGCTCAAATAACCACCTAATTTGAAGGTTGCTAGTCCACCAGAAATGAGAAACTTTTAATTACGATTACAAGTCAAGATAGAAAGGGCGATGAAAAGTCACTGAAGCATAGAGGTAGTCTATTCTTTTTCTTAATTTTTGCTTATTCTTCTTACCTCTACCTCTTTACTTTTTTTTTTTCTTGTGACGGAGTGTCAACACTTCTCCACTTTTATACCTATTCTTCTTTTTCTCTATTGTTCTTTCTTCATGTTCTTTTCTACTTTTTTCATACTTGCAATTTTGAGATAAATACATTGTTTGTATTTCATTTTCATCTTCACACTTCTTATTCTTTTCTATTTAAATTATTTCTTTATTGAATTGTCGTTTATCTTCATATGATTTAATTGAAAGACAAGGTATGACGTGTCGCCGTGTCCTAGTTTTTCGAAAATTACCGAGTCGGCGTGTCATGTCCGTGTCCGACACAACGCGCGTGTCCGTGCATCCTTGGCTCCAATTCTCTCGCAACCACAATTCTTACCTTCTTAGCTAAAAAGGTTTCATTGATAAAGTGCAAGTCCATACTTAAAAACCTTCACTTGGACTACTTTCAAAGCTATGTGGGGTGGGGGCATATCCTTGCACAACCATAACCTCGTTTTGAACCAGGTGCGTATTCTAAAAATATTGTAAAAGTACAATGAAAAATTATATATATTCAAATAAGTTAGGATGGAAATGAGAAGTTGATGGTAACTCAAATGCATGCATAGTCAATTATATACGATCCAAGTAGTTGAACCCACAGATATCATGTTCATTAAATTAAAGATTAGAGAAACTAATTGAACACATGAAGATATCTGCACTTGAAGTGGGTAGAGTTTATGTTTGAAATATGAATTAAACATCATAACTGTTTTCTCTTGCAGTGAAAGGCACACCTATTTTTCGTACCCACTCTAGACATATTACCACGATATCATTGTCTAGCGACTACGTTAGTGTAGTCTTAATGTATAGGCCATTGTTTGTTCTTTGTTGAGTGTCTTATTTAGATTCTGGAATCTGGATGACTAATAACCAAGTTTTATGAATTAATGTCCACACTTGTTCTTTTACTCTTTACATAGTAAAATGGTTGTTTTTCATTTCCACTTCTGAATACTACTTTTACATGGTATGCATGTTCTGTTTTTCTGTACTTCTGCCTCCAGTGATTCCATCATTCCACAATATATCTACTGACCAAGAAAAATGCATAATATTCGTGTGGACATGGGATTACTCATTTCCATATACATGAGATGGATATTGTGGATTTGTCAAAATCAGGGCGTTCTAGATTAATAACTTGTTGATATGGAAGCTCAAACTGAAAACAAGAAAAACCAAACCCCAATGCCACAAGTATGCAATACATATGAAATATAAGAATTAAGAAGTCATTTTTTCTTTGACATGATATGGGCACCTTGTTGCATGTCCAACACAAAACTTCAGAGAACTTGAATTAAGAAAATGGGCATGGGTGATTCTCCACCTCTTCAATAGATCTGTCTGCAGTTGAGGTTTCCTAGAGATTGGATTTGACTTCTACTCCAAGCATGTTTAGAGTTTAACAGGCAAACAGAATTGAATCACAGGATGCTAAAAATGAAATGACAAGTTACTGCAGAGATTGGATTCAATGTGGTCGAGAAAAGTTGTCACTCCAGCTCTTCACGAATTATTAGAAAGCAACTGATCCAATTGAAGAACAATTTGCTAAATGACAAGTTGTAGTTCTAAACAGACACCCTTATAAAGCAAATCTTTCAATCATGAATCGTTTTTCTCTCATTCTGTTGCGGACTCTGATATACACTATGAGAAGTGAGCTTTGGTAGACTTGCCATTTTCTTTGAGTTTCCTCTTCATGAAGTGATAGACAGAATCAATTTTTTTCTGAATATCTCCTGGTGAGCCCTTAATTGTTTATTAGCGTGGAATATATAAGACTTCTCTTCTATATCACATAAATCCATACCATTCGAATTCATTTCCAATAAGCAATAACAAGTTACATGAAGATATGTTTAAGTCAGTAAAGGCCCCTCATTTTCATGGTACAATCTTACAGAAAATATGCTCAATGGTAGCTTTCTTCATAAGCAGAATCTTTCTTATTTGTAACCAAAATGTAGTTGCTACGTGCTAATTCATTTTTGGTAGCAAAAAAATTGTACATTACGCATATACTGGGGGAAGCAACATTAGCTCCTCGTATTAATATCTACAGTTTAGTGTGGACTGGAAAAAGACTGCACAGACGTCCATTGAGTTTACTTTCCTTTCCTATGTGAACTAGAATAAGTAAAATGAGCCTCCATGAATCTTTATTCCTTTCTCAGGTCATACTTGATCGTCTTTCTTGCAGATCTACTGCACTTGTGTTGTATGCAGATCGCCGAAGCAAAGGATCACTCCTCACCTCCTGCTGTAGAATGTAAAGCATTAGCTTTTTCAACATTGCTTGCCCATCTTATTGTTTTCAGTGCAATCTGTTGGGTTTTAGGTGAACTGCAATACTTTCTAACATTTGCGAAGCTATAATTTGACACATTTGAGGTCGATTATGGATGCTCTCAAATACCACATGCAAGTTTAGGTGGCAGAGAGTACAACAGTTAGGACCATCTATCTGATGGTTAGTTCTTTAGTTTGAGATCCTGCCATAGAAGCGGAGTTGACTTCAACATCATCTAGTAAAGTCAACTCCCAACTCCCATGGCTAAGTTGCAGGTCACCGCATTTTTTGTCATCTATACTTTTGGCTGTTTATTGTGTAAACTACTTAAAATGTCATGTTTGTTTATTTCCGTGATTTTTTTCCTAATTTTTTCTATGATATGCTCAATAAAGTTAGTATTACTGTCGTTGCTATCTTATTTTCTCATACCTGCATGAACACCTGGCTGCTACTTGGTGAGGAATACTCTGCAGGACGTATGTATGGCATACTATCTTCTGCAAGTCCTCTCAATCTGTTGAGCTCCGGTAAGACCTCTTTGCCAAGATCTGGCCGATCTTTCCTCCTTAACTCTGCACATTTGAGTGCTAGTTTGGCGAAAGCCAAAGCCTCTTCTTGTGGCCAGTCGGGCACTGCAGGATCCAGCATCTCAGAAAATGTACCCTTCTCCACAGCCCGGTCGACATGGTGTGCCAGGCCCATTGGGTTCTTGGCTGTGATTAACTGTAGAAGCATAATACCAAGGGAATATACATCTGATTTTATGCCCAGCATGCCTGTCTGTTGATACTCAGGGTCAATGTAGCAGAAAGTTCCAGCAGTTGATGTCATGCGATACTGTGTGACGTTGTTAGCGACTGCAGGAGGGACAAGTCTGGCAAGTCCTACATCGCTTATCTTGCTAACATAGTTGCGATCAAGCAATATATTTCCAGGTTTGAGGTCACGGTGTACCAAAGGCTCTGGCTTGGTCTGGTGTAGGAAAAGCAAGCCAGTACCAATCTCTGCAGCAATTCGAAACCTCAACTGCCATGAAAGAATTGGAGTACCCCCTCGTCGGAAGAGGCGATCTTCTAGACTGCCATTTGCCATGTATTCATAGACTAGACAACCATACTCTGGACAGGCTCCTAGGAGGAGAACCATGTTTGGATGTCGTATGCAGCTGAGTACTTCAATCTGAAAATTTCCAATTATGGAAGAAATGGAGTTATAATTGATGTTCAATTAGTCAGAGGTTCAAAAACTAACTTAGTCTACGCTCGCAAGAAAAATAAGGCTGTATCTCACCTCCTGCTGAAACTGTGACCTTCCTTGAGCTGCATCTGGACGAAGAACCTTAATGGCAACAGCCGTATGATCCAGGAACCCTTTATATACAGGCCCATAGCCCCCTTCTCCGATTTTACGAATTTCAGAAAAGAATTCTGTTGCTGTTTCAATCTCCTCGATTGAGTACTTCCTATACCTGACATCGTTCTTTGCTAGAGCATCTAGCATTTTCTTCCTCTCTTCTGATTCTTTGAGGGCTTTCATCTCTGCATTTATTCTCTTTTGTGCTTCCAACTCTGCAATCCTTTGTGAGGCTTCAACTGCTTCAAGGGCTGCCCTGCATTTAGCCTTCTCCTTCTCTGCAAGTGATAGAGCAGCTCCCTCAGCCACTCTTGCCTCCTCTAATCTCTGTTCCTCTTCCATTTTCCACCGCTGGAGCTCCATAGCCTATTTACAAAGCATCACGTTACAAGTAAACCTTGATATCATGAACATATATAGCAGATTAGAGTGCTCTTTACCTTTTGTTTTGCTGTGAGTGCTTCTTTACAAGCATTGCTGTACATGTCCATTGTTTGCTTGAGCTCTAGCTTTAGCCTCCTCATCTCAGCTTCCACATCTTCCTGCAAATTGCAAAGGGAAAAAAACTATTTGAGATCACCTATCATGACTTCCTATATTTTGAATCTCTATAGCTTTCTATAAGAGCATAACAAGTAAATAGTTTGAATCTCTATGGTGCTTTCTGTATATCCATGCTATGCTATAGACAGTTCTTACCGCATTCTGCGATGATGACCAGGATCCTCCACTCTCCTGTGATAAGTATGAAAACTCAGTTGTATTGAAATCAGGAGACTTGGACGCTGACAGCCGTGATGATTCAAAGCTCCTGTTATCTGCGTCTGAGCTGGCTGACAGTCGAGGGGTTCGCCCTTCAAAATGGTCATAAAGTGAAGGGAACATGCGGTCCGTGCTTGGCCTGCCAGAACTCACGAATGATATGTCCGTATCTGGCATTGTAAGTTCCCCGTATGATTTTGCACTCATTCCTGGTCTTGTAAATGGTGACCTATTTTCATCATAAACATTACTCAGTCCTTTATATCAAGAATGTGAATTCCGCAAGAACATACAAGGTTGGATTTGCATATCAATGGGGATTGTAATAGGTGCTTATGTAGAATGTTTAATATGTTCGAACTTACTTGATGGAATCCAGTTCTTCCAATCGAGGTGTCATGTCAGATGCTGATAGAAAGGTAAAGAAACTTCTTTAGAATGATTGTTGTCAAACAATATCAAACAAGAAATATATGGCCACTAAGTAAAAAACCTGACCTCTGGAACTATTATTATGCATGAATTGTGGCTCTGGCTCAGGTTTCACAGCTTGGTTCTGCTGCAGTTGGGTCCGAAGGGGGGAGATGTCAGGGGGTGGGCGGGAGGCGGATCGCACAGATGTGATCTTTCCTTTGGATATGACATACACAGTGCAGAAATCTGGAGCTCCTTTAGAAACAGAAGCTGGAACTTCTTGAGTCTTGAATCTTCTGTGAACAAAGATTAATGAAGTTAAGAACATCTGCAATTTTTTTATTCACTGTATAGTCTTCTATTGCACCTAAACAATAAGACTCACAGTACCAGTTGATTGGGGAAGGATATTTTTCGTACGTATGTACAGTTTATGGTTTAATTTCTTAAAGACTTGCTGCTTAATCATTTGTTTCTTTTTGTCCAGAGAAACTATCATAGAATACCTGAGAAATCCATTTCTGGAACAGGCACCAACAACCAAGTTCTCAATTGCAAAGTGGGAAACATATTCAATCAGTGCCTTTGCTACATCAGCGTCTTCCAGCACCACATCTTTGCATTGTATCTGAGAACACGTTGTTGATAAAAAACATGTTAGTATTTTTGTCCATATTAGAATAATTATGCAATGTAGTCCTTGTGAATGCCTGGAAGATAATGTATGTTTGCTTGCTTGAATACCCACATCTTTTCGTGTGCAGAAACAACGGAATGGAAGGAACAACTCCTTCGTTTGATGGTCAAGCTGTTGTCTGTAAGAGGCAGCAACACCCTCATTGACATTGTTAATGGAAACTCGGGTTCCATCTGCAGACACAGGGAAAAAGGTAAAAAAAAAACATTTTAGATACAATATGCATTATATATATGCATGAACAACAAACATACCTAGGGTGAAATAAATACATATCGAATAAACAATGTCAGATATTAGTTGCATGTAAACAGCTTATATATATGCATGAACAACAAACATGCCTAGGGTGAAATACAGATCGAATAAACAATGCCAGATATTAGTTTCATGTAAACAGGTTATATATATGCATGAACAACAAACATGCCTAGGGTGAAATACAGATCGAATAAACAATGTCAAACATTAGTTGCATGTAAACGGCCTATAGTATGTGATAATCTTCAACTTTTCACATTGAATAGAAGCTTTACGATGCCCTGACACCCTGATCAGAATGATTAGAGGCTTACTTGGAGCAGGAACAGAGGATGATTTTTGGTTGACATGAACTAGGATGACAGTTTGGCCCCTATGAAGAAGATGATCAACTGCCCATTTCAAAGCATATTGGCTTCCTTTATCCTTGTCAATTCCAACAGCTACCAATCCTTGCCCTTCTTCCTTCTTATCTCCAGTAGTTTTCTGCAACCACATCTCTCTCTATTTTTCTGTATTTTCTTTTATTTTAATTTTAGTTAAATTTTTTTTTTCAAACAAAATCAAAATCTTCACTACCAAATTGTTTTTACACCTTTTAAAGAGAGGGACTAAATAACAAGTCAAACACAAGAAGATTTGTTATTTATCTCTCTATTAAAAGGGCTCAAAACAAATTTTAAAAAAAACTCTCCCTTCCAGAAGAAGTGAAGATTTGATAACTACAAAAAAAAAAAAAAAAAAAAAAGAATTGATGAAAGGAGCACCCAAAAAAAAAAAACCCTTCCCCAACTAATCTCCTATTTCTTTCTCTCAAATCAATCTTTATTGTTTTCTTATTTTTGTAATTTGCTTTATTTTTTTTTTGAAAAATAGGAATTCACTTCACCACCTGTCACTTCCCCCTCCCCTTATTTCAATGCCACCACAATAGGTGGGTAATTAGTTGACCCTTGACGTAATGGGTTAAATTTTTTTCTTTTTTGAGTAATGGGTTAAATTTAGTTAATTTGGTCAGCTAATATTTAATATTCTAAAGCCTTTTTCACCACAAAATTTGATAAATATTGACTCATATATGCCTAACTTTGACCAAAAGTATCCTTAACCTCGTAGAAAGTTAGAAACCACGAGTTCTTAGAATTTGTTTGTTTACCCTCATTTTGCGTAGAGTTGTCAGATCTTGAGTGATATCCGTAGTTTCTAGACCCCTAGAGATCGTCTCTCACACGAGAACTAAAAATTTCTAATAATGAATAAAATTTATATGAGTTCTTATTTTTATTTTTATTTTCTTAACATTTGCTTATTTATCCGAATTAAGTGAATTTTCATCTATACGTTAAACTTTTGGATGATAAGAACCTTTCATTTCACTTTTACTATATGAACGTGCATGTTTATGTTTATGTTTTTTTGTTTTTATTTGTTTATTGTTTTTTTAATACTTGAAAATAGGGTTGAAAACCGAACCGTGGGTTCGGTTTTTCACCTAAACCATGAACCGAACCGACTTTGGTCGGTTTCAAAATTTTCAAATCGAAACCAGACCGACCAGTAACAAAACCGAACTGAACTGATTCTAATTTATGCAAACCGAACTGACTAAAATCGAACTAAAATCGAACCGATAACTATTTTAAACTTTTTATATTTTTTATTATATATATTTGGTCGGTTGGTTTTGTCGGTTAAAATCACATAGAAATCGAAAACCGAACCGACCACTTCGGTTTTGAATTTTTTAAAACCGAAACCGAACTGAACCAAACTTAAATCGAACCAATCAGTTTGATTTAGATCAGTTTGGTCGGTTTAGTCGGTTTTTGGTTCAACCCTACATGAAAATGACTTCCAATGCCTACTTTTTGACAACCTTAACTTCCGAGTCTTATATTAGAGAATTTGTCATGCTTGAAATGTTCTTAGAAGAGGCTAAACAAAAACAAACAATAGAGGGGACTTGCAAGGGAGTTTGTCTAGGCAGCTAGGCTTTAAAGCCATTTTTTTTGCCAGGCGGGTGTTTTTACACTTACCCCTTTTTTTAAAACACAACCACAAACATTAACTATAGAAGGGGTAGAAGTGTAAAAACCCAAAAACTTGCTAAAAAGTGGCTATAAAGCCTGGCTGCCTAGAATTAGAGCTTGCAAGGTGAGATTAGGTTTATCAGTTCATAAGCCAGGTTTTCGAAAGAGTAGAATCTCCAGCACCACATCTTCTATTCAAAACGATGTGGTGCACATGAGTGGCATGGCGCAGGTGCTGGTGGTACCCCAATGAAGTCCTTGTCGCGTTCAAAATGTATTACTGTCAACTTTTTTTCTATTTTATTTTATTTTGTTACGAATTTAAGGTCAACTATGAGTTCCTATTTTGAAGGCAAAGATGGTGTTTGTTGTTTAAATATGGATCGCCAATCTAAAGCAATGTAGCTAATTGAAGAAGAAGAAGAAGAAGAAGAATGGATAGTGCATGATAGTACTACTTGAATACTTCACAACTGCCTCATCAGCTCATCTTCACTTTCTTATTGTAATAAGAACCCGTCTAATTGTCGAGGGACGCAGCGAGGAAAACAGCGAGGGACCCCACAGGGGGGAGGGGGAGCCATCCATTCCCCCCGGGATGCGTGTGTTGAAAATTCAAACGCGCATCCCGGGGAGAATGGACGGCTCCCCCTTCCCCCTGTGGGGTCCCTCGCTGTTTTCCTCGCTGTTTCCCTCGCCAGTTAGATTTTTTCTTGTAATAAACATGCAAAATACGTACAACACCAGTAGCTTTTTGGATAGATTTCATGAAGAACTCGTAATAGAGATTTTATTTTTGTTTTTGCTTTTGTTTCATTTGTATAAAGGTTTTGGGGTCCTTAAAACCCAGCTCGCTTTTCCAAAAAAAAAAAAAAAACTCATAATAGAGATTCTTGTTCGACTGCCATTAAAGTTGATTGCCATATTCAAGTATGTATCGAAAAAATAGAATCATCTATTCTCTCGTGACTCTTAATTTCGTTTGAAGTACAGAGATAAGGTAGGGAGGTCTGCTCTGATCGATGCACTGGCAAGCTATGGTGACCAAAACAACAGTGTTGTCTTTCTGGGAAGCATATGGTAAGGGGTTAAGCCTTCGGCAGTGTTGTTGCTATTGATCTTAGAAAGGGGATTGTTTGGAGTTAGAGATTTTTATATTACTAAGAGCTAGCCTGAATTTACTGGATGAATCTTGCTTCAGCCAGACGGATAATGGACATTTTTTGTATTCAGTATTATCCGATGGTTGTGATCTTGAGGTGTGGGAGCTGGATGAACATAAGAAAGCATGGTCTCTGAAAAGCTTATGGAGAAAGATCAATGAATGTTATAATGCGGGTACTGAGGTTGTAGCCTTTCATCCATCTAATCCTTACCTTTTATTTATGCAATTGAGGATGGTAAGAAGGCCTGGTACAATGTCGAAAGCGATGTGATGGAGTTAGTTCCTCTTGTACACAAATATACGGCATTTCTTTTTAAACGTATGGCGCAGTTGGCCACCATCTTTCCCGTTTGTTTGAACAAAAAGAGTTGTAGCCCTTTTAGGCAGCGAACCCAGAATTGTACTCTTATCAGAAAGAAGAAATACATTATACGTTTTGTATCTCTCCTTGAACTTCTCTTGTCACATTACAAGTTTACAGTTTAGTTCATGACTATGAGTTAATGTTATATTGGATTTACGAACTAAAAGTTAATCTCAGAAACTGTAGATCATAATGAGCAAATTAATTAGTCGTAAACAGCTCGAATAACAGGTGCTCAATCTATAGTTTTAATAGAAGAATAAAACTGATCTAGACTGCCATGGTGGGTGCAATTACATGGAAGCCTTAAAATTATCCGACCCATTTCTTAGTTACAAGCGTGGATGCATACTATGGCACTATGTTTCTCCAATACATGCTGGATGCAAATCGAAGTCGCACTTGTCACAGGTAAACACCCAAGATCTCCCTTGCTTTTTGCAAGAGTTGCATACATAGGCTTTAGCTGTGTCTAACTTGAGTATGTGTTCATGTTTCGGATCCTTCACTTTCTGAGGCAGTGTGTCTCCTTCCATTCTTATGGATGCCTCCACTTCCATGGCCCTTGTTGTGGTGAAGGGGAAAGCCTTAGCACCATAAGATGAGATCATGGCCCTGCCATTTGTGCTAATGGTTTTCCCATCTGGTCCCAGAAAGATCAGTGCTGGAATCCCCTTGATGTTGAAAATTCTAGCTAAATCCTGTCTGGCCTTGTCATTATAAGGAAGTGCTAGCCATGGCATGGTACTAATGTTGAGATCGAATTCATCTTGATCTCTATCTGTTGAGACGAAAATGATTTCAAAGTGTTTGCTATGAGTGATCTTTATTTCATTGTAAGAGTCTATGAGCTGAGTAGAAAAGTCTCGGAATGGAGGACACCATAGTGCTCCAAAGTATAGGCCTATTGTCTTACCAATGAGTTCCGAAACTAGTATCTGCACAAGAACAAAACTAGAATTGCTTACCGAAATTTATCTATCAATAACCAGAAAAATGAAATAAAAAAAAACTCACCTTGTTTCCATCTCTATCAACAACATAATCTCGTCTTCCATATGCCAAAAGGTCCTCTAACTTTCCTCCAAGACGTTTCATACTGTCCATGAGCTTTAACTCTTCTCTTCTCTCCTTAGTGAAGGGAAATGCATCAATACCATAATCTTCAATCAATCCCACTGCATCTTCTTCAAAGAGTTCTCCATTCAAACCCAATGGAATCAGTGAAGGAATGAAGTTCACATGGAAGGTATCACATAGCCGTCTTTGCACACTTGCATCAAATGGAAGTGCCAACCATGGCATGGAATCGAAATGTTCTTGGAAACCATTTTCATCCCTGTCAAACGATACAAATATGATTTCAAACTTTTTCCCAGTGCTTCTAAGGCTGTTGTAGAGCTGCACAAGCTGAGGAGTGAAGGTCTTACAAGGCCTGCACCAATTAGCTGAGAAGAACAAGCAGGTTGTCTTCTGATCAATGGATGATAAGGGTACCTGATATTTTTTGACAAATGATCTAAACCTTCAACATTTTGTTTAGATAATTCAAATATAAGAAACATTCAATGAAAAGGAACCCGAAACATAGGGTCCTTATTGTTGGATTTAAATCGCTCGCACATCATATTTTAGAGGCTATTTTTGCTACTTTGTAATCTAAGTTTTTTAGTAATGTTATTGATTTCCCATGTAAAAGGCAAAATCATCAACAAATAGACAGATTTGGTGCAAGTGCAACATAAGCAAAAGTTTATAGCCTTACCTTTCCTTTGCTAGATATGAGGAACTCTATCCCTACCGACGCCAATACCGATAAGTTAACGGTACCACCATCATGATTAACCATCCCATACCCAGGTCCAGCCATGACAGAAAACTACCAAGAGCTGGTTTTTTCACAGTTATTTTCTTATGCTCTCTTGGTTCATCTGTAGATTTACATATAAAAAGAACAAGGGATCTATAAAGAATATATGGATGGAGTGTATAGGACTGAGAATTTGGTAAGTGTGCTGATCTGCTATGTTTTTCCTTTTTAAATGTCGGAAGGGAGGATTTGGATTCCTTACAAGGGAATATAAAATTTCAAGGACATTGAGAGAATATTATCCTTCAATTTGGTATTATATTCTTCTTTGCTATCTCAGAATTGGTTTTCCTTTGAGTGACACCATTCCTTCAAAGTTAACAAATCCCCATATTAGGGAAAATGCATCAATATGAGAAATCTAAGTACATGGGTTGGTTGATTAGATCTTCATTCATGTGATGGTGGCCATTTGATGGACCCCCTTCATGCAAAAAGTTGATTCGATCACGTTATTGCAACCATTTGATCGTTTGATGTACTTGATCATAGGACAATATGCCATCAGTCTGAGGCATGGCTGCATGGGGTGGTCCTCATGGGGATAATGGAATCATTGCTTGTGTAATTAGCATTCCTTCTCCCAATATAAGCATGTCAGGCTTGATACTAGCCTCAGGCGGATATACCCTATCCTCATTATCACTGGTCCTAGCCTCAGTTATTTTCAGACAACTACCATCACTATGGACACGACATATGTTAATCACAAAACAAAAAAAATTGTATAGAAATAGTCATCCCAGCGACGCTAACTAGAAATAGTTTATTGTTACTTGTCAAGGAATATAGCACCATTCATCTCTTTTCGGAAGATCAAATACCTAATTGTACCTTGAGATTCATTTGCACAACGTAAATTCTATGAGCAACAATTATTAGATGGCATATGTATGTAGTTTAAGTAGATAGTATAGATTTCGTACTTAAGAAACCATATGTAGACATATCGATAGAAATGGGAACATCAGAAACCATCATTCCAGTAAATCTCATTCACTTGCAATCAAAGAACCAAAGATGTTTGATATATCTAACTAGTGTTTTTGTTCTCAAGTATCCCTGCAAGTCACAAAGAAAGGAACAAATAAAAGTGAGAGTTAACTTTTCTTTTCTACATGAAATCACATCGAAAATGAATTGAAACACCTCCCCCCAACCCCTTCGATCCCCACCCCTTACATTCCTAATAAGGATCGTCGTGATCTAATCCTTATTTTCGCATAACTATGCTCTCTCCTATATTTTTTGAAAGCCAATCAGCTATGCAGTGTGAAGGAGATATCATCTTCGGTTGTCTCTCTAGAATGCAGGTCTCCTTCACTAGCATATGAAGAGTAGAAGTCATCATCATGGTCCCTTTCTTTCAACTCTTCGATCTTGTCCGCGGCTTCCTTCAATTCCCACCTCCTCTCTACATCCCCCTCACAACATTCCAATCCAATCTTCAACAATTTTAGCATCTCCCCTTCACCATTCTTTGTTCCTTTCATATCATTATCAAACACCTCGCCCGTACACTCTTCCCTGACGACCGAGTTCACCCACTTAGCCAAATCCGTATTACTATTTCCCTTACCTAGTGTAAGGTAATTTTCAGGGAATTTACCAGTTAATATCTCTAGTATAAGTATTCCTAGGCTCCAGACATCAGTCTTCTTTATTGTACGACTGAGTTGTGTATACTCCGGTGACTTGTATGCTATCATAAGTTGCTGAGCATGATCCTTGTTGATGACTGGAACTAGACAGTAATCTGTCAAGAGAGGCTGGAAAGACTCGTTGAGAAGCACATTGGAGGACTTGAGATGTCCATGTGGTAGAGTCATGCTTGGTAGCTCATTGTGGAGGTAAACTAAACCCTTGGCTACTCCTTTAATGATTTTCAAGCGCATTGGCCAGTCAAGCCCTGGCCTGTCTGGACTCCGGTTACCTGATTATATGTCGAAAACCACATAAGTTAGTCCATTAAACATGCATATAGAAGATAAAACTTACCATGAAGATTGAATAGAAGAAAAACTTACCATGGAGATGATAAGCTAAACTACCATTCTCAACAAAATTAGACACCAAAAGCTTCTCTTCCTTTCGATAATAGTAGGCAACAAGGGATAGCAAATTAGGATGTTGCAACCTCCCAAGCCTTCTCATGTGTTCTTGAAAATCTTCTCTACCTAAGTTGTTCATTTGCCGATATCTCTTCACCACCACAACAGGACCAGTCAAGAGAGCAGCCTTGTAAGAAGACCCAAAAGTACCACTTCCCAACACCTCTGCTGAAGCTTTCAACAAGTCTTGCAAATCGAACCTCTCCGAATCATCCTTGAGAAAAGTCAATCTCCCTTGGTCAGCCTTCCTCCCTGGGGCATGGGGCTCTGGTGACACACGTACCAATTTGTTTACTTCCCCTGCTCCCATCTTATTTGATTTGGTGAGGCTGGCAGACCGATCCAATTGGGATGCATCACGCCTTCGGTAGAATAAGAAGAAGAGACACCCAAGTATTACCGCAACTGCCACAACTACAATGATAATAATTATAATTATAAAATAACTGAAAGGACGTTTCTTCTCAGTCAAAGGAGCAGGAGGAGGAGGAGGGGTCCCCGGAGGAGGGCACTCCGTGTCTAGAGGCGGCCCGCAGAGATTACCATTGCCTACATTGTCAGAAATGTGCAAGCAAAAGATTACATGTATGTTCATAGTATTGCTTGAAATGAGGATCAATAGCAACAATATCTACATGCATGAATTGTTTTTCTTCAAACACAGTTTAAATTGTTTCTCTTATGGATACTATGGAGATAAATCAATGTATATAAACACACATATGATAAATGTTTGTTCATCCTATGATCTTCATGAATGTATTCGTTCTATGCAACATGTTCATGATGATGGTAGTGATGGTGGTTAAGTCGATTGGTGGTTTTTGGTTCTTCATAATAGTGAGGAATAACAATATAACCAAGAAACTCAACGACGCTTACCTGAAAACACATCTGGTTTCTGGTATTTTAAGCCTGCTGGAATAGGACCCTCCAATTTATTGTTTGAAAAGTTAACAGTATTCAAATCCTTCTGTTCAAAGTTTGGTATTTGGCCTTGAAACTGGTTACCATCAAGCCTCAAATCCAAAAGCTTAGGCACCCGAGTAAGTGAAGAAGGAATCTTCCCAGTAAATTCATTCCGTGCCAAGTATATTTTCTTCAACCAAACCATACCAGAAAAGGCATCATCGGGAATCTCCCCTGAGAACTTATTATTTGATAGATACAAAGTTTTCAACCCGTGAAGCTTCCTCATAATAGGCAATGGACCATCGAACTCATTATTCATGAAGCTCAACGTACGTAAAAATGGCAACCCAGTAAGGGAATCAACATCAATCAAGCCACGGAGATGCATGTTCTCAAGTTGCAACCCCCATATCTTGCCTTGAAAACAAATAACACCCACCCAATTCGACTTATTACCATTACATGGGCTAATCGATACATTCCAAGTATTTATAGCCTCTGCATTAGCCAATGATTCCTTAAACTTGAACAGAATATCAGCATCAGTTATCCCATAGGACCTTACCACCATGCATGAGAACATGCAAACAAACATGCAGCTAAAGAACCATGGTGGAGCATTAAACGCCATGTTCATATGGTGCTGTGCACGTATAACCAAACGTGCACGCACCTTCACCTCTACACAAGCAATGTGCGATGATAAGGTGGTGGCAGAAAAGGTGGTGGTGGTTGTGGTGGTAAGGAAGGATGGTAGCTTGAGTTTGAGTTTGAGTTTGAGGTGATCGATGATAATAAATGGGTTTTGATGGAATGGAGGTTCTTCTTCTAGCTGTTGAAGGCTTTCATTGCTAAGATTAGACTTGATCAAAATTGAAGGAGAGACAAAGAAAATGAGAATGTGGGACAAGGAAGTGTATGGTTTGTTATTAGCAGTATGTAGAGGAGCAATGTAAGGATGGCCTTTGAAATTTGCTTCTTTTCTTTTTATCTAATTATTTCTTGTTTCTTGTTAATTTTCCTGTTTTGTTTGTTTTTCTTAAATTCTTTTTTCTCTCTGGTTATTGTTAATTCTTCTTGTCTTAGCCGTCTCTCGAAAATTTTATAATTATACCCCTTAAATAAATATAGAAAATTTCTGATGGAAATGTGTTTACGTCCAACTTAGGATATGACCGCCATTTTCTAATTCCGGTAATAAAGTATCTTACGGAGATGCAAAATGACAATAATACCTACGCCGCTTTTTTCTAAAAAAAATTAAAACTAAATTTTCTTTCACATTTTCAAGTTATTCAACCATTAAATTTGGCCTATTGATGTGTTTTTTTATTATTAAAAAAATATATATATATATTGTATGGGGAATGTGCATTACATATGAGGGTAGTTTTGTCATTTAAAAAACTAATCACTTTGTTAGGCCTTCTGTTTATTGAGGTGTAAATGCAACTCTGGGCATTAACTCGAGGGTAAAAGTCTAAACAGCCCTTACAAAAATGGTTAAAACAAAAAAAACAAATTAACCTCTGGTGAATAATGCCAACTAAATTCATGGAATTAACAGATAAATTAGGGTCAAGTTAGGATGCCCCAAACATTATTTTTTAGATTTTAGCTTTTAAAAAGTGTTTGTGTACCCAATTATATTATGTTTACTCTAAAATAAAATACCGAGACAAGAAAAGAAAATTATTCCTGTTGTTGTGTTGATTGGAGACTTTGTATGAAGGATTCTTAATGTAAAATTTTGAATATATAAATTTTTTATAGGTTTTTTAAATGTAATTTTTTCAAGTAAGATATAATAGTTGCGAAAATGATGAAATTTGTGTATTTTTAATTTATTTATTAGATTACGGATTAATTTTGTCAATTCCTTTATGGTTAATGAACACATTGAAATTTAATAAATGCTAGACTAAATTTTAGTTTTTTAGATAATAGTTACTTTTATTCTTTTATTCAAACGCTCCTAAACCACAAAATTCCACCACCAAATTAGTTTTATTAATAAAAACTAATTAATTGATGTTACATATGGTAGGTTGATGAAACAAAGTCGAAATATTCCAAAATGCCGATCTAATTAAGAGTTGGTGCAACCGAGCGAGTAACTCCCATTTTATATTCTGCTTTAAGTTTTTGTAGACATGTAAGCATCTCTATTCATACATTTAATGGATCTTAGCTATTGTACTCCTAAGCATCTGATATTCAAGAATAATACCAAAATCAACTGTTATCATTTTGCCTTTTTTATTATCAAATTGCATCAATAGTATCTGGAAAAAAAAGTGTGGCATTGTCCTTTAGATCAACAATGTTGATTCTGACGAGCATATTTATGATGATCCAACCATTGTTTTAAAAGGCGGTCGATGAGTACGCATCAATGTATGAAATGAGGCGAAGCAGATCAAAAGCTCCTCAATGCGCATTCATTGATATGTGTATATAATGCGTAAGAGTTGTCTCAGTGATGTGTATGTCTTGATGTATATGTATTGACTCGTTGGCGTATGAGTTATTTAATTGGTTTATTTTAGATCTCGATGATATGTGCGAAGATAGAGTTTATTATAATAACCAATATACAAGAGCTAATAAGTATAATAGTGGATCGTTACAATTATTAATCTATTACAATGTGTTATTGTGGAAGATAACATAGTGAACACATATAAGTGAAAGTTCACATTATTATAAGAGATAACTGAATATATAGTGGAAGAGATACTGAAAGGTTACAAATTACAATAACTTGGGAATAAATGACAGTCAATCAAGGGTTTTCGATAAATAGTTGAGTTAATGGTTTTACCTAATGGTTAGCTCTAGCTTTGCAGGGTAACAAAACAAACCTGCATGCTAGTTCCTCCTATGTGATTCTGGACTTCATGTCGATCTGTTTTCAGGTGATATTTGATGTGTGAGATTCTATGAAGTACGACTAACCCAATGTTGGATCTAACTGAAGGTTTAAATTACCCTATGGGATGAGACAGTTTTTGTGATCGAACTCTTTGTAGCCAACATCCACAAGGCAAAGGCCATCAGGGGGTGCCGGGGGAGCTGTGGCACGTCTGCATGTAGCATCTATCAGCTTCAGCAGTCCATCAACATCTGCACCTGCAGCTGCCTCTCTTATTGATGTTGCCACAAGCACTCGAACCATCTGATAGGCAACAAAAGATGATTAGTTACAAGTGGTGAACAACCATTGAAGCTGTAAACAACACGGCCAATTTCATAGAAGCGTAAACTATCAACTGTCACAAAAAACCAACAACTATGCTTCTCAACTAAGATGTTCATAGGAGCCAAATGAGCCCAACATGTCAAAATATCGACAAATATAAGTGAACAATAAAATGAACCAAGTGGAAACTTTATCTTTCATGTGTAAAGAATATAGTCAGTGTCAGAATCGGGCTCTTTTCAAAGCATTAGTTGAGTGACTATACAGCAGGTTCAATAATTCACTATTATCTTTTCTTGGCAGAGAAAACCATCTTTCTTTACTTTTAGCTTCCATAAATCTTTCTATCCCATGCTTAAACAAATACACCATGTCACAATTACCTTGCGCAAAAAGCGATTGCCAACTAGCTCGATACACATGACCTTCTGTTCTTTTACATCTCCATGAACCTAGAAACAGCAAACACGTTATGACGAGGAAATCTCAGACTAATGATAATCAAAAGAGAATGGAGAGAGGATATACTTAATACTTGGAATCTTAAAAAACTAAAACTGAAAACTACTCGGGAGTTTTGTCACAGTTCCCACTTTCCAAAATAAAAAAACTATCTTTCATGAGAATTACAGACCAAATCAAACGAGTCATAAAGAAATAAATACACAAGATAGTAAAAATCAGGTAACCTTATTTGCACAGGGTAACCAGGCTTCGGTAGCTCGAGCATGGTAGATAAAACATTCTGTTGGCGGACCCCTGGAACAACACAGAAATTTTAGTTAGCACTCGCATATACTATTATCATCAATATTTCAAGTAGACAATATTATACATGAACTCCTGGTAAAAAACAAATAACTCCCAAGCTATGAATCTAATTACCCATGTATACAGCCAAAATTCTTTGCATAACTAAGAGCATGGGCATCAGTTTACGCCTTAAAGCATATAACGTGTCCATGTTCAACCCCCCAAAGGCACGTTGAGGTGATTAGTATGAAATGCATGTCATTGACATTAATATTAATGATTATACAGTATACACCATTTGCCGCATGTGGTGTATGATCTGCCATGAAGCATGCACGCCCATATGGACTAAAGGTAATTTCATATGGAATTTTAATTCTTACGTGCTTCTTGAAGCTTTGGTGTCCCTTGCAAACATCTTGTAAGATAAAGACTTCCCTTCTAGTTGATGTAGAAGTTGGTTTACCCTGTCTATGCTGAAACTTCTTGATTTTTTTCCACTTTCAAGCTCATCTTCCATAGCAACAGCTTCATTCCCATCCATGTTCTCCTCGATGTATCCAGAAGATCCATTTATCTGCTTCTGCTGCGGATCATGTACGTTAAGAGTTTCATCATCTTGTTCTCTGTCGTTGCCTTGTTCATCCTCTTCATCATTTAAGGGAAAAATGTAAAAATACCGTCTCCATTTGGCGGAGAAGTTGGGATGGAAATCACGAGATACCTATAGTAACTAATTATGTCAGTGCAGATAAATCATGATTAAACCTAATGCAGAAGGGATGGATTAGAAAGGAAGAGTAAGAACATGAACTGACATCATACTGTCTGCATTATTAAATGATTTATTTCAGAAAATGAAGATGAAATAAAAATTAAAGCATAACACCACCTCTGCTACAGAAACGACCCTGAGATTTCCTGGTGCTGCTTCACTGATGGCATCCTCAACATCTTGAGCCTTCACATCGGTCCGCCAAGTATCTAAACATAAAATGAGTCCAACCGAGAATAATGAGTTAGTGTCTTTCATGCATAATCTTAGTAACATGCATAATCTTAGTAACAGAGCAAACATTATCAATAGAAAACAAAATGGATACCAACTAACAAAAAAATGATGAGTATGAGATATGACTCACAGAAAGAACAGACTTGCTTCAAAGCTGTCACCCCTTTGTCAGTCCGTCCAGCAACAGTGACACAACCTTCAAGAGGCAAAGACTTGCGTTTTAATTCTTCGGCCTTCTTCTCATCAACAAATCTTCCAATAGACTTTTCTACCAAGCTGTATATGTATCAAATTTGAAAGAAAACTAATCAAGAACCACAATATAAACCCGTTAGGACCAAATTCAAGTAACTGCAAACTACTTACGCTTGTACAGTATTCAGACCAGGTTGCTTCTGCCACCCATCAAAAGAACTCCCCTGATATGAAAGAAATATCTTAAATGTTGCTCTTGCCCATCTTCCCTTTTTATTTTTAGTTGGAACAGCAACCAGTTCAGGTCCCACACAAGAATCTATAAAGTTTGCTTCACCCTCGTCAGAGCTTGTTTCCACTGAAAAATGCCTCTAGAACAAATATACCAAATTTTAGCATTTACAGAACTACATATCACAATTAAAAATAAAAGAAGCACACATGGCACAAACTGAGTTGCAACAGAAACATCAAACACTAACCAAAGAAATGCATGGAATACATATAAGTGCAAAGTGATGTCTTGAATTCAGTGGATTCAGGACTCAAAACCACAAGTTGATGACGGTATACAATCAAACAACTAGTTAAGGGAGTGTCTACTGTCTAGTGCTTATTCCAATTTCCAAGTGTTATCACATTTTCATTAGTATTGCAGTCAGGAAAACTTCCAAGGCAATACTATATTGCACTTGAGTAAAGAATGGGTGAAGAAGAAGGTACGTAAAATGATTGTTTTGGCAAAAATGTAACTCAGGCCACAAAATGAAAATGTACCCGTCGCCTCATTCATATCCCAACAAAGCAATGAATAAATGAACCATTATCGACATTCATCCTCATTGTATTCAAATTGGTTTTCAATTATGAACTTCAATTAACATCATCTGAAGTGAGAGCAGCAAAAGATTGTTTCCACAAAACCCAAGTCTTCCTATGAACCACTTCAGTTCCAATCAACAACGATAACCACCTATAAACTATATTCAAATATTAGATTCACAATAGTCAATAATAACTTGATAAATAACATACAGTGAAAACAAGCTAAACAGCACTGTGCTCCTCACCCAATTCATTTTCCAACCAAACCTACTAAACATGCAACTTTCAATAACAAAATTCAACCAAAAAAAGAAAGAAGCAAGAAACTTTAACTCTCTAACCTGAGAACATACCTCACTCCCAAACAAATCCGATAGAGAGAATCTCCCATTCACCAAACTTGAATAAAAATCATTAACTTGCTGCCATGGTCTCTCATACATGAACAGATAACACTCCCTGTCAAACAAACAAACCACAAAAACATCAAATAAACAAAATGGGCAACTTCAAATTGATCTCAGAAGACCCCCAATGCTCATAAAACCAATCAAATCAACTAGTAACCCAACTGGGTCGACTCAAAATTCTCCAAAACAAGATTTTAAAAAGTGCCCAGACCCCAAACTGACTGACAATCAAAATGGGTCGATCGATTTTGATCAATTCAACCATAAAGATTGTACCTTGCAGTCCATCGAGCTTGCTTACAGGAATCTGTGTGGTTGTAATGCAAATAAACCTTCTTTTCTTCTCTCTGGTTTTGGTTTTCTTCCATCAGAGAGCTCGTAATGAGTTCCCTCGACTGGGTGATGTTTCCTCTGGCGCAAGTGAGCACCACCCCCTCGTTCGGGTGGCGGTGGGCGGCGGCGCAGCTATCTGAGAAGAGATTGACAACCGGAGAAGAAGTGTTCGTCTTCTTATTCTTTATTACAGAGAGAAGTTTTGGTTTTTGCATAACAGCCCTTCGTATCATAATTTTTTGAGTTTGAAGTGCTTTGGGAAAATGAAATAAGATGAGAGTCCTTCAAGATTAGGGTTGCAGCTTGGGCAGGTCGAACTTGTCCAACCTGGAGCCAACCTGAGATTCGGACGGGTTGGCAAAATCTACTTAGGGTTGAACAAAAAACCGACTAAACTAATTATAACGACCAAACTGGTCAAAAGAAAATTCAAAATCAATATGGTTGATTCGATTTTCGATTTCCATGCGATATTAACTGACAAAATCGAACCGATCAAATATATAAGAAATAATATATATATTTTATGTAAAAAAAATATTATATGTTAAATTTAGTACATCGGTTCAGTTTTATTTAAGTTTTAGTCGATCAGTTCGGTTTACAGTTTACATAAATTAAAACAATTTGATTTTGGTTTGAAAATTTTGAAACTGACAAAAGTTGGTGATTTTCAGCCCTTAGTCTACCCCCAAATGCCGCCAATAGGTTTTCGAACCCTGGACTTGTGGTTTCATCCGCCATAAGTTTACGAGCTGATACCCCTTCACAATGAGTTGAATGACCAACCTGACAAATATGGGTGTATTTTAACCGGAAGGCTGAGGCCATTTTGACAAATATTAAAACAGTGAATTTTGGTGGGAGTGATTTAGATGACACTAGAATCTACACAAAAAATCGACATATTACATGATTTTTATTTGATTTTGATCCCTCTATACCAGCACATGTTTGGAGCATTGGACCGCAAGGCATATTGTCTTAAGATGTCGTAGAGGCACGAGACCTATATGTCCAAGGCATTGGTGAAGGAACGTATGTCAAAGCCAGCCCATTGAAATTTGTTGGCAAGAGCAAAATCCATAAAGAGCACTGTAAGCACCAGCAAATTAGCTGGTGATAATTTATGATTCATACTTTCCTCTTGCAGTATTTGTACATTCATTGACAAGAACATTGAAAGTACATGAGAGCAAGAAGATATCAGAACAGTAAATACAACTCAGACAAAAAGAATAGCCCAATTGCACAACCCTCTGATGGAGAAATCCTTAATAACCTTCCAAACAACTCCGCGAACCCAATTTTGCTTGGGTTTCATTCAACATTGAAATTCAAAGAGTAAAATAAACTCTAATACCATTAACCTTGCAGACGTATTGTTGAAAAAAAAAATGAGATTACATTTTCTATTGGTTAGATTTCCTCTCCAATTGTGGTGAAGTGTGCAGAACATCTATCTACAACTAGTTTGAGAATAGACCTACGGGTGCAGTTGTGCCTACTCTCTATACCTCTAGTGTTACACTGTTACATTTCTTATTTGTAGTAGATTTTACAATTTTATGGATCAAAGAGAAAAAAAAATCGAATAAATTGAACCATATAGGAGAATACAAGGGCTCGCAATGGACTTTCTTGGTGGCATCACCTGCTTCCCCGTGCTGCTGCAGTAGGGAGAGGTTGGACAGCAGCTAATGGGTTCACCTGGACAGAGAAAGCAAGCTGCCACATATCTATCAGAGCTTTCTTTATAGATTGAGATTGTCTACTAGCCACCCTGAAACAAGAAGAAAAAATAATGAATTAAATTAAATGGTTCTAATTACAAGTATAATCAGATACCCATGATCCTAGAAACGACTTACATAGAGGCAAAAGCTTGAACTGACTTCTTTTATTCAAGTGCCATTTTCGAAGATACAGATTAAGGGAAATTATTTTTTCTTTAAATTACATCCCGGCAATACTCTTTCTATTAGATATGATTCAGTAAACTTTCGATATCACCACTCCCCATGAAATGACGTGCAAAAAATGTAATTCACATTTCAGAAAAATCCAATGCAGTCACCTACTAATAGGACTGGTTTAGAGTTTATGAAACAGAGTTCATCTAGATAAACAGCAAGGATTTAAGCTCTACTCTTGTATGTGTAGGGGAAGCTAAAATAGAAATTCAAGAACACACACTAGTTGTCATGCAACAGATGGTGTCAATCAAGTGATAAGAGCAAGAAGAGATGCAATTAATTAATCATACTAGTTGCGCTTTGAAAATCGAAATACAAAAAGAAATTAGTGAAAAGATATATTCACCTCTTTAAAGTTTCTCTTTTTTTCTGGAAGTAATAAACGAGAATCATAAAAGAGACCCAGATCACAATCTTTCCATGAGAGATGACCAGCCGAGTATTGCCAAACCTCAGATTGACTGTACGGTACCACCAGAAACACGGTTCTACCCGTTTAGATAATTTTTTAAGAGTCTGTTTTCTATTATCCCCCACATCAGCTCCTGCATCTTTAACTGTTGACGTTCCAGAAGCTACTCCATATCCAGATGAAGTCAAATCCACTTCGGATTGAGCTCCAGTTTTACCATCTGGCAGGATTTTCTCCGTACTTTCTAACGATTTGGTCGCTTTAACATAATACAAAGACTGCAATCTCCTCACAAGATCCTGCATATTTCAAGGGATAAGTTATTTTTGTTTCATCACTTCATGAGCACCAACATAACGGTTATAAGCAACAAGGTGCAGTGTAACTTTGATTTAGGAAAAATAAGAGAGTAATGTATAGCGAGCAAAATAATGTTGGAGTACTTGCATTGGGATACTCCTCACGTCCCTTTACATGCTTCCTGGACTTCACTTTGCCAAAAAAAAAGGAAGCAGGATTTACCATTTAATTGTTTCCAAGAAGGTATCTTTATGCCATCTAATGTGACTACATGCATGAATGTAATGCAAACTGAGACACAAAAGACAAAGCAATTAACTTCAGACTGAGCATGGTTGCATACCCGTATCTTTTCTCTCTATGCGTATGTGATCAGTAGCAAGGGCATATAGGTTGCAATCAGCTGCATTGTCTACAGTTGCAACTGTTGCATCTTCAAGGCACCACATATGGATGATAGATAGGTGTTTGTCTATGATTACCTTACATTGGCAACCTTAGATAAGTGTTTGTCTATGATTCATGGACTTGTAAGTTTATGCTTAGGTTGTTAAACTAAGATTACAGATCAATGTTCATGACGAAAGATGTTGAAGACAATGTCTAATTCAAGAACTTTTCGACCAGTCTTTTATCAAAATAAATTCAAGTCGTGATGTTTCTCACTTGTCGTTTTTCATCCGGTAACTCAGCTTTCTCCACCCAAGCAATGGCCATGTCGATATCATTTGATATCTCCCCCAGAAGTTTTATAGCATAGACCTCCACAACTTCCAAATATTTATCTATCCCCAAAACGATGTGCCCATCAGCTCCTCTCAGGTAAGCTCCAGTTCCTTCTGCGCTAGAAAGAATATACTGTCCATCAATGTATTTCCACTTGCCAAGAAATTCACTAAGGAATTCCTGAATACCAGAATGTGAACCCTCTGTTATCTGAAAGCATGCCCTGCCAAACCAAAATATAAGAAAATTAACGCCTACTCTGACATCAAGACTTAGATCATAAAATCACTCTAGAAACTATAGTACTTGCATCACCTTGGTGCACTCTACTGTTCGTGCAATCTCAAAAAAATAATGATTTCAATCTATTTATTCAAACTTGAAAATGGGGAGGGGGGAAAGACAACTTCTTCGACCCCTTTAAGATGGGAGGCAATGGCTCAGACTAACAAAGAGCTGGCATTCTTTGGACACCATGGGTGCTCGCAGGGGGGTTGTTGTGACATATAGCGTAAGAGGGCCACATAATGGTAGCAGGATACGAAGGCAAATGGTGGCATGGTTCACACATATCACTATACGTATAGTGAGACACGATGTGTGTGCGTGGGTGGTAGCAGATTCCACCAGGAAGGTCCAAGCAGTGAGGGAGCATCAAGGTGGTGGGTAGATTGGGGCAGGGAGGCAAGAGGCTAGTAAAAAAAAATTCATTTTTCTTTTAAGACTTTCACTTTATACAAGCACACACATAGAAAAATTTTAAGAAAGGAAAATAAAATAAAATAAATTGGTCGACCAGGTGCACTGATCCCCCTTTTCAGTGTGCCAAGTTTTCCTACGGACAAGATAAATTTGTCCATGATCACTATAAACTCAGCCACTCAAAACAGTGACTTAGAGTTGAATTAACGTACACAGTCAGAAGAACTTGAAAGGGTACAGCTGTCACTGGGCCGAACAAAGCTTTAACTTCATTTAACATATCTGATGTCCTGCATGATTCAAAAGAATAAGGTAAGAAGATTTAAGGTTAGTTCTAACTGTTAGTTAAAAACTAAAAGATGGTGTACATGCATTGAGAAAACTATTCCACTTGGCTGGAATATCAGTTCAGGTGTTTAATTGTTGCATTCTTTATAGTACTACTAATATAAACCTTTCAAAGCTTTAAAGCCTTCGTATAAGGAACTTATTCCATAATCAGATAAGCATGATATATGCCTGCATATTTTAATTTGTTGGGGGATAAGGACAGATCGATAAAATTGACGACACGTTTTTCTTTTCTCTCTTTGTTTCCCTTTTTAAACTACCATCCTGGACAAGTAGGATAGGGTGGCTTCAAGGGAAATGATATACCTGCCCGATTCTTGCAAGGACTGAACCAACACCATACCAGCTGATTCCATCATGTCAGCCAACTCAACCTCATTGACTGATGCAGCACAATCAGTTTTACATATGCGCTCCAGAACAGATGAAGCCAAAGATGCTGCTTCCTCAAACATACAACAAACAAGGTAGCTGCCAAAGAGGACACAACACTAGAAAGTTAATATAAAATAGGCGGTGAGTGTAGGTTGCATGTCTTGCTTCCAGAGCAACAACATGTTGATATGGTTGAGAAACTTAAGGTTGTTCCCGCATCAGTTCTTACATAAACAAAAAATTAGCTACAATACTTGTATGTTTAACTGGGATTGTATAGTGCTTATCTGATGCACATGATGATATTGTAAAGTTTTAGTTTTAGTTAGTAGCTTTCACTAACCTTTTTAATATATGAATACAATACTTTGTTTTACTGATAAAAAATTTAAAAAAAAAAAAAACCAACAAGAATATAGGAGTAGGATTTTTTAGAAATCTCTTAGAACGTGAAGCTATTAGGAAATTCTTGCCCAGAAATGTTCTACAAGTTGTTAAAATCCATAAACTTGACAAAGTTGTGTTGCTTTTTTTTCACTTCAGTGATATATTTTGTATTGAAAACATTTTATTCAATTTCAACATCAGTCATATTCAAGAAAGCTCTGATGCAATAGCACTTGCAAAGCAAGAAATAGTACATTTTGACAAGCGTGTGTTCCAGGCATGGACAGTACTAGGACAAAAACATCCCAAGTAAGGCACCATCGTGCTGGAATTGGCAATGTCACTTGAAATGCGGTGTATATACTCCATTAACTCTAAGCTACTCTTTTGGGACACCCAAACATGAAGTCTTCTATCACTGTTGGAGTTTAAAAAGGATGAGAGTTGAACATTCATCACTTCAAGTGGCGAGAAAATTACTGCCTACAGCTGCAATAACCCACTAAACAAGGTGACTCTTCCAACTTTGTTTTCCATCTAAACAATGAATGTGCTCCCACTACTCAAATTCAAACAATCAAAGAGTACTAATATTGATCGCGTTAATCATCTTGGGGTCTTTATTTTTTCTAACTGATCAAGCACAGATTTGGAGATAACAAACCTTTGAAGTTCTTCAGCAAGAACCCTGAGGCTATACCTATGAGAAAATATAACAACCAAACTTTTGAAGAACTCTGCCAAAGACGAGCACACTGCATAAAAGATGCTTGACTTGAACCGGAATGTTTTAAGTACAAGTAAGATTGTTCCATAAAATGTTTCATACACCCGTTAAAACAGAAGGACTCAATTAATGTACGTAATGAGGATTACTAGAAGCTGCATTTTAGGTCACACTTTAGAAGGGAAGTACGGAGCAATATATGCTGGACTAGGTGAATGAGGCAAATTAATGCTTGTGCTTGTTGTGCTTCTATATTGGAACTCATCCATGTTCATGTTCCCACTATTACACAACAACGATTTTGAGTTTTTTTTTTTTTCAATTCTTCCACTATATTATGAGAACAAGGATTCCAACCTCTCAAGAACAAACTCTCTTGAACAAACTTTTGTTATCTAACAACGATTACAATACTCTTGAGAACAAAGTCTCAAGGCTCCAACCTCTTAAGAACAAACTCTCTTGAGGTTCCAACTTTTCAAGAACAAACTCTCTTGAAGCTCTTATCTTTGCTATCTTAGAACAAACTCTTCGAGAGGTTTTTCCCTCAAGAACAAACTCTTGAGGTTCTCTCTCAAGGACAACTCTCTTGAAAACTCTGCTTACAAGCTACGGATCTCGAAAATTCTTAAGTGCACCAGGGGTTAGCCTGGTGCTAACCCCCCACCGTCCATTTTGCCTCGAGATAGGTGTAGCGCAAAATGGACGGTGGGGGTAGCACCAGGCTAACCCCTGGTGCGCTGTAGTAGTGCTCTATGGATCTACATCTCTCTAGCCTGGATTCTTCAAAATTTCTTGGATGCCTCCAACCTATATACAAAGACACTATATATAGGCTAAACAAGTCCAAACCAAACAAGAAAATGCCACTCCTAATAGGAAAGTATTTTCATATTACTTTTTGTTCCTCAAGAAAACTTTCTTGTTTTAACCCAACAAGGAAAACCTACTCTTAATAGTAAAGTATTTTCATATTATTTTCCTTGTCCCTCAAGGAGAACTTTCTTGTTTTAACCAAATAAGTAAAACATACTCCTAATAGGAAAATGTTTCTATATTACTTTTTTTTTCCCCTCAAGGATAAACTTCCCTTATTTTAATTTCCTAATTGATTTGGGAAACTTTCATTGTCTAAATTGAAAAAGAAACCTAATTCAAATAGGAAACTTTCCAACAATAAAACTTTCCTTGTCTTAATTAATTAAGGAAACCTTATCCAAATAGAAAACTTTCCTTAAATAACCATTAAGCTTCTAAAGGAAGATACTCTTGTATCATGGCTCCCCCTTTAAAAACTTGAAGTCCAGTTCAAGTTAGAACTAGAGCTTAGGGAACCCACGAGCCCCCTTCAACTTGTCAAACCATTAGGCTTTGACGAAATATGACCAACACACCCAATGTGAAAAAGTTCATGCTCTCTTCCAATCATCTTTCGTTCCAGAATGCAGTCTTCCCTGAATGGCCCTCATTTTCCATACTATATGCTATCAACTGGTGGCATTTGAACTTTGTCATCGCCTTTATAGAAAGTGTTTCCCCTTCTGGTTCCCATTTTTGTCGTCAGAAATACTAGACCACCTCGTTCTTGGCTTCGGATCTGAAACGTCCTTTCATCTTCTGAAACCCCTTTTCGGACACTGCAAACTTCTCTCTCAAATATGACAAACTTGGAAACAAAATTTCCAACCTGTTTTCATTTTCTAACAATTTGTTCCTCCATCTTCAATCTTGAAATCACATTCTTGCAAGTTCATGACCATACACCACAAAAGATCTTTCACGGGTGGAAAAATCGTGTTATGATACCACTTGATACATGGAACGATTTGGAGCTAAATGCGAAAAGAATAAGAAAACACAATTAGAATTCTTTCCAATTCTTCCAGTATATTAATAGAACAAGGATTCCAATATCTCAAAAATAAACTCTCGAGGCTCTAACATTTGCTAGCTAACAAAGATTACAATACTCTTGATAACAAACTCTCAAGTCCAACCTCTCAAGAAAAAAATTCTTTTGAGGCTTCAACTTCTCAAAAACTAACTCTCTTCCTCAAGAAAACTCTTAACGCTCTCTCTCAATGACAACTCCCTTGAGAGCTCTACTGAACAAGTTCCATGTCTACATCTCTAACCTTGCTCTCTGATCCTTGATTATTCAATTTTTATGAATGTTCTATAACCTGCATACAAAGACACTATATATAGGCTAAACAAGTCCAAACTAAACAAGAAAAACTTGATCCTAATAGGAAAGTATTTTCATATTACTTTCTTTGTCCCTCAAAGATAACTTTATTGTTTTAACCCAACAAGGAAAACCTACTCTTAATAGGAAAGTATTTCCATATTACTTTCCTTGTCCCTCAAGGAAAACTTTCTCATTTAACCAAATAAGGAAAACATACTCTTAATAGGAAAAACTTTCCTTAAATAACCACTAAGCTTTTAAAGGAAGATACTAATGTATCAATCACGCACCAAGCGAACAAGATAAGATAGAAGTTTGTTCTAAATCTAGGAAGTACGGGAAGACGAAAATTAAAAAACTTAACAAATTCAGCTAGATTTACAAGAGACACCCTCATGCCTGATGAGCTGAAGATGAGGCAAATGTTTCGTTTATGTCCAAACTGCTTGGTAAGAAACTCTCCCGTATAGCTTCAAAACTAAATTGTTTCCAATGGTTCCATTCCGGTTTGTTTGATGGCTCACATTAGCAGGTTCACAGCTTCCTTCCCAGTTATTAGTTGTTTTTGTGCTTCCACCACTGTCAGCTTGGGATGATGATCCTACATGAGTTTGAAGGTAGGGGTGGGCAACAATCCCGATCCCGACCCGGTTCGTACCGGACCGTATGTCCCAACCCGTTTCGAACCGGGATCGACTGCTTTCTCCCCATTTTTTCCAATCCCGATCCGAAACCGATTTCCACAATTTTAGTTCGGACCGTTCCGGTTCGTCCTGGTTCTATAGCCACCTTTCAAACCCAAGCCCAATTCAAACCTGCCTCAAAACCCTAGCCAAACTCCACCCACCATTTTCCTTCATCACTCTCCTTTTTCTCTAACACAGCTCTCGCCGCCTCATGCCAGCCAACCATCGCCTTCCTCGCCGATCGCTTGACCTTCTCTCCGCCTCTTATCTTCATCACTCTCAGCCTCTCATGCACAACCCTCTCATTAAATCAATTGTGAGAGGAGATTTAGGAGTGGATTGACTGACTGACTAAATTTTGTAAAAGGTGTGATGATGCAGGCTGTGTTGTGGTGTTGTGTTGGGGATGAGATGAGATGAGATGAGATGCCATATGTGAGTAATGATTTGGAATTCAACTCAAGTTTGATTGGCTGGGGGAGTCTTTAATCTCTATCATTCATCCACCCATGTGAAATGAGACCAACATGAAAGAAAAAGAGTTGTTTAAAAAAAATGACACCATCATTCATCCAATCCACTAGTAGTACATGATTGTAATAGTGATGTATCATCATCAATTTTTTTAATTGATTTTTTTTATTTGGGTTTTAGATTTGTTCCCTTTATGAGAACCCCATGGCGGTGGCAATGTTGTTGGAATTTTGGTTTTTGGGTGGGGTTAAAAACACATCTTCCTTCCCCACCCATTTTCTATGTGGTTTCCCCATCTCTCTGCTCTTTCTCCACTCTCTGCCCTCTCATCTTACATTGCAACCACCCAACAAACAAATAAGATGATGATGATGATGATGGACCCCGTTGCAGTGTCGTTGTCGATATTGAAGAACGAAGACTTCAAAGGGAAGGAATAAGAATACCAAGATGATGCCAAGAGCATCCTATTGAAAACATCGATGAAGACTCAATCACGGATAAGCGAGTGGATGCGGTCTCCTTGGATCTCAGCAACACTAGAGATTAAGCCCTCACCCCTACCTGTAAATTAAATTCAATCTCTCTTCTTCTATCCCCTTCTCTTCACTACACCTTCCTATTTGATTTGGTACACTCAATTCTTCCGTATCACTTTTTCCTCTATTATTTTAATTTTTGCAAACTGTACTCATCTTCTCCATAATTATCTGCTTGGTTATAGAAATGGTTAATTGATTCTGAGTAGTTATTCTTATTTGATTTTTCTGATGTTTGCATATTTTGCTCAAAATTAGACTAGCATCACCAAAGATTCCTGAAGCACAAAAAAAAGTTTAATAATAAAAAAATAAAATAAAATTCATAAGCCCAACAACCCAATTTGGGATGGCATGGTCCCGACCCGTTTCAAACTGGGACCAATCGGGTTTGCCCAAAAATGTGTTATCCCGGACCGTTCCGGTCCCGTTTCACTAGACCGGGATAAGCCCAATCCCAGACTGTGCCCAACCCTAGGTGAAGGCATGGGACATTTGTCTCACATTACAAACAAGATCGCAATCCGCTTCTTGGATAATAGTAGAGCACTGCTTATTGAATGGACAAACACCCAATTCAACATAGATTTTTCATTATATCAAGCAATAGTGCTCTTAACCTCGAAAGTTCAAGTTCTACCATTGCCTGTCCCTACAATCTCCTGATTACTTATTGGTTCGATACTCGCAGTTTCTTCACCTCTTCTTCCAAGTGAGTTGTGTGAGTCCTTTTCTTCGCTCTCTACTTTCAAGTTTCAAACTGCTTCCTTATTTCCTAAAGACCTTCTAGACTCCGAAGCAACATGTTGCTTATCACATATCCCATCATCTTCTACGCTCCTAAAAACTTCAATATGCATTCTGGGGTTTAAGAATTGCTACATAAAATCCACTTATTGAGTGTGCTTCACCTCACTTTTTGTTGCCTTCCATACTTGAGCTGCCTTTGGGTTAACTCAAAACTATATAAATAACTTCTTTCATAAAGTTCATACCACAAAACTGACTAAATGGTTTTCATGACAAAGTTCACACACATGTCAACAACCCCAAGAGATGATCAAATGGATCAGATGTTAAGAAACTTTTCTCGATCATTTATTGTGATTGCACTCATAAACTATTGAAACGACATGAATCAAGAAACCCCACATAAAATTATGAAAAAAGAAGCAATCTTGTACAAGTGGGACAAAGAAAAAACACAGATTCTGGCGTAAAAAAAATAAAATAAAATAAAAACCTCGAAAAATTATCTACCTAGTGGAATCATAGAGTGATGAGGAAAAATGGGGTTTGGGTTTTACCTCTCGGAACGATCGATTTCTTCCCAAATCGAAGAGGATGTGAGAAGGAGAGACATTTCTGCAAGAAAATGTTCTGCTCTGTTTTCCAAGGAGTCGGATTTTGATAACTAAAACGGGATAGAAGACCTGTGCACAAGACAATGGTTAAATAACACCTATACATTCAGACTAGAGCCACCACAAGTATATGGGGTTGCGATTAGGGGTGGCATACCATCCCGTGATCCCGATCCCGATCCCGATATCGTCTCGCCCCAATTTTTTTCGGGTCTTATTGAAATTGATCAATCTCATTCCGATTCCGTCCCGTTCCGATCTAGAGTGAGATGGGATCGGGATGAATATTTTCAATCTCGCCCATCCTATCCTATCCCAAATTGAATATTTTAATATTTATTATTAATAATTTTAATATATTTATTATGAATGCTCTTGTTGTTGGGAGTGGGTAGTATTTTTTTTATCTTTTTAACGCACAACTTTCTAGTGTAAATTGGAAGTTATAATTTGTCAAAAACATGCTACAGAATAAGCATTTGTTTAGTTTTTTCTTTTATTTCACTTCTGATATCCACTATCCACTATTCTTTGTATACCAATAATTTTCTCATGTACAATCACCTTTCATTATGTATCTTCCACACGTCCCTCTTTCATCCTTGCGTTTCTCCAAACTTCTTGTGATTCACGTATTTATATGCAACTTGGCTAAGCATCACCAGTAGTGTCACTTTTATTTGGAACCCAATTAATTCTCTAATATATACAAAGTTACAAGTCATCATTAGCTATATCTTGTACAAAATATTAACTTAACTAAAAAACCTACATATTTCATGATGAAATCTTTTGATAACTCATAATTGTCGGTGGGTTCTCCTCGGATTACAGCGATAACCATCTTTAGGTTAATTGATGAGACTATATGTCGCCTTACAACCCCACACTCTACGAGTAGTTAGAAGAAAATATAATTTGAACAATGTTTCAACTTTCCTTGATTTAAGTCTATATAATTCATTGAATTAAGTTTGTATAATTCCTTGAATTAAGTTATATATTTATTATTATTATTAATATTTTTATTTATTTATTTATTTAAGTCTATATAATTCATTGAATTAAGTCTGTATAATTCCTTGAATTAAGTTATATATTTATTATTATTATTAATATTTTTATTTATTTATTTATTTATTTTTATTTATATAAGTGTGCTTCATGTAACTACAACCACATCCATTTTGATACGCTCCATAGTTGTAGAAAACAACTCTTTTATTTTCTCTATAATCATTATATCTTTTGTTTTTCGTTTCATATTGATTATGGTAGTTTTAGTTGTTGAGCGTTATTTCATACTTGATGTTTGTCTTAATTCTTGGATTTCTATCAATAAACTGGTTGTATTGGTTTCCTAATAGTCGTTTGATGTCATATTATAATATCTGGGATGTATTAAGGGAGTACACACATTGCTCTCTCTCGGATATTTGATTTATTTTATGGCTAAAGTGTTAGAGAATAATTTAAACACTGACACATTTGTGTCCGGAGGCTTAAATGTCAATTTCAAATTGCTCTTTTTGTGACATTGAATGGCACGAATAATTATCTTAACATTATTTGGTGAGCCCGTTAGAGTGTAGAATGTGTTTCAAATTGTCTATTTTGTGAGCCATAGCGGCGTAAAATCCTAATTATATACCTCTTATATATAGCAAACAAAAAAAAACGACATAGAAAAAAATGTTGTCGTTGATTGATGGTCTAAATGCTCCAAATGCCCATTAACAACGTTTAGGCTTGCTAATAGTGTACCAACTGGATTCAAACCATATCGACAGCATTTGAGCGGCATTAATTTGAAACGAAAATGCTAGGAAACCATGTTTTTGCAATCGGGTTTTGCAACCATGGTGACGTGGCGTGATATTGAAAGAATGATGAAATCCCCAAAGTGTTTATGTGTATCTCGAGGTTGTAAAAAAACTTCTTCTAACGATGCCACATTGTTATAAAATATGATTGCAAAACTTGGTTCCCTAGACTCACTCAATTTAAAAAGCATTTGAATTTGAAGGCGCTATTAAAAAATGTTATATAAGATCATCCCCTCATTAGGAATCCCATTGAATTTAAATCATAAGTAAATTTCCCTTCCACCGCCCCTTAAATCTCCCAAACCTTCTTCAAGACCGCTCTTCAACCCCCTGTCTCGCTCTCTCGTCTTCCTCGAACAAAAACCTCACCGATTTCCAAACGTTCCAATCTGGGGCTCCAAAATTTCAATCAGAGATCTCTCTCTCTTCGAAGCCCCCAACCTCTCTTTGATCAGAGTAAGTAAAGTTAGGTTTTTTATGCTATTACCAACAACAAAAGATGACAACTTTGTACACTTTGTATGCTAATCAGTCATTTACTTGTGTTTAGTAGAAGTAGTTTGAGAATCCCATGGCGGAAGAGTTCCCTTCAATGCAGGTAAGTTTTGCTAATCTGGGTTTTTATTGGACAACTTAGTTATGATTGTATTGGGGTTCTTATGTTATTGTTAATGATTACAAGTGATATTAGTGAAAATTATGTGTTTTAAGTTTTATTGATGGAAGGCTCTTTGGTTTTAATTTTGATTAGTTATAAAGACTCAATAACAAGAATGGGTTCTTATGCAATTTAATTGGGGGAGCTTAGATAGGAAGAGATTATTAAATCTTTCGTGACACGGTTCCGTTAGGAGGGATTAGTGTACGAGGTTAGGGGTTTCCTATGGTATTGGGGTTCAGCATTGCCTTCGTTTTCATGTAGCTGTTTAAGATTGTCAGTACAAAGTGCCATTTGGGACATCAATTTTCTGTTGCTATTCTGAATTTAGTTTATTTCATATTTTTTGTGCACATAACAACAATCCCGAAAAAGTTAAATGCTGATGAATAATGAAATACCGATTGAGTTTAAGAATATTCTTTCAAATCCTTCAGTGATGAATGCTGTAATTCATTTGAGCAGGAAATTATGCTGGAGTTTCGTGCTGGTAAGATGCTTACCGAGGGCACAAGGGTGGTCCCAGACACTCGTAAGGGACTCATACGCATTGGAAGGGTGTGTGATGTTATAACTTAAGCAATCTATGACAGAGAGATAAACTGTTCTTCAAATGCTTATTCACGTTGTCATGTTAAAATGTATCTAATCCTACCTGCACTTCATATTCACCAGGGAGAGGAAGGGTTGATCCACTTTCAGTGGCTTGATCGGAGTCTAAATGTTGCTGAAGATGTATCCTTTTCTCTTTTAGGTGTTGGTTGATAGAAATTTATTTTAATTGAAGTCTGTTTTCAAGCTTTTGAATTGTCATACTAATAGAAATATAGAGAGAAGATAATGAATTTTTTTGTCCATAATATTGCCTGTGTTAATATTGTCGAAACTTGAAAGTAGTGTGTTTTTGTTCAATTTGGCTGCTATATATGTATTTAGTTGTCATCTTACTGCAGTAAAAATAAAAATAAATAAATTATCTTCTCCTTGACTATGATGCAATGCTAGAAAGTATGGACACTCTCTGGGACTTCAATCTTTGTGTCAGACATTCGTGTTGGAATTGATATTCCTCGGATACCTGTCGGATATGGTTCTAAACCATGGGGTTGACATGCATATAGCGAAAGTGCACATCGAACAAATAAGGAGATATATGTATTTTTGGTATGTTGAATAATTATGTCTTTAAAGGCCGAATACAAATTTTAATATAAAACACAACAATATTCTTGTTTTAAAAAGTTAGAAAGTTAATGCATGAATGTCTTGATGATTAGATGTGTGTGTTTTTTCCTTTTTCTTTTCATATATGATGTAAACCAAGATATTAATGTTTTGGTGTCTATGATTAAGATATTATATGCCTTAAATATGTTTTGTTGTCATATCTTAGCTATACATTTATGGCTTCAGCACAGATTCATAGTCTTTAAAATTTTCTGTTTCGTGTGTATGTATTGTGTTTTATACAGTATGTCACTCGTACCTGTATTTATGCTTCCTAGAAAATTTAGTTTCTTGTTTTAGATGTTGTAATTTCTGTTCTTTTTCAAGGCATGTTAACTTCTTTTCGTTTGAAGCATGGAGGAAAGAGGGTGAAGTATGGAGACTTTTCTGTTAAAATATCTACACAGCTGTCCTTATTAAAATATCTACACAGTTGTCCTTCGTTCTCAGCTAAAGTTCTAAACCAATGCATTAGTGGCGTCTTACTCTGGGTATTTTTATTTAATTCATGTACTTAGTGATTAATCTTTTTTTTTTTTAATTGTTATGGTTAACCTTCATTAATAAGCAATGTTTTAAAAAGCGTTTTTAAGACTCGAGGCGATCGAGCTTTTTCCGAGGCGAAGCGTAGCCTCGAGGCGTAGCGAGGCGAAGCGAGGCGTTTTTTTGTAAAAAATAGTGAAAAATGTATATAAAAAATTCAAACAAATAAAGAGCAAGTTTTACAATGATATGGAAGCCACCAACAAGGAGGACTCTTCACCTTTGACGTTCAACGCAGATTAAACTACTGAGAATCAGTTCAGATTCCAGCATGAAGACAATAGGTTGGAACAAAGCGGCAAGAATGATCAGTTCAGCTTAAATTTGTCTATCTTAAACTCTGCGGGGGTAGTATTCAAGGGTGGGACAGAGATATCATCAAGAAGATATGGGTCAGTAACATTGCCTCCAAAGCATGTGTTTTCGTTTGGATTGCCTTAATTGGGAATACCCTCAAAAGGGACAATCTCCTTAGAAGAGGTAGGCATGCGAACAACAAATGCGTCCTGCATGTCAAGCAATGAATCAATCAACCATTTGCTTGTCAACTGCAGTGTTTCTAGGTGCATTTGGGGAGCCATTTACCAAATATCGCCAACTGATCAAGAAATAAAAAAGCTTACGCCTCGAAAACGCCTCGCCTCAAAAACGCCTCGAGGCGTACGCCTCAAAAACGCCTCACACTGGCAGCTCAACTCGTACGCACAGAGGCGATTTCTGTGCGCCCCGCCTCGACTCGCGCCTCAAGGCACGCTTTAAAAACGCTTTTTAAAACAATGTTAATAAGCTTCGCGCCCTAACACTATCGGAACTAGAGAAAGTCCACTTGGAATCTAATTAAACCATCTCCAGGATTCTCATTATTACGAGTCACTCCAACCTTCGTGCTTCACCATTCCACCCTTCCCTCATTATCTATCTGATGTAATATGGGTGTTTTTGTTTATTATAACTATTAATTGGGCTAGTCCATAAAGCCCAAGTAAGAGTAGAAGTCCAAGGAGGAATTTAGTTTAGGTTTTGCTTTTGTTTAAATAGGGATGAAATGAACTTTGTAATCAGCTTTTTGTTGAGTTTTGAAAATTTTAATGAATGTTTTGAAACTTTGTCAATTAAGTTTTGATGAATTGATTGCGTAGCTTCCGCTTAACCCTACATCAGTTTGGCATAGAGTGATAAGATTTTGGAGAAAGATGTCGCGAAAAGTCTGGTTGACATCTTCATCTTGACGCGAATTGTTGGATGAACAATGTGAATTTTTTTTTTCCAGATTCGTTTGAAGAAGAGGATGTGACCCATATTGACTAGGAGAAACCACTTTTGTTTGATGTGTACAAAGGATATACAATTATTTGCAAGTTATTGCGTTGTGAGATCGAAACACATCACAAGGTTTTTGCGGATTTTCACGTAAAAGAAAATCGAACATTGGAGAAGTTTACAAGATCGAGGTGGGTGTCACGAATGATGATAACCTAATTTTCCCAAATCTTCCAATTAGGAAGAATTTTTTTGGGTGTAAACCCTGATTTTTCCCAAAAACCCAAAGAAGAAGAAGAGACAGGGAAGAAGAGATTGGTAAGCCACAAGAGATAGTGCTTGAATGGGATTCGAACCACACCAATACCACCACCCATTGCAGCAATTGTCATGGCAACATGTTGCCATGACTGTCGTGAAACCACACCTCCATCTGACCTGCCACCACCATAATTAATAGATTCGCCACCATAAATTCCATGACGCCATGAATATTCAACAACCATCTGCCCCAATTGAGTAGTTGCACATCCTATTGGCATTGATCGCACCAGTCGATGGAGGCCATGTCATCAATGCAATTTGTTTGGAAAATAATTGATTTCTGTAGTAGGGGCTACGTACACGCCCGTGGCACCGCATGTATTTGATTATATGAACCACGTTATTCACATCTGCATGGGAGACAATATACCACCACATGCAACAAAATATTGTGATTTTGATCTGGACGTTATTCATCACCACATGCCTGACCATATACCATTGCGGGACAAAATTTATGATCCATTGTGGGAAAAAATTTATGGTGAAATTTGGGCCTTTGCACGGAGAAATATTACCACGAATTGGATATCTTATGTGCCGGGGATTCACATTGGACCCTTTATTGAGTGGCAAATTTTGATTTGATAGTGGTAGATAAATTTTTAAGGATGCAGTAGTCAACGTTAGGAGGTTTGAGTATAGAATCATAAGTATTAAATTAGTTTTAGAACTAGAGATAGTGCATGTTATTAGTGCTTATGCACCCCAAGTGGGTTTAGACGAGGAGACAAAGAAAAGTTCTTGGGACTCTTTAGAGGAGTTAGTTCATGGAATTCCCTCTTCGGATAGGGTTTTTCTATCCAGGGATTTGAATGACCATGTCGGTAAGGATAGAGGTGGGTATGAGAGGGTACATGGAGGTCAAGGCTTTGAGGATCAAAACACTGTGGGAATTTCTATTCTAGATTTCGCTTTAGCTAAGGATTTTGGGATCGTGAATAATTTTTATAAGAAGAGGGAAGATCACTTGGTAACCTTTGCAACTGGGCGTAATAGAAATCATATTGATTATTTTCTTGTTAGGAGACACGATTTAGGTAGGTGTAAAAATTGTAAGGTTATACCAGGGAAGTGTCTGACAAACCAACATAGGTTGTTAGTCCTCGATTTTTGTCTTAAGAGTAAGGGAGAATCTAGAACCAAAGATAGGACTAGTAGCGCAGATCTTTTTGAACATTTGGCAAGCCGAATAAAATGTGCGAAGAAAGAGTTTGGAAAGGCCAAAAAACGAGGTGTATAGGATAAGGAGACGTGGTGGTGGAACGATGATGTGCAACAAGTCATTACGGAAAAGAAAATATGTTTTAAGAAGTGGCAAATAAATAGATGTCTAGAGTCTTATGAGCTCTATAAGCAAGCTAAGAAGTTGAGTAGTAAAGCAGTAGGGGAAGCTAAAAAGAGAGCATATGATGATCTGTATAATAAGCTAGGTACAAGGGAATGAGAGAAGGATATTTTCAAGATAGTTAAAGCTAGAGAACGAAAAACTAGGGACTTGAGTCATGTTAAGTGTGTTAAGCATGAGGATGAAAGAGTTTTAGTGCGGGATAAAGTTATTTTAGATAGATGGAGGGATTACTTTTAGAACCTACTCAATGGAACACATGTAGGGGAGTTAAACTTGGAGAGGTATGCTTCATAGGAAGGGAGAAATCGTGTGTTCCATCACAAAGTTAGTGCTACAGAAGCAGTTGGACCGGATGATATACCAATTGAAGCGTGAAAATGTCTGAGAGAAGTTGAGATTCAATGGCTAACTATGCTCTTTAATAGAATTTTGAAAACTAGAAAAATGCCAGATTCGTGGAGGTATAACATTGTGATACCAAACTATAAGAACAAAGGGGATATTCAGAATTGCTCAAACTATAAAAGGATAGAACTTATGAGTCATATGATGAAACTTTGGGAGAAGGTTATAGAACGAAGACTTATGAGTTTATTCACGTTCTCGGAGAATCAATTTGGATTTATGCCGGGTAGGTATACTACGGGGGCCATCTTTTTGCTTAGGCAAATTATAGAAAAATATCGAGAGGAACGTAAGAGTTTGCATATGGTTTTTATTGATTTGGAGAAAGCTTATGATAGGGTCCCCAGGGAGTTAATTTGGTGGGTGCTTGAAAGGAAGAAAGTGTCCCCATGTTATGATGATATTATTAAAGTTATGTATGAAGGGGCTGTAACAAGTGTTCGCTTAGTGGGTGGAATGTCCAGTGAATTTTCAGTGTTATTAAGACTACATCAAGGGTCGGCCTTAAGTCCATACCTTTTTGCTTTGGTCATGGTTGGGTTGACGAGACATCTGCAAGAAGATGTACCTTGATGCATGTTATTTGCAAATGATATTGTTTTAATTGATGCGACTAATGAAAGTTTAGGTCGGAAATTAGATAGGTGGCGGGAAGCTTTAGAAAGTAAGGATTTTAGAATTAGTCGTTCGAAAACGGAGTATCTAGTGTGCAACTTTGGTTGTGAATCACGAGGGAGGAGTAATGCAATTGAGATTGAAGGCGTGGAGGTCCAGAGTGTGAGACTTTTTGATATCCAGGATCTATAATTCAAAAGAATGAGGCTATTGGAAAAGATGAGAACCATATGATTAAAGCTAGTTGGTTGAAATAGAGAATGAAATCAGGAGTATTATGCGATAGAAAGATGCTAACAAGGCTAAAAGGGATGCTATAAGACAATTGTTTGACCAACCATGCTATACGGTTCAAAATGTTTGGCTACTACGGGACAACATACGCATAGGATTGCAGTAGCAGTAATGCCTATGTTAAGGTGGATGTGTGGTAAAACCCATAATGATAAAATTAGGAATGAAAGAATTAGGAGATATTTAGGCCCATAGAGAACAAAATTAGAGAAGGGCGTTTAACTTGGTTTGGTCACATGGAGGGTGTAGGCGGTGAAGGATGGGTCTAGATTGGCAAGTTAATGGAGGGTCTAGATTGACAAGTTAATGGACGACCGTTGAAAACTTGGATGAAGGCGGTGAAAGAAGACATCCTTGAGCTTGGATTAGGTGAGGATATGTGAGAAGACCGCATTGCTTGGAGAACCAAAATCCATGTAGCCGACCCCGAAAATATCGGGAATGGGCTTTGATGATATGTTCATTATTCGAGCAGCTACAAGGTAAGAATTCGATGTCGATTCTTGCTCATGCATTTTTCAAAGATATCATCTTCAAAGCTTGAGGGCGAGCTTTTAGAAGTGGGAGAGAATGATGTAACATGAGAATTTTGCTTATTTTATTATTTAATTATTAATTGGGCTAGTCCATAAAGCCCAAGTAAGAGTAGAAGTCCAAATAGGAATTAAACTTAGGTTTTGCTTTTGTTTAAATATGGGTGAAATGAACTTTGTAATTAGTTTTGTTGAGTTTTGAAAAATTAATGAATGTTTTGAAACTTTATCAATTAAGTATCAATGAATTGGTTTTGTATCTTCTTCTGAACCCTACATCACTATCACATAGAGAATATCAGAGAAGCTTCTGAGTCACTTTTTTCTGAGACTAAATGGAAACATTTCATGTTAGTCTTTGTATCAAACAGTGACGGTCGAATGGTTTCCTAATTTTTAAATTTGAGTGCTGTCATTTCAAATATTGCAACACAACACATAGCAAGATCTATTTCCGTGGAACTAGAAGTTTACAGTTTACCTTGACTCAGAATATCACAGGACCAAATTGTTTTTCCCGACGAAGCAGTTTTTGAAAAGGTATTTCTTTGTTAAAAAGTGTTGAATTGTCTCATGAACTTGTTAGATTTGATATTTATCTTTTCTTTTTCCTTGTTTATTCAGGTCAATCAATCATCTGGAAGAGTTTACATTTTGAAGTTCAACACAGACAATAGGAAGCTCTTCTTTTGGATGCAGGTAAATACTTGTTGATCGTGATCCTTTCTTAGGACCTTTTAATACTTATTTAATTGGTAGCCCTTGGTTTATCTCAAAATTTTCTTAACTGAATGCGATTCAGGAACCAAGCATTGATGGCGATAATCAAATATGCATCTCAGTCAACTATCATATTAATCGACCATTAGGTAGACAAAGTTTGATCTGTGTCTCAATAGTTCCTAGACATTGCTTTATGTAAAATTCATTTTTTCTGGTCTCATTGCCTGAGTTAGCTGGCAAAGAAGACCGTGAAGCCTCAGTGCCCCAAATGTCTGAAATGTCAGAAGACATGGCTGAAGATGACATTACCTCAAGGTATACTTGTTGGGCTCTATTTTTGGAATGACTAATGAACTAGAGTTTTCTGAAGCATGACATGTCACTGATCAATATGTTCCCACTTCTCAGTTTTATGCATAATTTAAAAACTATAATTTTTGGAGCTCTAGTTTGTCTCATATGTTTTTGGCCGCTTAAATCGTCAATGTGAAAAAGTAAAAGTAAATAGTCAGTTATTTAAATGTTTTATGCTTTGAATGCAATTTTCTTGGGAAAAGGAACAAATGAAGCCCAAATTGAAAACCTATAAAATGAAGAAAATATATTCCACATGAAGAGGTCATAGAATTGAATGGTTTATTTGTGATATATTGCATTTCTGAGGAGAATTTCTTATTCTTAGGATTTCTCCTATAAGTAGGGATGCAAAAGCCTCCCTATTAGCTATTTCATATTTGGGTCAAATTCCGACTCTTAATGTTTAATGATACCAGTTTTATGGTAAGATTAGTTGCAGAAGCCAAACAAGACGATTACCAAATGATAATTCCTTAATTAGGATAAGGATTTCAAATTCAAAACAAATAGAATTCTTAGCGCACCATAGTGGGTTGCCTAAAAACCTCCCTAAAACCCATTACATGGCAAAAAGTGTCCCCCATTTATAGGAAACCTACAACCCATCCATCCCTTATTTAAAAAAATAATAATAATAGTTGTAAGTGGGAGTCTTTGGACCAATAGAGCTCATGAACAACATGATCTGTCCAATACCCAGGTTTTTTTAGCGGCACGAGTCGTTAAAACCAAAGCGGCTTATTCCACAATTGTTCCTTTATAGAGGGCATACACCATTTGAGAAGGCGTTTTTTTTTTTTTTTTTTTGCGAAACTGTGTTATGGGAAGGGACTTATATTCCCTTTGTAAATGGGAAAGAGAAGAAAATGGGGGAGAAACTTTTTTATATGTAGGACTTTTGGGAATGGAGTATTGGTATTGGTGTAGGGAAGATCTTCATCCCCTATAATATTTTCATTGGGGAGCTTTCCTCAACTGAATGTAGTTGCTCTTAATTCATCACTACAACTCTCTTCATTCCTTGTAGATTAAATCCTTAGATATCTAGAAGATGCTTTTCTAGTTAATTTAAATTTCTAAATATAGAGTGGGGTTGTACTTATCTTGGAACTAACCTAATTCCCAAACGCGTCTTCAGCATTTACTGCTGATGTATGAACTTGACTCTTGTAAGCCTCAGGCAGTTTGGCAGTTAATTTTAGCTGTTGGTTTTGTGTTACATATTGTGAACCTAGGCCAGAACCTAGATTTGTTTCCTAGGTTTAGTTTTTCTCCTCTATGCGGTCATGGATCATTGGATATTCCAATGGAAACAATTTGCTGGACTGTGATGTGAGTCACAAGTATTGTGAACAAATTCAGGTTCACCCATAAATTTTGTAAAAACTTAAAAGGTGGAATTGGCATTTGAATAGATGAAACCTTAGAGAGGGAATGCAGTTAAATTCTAATTCATAGTCGTATTTCAGGGAATTGTTGTTAGCCTTGGTATTGAATCTTGAATTTGGAAGTACTAATCTAAAAATTAAGTTTACTTAAAGAGTGCTCATTGATGACCCTATCTGGAAGAGTTAGTGGGAAAATACAACTTTAAACGTTGTTATCGAACTTCTTGTTATCACTTTCATTTTGATTTCTCATAGGGTGTGTTTGATTGTGAGGAAAAGTTTTCATGAGAATATATTCTTTTCTTTTCTGTGGAAAAAAAAATCAAATTTCATTTTCTAGATTGCAACAAAGAAAAACACCATCATCACACACTTTAGCCACCGCATCCAGTGAGTGATCTCTCTTTCCCTTTCTAGTCGTTTCATCAAATACTTGGAAAACTGTACTGATGTAATATTGGGTTGTATATTAGTATTAATATTTATTTAGTATTAGTTATTATTTAATTGGTTCAGTCCATGTTAAGGGACAACTAGGAATACAAGTTTAATAAGAATTAGGTTTAGGATTTATTGAGTTTAAATAGGTATGAAGAATAAGTTGGAGTTACTTTTTGTTGAATTTTGAAATATATTGAAGTTGTGAAACTTTGATTATCAAGTTTCGACTAGGTTTTGATTTGTGAGCTTCCGCTAAGCCTATAAATTTGGTATCAGAACGGTTCGTTAAAATCTTAGAGAAGAGGCTGCAAAACATCATTGTTGATTGGGAGAAACCACCTGTATTTGATGTGTACGAAGCATATACAGTTACCTGCAAGTTGTAGCGTTGTGACTCGTCACCAAATTTTTACAAGTTTTCACGTGAAAGAAAATCTAAAAATTGAAGAAGTTCGCAAGAACGGGGTGGCTGTCACAGATAAGGATGATAGCCCTAATTTCCCCAATTCATTAAATTGGAATTTGCAATTGGGAACTTTTATCTACCCAAATCCCAAGAGGAAGAAGAGAAGATGGAGAAGATCTCCAAGTTAGTGGTTGTTATTTACACCCTAGCGTCAATCAGTACCACCAGAAAATCTGACTTAAGTGATTCTGTTGCTATTTGCAGTCACAAGACAAATCTTGTTTCATCACAAATTGCTGATTCTGATGACTGGTTAAGAGGTTATTACCCACTACAAGACAATATATGTCCCACCGCAAGACCTAATTTGTGATTATTTTATGGCGAATTTTAAGGAGAATTTTGCGCACAATATTCAAATTATGAAGTGGATATCTAGTGAGCCAAGGATTCATGCGGGATATTATTTTTGGTGGCAACATTTTGATTTGATTTTTTCATGGTATGAACTATGAACAATTACCAAGGGAAAGTCCGAGGTCGACTCTTATTGAACACTTTTCAGAAATATTATCCTCAAAGCTCCAAGACGAGCTTTTTGAAGTGGGGGAGAAAGATGTAATATTGGGTTGTATATTAGAATTAATTATTATTTAATTGGGTTAGTCAATGTTAAGGCCCAACTAGGAGGACGAGTTCAATAAGAATTAGGTTTAGGATTTATTGAATTTTAATAGGCATGAAGAATAAGTCGGAGTTAGTTTTTGTTGAATTTTAACATACATTGAAGTTGTGAAACTTTGTTTATCAAGTTTTGGTTTTGTTTTGGTTTGTAAGCTTCCACTAAATCCATTCAATTTCACTACCATGTTATTAACGAAGGTGATCCCATTACACACTGTTGGAGGAAGACATGGGTGTGAGGTGAGATCCTAAAGGTTAAGTTTTTGATTTGGTAATTCAATGTGAAGATTCATTGAGGACAAAAGAGAGGATGTCGCAATGGGAGAAAATCTCATGGCTTCATTTTCATTTCTGATTCACCTCTCTTGCAAGGGCTTGTAGAGTTCATCTTGGCTAGGTGATGGAGAGAGTTCAATCTAGATCCGAGAGAGATCGAAATTGAGCACTAAGAGAGATGATACGGAGGGAGAGTGAGAATAGTTGAAACAGAAGGAACTCTCAATTGATTGAAGCTGGGAGACGAGAAGAGAAGTAACAAAAATACAACCATGGAATATTTTTTCGAAAAAACATTTTCTTGCTTGAAGCAAGAAAACACATGCCATGCGGAAAACTTTTCTTTTTCCCAAGTAAAAATCAAACAACTAAAAACTGGTCCTTCCAAGGAAACATTTTCTTTTTCCATGGAAAACCTGAAAATCGAACACACCCTTACATGTGGGTGATCTTATTTAGCATAATGCCACAATCTGACGGCCTTCCAATGCCAATAAAGAGTAACTCGTCCAATGTTATTTATCAACCAGAAAACTTCCAATCAAAATGTGCCCCAAGCTGAAATATCACAAAGCCCATCTTGTCTCGGATTAAACTATATATTTGATTGACTAGATATTATTTGTTTGATTTTTGGTACTTCATAGACTTGAATGGATACATGTTCAGTAAGTTTTTTTTTTTTTTTTGTCAATTTTTTAGACAAGTTTGTTTGCTCTTTGATGATAATTCTTTGCCTCTTATATTCAGGGCAGCAAACATGATTGGCCCAAACCTAGGTGCAGAAGTAACTAGTGATGTAGCCTCTTCATCTGGACCAGTAAAATTGGCAGATCTCCAAAGAATATTAAGTAGCATTGGACATGCAGGTTTCATTCATTTTTATTACTTCTGATTTTTTTTATCGTGTCTGGTCTCTTGTTTATTCTCTAACACAAAGTAATTGTCTTTCTTATCTTGTAGATGTTGCTGAAGATCCAGATGGAGGTAACTTTTCTGTGACTTTTAACATGGAACATGTAACGTGAGATGCCACTGGTAGATTGTAAAATTGTGTGCCAGTGGTGTAGACATGTAGTAACATTGCACCACATTGTCTGACAAATTCAACTCTTCTTTGGATCAAATTTTAGTGGAGTCATAATATATCTGATATTTATGATCCCGGGTTCTAACAGTCCTAACCAAACTAAATGTGCTTCATGTGCACCTGCTATACCATGGGTTAGGATAATCTTATCTGGACATTTTTTGCCTAGGAAAGCTGGGTTAGGTCCCTTCGTAAAGACTATTACATCCGTCTTGTGAACAAATCTAAAGCAACGCGGACTAAGGGACTGTTTTTCCTTGCTCTGTGCTGCTGGAATTATTTTTTTATAAGACTTTCATACTTTTTTATTGTAAGGTTTGGGATTAGGAGACATTCTGAAACCTGAGTTGATCTTGCCCTTAATTGAGACACTTACACTGGAACGACGACTGGCATCATACTTGCCTGAGGTAAGGAACTTTCAACGCTCTAAATAATTTATTTATTTAATTTTATTTTTATGTTGTGAATCTACCCTGATTATTAAGAAAGAGGGACGGGATAGGATCTTCTTAACTCTGTTTGTTGAAAATCTGTAGAGGTGTCATTTATTTGCAATGTATGTAATTTACTACTGAGTGATGGCAAATGGTGTATATGGTTCAAGTTGTTTTGACACGTTTTTTGCCACACACTAACACTTGCGTGTGGAACCTGTGGATTCTGTAATGGTCTTCCCATGATGATGATAGTCCTCACAATGATTCACTTCATTCTGACATAATTAACCATATCAAATAAAATGCTATGTTACATAGAATTACATCCTCTAATTTTTATCATTGTTTGATGTGAATAGAAATGTCAAATGAACTGATTTTGTGATGATCTCTATAGTGGAGATGTGGAAAAGTAACTTTTGATTCTATTCTGTGAGTGCATCATGTGGAGAAAAAATGTGTAAAAAATACCTGCCCATGAGCCAAATTGAAGCTGTCTGTTGACTAGTGCTTATTACATTGCAGGGTCCATGGACTCCTGAGTATCTAATGGAGTTGTTGCAAAGTCCTCCTTTTCGTCAGCAAGTAGAAGCATTTACTCATGTGAGAACTTTGACTATTTTGTGATTTTCCTTGTAAGTTAAACATTCTTCCTGATAGACTTTATTTTGTTATCAATTTTTGTGTAGGTTTTGCGATCAGGACAGATAGATTTGTCTCAATTCGGGATTGACCCAAGCAAATGTGAGTATTTCTGAGCTTGGAAGTTGGAACTAGTCTTGATTTTGGAGTTTCAGTCTATCATGCATTTTTGTATTGAGTGGTTTTCGTATTGCAAGTTGTATGGAAGCTTTATTTCCATGAGTTGTGTGAAGTCTGACAATGATTTATTTTGTAACCATATTGTCTTTCTTTGCAGATAAGTTGAGTGTGCTATCGTTCCTCGAGGCCCTAGATGATTCTGTCGACAAAGTATCTGGATCTGATGAAATAGGGCCAAGGCAAGATGAGAGTAAGGATGTTGCAATGGATGAAAGCCATTAGCAGAACAATGGATGCTATGAACTTGCTTGTGGCTTTTCGTAAACTGCTGATACTGAATCCCATTTTTGAGTTGTGAAAGATGGAGAAATCAGAACTCTCCTTGATTTTGGAATTGATTTGGAACGAACAACAGGGGAAAGGAAGAGGAAAGGGGAAACAAAATGCCATATCCAATGTTTATACTCAAAACAATGAAACTTTCAACTGGTTAGATATCTGTTACAGTTATTGTAGGAATGCGGCGAAGTTCTTTAAGCTTTTGTCAGCAATAGGCTTATGACAACAGGATTCAGTATTTGAAGTTTATCCTGCTGCATGTATATCAGTTGATTCTGTATTCACATGAAATTGGCAAGATATTGTCAGGGTGAGAGTGATGTGAGGTTCTCTTAAAGTGTTGCATTGTTGAAATTATTGAAATAACCATTGGAATTTATTGAAAATAGCCATCGAGTGGGCTTATAGTCATTGGAGATGTTTCCGATGATTTCTTTGCGAAGAGGGATCAACATCCTTCCAATTTCTTACCTCCCTGTAAACATCTCTTGTATTCAAGTCGTCGTGGGACATTGTGTGAGCATTTTCGTTTTAGCTTACTGGATATGAGCATGAACAAATGTTTGCTTTTGCAAACGCTGCCATAGAGTATCTAAAAATAAGAACCTGTGGAAAATGCCATTGTTCTAAAAATCCTCATAGGCAGCGGCTTGGGTGGGTTTTGGATTTAAAAAAAAATAAAACGATTTTGTTAATATATTTTGCATATGTAAGGTATTGAATTAGAAGTAATTTACATGCTATTATGCTTAACTTTTATAAATTATAATTTATAATACAGAAAAAAAAAAAAAAAATCGCCAAATCCCTTGCTTACGTCTTTGGGTGCTAGTTCCCTGCTCGTCACCTGTCTACTTTCTAGCGATTTTTAGAACACTGAAAAATACATCAGCATGTTATGGGTAACTTAGAGGGCACACAGTTTCAAATGTCACAAAAAAGGTAGACGAAACCCATTCATCATCTTGTCGTCGATGTAAAACATTCACATTGGTGACACATACTTATTGTGGTTGTTCTTAGTTGAGTGAAGCACAATATATAGTTGTTGGTTTATTGTCAAAGTAAAACACAGCAACGTTTCTTCACTAGGTTAAGTGCCGCAGAGGCTCCAAACCTAGGAGGTGGCCAGGACCCCATGTAATGGTTCAAATAACACAACTTTATTTGATGTGGTGTCCCTAATCGAAACACCCATAGCCCTCCTTCCTCTCTCTTCTTCACTGGTCTCACTAATTTGGTGTACACTTCGAAGAAGAATTTGAGTTGCAGAAGAGGAGGAGGACGACGACGACGTTGAAGAGGCCGAAAGATTGGAACTTGAGGTCGCCATTGAGAGGTAAACATAGAGATTCCGTTTGGGTTTTTTTTTTTTTTTTTTTCGACTGTTTTAAACTTATAGATAAGGGTTTTGGGGGTGTAAGCAAGGGTTTAAGAACCAACGTTCTCTCCTCCTCTCTCGTCTCGTATAGGGTTACAAACCCAATCAATCGATTGATCTTCACTCAGATTTAGTGAATTCATTCAATCAAGGTGCAATCGATTTCAATGAATAGATTGAGGTGTGAGAGCATCTTGAGCAGGCGACTTCATTGAGTGTTTGATTGTTGCTTTAATCGATTTTGCTTTGCTACCCACCCTCACAATGTAACTTGGGGGAAAAAATTCACTTACCTGTAATGTAATACATTCACGAGGAAAGTTTCAGAATTTTTTTTTGCAAAATTAAGGTAGGAAGTTTTGAGAAGGTCCATTTCATATGAATGGGAGTAGCACAGTAGAGAATACGAGTATAAAATCTCAAAAGGTCATATCTTTTCCTTTATTTTGTTCGTTGAACATGAGTTACATAAGTCGAGCTATCTCTAATAGTGGAGGTCACTGTCCTAGTTGGTAATAAAGCACTAAAGCTTTATGAGAACCTCCCTGTGTCTCTAGATAATCATATTTGTCTTTGATATTCGAGTAAAACGGCCGGGGGTGCTAGAGAAAAATTATGTTTCAGAGATTCAAAGAGGAAGATAAAAGAAGAGAGAAGAGGAGAAAGAGACATCTGAATCCTTCAATCTTCTTTGCAAATAAGTTGATAGGTGAAAACTCCTCATCTGATTTTGTGGTTGTTTGTTAAATCTTTTGTCTTTCCCCTAGGACCAGAGTTTAATTGTTTAGTCAAGCAAAAGAAGTTTTGAGTTTGGGGAATGATCTCTCCCACCCTTTTACATTGAGATTGAATGCATTATGCATGTTCAATATTTGTTATGAGATCCCAATGTTGATTGCAACACCCACCACCACCACGCAAATGTGCATATTTTGATTTTTGTTTATCTGAATTTTACTTCTTCTTCCTTTTTTCAATCATATTTTTTGAAAGAAAAACTTCAAATTTGATTGTTATTGTTATGATAAATGTTAAATTTTTTTTTTCATTTGATTTAGTTTGTTCTATTACAACTGACTCGGTCTTCACTGCCGCGTAATTTACTAGTAGTTTCTCTCAGTCTCTGTTTTTTTATCCAATTTCTCCTCTAATGGTGCAGAACAGTGGTGGGTGCATGATGCAATCTCTCTGGAAAACCTTACGTGTGGCTAGAAATCAATTCTCAGTTGGATCTATCAAGAGATCTTTGTTCCAGTCTCCACCCAATTGCATTTCTCAGTCTTCAGTTCAGTGGGTATTTTTCTTACTCCCTGTTTCATTTCAAGTTTGGATTTTAAATAACCCCATAGTGTCAATTTAAAGATGGTTCATTGTTAAGATCATAGTATCGCAAGGGTTTTTTCAATCATGGTTAATGTTCATAGCAAAAAGCTTTACATCTATGTAACTTTGATGGATAAAGTTGTTATCCTAACCACTTCTTTGTGGTGTCCATGTGGAAGTGAATCCAAGGTTTTATTTTTCTTCAATTTTTTACGGATGGTCTAGCCTAATTCATTTGGAATATAGATGCTTGGGTGCCTCAAATACGCGCTAATGTATAATTCTTGCATTTCTTAAGAGTTGATATAATCAATAAGATTAACTTGAAAGTCTTAAAAATGAGTTTTTATTGTATTTATCCTCCTGTGGCAGAACTTTTGTGGGTTTATGGTGCAATCCTTTACCAAAATACCATGTGTCGCTAAAAATCAGTTCCTAGTAGGGTTTATAATGCATATAAGGTTTTTTTTTTTTTTTAAAAATTGGATAGATGATGGTTTATTCATCAAAGCACAACATTGTCAGTTACCGCCACTGGTGGAGTTATCACAGTTCTGGATTCTTTCTAAGAACACTCTTTATGGGTTCAGAGATACATGCTAAACACTTTTTTCTTCTTGATTAATGTTTTATCTCTGCTATTGTCTACGCTAATGATGTACACGACTATCTGCAATGATGATCTTAGGCGAACCCCTCCCCCCACCCCAAAAAAAAGACCCTCATATTGTCTATAGGATTTGGATTATCTACTCTAATACATTGAAAAAATGAACAAAGTAGGTGATTAAGGTGGAACAACATTTCACATCGGCACAAGTTTACATCTTACATCATTTTGCCTCAGTGCCATAAACACTTTTTCCCTAGGATGCATGGATACAGACACGATTCGCCGACTCAATAATTTTTCAGAAACTAGAACTCATGGACACGTCATACTATTTTTTGAATGAGTCATATAACAATAAATAATAATATAATAAAGTGTCTTCCTAAAGTATCTTCATCTTTGTTGCAAGTTGAAAAATAGTAGAAAAGAAGAAGAGGTGCAAAAGGCGGAGAAGATGACACTTTGTTTAAGAAAAAAAATATAGTATAGGAGAAAAGAAGCATAGACTATCTCTCTGCTTTAGTGACTCTGTGCCGTATTTATCTTGAATCTCAATTGAATGAGTCATTCACTTCAAATGGATCAACAACCATTAAATTATGCGACCATTTGCACACATCTAAAAAATAATAATAATAAAGTCGATTGCCCAGTCTTGACTGTGTCCTGACCCAGAGGCGTGTCCAACACGTTGACCACATCGACCATGTGTCTGACACCTGCTGATACATAGACTACACGTCCGATGCGTGTCGAAGGAGTGCCAAGCACGTGTCGGTGTCGGATACGTGTCGGACACGGATACGATAAGTTTTCCACAGAGTTTGTGCTTCCTTGCTTTTTTCACATCTTGCATGCCTTCCTATAGTAGAGAAACATGAACCACACAAGGTTTGATGTACAATAATGGAAAGTGCTTACAACAAGTTTTCAATGCGAAGAAGAGATGAAGAGGATAATCCAAAAAGTTTGTGGAAAACCTTTTCTTCTCTCAAAAGTCTTAATTTGTGCAATACGGAAATCTAGTAAGAAAACCTTCCCAAAATAGGAGTTTTTATAAAACTATAAATCTATCTCACGCAGAATCTGGCCCCTTAGGATTATCTCCAAAAGTTTGACCTCTCGGGGTCACCTAACAACAGCTAACCGCTTATCCAATCTTATGCCATCCCATTCTCAGCCAACAGGGTCATACATATCTTGACTTCGTGACTTTGCAGTCCAACTTTGACCAATTAGAACTCTTGACTTCTAGAGAATTTTAAGTTTTTTCCTCCTCACATACTATGCATTACATTTTTTGAAATATATGAACTAAACATTGAGTGTCCAAAGAGTGTCCAACATGTGTCTGAAGAATCAAGTGTCTTTGTTACATGGGTAATAGGTGATGTCGTAATGATGGGATTGCTCGGGAGACATTAGCATTCACATCTCTTGGACTTTGACTCTTTTATTACTATTATTATTATTACTATTATTATTATTATTATTATTATTATTATTATTATTATTATTATTATTATTATTATATTACTTTGATTTGATTTAAAATAAGTCCAACGACATTTTTCATTTGTTATAACAAATAAACTTGAAGGTTAGAGGTTCCAAGGTTAAGTATACAGCAAGTGAACCAAAGGCTGAAAGTGCAGAAGGCCATAGGGAGTCTTGCAAAGTGTTTATCAGGCCTTTCCATGTGAAAGTAGCTTGTTGATGTTCAACAAATATTTGAGATTTATTTTCAATGTTGATGTTCAAACGTAGTTTGGAAATTCAAAGTAGCTTGTTGGTGTTTGAAAGTTGTAAGTGGCATTTAGGCACGTTTTTGAGATTTATTTTGAATGTTGAAAACTATGTGGAACACCACAAATATTTCTGTGAGAGCCCAATATATCCTTCATTTGGTACACTCCATCCAACTGCTCGTGTTCTCATCTTCGTCAATGGGGCTACATCTAAACCCACAATAACTTTTCTTGTTTTAGTCATCTTCCTCGCATTTCACAGTGGTTAATTAAATTGGCAAGTATTTATTATTAATTGTTTAATGTTACATTGATGAAATGCTATGCCGCTGTAATCACCATTCTCAAATAATTATGAATTGGTGATGTGTCTTGGAAGTTGGGACTACAAGACTCAATTTCTTGTGTATTTGTACTTGCTGTATTTATTCATGATGATAACATTTAGTAGGTCCTTGTAAATAATCTTTGACGTGTTTCAGGGAAACAACTTTGGTTGCCATGCACAGTCGTTTTCAACTTATTATAAGGGGATACCTCAAGTGCCACACTTTAGTAGCAGCCATGGACCCAGTATGTTTAAAGGGGCTATGGTTGGGCCTAATTTCACCAAAAGATGGATTACGACAGTCAATTCTGAGGAATCCTCATCACCTGATGGATCAACCGTCACCCCGGATGTCACTGTTCCTCCACGCATCAAATTTAAGAGGCTTGATAAAACAGCCAGAAACATAATGAAGGCATAGCATTCTGTCTTAAGATCTTTGAATGATCAGTCTTCTTTTATATCTCTCTTGATGTTAACATATTTTTCCTTTCACAGATTTTAGATAAGGAAGCAGTAGAGGACGTGAAGGCTCATAGGGAGATCCCTGATATACAGCCCGGTTATATTATTCAACTCAAAGTGGTATAATGTTGTATGTTTTGTTGAGGGTGGAAAGTTTTTTTTTTTCAAAAATTCTGTGAATTTTTTGTTCCTAGATTGACCCTGAAATGTACAGGAAGTGCCCGAGAACAAGCGGCGAGTTTCAACTTTGAAAGGCATTGTTATTGCAAGGCGGAATGCTGGTTTACACTCCACATTTAGAGTGAGGAGGCTGGTAGCTGGGGTTGGGGTGGAATCTGTTTTCCCTCTGTAAGTAAATAAGTAGATGCTTATACTGAAATATGTGGTCCATTTCAGTTTCAAAGCTTTATATTCACTTATGTTTTTCTGGACAACCAGGCTATGAATGCAGTTAGATGTTTGACCAGAAAACTAATCTATTATTGAACGTTCAGAAATAATCTTTAGTTTTTTACGAATATAAATTTAATGTATGCTAATAAGTAACCACCATTCTGCAAATCGTTTACAAATTTTAGTTTGCAAAGCTCATTGCCAGTTAAATGTATGAACAGAAAGGTGGTTATTAAATATTTCTAGATTTATTAGCTTTCCATGTCTATAAATAAACTAAGAAACATAAGTAAATGTGATATTCAAGATATTCCGATAAACCACATTTCACTAAGACAATGAGCACGTCTATGGTGACCTGCCAGGGATAAGGGGTCAAAGAATAATTGTTGGGTTTCCAAACATCAAACATTTTTAAAATCCTTTTCTTATCAATATGATCTAAATAACTATTTTACAGAATGTGATAGAATATTCATCTTGATCATCCAAAGGGCTTGTTCCTTGCTGATGATGATTTGTCATTTTTCATTGTTAAGACTCTGTCTTGCCAATCACGCCCTCTCCAATATATCTGATACGTGGGGGCCATTCCAATTTTCACAGTCTATTATGTTTTGTTCAATTGTACAGACTACAGACCACTTTTAATCATCGATTTTGTGAAATAGAACAGTATAGACTATAGAGGTTATCTTCTCATTCAGACTTCTTTTCTAATGTAAAATTTTCATGATGCGAGTTGCACAACACGTTTATACCACACTTCATCATTTTTCTTTAGTATTCACAGTTTTGCTCCTCTTCTTATAAAAGGGCCAAGACTCTTCTTTGTGTCTTGTTTTGAGTGTCATACTATAACTTAAGGGGTTTGAATCAAATTACTAAGTTCAGTTTTGGACAACTTACTTTTTCTTTGGTTCCATGAAAAGGGTTTTCAGCACTTCATTTTTGCACTGTTATGCTGGTGAATGATGCGGTTAGTTTGTTAATGCATTTGAATTACCTGTTTTGTGATTACAGATACTCTCCAAACATAAAAGAAGTAAAGGTGTTGGAGAAGAAGACCGTAAGAAGGGCTAAGCTTTATTATCTCAGAGACCGAATGAATGCGCTCAAGAAGCGTTAGTTTTAGATAGATATTTAATTAGATGGAAGAGGCTCCCATGATGTATTGTTCGAACATAGAGGTAGGTTATTCTGCAATATAGTTATTCTGCACACATTGTTGATTGATCACGTATCTTTTTATTTGCCTCATTCTGCTAGAACTGTAAATCTAAATGATATTATCATTTAGTGAAGAATGCAAGACGAATGTTTCCCTTAGTTATGCTTTTAGTCTCTTGGCTTCTGACAAAATATACTGACCATGCAATATGCTGATCATATTACTCTGATGAATTTTGTGAAATAAGTTTTGCGTCTGTAGAAAATTTGAGACCGAATTTTAGTAACCCTGCTAAGCGGTGATTGATCAAGGATCCTACGCTCAGCAGCTCTGCGATAATGGAACCAACCGACAGAAAACATTAACACTAAAAATCAATGCAACGGGCACATACGAAGCACAACTACAGAGTTTATTTCCCCATGGATCAGTAGAGATCAATTGAGTGATAAGCAATCTTCCAGCTGCTTGACAGTTGCTGCTAGAAGGGACTGATGAGAATCATGTGAACGCTAGCTGCTTCTTTCTCAATCACACACTTCTACCTTTGATTCCATGAAACCTCTATTGCAAGGCAAAGACTACAAAACTACAAAGAGAGCTCACAAGACTTGGCAAAAAAAGTTCCTTTCTTGTGTGGTGTCTCTTTCCCATATGTTCTAATGCTTTCAGCACTTTTTAATCCCTCCCTTCTTTATCATTTCTTTATGCCTTAATTAAAACTTAACTAGAAGTTATTCGAATCTCTCAACTTTTTATACTATCTTCTTTATTATTATTATTATTATTATTATTATTATTGTTATTATTATTATTATTATTATTATTGTTTTCAGAAATTTCAGTAACGTGAACAAAAAACCGACCAAACCGAATAAATCGACCGAATCAATTAAAATCGAACTGATCGATTCGGTTTAAGTTTGGTTCGGTTCAGTTTCAGTTTTAAAAATTCAAAACTGAAGTGGTCGGTTCGATTTTCGGTTTCTATATGATTTTAACCAATTAAACCAAACCGATCGAATATATATAATAATAATATATATTTTATATAAAAATAATATAATATATTTAAAATAGTCGATCGGTTCGGGTTTAGTCGATTTGGTTACGATTTGCATAAAGTATAATCGGTTTGATTTCGGTTTAATTTTGTTAATGGTCAATTCAGTTTTGGTTTAAAAAATTTGAAACCGACTCGGTTTGGTTTTCAACCCTAATGTGGTGGCAAAAGGGGTGTCTAGTGTCTACTAGAAAAAGGTTTAAAAAAAAAAAATTGTTCAATAAAAACTTTAGGGTTATTTGGAAAAAAAATGGGGCCTGGGAATTTATACCTTGCTTAAACCTCTTTGCTGGCCATTACTTTACCAAACCCATCTTAGTGGAAACACTAAACAATCAAAATAATAGATTCAGGTGTTTGATTTAAATGATCTATCTACTTGTGAACTTTTCCCTTCAATTATCTCCCTTTCAAGCAACATTTATTTCAACCCTTCATTTCTTCTTTACCAGGACAAATAATTGACCCTTCCATCTTCCCCTTGCCTATGAATCCCTCCAACAATTCAGGTGACACAAACATCGACGTCGAACGCCATCACGACCATCGACATGTAACCTTTTCGGAGCCACGACATGAATCACATACTCCAGTTACTGTTCCATTGCTTCTAAATCCATCTTATTCCAGATCAAAGTCATCAATATTCGACGAACTTCGAAACTTTCGGATTGGTCTCAAGTCGTGTGCACTTGATCACTCATCCTGCATGAGTAAATTCATATCCTACCTTGTGTTCATCCTTCTTACCATAATAGTCCCCATTGTAAGCACAATACTAGTCCATCTCCCTGCTAATGACCCTATTGCCTTGAACAAACTAGTCCAAATACCGGAATCTATCCTTGCGATTATCGCCTTTTTTACATTAGCTCAGTTCTTCCAACGCTATGGTCTCCGTCAATTACTGTTTCTCGATGGACTTCAGGATGATACAGAGTTTGTTAGACGTGGGTACGCTCGCGAACTTGACAAGGCCTTCAAGTACCTTGTATATATACTCCTCCCTTCATTCTTTGTCGAATTAGCACATAAAATTTTGTTCTTCTCAACTATAACAGTGACAATACCCTATGTTCTACGCGGTGCTCCTGCCAATTCCATTGTGTTTATAGCCATGTTGGCGTCATGGTTGTACAGGACTGGTGTTTTCTTGTTGGTCTGTGTGTTCTTCAAACTGACATGTGAGCTTCAGTTACTGAGGTTTGAAGGCCTAAAGAAGATGTTTGAAGGGTCTGGGTCTGATGTTAATCTTATATTTTCCGAACATATGAGAATAAGAAAGCAATTATCGCTTACAAGCCATCGATACAGATTGTTCATTATCATGTGTTTTGTTAGTATCACAGTTAGTCAATTGGGTGCCTTACTGATAGTCTTGGCTTCTAAATCAGAAAAGAGTTTCTTCAATTCTGGTGATCTTGTGGTAAGTCTAAAAGAATAAAACTAGCTCATTTTTTGCTATTAGATTCAAATTTTTGTGCTTTGATACTAATTTTGTCGATATAATTCTTGTTTTTGTTGATGTTACAAAGGTCTGCTCAGCTGTTCAGATAAGTGGATTCTTCTTGTGCCTAATAGGGGCTTCGAAAATCACTCATAGAGCTCAAGGAATTGTTTCCGTCGCTACAAGATGGCATATGCTAGTCACTTGTTCATCGAATATTGGGTCGGATACATGCATAACAAAGAATCCAACGCCGGTGAGCAATGTGAACTACGAGTCCAGTGATTGTTTTAGTCATTTGGATTCATCGGCTACTTCCATCACAATGTCTTCACAAGATCCATCCTTATTTCAAACCAGACAAGCTTTAGGTGAGTTCTTACAAACGCGTAGTTTTACTATTAAGTGATTAAACTTATTCGTTTTAAATAACACTTTTGATCGAACAAAAAATATGAATTGCAGTGTCATATTTCCAACACAACCATGGAGGAATCACTCTGTTTGGATATGCACTTGATCGTGGATTGCTTCATACACTCTTTGCTTTCGAGTTCTCTTTAGTGCTATGGATTTTAAGTAAAGTTGTGGTTCTTTCTTGAACTGAGTACATAGCAAAAAGCTCATCCTTGTTATAGGATAATTTCCTTACGGATCATTGGTTAAGTTTCAGTTTTTGTTCTGTCCCGATGTATTTTTTGTTTTAAATTTGTTTGTATGTGTAAATATTGTTCAATTAAACATGATTCAGTGGTGTGACTTGATTTTATTTAGAGTTATTTACATTTTGGGTAGGAGTAATTTAAGCATCATCCATATTCGATACAAAAACATAGTTACTTGTTGAGTATGAAATTTGATCTTGACCGTTTGTTCAACGATGCTGACCAAGGTCAGACGTCTGAGATTCAAATACTCGAATACTTGGTAGTAAAGGAGTATGTGATTTGCACGAGGTAAAAACAGAAGTATCCATAATGCAAAAGCCTAACAACTTGTTCTATGAGAAAAGAGTTAGTCTAAGGAGCCAGACCGGGTGTGTCAGATCTGCGCTAGGTCTAATTCTCTACCATTCTCAATTCTCGAGATGTGGGATTATGCGCATCTCAAGAATATTGAATGGTAGAGAGCTAGGCTTGGCACAGATCTAACGCATTAGTCCTGGCTCTCTAGAAATGGGGATGAGAAAATGGAGATTATTACCCCATCCACCTCTCAACCTATAAGTAGATTAATTAAAGGGTTTGATTGAGCATGATTTGATTCGATTAACAACAATTATAAATGAGTATCCATAAGTAAAATCAGAGTCATTTTTACAATGGCCGAGTTAAAAGTTGATATTTTCGGGGTTAACAAAAATTGTGCATGACTTATTTCATTGGAGAAGGTAAGTAACCGAATCTCCATTTTTTCATAAAAAAGTTTGACAGTTTTTTTGCATTATACTACCTATATTTTTACTATAATTATATTTTGTATACCTCGTTCAAGTTATATACTCATTTACTAAGAGATATTCGAGTACTTACTAAATGTAGAATGTCAGGCCTTGGTAAACATCATTGAACAAACAATTAAGACCAATTTCGTACCAATGTACAATTCTACAAATATTTTATACTCCATGTAAAATAGCCTATACTATGGATATCCAAAATGAAAAGTACCCTTTTATTTACTTTATTTTTATGATTTTTTTTTGAATTTGACATTTATTAGTTTAGGTTTAATTGAGTTTGACCCTCATTTTAAAAATTAATTGAGTCTAACCCTCAAACTCACATTGACTGTAACAGTCAACGTAGTTCACTACTCTTGACTTGTTTAACTATCTTAAAACTCTAATATACCCTTCACTTTAAACTATTGGTTAAATCTGATGATACATCAAAATAGACTGATCATCACAACCATACACGTGGCATAAGGTCCCATCACGAGGATACAACGCCTGATCCTTTGGGCCAGCTCATAAAACCCAATGGGATTAAGGACAATTATAGAGGCCCGGAATAGACCCGCCTCTAAGGAAGCGTAAGCATGATCCAAATCCAGGCCCATACGAACCAAAAAACAAATCCAAACCCGCTACACGTTCTCTCATAAAGAAGAAGAGCGTTGCACCAAAAAAGAGCCGTGAATGGACCTAAACCTTCATGAATGCATTTCCATTGACGAGACTGTTACAGAGACATCTCCTTTCATTGCGCCTCACATGCTTAAGTCACACAAAGAGTTAACTACGATCATTATAAAAAGTAAAAAGAACTTTCGACAAAGGCATGCAACTTTAAATGAGTTTTGTCCAAATTTACTTCTTTCTTCCAACAGAGTTATTGACTTAAGCATCGGAGTGCCTTTGACCATCAGAAAGGTGGTATTTGGCAATCTAACAGTGGTTTTGTAGGTCAAACTCGCAGAAGGATGATTTTTGGATGTATCGGTTTTGCGTTGTCCGTGGGGAACGACAATTGTCCTCTTCTAAACACAACAAAATGTGATAAAGTTCACCACAGTTTGATGAAAGATCCACAAGCCATAAGAAAGAATAATGCGGACTTCAGATCCCCAATCCGGCAGTGATTGTGACCATTTTCCTGCTGACGTATCTATCAATAACGGCTCGAGAAGAAGATACGACCTGAATCACCGAACCAATAATGTGATACCCTTGTGTGGGCGGACCTAAGGCGAAGGGTGTGGGAGAGGCCCATAATAGAGAAGCCCAATAGGCCTGTAGATCCCAAGAGGGGTTGGGCGAGCTACCAAGGGGAGATTATAATCCCACATTGCCTAGGTGAGGGAAGGGGATGTGCTATATATATACGAGTTTGGATCTACAAAGTAATACGCGTTTTAAAGCCATGCGGGCCTTGGGCCAAAAGCGAACAATATAGTACTCTGTGGATTGGGTCGTGACAAATAACATCTGAGAATGAGGGTCTGTTGCAAGCAATAGTCCAGACAACTACCGACAATACCACGGATCCTCGAGTAGATTCACTCATAACTCAGATGGAACGCGTAACAATGATGCTGGAAAGGATTGCACAAAAGCGTACTCAACTAACTAACTCGGTTCAGGCACTACCACAACAAAACTCTGCAAATCGAACTCAAGAGAGTAGCGAAGTCGCAGTGGAACCCCAAGAAGGAAACTTTGAAAACAGCGAGCTTCCTTGAAGCAAAAATCCATTACATGAAGGAACGCTTACACAAATCTCGTTCAGAATACGAGTCACTGATCCTAACGTATTATATGAATTGGCAAAATCACCATTAATTTTTTACGCCCTCATGAAAACAGCTATGCCGAAAAAGTTAATTCCACCAAAGTTTGAGGTGTATGATGGAACTTCTGACCCGATCGATCATCTGAGACACTTCTATCACATGATGACCCTAAAGAAGATCACATAATCAATTTTATGCAGAACATTCCCAATCAGGCTCACTTATATAGAAATGAACTAGTTCAATAGTCTACCGCCAAGATCAATAAATTCATTTCAAGCTCTGACCACCGCTTTCATCATCAGATTTATCGAAAGCCAACGGATGAGGAAATGGCCACACAACCTCCTGCATATTAGATAGAAACCCAAAGAAACGATACGAGAATATGTCACTCGGTTTACCAATGAACTGACAATGATCGATGAATGTAGTGATGACACAGCCGCGAAAACCTTCATAGCCGGATTAAAAAGATGCCCTTTCTTTGACGCTCTTAATTTGGAACCCCCAAAGGGCATGACAATCATGCTGAAAGTAACATAGAAGCATATCTCCTTGGAAGAGATGAAAGCGGGCAGGAAGAAAAATGATCAAGAAAGAAGAAATTTCTCAAGAAAACGAGAAATAAAGGAATACATCAGACAACAGGAAGGAAACAACCCATTGAAAAAGCATCGAAGTAGCGGAGAGCGATTTGCGACGACTGGAGTTCAAGAAGTCGCAACCAGCTCGAGCTCGACACAAACGGGTAACGAGCGTGATGAAGAATGCATACAAACCATACACAACTCTGAAGACAAGTAAAGCCAACATACTAAAACGCAACGAAGTGGGATAACATTAACTGGCAAATACTGCTTATTCCATAGGGATCATGGGCACGATACTGAAAAATGTTACAACTTAAAAGACGAAATCGAACATTGGGCTCAGAAAAGACTACTGGACAAATTCATTGGGATGCCAGAAAAACAGATATAATGGAAAGATAAAACAAATAATGCTTAGGGATGGAAGTGGGGCAAATTTTCACGGATATCCGCCCCATTTGGGGCGGATACAAATATCCAAACTGTATTCGTTTCTTATTCAGGGCGGATACGGATTTGGCCATTTGATTATGGTTACACGTCTGTTACATTTGATTATGTATAAACTCGTAGTATGTGCATGTTGATATTAGTGTAAGTGTCTTTATCCAGCTGTAATGCATGTTGTGTCGATGCTTAGGAGCTTGCTCGCATCGTGAGTTTGATGGTGCTTGAGATGATTCGCACCAGATATTAAGGATGCTATTGCACGTGGCAAGTTTGCTGAGGTGCGGTGAGCTCCCGCACACACTTGCCACTAGAGAGTGCAGTAGGACCGGTCCCGGAGGACATGTTTTGGAGATACTCGTTTTCCCTCCCAGCGCGCTTGAGTTGGATTTGTATTAGGTTGGCCTAGGCCAGTTGTTCGGGATGTTGAAGTTTGTATCCTGGCAGATGACACCCCATTGGGATACAAACCACCCGAAGTGGTACTAGTGCACGTTGTGTGATGTGTTTGGGTGAGACACATTCGTAGGGTATGCGGATATGTACGATATGAGACACTTATACATAATTTTTTTAGGGTTTCGACTTGATTGCTATACCTAAGAGACTATGAAGAATTATGATATTGTCTTTGTTTTCATCGTTGGATATTTACCATGTTTGAATCACCTGTAATGACGGCATATCTCGTAAACTTGTAATTATGGTTGAATCTGAAATGCTTGTGTTGGTACTTGAACTTGGAAATATTATCTTTAGAAACATGGTGTGATTTAGACTTTAGAACCTATATAAGGACACCTTTTCCATTTTATGGATCATGCATCTAGCTTATCCATTAGTGTGTGGCATGAATTTTCCCTGTATATTATTCTATTATTTGTATTTAGTTCGCTCGCACCAGCTAGCTTTGTGCCTTGCTGACCCCTCAAGGGGTGTGCTTCTATTGGAGTGCAGGTAGTGTTGGCGTTCTTGCTGATCGTGGCGATAATTAGGCTCGGTTTCCAGTTGTTGTTTAGTTGTTTCCACCCTATACGGATATGTTTTGCTTCCTTTGTATTACCTTGTTAATACTAGATGTTTGTATATATTGGTTTTGTCGCTATGACTCTGGCGGGGCGAATTGTATACTCTTATATTATTCAAATTTTATCGTAGTTTTATTTTCGTTTGATTCTCGTTTCAAGAATATGTTATATTATGATGTTGTGGTCGATTACGATCCGCCTATATTACGGATTAGTTCACGCATCGGCACGCTGCGATTCTCGTGGCGGGTCGGGGCGTGACAACCAATCTACTCTTTTTCTACGTGTCATGTTGTCAAAATTACAAAATTTCCCCTGTGCAAATTACATCTCCCCATGCCTAACGTCTTTTTCTTTGTCTTCTTCATCAATCATGCCCATCTGCTTCTGTGCTGCAAATGAATTTTATTTCCAATAAATACCAAAATTGAAAACCTAAAAAAGAACATATATTTCCTCTTTCTTCACTACAATTGATGGCTTCCATGACTCCTCTTCTTGCTCATCTCCGCTCGATTATTCAACAAGTCGATCATATCTCTTACCATAAACTCATGCAACTTCTCTTCAAGTTGACGAATACAAACTCTTCCAACACAATCGTCAACCTCCGAGCTTCAATTCAATCTCCTCCAATCTAGTAAAAACTCCTTCATTGTCGTGGGTTGTTACTTTGGAATCAATTTAAAAAAACACCCTCACCAACTATTTAATTTACAATCATAACAGTGGGTTTGGGCTTTGGCCAATTGTAGCATTCCAGACTTTCGTTGATTGAATTCGAGACTGTTATTGGTCCAATGTTTCTTAAGCTGGATGTTTTCTTCTTGAGGCTTGTTTCCCTCCAGGTTTTGGGTGAGTTTGTCCACCATTTTGATCATGTGCTTCATTTGAGTCATGAGCATATCTACACAAGGGTCTAAATGGATTCTCCAAGATGTCAAAGACATCTAAATCGTTATATGTTGATGCTCTCTTCCTTCTAGAGTGGTTGGTTCGACGGTTGTCGCTAGGTTGATATCATGAGACATGTCACATCGACCATTGCTAGATTGAGGGTCTGTAGAGCATTCCATTGGCTCTGATAGCCTTTTGATCATCAATCAGATCTCGGTGACTTTTGTCACTGTGGATATTCAATTTAGAAAGGAAACTTGTTGTCCCCACGGACGGCGTCAAACTGATATGTCCAAATCTCGTCCTCCTATGAGTTTGACCTGCCAAATACCACCTTTTTGGTGGCCGGAGGCACTCGATGCTTAAGTCAACAACTCTGTTTGAAGAAAGAAGTAAATCTGAACAAAACTTAGTTAAAGTTGCATACCGTGGTCGATTATTCCTTTTACCTTATATAATGGTCGCGGTTAATTCTCTAAGTTACTTAAGCATGTGAGGCGCAATGGAAGGAGGTGTTTTTCGTAACTGTTTCCTCTTTTAAGAAGATGCATCCGTGGAGGCGCAACTACCTCCGCGACTATTTTCTTATGCAACATTTTTCTTCTTTATTTAAGAACTCGTGGGGGCATGAATTTAGGCTTTAATTACGTCTTCCTTTAATGGGTCATGTTTGGGCTTTTATGGCCAGTTTTGCCTTCTTGGGTTTTACGAGTTGGCTTAGTAGATGGGATGTCAGATACTCGTGATAGATGTTTTCTGCCACATGTATAGTTGTGATGTTGGTCTATTTTGATGTATCATCAAGTGCATTTCAGAAACTTGAGAGAACAATGCACACTTATGTGATTAGGTACATTTGATTGATAGTAAACAACTTCTTTTGGAACACTTAATAATAATTAGAGTTTGATTGATAAAAGACAACTTCTTCTTCTTTATTATTTTTTTCTTATTTATTTTTAATTTAATTTAATTTTTTTCAGCTATTGTATTTTTATCCTTATTTTTCAGATACAAAATTTGTAGCAACGCAAGTTTTTTTGAAATTCAACTAATTGGTTTACTAAGCCACTTGCGAATGTGCAAGGTTGATGCAGTCTGTAGAGAATGGGCTCTAAACACACGTATTAGAAGTTGTAATAGAGAGGATGAAAAGTCACTTATTGAAGGCTTTGCTATATAGAAAAAGCATTCACCGGTCTGGGCTTAGTTTAGTGGTGGAGATTGATCATCTGCTGTAGTTGTTATTTTTTCACTGCTTCTTGTGTGGTGCCATATGTGTACTTTATGGTATTTAGTGTTATCTGTTCATACTATTAACTTCCAACTAGACACCATATCCTTTAATAAATTTTGAAAACTAGGTACATTCTTTGTGAGTTAAAGCATAAAACACATTTAGGCAATCTAGTCTGGTATCTTTGATGTGAGTTCTTTCGAGTACCAATACCAACTCTTCAATTACATGTGCAGAGCTAGGTCCGTACACACTAGACTATATCTCAAGTGTTCACAATATGACAATTGGTGGGCGCAAGTCAAGCTATTAACAACCAGTTTCCTTAGTCTACAAAAGAAGAAGGAACAATTGAAGTCGAATGAACAGTTGAATGCACAATTGCAGGTATTTTTATTTTATCCTTTTCTTTTATCCCTAATTTGGTATTAATTGAGCTGAAAAAAAAAGAGAAAGAACCATATTATCTTGTGAAAGAATGCACTTTGAAATGAAAGTAAAGTAATATTATCTGTGGAAATATATGAAAACTTGATTTGGAAATAGGATAGGTTTAATGGCTCCTCCATGTGCTCCCTCTTTTATCTGTTAGCCTAGAAAAATCTCCCTGCTAATTCCTTCTCAAACTGTTAGGTTGGTGTGTTGATAAATTGTGTTAAATTGCGTTCGTAAATGTAACTCGTTGTTCAAACAATTATTCAGAGTTTCTTGTAAAGTTTGTTGGAAAACTCGTTGTCGGACTTGATTAATCACTCTTTGTTGTTCAAGCTAAATGGTTTCGTTTTTGTAATTTTCTAACCGTTCCAAATTCTGACCTATTGAATTCTGCAAATTCAATTTTTCTCGTTCTATTTTCAGGTATCCATTCACCATATAATCTTCGGCTTCCCTTTCCACTTTCCGTAAGCAGACCCGAGCTTTTTCCAGCCTTTCAACGGCTCTGTCCTAATTCTTTTCAATTTCGAATATTTTTCAATATTCTTTGTTTTCGATTATCTAATAAATCACTTAATGAAAGTAGATTATCTTCTAATTCATTTAAAAAATTCCATGATCTCTTCCCGAATCAAACGTGAATCTTTCGGTTCAAACTCTCTAAAAACTCGAACTTGTAGAGAAGGTGAATTCAATCATATATCAAGCGAAAGCGAAAGTGGAGTCGTGGGATTATAACTATATCGGTGGGTACCAATCATACAACTACATCGTATAAATTCACACGGTACTACTATGGACAAGTACATGGGCAATTTTAGGCCCATAAATAATTGAAGTGAGTTTAATATTCCAATATGTGTCTCCCTTCAAAAGTGCTTCTTCATGTGAGAGTTGGTTTCAGATAGGATCCCCTCGCTGTGATTCGTAATAGATGTACTGACATTGATCTAAATGTCCTGTTTTGTGGATTGAGAGAACTCAAATTTTCTTTAACTGCTAACTGGCTAGTTAGCTTTAGGGGCATTTCTAAGGTTTTTTGTTCTTCATTGGGTTGGATGGTCTATGGAAGCTCTTCCATGAAGTTGGATGGTCACCAATCATCTTTCAATCATGGGGAGTGGGAACACTCATTCTTTGGAATCAGATGGTCCCAAGGCTTCGATTTCTCATGATTTGGTGATCGAAGTGTTTTGCACATCAATGCACCCAAGCTTAAGGTGCTTTTTCCTGGCTCTTAGAAATAACTGTCTTGCCTATCTGTCAAAGTGAACTAGGTTGAGCATACCAAATAGAATATAATTCAAAACTCTTGAAGCTAGGGCATAAGACTAAGTACACTGGAAATTCATTTGTTGATTGAGTAGTATTATCAAATTCATGGTTTTAAAGAAAATTTTGGATTACCATCAAGTTCAATGGTGCCTTCCGAATGTGCTCATTTATTCCATATATTTTTGCCTTTCGGAGTTGAAGCAGCCATCACAGCTTTTGTATCTCCTTTTCAAGCTGTGTCATCCTTGGAAAACGGGAGTTGTCATTCAGGTTACCTTAGTACACTGGTCTTCTCATATAAACTTCCAACATTTGTCTCCTAGAAACTGATACATTCACTCTCCTGCAGCAAAAAAAGAGCACCCCAGATTGAAAAACAGTGCATTTAAAATTATTCAAATGAGAAATTATACCTTTGGAGCTCTTGAACAACTGATTCAGGATCTAGATGTTGATGGGGAAGAGTGATATTGAGATGGGTTGCTTCAACAATAAAAGCAAAGCAGCTTGAGAAAAAAAAATGTGTTTGGAAGCATTCTGAAACGGTGTTATGGGATCACTGCACTCAATGTGTAAATCTTGGAAACCCCTTTGTTTCTTCTTATTGAATAAATGGAAAATTTGAAAAATTAGTGTTGTTTAAATGATATGGGAAAATCTGGGTTTAGGGTTTAAGGCATTTTTTCCCCTATACTTATGAGAAAAAATAAGGAAGAAAAACGGGGAATTTCAAAGGATTTATCACAAAAGCAGAGATGTCTTTGGGATTGTACATACATGTTATGTACATGGTTATGCATGGGTGATGTCTTTTTAACAATCTCTCCTTTCTTCTTTTTCCCTTGGCCTTGATAACAAATAGTAGTAGTATATCTTAGGTTCCAAATGTAGTTGAGATACGCTTTTCAACCTGCAGCAAATGCAACAACTTTTGGGTGCACATGATGCCAGGTGGCTCTGCTCATTAGAAATTCCTGCCTTGATTACTAATTATACTAACAGGGGGTATTCAATCATTGATTTTAATAGAGTCTGAAAGATTTTAAAGTCCATTAAAATATAGGGGTATTCAATTAAGGATTTAAAACAATACAATGAAATCTAGGGGTATTCAAATATAGATTTTAAATGATTGTTTTATAATCCATTAAAATCATAGGGTATTCAATCATGAATTTTAAACAATACAATGAAATTTAGGGGTATTCAAATAGCAGAGGATTTTAATGGATTTGTTGACTTGATGGACTTTGAAGGATTTATGTGTGAAAAATATAAATATCAAAGCCCTTTTCAAATCCAGCCTCTTACCCTCGGATTTCAATTTCTCTTCTCCCTCTCTCCCACCAACACTGAGCGTACCCACTACTGCTAGGGCTTGCAGGTGTCACGGACTAGTAATCCGTGCGGCACTAGCTATCCAATTCACTAGTAAGCCTATGAGTAATTACTTTGACGGACACAAATATTAACTTGAGAATGCACAATATCAATCTGTAGACAATATAACAATGCACAATAGTCAGTAAAAGCTCTCATTCACATTCAATAGATTACAATGGGGAGGAACGTTCGGAAGGACGTTGTTCAAGACTAGTTCGATGCTATCGATCGATGGAAATACAAGTTTGAAGTTGAAAAGCAATGCAAAGAAAACAATAAAAATGCTAGCGGTACAGTCTGGCCCGACTATGCAATGGAGGCAACACGTCCTCACAGTCAAGAGCTCAAACCTTCCCCCTATAATATAAATGCTAAGCATTTGGGCACTTTTCAAAAGGGAACATTGAGTTTTGAGACCATTAGGAAAGTCTTGAAAGGCCTCTGACCTTGGTTTCCCTGACCAACGGTACTAGTCCTGACACTCTCCCACACTCAATTCGCTGACACCCTCGCAGCGAACTTTTCCAGCTTTGAGAGGTATGGCAGCAGATGCTCGACTGGCTCCCAACTGATCTCTGAAGGAGGTTCATCCTGCTACTTGACCAAATACTCTCTATCCGGGCCTGTGTTGTTGATGAGGCGGTCAGCTAAGATTTCTTCCACTTCTCGATCTGGCTTAGTAGGATGCTTAGGCAATGCTCGTGTAGATACATTTCTTGTGGGATCAGTGGCATCTGCATTGTAGGACTTGAAGTTACTTGCATGGAAGACAGGATGGGTGAAACGGAGCCAATGTGGTAACTTGACGCGATAGGAGACTTTGCCGACTTTCTCAATAATCTGTACCGGTCCCTCATACTTGCGAAACAGATTGTTGTGTGCTCTAGCTGTCCTTTTATACTTGTTGAACATATCTAGCTTCACCAATACCAAGTCCTTTTATAAGTTGAATTGGTTCCATTGATATTGTATAAGTTGTCTAATGTGATGCCATCGTGATATGACAACTTCTGATGCAATTGAGTTTTGCCACATCATTTATCTAGATGCCCGCATGGGGAGTGGATTTTGTTTTTCATTTTCTGTATCCAAGGTTGTTGCAGAGCTTCCTTGTAAGCTGTTACCGATGTCCGAGTTCTGGATGGAGATGGTGGTAAAAAAAATCTCCTGTTGCAAGCATATAATAACCACTGCATGACCTCTGTTTGGATTTATATGATGTAGTAGTTTATGTACAAAAACTTTCAAACTGTCATATTCGTTTTTCCACATCAACATTATGCACACAAAGATTTTGGAGTGTATACATGTATATCAGATACATGTTACATAGACTGTAATGAAATTTGTTTCTTTCTTAAACTGTTCCATGGTAGAAAATAAAAAACAACAACAATGCCTTCAATGCTACCTTTGCAAGCACTGCCATATGTTGCCAATCCCAGGTCTAAATAAATGAGTAAAACTGAAAATTAAGCAGGTAAATCTTGAAAATGTATTTTCGAACTCATTTTGCTCAGAGTCGAACTTCAAAATAGTGATTTTCCATGTATGGGTCTCATAATCAGTTTCATCTGTGACCATTTGCTGTGGTTGAAGAAGACAAGGAGGAAAGCTCTTCTTGCTTCGGTGGAGAAGATCAAGGAAGGTGAGACTGAGTGTTGCTTCCCGCAATCCATACACTGTCAGTTGTTCAAAGCACTTTCTTTTGCCAATAAGAATAATAGAAATCCATAACAATCCTTTATAAAATTCAGAAAATCCAATAATAAAAATCCATCAAAATCCAGTGGATTTTGTAAAATCCACAAAATCCAGTCACTTAAAATACATCAAAGTTCAGTGGATTTTGTAAACTCCTTTGAAATATTTTAAAATCCATGAGATTTAAAGTCTTTCACACTCTATTAAAATCCACAATTGAATACCCCCCTGTAAGTCAATCCTACACAGTTTCATATATATAATTATTTTGAGTTTAGATATATAATAGTTCTTTAACTTGATATCATATATATTTTTTTAAATTTTTATTCTACCCTTTTTGTTCAAGACATTGAAATAACATTTGTAGTTTTCTTTTACATCTTTACCTTATTCTTAAAAAAATAAATTTTACTAATACTTATACTTTCTAATGTCGAATGCGGACTTTTTTGGCACTGGAATGCAAGGTCGTACCAACAACTTTTCCTCCCGCCATGATCCAAACAGTTCTAATGATAGTGGTGTACATCCAAAAGATTCTTATTTTGATGAGCTTGGTAACCATGATAGTGATGATGAACAATGATTCAAGGAGGTTGTCGGTATTAATAGATGTTAATAAGTTAAGGAACTTAGTGTTACTATAGTAAACTTAGTTATGTTTTGGACATCAACATGGTGTCACTTGATATCATTATTAAACTTTGATAGACTTATTTGATGATGATATATATATATATATATATATATATATATATATATATATATATATATATATATATATATATATATATATATATATATATATATATATATATATATATATTGTATTCGGTTATGTGACTTCGCATATGCAATGAAAGAATATAATATTTTTTTATGAATGAAAATTCTACTATTTTAATTTTAGATTATGCATTACAAAAAAAATTTATGTGGTCTTATTTAAGAATATGTGCTAGTAGGCGGCTACAATAAACTGGTGAAGAATGAATTATCACAAATATAATGAAAGTGTAAAGAAATATTTGTTACAGCTAGATATTTTAATGAATGAAATCACTAACGTGACAAACTGTTCTTGACGTATATATTACATAAGTGAGGAAAGATTCCTCACAGAAAGTTCACAATAGATATTTTTAATATATGAAATCACTATCGTGACAATTTGTTCCTTACATATAGATCACTTACGTGAGGAACAATTTGTCATAGAAAGTCACCACACGTGACGCCAACTTTTCATCACACATAATACTGTAAAGTGACGAAATTTCCATCACCCATATTGTAATTGTATACCTGCGCACAATGTTTATGTGGGGAACCACTCGCCACGTAAGCGGACTGTTTGTGACGAATAAGGAATGTGTGACGACTGAAATTCCTCACCATTGCTGAAATTCCTCACATAATACTTTCCTTAACGCCCCTTATGTGAGGAACGTGTGACGACTGAAATTCCTCACCATTGATGAAATGTGATGAATTAACTTGTTTCAGTGAGGAATAACGTTCTTTACCAAAGCCCGATTTTCTTGTGGTGAAAATGTTTAAATGGCTAATGACCGTTTCCCCTTCTTTAAACCTTATATATGCAGAAAAATATGCAAAAGAAAATGAAGTGGCAGTTTTCGCATGTTATGGAGAACACCATTTCCTCTCAGAAGCTTAATATATATTTGCAATGATGATCTTGTACATGGACGATTGTGTTTTTGGTTATGGGTAAATAATGAATAAAATGTCTAAGAAATTATCCCACGAAATAGTCGAGCCTTATGGATCCCTCCATAGGTACACATGGGATCAATAGTTGACATGGTCAAACACTAGAAGCCTACATAAAGTATGGGTACCCATTCCCATCCGGAAATGCCTCTCCATCACTCCTTCGAGTAAGTTGCATGTCTATATATATATTTTTATTCAGCTTAATTAGTTTCACCCATGCATAAATTTCCTTTGTTCACAAGATAACTTTTGTTATACAATATGACGACTTATAGTGAGGATAATAGCATCTGGTGCATTAATAAGAACACAATTACTAATGACACTAGGTATATTTTCTCGCATAATGACTATAAATATTTCAATGAGGTTTTCATGTTTCAGATTGCTATGATTTCTTTGCTGAAAGCCATACTTGAGGTGGTCCTCAAGCCTTTCGGTTTCACATCAGTGCTGCCACAAATTTTGGTAAGTTCCTTATAGTTAAAATGTTTCGGTTCTGTGTTGAGATTTTGTTTTGATGTTGGTAAATGAATGGTAATTGAACATTATGGGAGCCAAGTATAATGATAGTAACAAGTAATATATGACCAAGGGCGGAGCCACGTAGGAGATAAGGGGGCAATTGGCCCCCTCAACTTTGAAAATTTTGTTGATTTACCTATAGAATGGTGCGGTCCACTTAGTTAATACTATTGATTGTCTCCCTAAAAATTATGCATATCTTCTTTCACCCCATTTTTTTCCCTCACACTTCCTTAAAATACAAGTTTGTCATTTATTTTTGTATTTTTTTGGATATTCAGACAATAGATCTTATCATTTCTATCACTAGAGGGTTTAGGTTCTCAATTTATCCATATTAGAGTTTGGGTCCCTTCCCTTGATCATGTTGACCAGAAGTTTGGATTACACAAACCTTTCTTAGTTGTTGCATGGTAAAACTTATAGAGAATAACCGGTGTCAATTACCCATAGTTTCCATTTTGACTTTCTCTTGTACTTTAATTTGTGGATATATAAATCAAGCAAACTTGAATTCCTGTCTACAAATAATTATCACAATTGGAAGAACTCTTTGAAAGTAAATAAAGAGCACAGGAATAGGGTCAAAGTTGGGACAGCTTTGATGTAATTACGATCTATTTTCTATTGTATTTTACTCTAGTAAGGTCTTTGTTCTTTCTGGCGATAAAAAGGATTAATATTTTTCTCTTAAATTCCATAATCATAGCTTCATTATCTGGTTTTGTCACGGTAATAAACAAGTGTGTTAATTACAGTTTTATAATCTTATTTATTCACACATGCTTTACAATTGCAGAGTGGTCAGATATTCGGAGGAACAGGTTTGTCACAAATACCAGAGTTGCAAATGCTTTTCAATCCATTAGAAGTAACGTTTAGAACTGAAACTTTGGGGCCGTTTGGTGTTATGCTTTACCTATTCTTGATTGGGGTAAAAATGGACCTTAGTACTATGATGAGATCTTCTAAAAAGGTATGGGTCATAGGCATCTCAACCTTCATCGTGCCATTAGCTTTTACACTTCCAACAGCTTTCTATATAAGGGGAGCCATTTTACACGAAACAGATGTGGGAACTACTCTCCCATTAGCAGCTGTAATGGTGTCAATGACCTCTTTTCATACAATAAGTAGCTTCTTGTCCGAACTCAAAATTCTTAATACAGAGTTAGGACGTCAAGCTACTTCAATATCCACAATTAGTGGCACCTGCAACTGGATTGCACTTATCATCTGTTTTGCTTTATACCAATATTCGAACGCCACCTTAAAAAATATAATTGGTTTCGTTCTTTCTACTTTTTCTCTCATAATATTCATAACAGTTGTATTACGAAAAGTTGTGAATTGGATTATCAAACAAACTCCCAATGGTGAAGTTGTAAAGGATATTCATTTATTTATCATATTTCTGATGATCCCGGCAACTGCATATATTGGAGAGATCATTGGTGTACGATTTTTGTTTGGACCAATTATACTTGGCTTGGTCATACCAGATGGCCCTCCCCTTGGATCTGCTTTGACAGATAGACTAGAATGTTTTATTTCTGGAGTTTTGATGCCGATTTATCTTTTGGTAATTGGTAATATGACATCGTATGAAAACGTGGTATCTACTACTGGTGGCTTAGAGTCGACAATGCTATTAATGGCACTTGGTTTTCTTGGAAAGTTTATTGGCGCTATCATCGCTTGCCTCTTCGATAAAATGCCTTTCAAAGAAGCAATTATGCTTGGCCTAGTATTGACTACTCTTGGCATATTTGATGTGACAGTCTACTATGATGCATTAACTCGGAAGGTACAATTACCAAAACACAACTTTAGATTTAGGCTTATTTTTTGCTTTTAAGAGGCTTGTTTGTGTCACAGAGACTTTATCTATTATTATTTTGAATTTTGAAGAAATAACAATCTAAAATGTGAGTAATGTGAATTAAAAGATCCTGTCTAACTGTCGAGGAAACCAGCGAAGAAAATAGCGAGAGAAGGGGGTGTGACCATTCATCTTTCTCGAAATTTGTGTTTCTGCACATTTCAAGGATGTATGCGCATATTTCGAGGGAAATGAACGGTCACACCCTCCCTCCCTCACTGATTTCCTCGCCATTTAGAATTTTTGGAATTAAAATGATTATCCTAATCCACTTAACATCTACACCACCGTACCCACCAACAACCTTCATAGCTGCACAAACTGCCATGATATACCATTGCAACTCCAATATTTGATGTCACAATCAACTACGATGCAACAACGCATGGGACCTGGTATGTTCCATCTTTTTATGGGTCTTGTTGACCTAACATTGGAGTAAGTCTAGGGAGTGAGGGAGATGGCGCGCGAGACTCCTTCGCTCCCTAGAGTTACTCCCTGACATTGTTCAAAACATTTATTTTATTTTGTAGCATTTCACTACTATGTTTGAGTTGGAATTTTGTGGAAAATCACAAATTCATGTGAAAAATGTATTAAAGTTTCATCTCATTTCAACACATGCTTTTCGAGATACGCTTTACAATTTGAGATGTCAGATCTTTATTATTAATTTTAAAAAATTACAAATTAATCGGATTACAACGACTTTACCCTAATCCTAAATTAGAGTTGAGGGTGGTTGCCTCTTACTGTAGATAAGGGACTAGTTTCTCTAACTCAGCTTCGCCCCTTTGCTTGAGCATTTTAGGGACAGTAGCAAGTAAGGTTTCACTCCTCCTTACTACTGGCTAGGGTTAATTTAGTTCCTTCTATATTGGAAATCCTACGACGAACTACATGAGACTTATGGAGGGACTATCTTTGCTTACTTCCACCCCCTGTTATAGTATGATTGGGAACTAATGCCTTCTCATAGTTACAACTATACTCTATACTATGAATTAATTAATACTAAATTAGTCATAATTTTTTTGAACAAAGCATGTCCCTAGGGTTCGCTAAATCTATTATGACGAGGAGTCACCCTTATAGACGGATAGGGGAATTACGCTTCATGGGCCTTGAGGAATGATGTCGGGATAAGCTGAAACTTTAACATATTTTAGTAATTTTTCTCAAAATTTCAGCCCAAACAAATTAACAATCATTTTTTTAGTAGAGGTATTCAAAATCTGAAATTAGTTTGTCCCAATTAGTTTTAGTCGTCAGTGTCTACAACTCTATTCATGTGAGTACTACAAAGATGAACCCCTGAATATGAATGATAAAAAAAATGCCTGGTAAACCGATTATAATAATACCAACTACAATACTTATTAGCCAAAGCGCAATCATTAAACCATTAGTATTGGCCATTTACCCACTTCCATGAGCTAGATTTAATAAGTTTATTGAGCTGAAATCCAAAACTCTGCATTAAGGAAGGAAAATAGAAAAGTTATGGAAATGAACCCATCACCATGACATATAAAATTTTCTCACCATATAAAATTATGAATGAAGTAATTAGGGGTAAGAGATGACATATAAAATTTTCTCACCATGACTTTCCACAAGCAAGTTGTAAAAATTGGATCCCTTGATAGAAATTTGTGTCCATAAAGTTTGTTTATTTTGGGTTTTTAAGGGTTTTAATTTATTAGGTGTTAGAACCATCTAACTTAGCACAATTCGAACCTGGATACCATCACCATATAGTGAGTTTCTCTCGTAACTTTATAACCAGTGCATATTTTTTTATATTATTTTTGCCTATGTGGCACGTTTAGGAAGATTTCTAAAAAATATCCGACCCATTAAAAGAGTTTACAAGAGGAGCCATTTAGGGATGACAATGGGGTGGATTTGGGTAAATCCGTCTCCACTCAGTTGAAGACCGCGGATCCTCAAATCCACCCCGGACAACCAATAATTTATTTTTGTAAAAACCATCTCCAATCCGCACGGATTGGAAGATATCTGCCCCGCCCTGATAATTCGTTAAAAAAACCCTTATTTTCTTTTCTAATGTCTCTTTGGTATTGAGAAATCAAGGAGCTAAAGTCAGAAAAAAAAAAAAAATGAATGGAAGAAGAAGATGCAATACAAATCATCACAATCAACATCTTTGTGTCACTACATTTACTAAATTTTAGTAGTAAACTTAAAATATCAAATCATTTTTGCATCAAATACTTCAGATCTGGCCTAAACTAAAACCAAATCTGTAGACATTACCAAAGAAGAAGAAAAGTACAAACGAAGAACAAATCAAACATTACACTCAAGATCGATTTGGATCTTCCTCTTCAAGATCGATTTTGGATCTATGGATCTTCATCTTCAAGCTCGATTTGGGAGAAGCAGAGGATTGATGGAGGCATACTTGAGTCGGTAACAGCTTCGCAAATCGCAATCATCGCCCACCGATTGATGTACTTGGCGTGCGACACCATGATCTTCTTATCCTCATCACGAGAAAACTGACAACTAGTTCCTTGCCCTGATGTAACGGCTTATCAACGACCAATTCCTTGCCCTGTGCATGTCCACCTGCTGCGTCAAGATCCAATCCTCTTCCGCGCTCGATGGCCCCTTCTTAATCCCCTCCTGACGAATTCCTTGTCATTGTACTCGACTTTGATGAAGAGGATGAAGTGGACGAATTAGATACTCGCCAGGATCATCTCCTAGTGGGTTTGATGCCTTGCCTAGTTCGAAGTGGTCAAAGAGAAGGATTTGGCGAAACCCCATCGAACAGTGGTGGAGTAGGTTGAAAATGAGAAGAATTGGAGGAACCGTGGTGCAAATTCAAAAAAGAACTGAAGATAAAATATTTCTTGTCTTTCTTCTTTTATTTGAAAAGAGACGAAGAAGAACTGAAGAGAAGTGAGAGCCTAGGGTTAGGATTTTTTTCCTTTTTAAAGGTTAAAGGTATTTCAATAATTTTCATGAATAAACAAATATGTGTGGGGCGGATTTGTCCATATTCGTATCCGCCCCGAATATTTGATGGATACTATTTGGATATTCGTATCCTCCCCGAAATCAGTTTAAGCATACCCAAAACCGCCCCAAACGGAGCGGGCGGTGCAGATTTTTGTGAAAATCCGTTTCATTGCCATCCCTAGAGCCATTATATAACTGGACCCCACCATATTGTTTTTTGACTTTTGACAAGGCCTTTAAGAACTTTTCTAGAGAGCTAAGCCCGCGCTAGGCCTGGCCCAATATTGTCCATCATCCTAGAGATGTGCATCTCGAGAATGATGGACAGTACTGAGCCAAGCTTGATGCGGGCCTGGCTTGCCTGTCTAGAATTTTCAGGCCTTTAAATAGTCATGCTATCTTATAAAAGTTTAAAAAAATAAAAAAATAAAATCATGCACACATCTTGAAGAAACAACCTAAAAATTAAAAAAATAAAAAATAAAAAATCACGTGCCCTCCAAGAGACACCACTTTTTATTTTATTTTTATTAAAAATATCACGCATCAAATTTATGGATTGAGGGGGGTTCATGTGCATGGTGCACATGACACCATCCTACACACCTATTTCATCCGTTGGATCCAGTAAAAAACAATCTAATGGTTCTCTCTCTCTCTCTCATTACAAATTAAACCACACTTCACATATTACAAATTAAACCAAATTTTTCACTTTTTTTTTTTATTAAAATCTACATAATTCAACACACATCTCGAAAAAAAATTAAAAGGAAAAATTAGGAGTGGCCTAAATTTAGTAGTGGTCAATTTAGAAGGAAAAATTAGGAGCTTACTGTGGATGCTCATATAAATCTAAACACTATATTGCATAATTTCCTGTATAACAATAAATTTGGTTCGTGTAGGTTCGTTATGGATCAAAGTGCCCCCACCGTTATTTGGAATTACCAGGTTGTTCAATGGCACAATATATGAATAGTAGAAAATAGTGATGGCAAAAGTAAAGCGTAACTATTTCAACATTACCTCTACTCTTTACAACGCTTCTTTCACACACTGATAGATGTCTAGCGAACAAGCAATTCATTACCCCTATTTACAGCTATATATTATGACATCATTGCAAAGATGTCTAAAAATATAAAGCTGGTATAAATTATCGGACCTAAGTATAATTATATCAATACTAAAGTCATGTATTTCACAAATAAAAATTCATTCAATTAAAAGACGGAGAATTAACGGTCAATGTGGTCTTGGGATCAAGATTTAAAGCTGGACAAACTTGGACTTCAAAGTGAAAGTTGGTGTACACCATAGGACCCAAATGACATTTTTTTCTACATTATTAGACATAGCCTTTCTAGGGAGCGAGGGAAGGAGCGATGGTAAGGGGCGAGGGATGGGTGTAACCATCCATTCCCCTCGAGATAAGCAATGTTGTGCATCTCAAAATGATTTCGCTATCTCGAGGGGGATGGGTGATCCTTCCCTCTCTTCATAGAATTTCTGTATTAGACACTATTCCACACCATTTATCTACCTTTTTAAATCCTCTCAATTTTTGTCCTAAAACAAAGTTGTCCTAAAACACAGTTGTTTTCTGTTCTTTTGAATTACATATAGCACATATTTTTCACTATTTTTTCTAAAATGGAAATACAAAGGATCTAGATAGTAAGCATTAAATTCCCATGTCGACTTGAAAACTACACCTTAAAGACTTTAATACTCATCGTCATCATAATCATCGTCGTCATCATCATCATCATCGTCATCATCATCATCGTCATCATCGTTATTATTATTATTATTATTATTATTATTATTATTATTATTATTATTATTATTATTGCTCACACATTTAAATTTTATGAATATGAATTAAAGCTATCTCTAATAATCATAACATGTATTACTAGTGCTCATACTATATATTTAAAAATGTATATTAATTAATGAAAATATTTAAAATTTTGTATAATAAAAAAATATGATAATAACAGTTCGAAATTATGTTGTAAAAAAAGCTATATATGCGAGTTTAAAAAGAAAATGTTGGACTCATGTAATGCTCGTAAGGGTGCTATAACTATAATAACAATCCAGTTTTTAATATCACAACCTCCTCCTAGAAATATTTAAAATGAAGAAAATATTCTCAAATCAATTATTAATATAAAATAAAACGATTTTTACTCATTTTCCTTATTTCGAACTATAATACCCTTTATGTGTTTGTGTTATGTGTGCGTGTGTAAGAAATTTGTGAATTTATAAAAGATTGATGAAGTTTTTGCAATTATATTTTGCATGTGTCTTATAAGTGTGATGATAGAAGAACAAGACATATTAAAAAAATATTAAATAAAAAATAACACTACGGCCAGCTTTTAAATTTAAATTTAAAAAATTAATATTTTTTCTTCAATCCTGCTACGCCCACTCTTAGGGACAACTAAAAAAACAATTGTAGCTCGCATTGCGCTTGTCGAGGGATAGTATCTTTAAAGATTTAGACCTTATTTCAGATTGTGTCAACTAAGCTTCAAAATATTCTAACATTTGCTAAAAAAACAAAAATTCACTAACTGCAGATTCTTGATCCGAGCGTTTTTGGAGCATTGATATACGGTTCCACGATTGTAGCAACTATCACCTCACTTTTAGTTCGATGGTTCTATAAACCTTCAACTAAGTATTTTGGTTGCAAGAATCGTACAATCCAAAATGCCAAACAAAATGATGAATTTTGTATGCTAGTTTGTGTCTACAATGAAAATAATGTACCTGCTATTGTTAATCTTATTGAGGCGTCGAATGCAACTAAGAAAAGTCCAATTTCTATTTATCTTCTTCATCTCATTGAGCTTTACGGCCGCTCAACTCCTTTTTTCATTGCCCACCAACCACATGACATGATATCAGACAAGTCTACTCCATCAGATCATATAGTCAACTGCTTTAGAATCTACGAAAAACGAAATCACGGTATTATCGTCATCCATGCTTATACAACTGTAACCCCATTTGTATCCGCCCATGAAGATATTTGCACAATGGCACTTGACAAAAAGACTTCTTTAATAATCATCCCTTTTCACAAGCAATGGAATGTAGAAGGAGTTGCAGATTCTTCCAAGTGTAGGAATATCAACAAAAAGGTACTTAGTAAAGCTCCATGCTCTGTTGGTATCCTTATTGACCGTGGAAGGTTGAACAACGATAAATCTGTCGTTTCTTGTTGGTCCACTTACAATATTGGTGTTATCTTTTTGGGTGGCCCTGATGACCGAGAAGCTCTATTTTATGCAACAAGGATGGCAGAACACCCGAATATCAATCTGACAGTGCATCGCCTTATTCCTGTTAACCTGACCATAAATAATTTGAACGACAAGATTTTGGATGATAATTTTATAAATGAATATCGACTTGAACAGGTAGTGAATGGGTCCAACATGTACAAGGAGGAAGTATTACAAAATGGTCTTGAGGTGGTACGTGTTATTCGAGCAATAGAGAATTCTTATGATCTTATGCTTGTGGGGAGACAACAAAATAATTACTCTTCATTGCTTGCTGGACTTGTAGAATGGAATGAGTATCCTGAAATTGGATTCTTTGGGGATATGTTCGCTTCATCAGACCTCAAGGGAATTATTCCAATATTAGTGGTACAACAACATTCTAATGTATCTCGTGATATAATATTTGAGGATATTGAATAATGATAAACGCAAACATGCTTGTAGCACTATTTCCTAAAATGACTTTCGCCTATGCATGAATAAAAGTTGTGGTATATCCCTTATAACTTTTTGCCTTAACCCCTCCCACCAAATGCCACTCGCAAGGTTCGAATCTGGACTTGTGATTAGTTGGAGGAAGCCACCAAGGACACCAATTTCAAAACAGGACCACATAAAAATCAAACCAAAATAATTTTTATTTATAGTCTACATGACAACATACAGGATGTTTTATTTTCTATCTGAAAAAACGACCTTCATACTTACATTTTTTCCTCCGCTTTAGCTGGGACATAACCATAATTGGATAAATATGTTGAGGATGTTCTGATCCATGTAAAAGCATTGATCCTCCGCCCAAAATCTGTTAACATTAATTTTCCTCAAATATCTTTCATTTATGTACGAAATTAATTATCGCAAGTCTAAACTTTGTTCTAGCACCAATTTCATAACAAGGCCACGTAATATTAATCAAGTCAATACCATATTTATTTGTGAAACCCATGTGACTAGAGTTATCAATTCGGGGTATAGATAAAGGTAGATTTGTTGATTACTCTCATGAACACATCTCCTAATGATTTGGTCAGAACAATACTTGAATATGTATGGTCATCCCAAAAGTAATATTTGCACTACAATATTATAGGATATGACGAAATGCAAAGCTCGTCGTCTAATGCTTATAACAACATCAATTGGCACGTTGAGGAATCAATGATCGTTATAGGTGTGGTGCATTCTATGACGTGCATTTTGCATCGTCACATCATGTCCTTTATAGATTTATAATGGCTTAAGTTGTACATCGTAAGTGTTTTCAACGTCCTTAGTAAGTCATTTGAAATGCGAAACAATGACATGCCTTGGATGTCGTTGTGCAAGAAGTAATTGTTGAATAACGACGTGATGGTCGCGACTTAACTAAACATTCAAGGCAGGTAGTGCACGATGTCTTATTGCAAATGATGTCACCAATGCACGTCATCAAAGGGTTTGCTAAAATTAAAAAATATATATAAGGCTGGCTGGACTAGTCCACAGGCCCGTGTAGCCCAATCCTCAATCCGGACCAAAGTTTTAAAGCCCAAAATTGAAAATTTTATAAACAGAGCCAGACCCAAATAACCCTGATTAAGCGATATTTCGGGCCGGTTTCGGTCCAACCCAGTTTTTATGCCCTCTTTTGTCAACCCAATTGTTTTCAGCCCAGTTTTTTTTAGCCTATTTCAGCACTGTTATTGTTCAAATTAAAACAATATTTTTTTTTGAAAGCGAACTGGATTTTTCTAGAATCCCATAACCTATCAACAATATGAGAATGGAGAGATTCTATATGTCGAGGCTTTGGGCGAGGTTTTTGGCGAGGAAGGTGCGTCGCACGCGAGCAGGTGACGTGGTGCAGCTGACGTGGTGAAAAAAAAAAAAAAATTTGCGAGGGAAACGAAAATTTTGGGCGAAGAAGAAGAGGGAATGGAAGCCTCTTCATTTCCCTCTCTCGCTCCCTGTGTCTCTCGCTCTTTCCCTCTCTCGCTCCCTCTGTCTCTCGCTCCCTCTCCTCTCCCTCTGTCTGTCGCTCCCTCTCCTCTCCCTCTCCCTCTCCCCATTATCGACACAGTCGACCTCCCTCTCCCCATTTTCGGCAGATCCCTCTCTCGCTCCCTGTGTCTCTCGCTCTTTCCCTCTCTCGCTCCCTCTGTCTCTCGCTCCCTCTCCTCTCCCTCTGTCTGTCGCTCCCTCTCCTCTCCCTCTCCCTCTCCCCATTATCGACACAGTCGACCTCCCTCTCCCCATTTTCGGCAGATTCGACTTCTCCCCTAAACGAAGCTCCTCCTCTCTCCATCAACACTGAAACGAACGAGAAGAACGAAAATTTAGGAAGAAGAAGGAAATAAGGAGAAGAGAAGAAGGTCTCCTTCGTCCCTTCCCTCTCTCAAAAGGTAAATTTTTCATCTCATTTTAGGTTTTAGGTTTTAGGTTTTAGGTTTTAGGTTTTTGGTTTTTAGTTTTTGATTTTCCCTTTACTTGGGTGTTTTAGGTTATTGGTTTCGGACAAGAAGTTGGTTTTCATCGCTCGGACGCAGAGGTAAGCCCATTCTTCTTCTCTTCGTTTCGTCTTCAGATCTAGGGTTCATCTAGGGTGCATTTTTTTTTATTTTTTATTTCAGTGTTCTTCAGCCGAAGAGCTTCATCTAGGGTTAATTTTTTTTTTCAGTGTTCTTCAACCGAACAGCTTCATATAGGGTTCATTTTAATTGTAATAATTTCAGTGTTCATGTGGGTTTTTTTTTTTTTTTTTTAATGAATTGTGGGTTTTTTTTTTTTTAATTTCAGTGTTCATATCTGTAGAATTTTTCTTTTTCTTTAAGATTTGTTTTCATCAAAACTATTCTTAGATCTATATTCGTAATCGTGTTAAGGCACCACATGCGAGGTAATACTCGGCGAGCCCACGATTATTAAGATTAGATTAAAGAAGAATCTTCAAAATCATGACTATATTCATGATATTTATATCAGATCTAGGGTTCATTTTTTTTTTATTTCAGTGTTCTTCAGCCGAAGAGCTTCATCTAGGGTTCATTTTAATTGAGGTGAGGGAACCTAAATATGGGATGGAATTCGTCAACCTTGACGAGTTCCAACGATATTATCATGAATATGGTAATGCAAATAAAATTATGGCTTAAAAACCTTTAGCCTTTTATTTGTAAGTCTTTCCTTCTGTTCTTAAGTTTTCATCTTTCTGTATTTATTGTACATATTAACTAAATAAAGTCTTGTTGTAATGTATAATGAAATTAAGGCAGAAACAATCGATAAGGTTTAATCATATGCAACACTAACTCCCTTTGTTCTTCTCTTCGTTTCGTCTTCAACCTTCAAAGCTTCAATTTATTTTTTCTCCTCTTATTTTAGATATACGGTTTACGATTTTTGTTCAGAAATAGTCTGTACATCTTAGGTTTATGTACTTGAGTTTCAAGATGTTAATGAACTTTTAGACCTTTGTGTGAGTTTCGACTTTGTTCGCACGCCTGAATTCCAACAGCCTCTCACACTATACTTCCCTCTTCCTTATATCCCTTCCTGTTGCAGGAATGGCATTCAGAGCGTATGTTGTCTATCGAGGTCGTCGGCCAGGAGTATACCTAAACTGGCCCGCATGTTTTTCGTCGGTATCAGGGTATAGTTGTGCTTCTTACAAGGGGTTTATGTCAGTTGAAGAAGCTGAGGAATCATACAAGTTGTGGGTTCGCTCAGAAGCGGCGAGTAGAGATTCGGAGGAATCCCACAACAATGAAGATGTCACAGTTAACAATGTAGTTGTTGACGATCAAGCCGGTCCATCGAACGATCAAGCCGGTCCATCGAATGATCAAGCCGGTCCATCGAATGTCAGTCAAGGGAACAATGATCCTTGGACTTTCACGAGGGACTTAATCAATACTTTGATAATTGTACTTATTATCTTAGGTATAATAAATATTCTTAAGCAGTTGGACGAATGATGGAATTATATGTAATGTAATATGTACATAAATATGTATGATGTGAATATATTTCATATTCCAATGAAATTTGTGTTTCATATTGTTATATTTTTCTTCCGTATGGTATGCTTGTCATTTCATTGTGTAGGTTGCTGTTTGCATTCCAAATTCTGCCAGGATTCTTCATCAGACTTCCTACTCTCCGTAAGTACACTGATTTGCTTATAGATTACATCTAAAATGAATTGCTCTCGTATCTTTAATTGCTTTATAGTTTACATTCAAGTTATTTGAATGATGGGATGTGTTGAGTGTGACTTGCAGGTCACTAAGAATATGCTTGAAGTTCCATGTTATAGCAAGTTAGCAACGAAAATTTTGCATGTTTCACATGTATTTACTTTAATATTTTGAGCAATGATGGTGTTATTTTCGATTTGAAATTCTGAATAATACCTTCGTTTTCTTATTGGTAGTGCCTCTTATGAAACACTTTTATTTTGGGTTTTGAAATCATGTTTCTATTCTGAGGTCTTTCTTTTCCCTCTTCTGATGTTTACATCTAGGTTGTTGGAACCCTCTTCACACACCATCAAAAATGTGTGCTTGTGGATACACAAGCAACTGGAAATAATCGCAAAGTAACTGCTTTTGTCGGAGGTTTGGATCTTTGTGATGGTCGCTATGATACACCTGAGCATCGACTATTTCGTGATCTGGATACTGTGTTTAATGGGGACTATCACAATCCTACATTTCCAGTGAGTAGTCACATTTCTTTATATTTCTATTGACAGCATATTCTCAACCTACTTCATTACAATCCCCTAATTTGACACTATGAATGTTGTTTTCCAGTTGCTCAGGGTGTATATCTTGTAAAAACTCACTCGCCATATGATGTCTCAATGCCACTAGAAAGTAGCTTACAATTATTTTTGGAAAAATGGGAAGAGCTTTGTTAAATCTTATTCTGAGATTTGCCTGATTGGTAGTAAAGAAAGTTTAGGTAAAAGAGTAGGACATGTAGAAAGTTGTTAAAAGGCTTTATTGCAAAAGCTAGCAATTGATAGGAATTTTTAAACTCACATACCATGACCCATCTGCCATCTGATGCATATACTCAATTCCAAGTATGTTCATTATGCGTAATGTATCAAACCTTTTTGCACTAAGGTGCTTGGACATACTAAGCACACAAACTCTCTTAAAGCATGGCTATATGTATGTAGTTGCACCTTCTCACCTGGTGACAAAGTACAAAATGTTGTTGAGTTGCTTGTCGCAGGGTTGGACTTAGCTATGCCTTAAACTAACATTTTTTTTTTATTTTTTAATTTTAATTTTTTAATATTTGTCATGATTATCTTTTATCAGCTTTACTATAATGATATGCTCTGCGCAGGCGGAAAATGGTCCAAGGCAACCATGGCACGATTTGCATAGCATGATCGAAGGACCTGCTGTATATGATGTGCTAAAAAATTTTGAGCAGCGTTGGAGAAAAGCAACAAAATGGTCTGAGTGGAGATTGAAATTCAAGAAGAAAGTATCTCATTGGCACGATGATGATCTGATAAAGTTAGAGCGTATATCATGGATACTTGGTCCTTCCCCAACTGTTTCTCAGGATGATCCTATCCTGTGGGTTAGCAAAGAAAATGATCCTGAAAACTGGCATGTTCAGGTGGAATATCACATCTTACTTCTATTGAACTTTTTTCATTTGAGTGATTGATCAATTCAATGATTATTAATAGGCTCCCTCTGCTTTGGTAGGTTTTCAAATCTATTGATTCTGGATCATTGAAGGGGTTTCCAAAACCTATTGCAGCGGAGGCCCAGGTTTTCTATATTAATCTATATTTATCAAAATAAGATGCAAGTTTATTTATTGAACAATACCATTGAAAATTTACATTCTCAAATTGCAGAGCCTTGTATGTGCAAAAGATGTGGTAATAGATAAGAGCATACAAACAGCATACATCCGGGCAATCAGATCTGCACAACACTTCATATACATTGAAAACCAGTACTTTGTTGGATCATGTTATGGGTGGCCTTCTTACAGAAATGCAGGTTAGAAGATTCTTAGATGCTAAAGGCATCATTGTCATTGTTGAGATTATTCTTTCCTTTAAATTCATGAAACTGGCAGTTGTGCTCAAGTTTAGTTTTTCCAGAAATCAGGTTTCATTTTTGCAGAAATAAATTATTTTTCATAGATTTTGTTTGTATTTTCCTATACGATTTACATATACGAGGAGAAAGAATGTGAACATCTGTGAAGTTGCTGGGCTGAATGATGAATGCTGAATGCTGGGCTGAATGATGAATGTTGAATGCTGAAGGCTGATATGGAATGCTGATATATAAATACTGATGTTGCTGATGCTGATACTGGTACTGGAATACTAATGCTGATGATGATATCAGAATAATGATGCTGAAGGAATGCTGATGCTGATATTAATACTGGAATGCTGATGTTGATATTAGAGTCCTGTTGCTGAGAGAATGGGAGGAATTAATGCTGATGTTGGAAGTTCTGTTAGAAGATTGCTGATGTTAGGATTTCTGGAAAGAATATGTCAAAGGGGTGGTTAGAGGTCATGATGTATATTCTGTTAGTCTGTTAAGTGTGCTCTGTTAGTATTAACAGAGTTGTGGCATCAGTAGTCTATAAATAAGAATACATGAGAAGAACAGAATTATCCATTGATTGTAATAAATGTACATTGAGCTAACTGCTCAAGGAGAGTGGAGCATCTCGAACTGCTCTTAAGGAGATTTGCAATCTCGAAATTGCTAATACATTCTTGTATCTTTCATTACAATTGTTCAATACAATACAATCTTCTTTTCTACAATCAATCCATTCAAATTGTCTTCTTTCTGCAATATTGCTTGACTTCAATTCTTTCTGCAGTAAGTATTCCACATCAGAGTTGTTGCTTGTTCCTTTCATTGCTTTCGTTGATTTCATAACAAGGTTACCAGCTGCAAACAAGAACATAAGAAGGTCAGTGCTTATCACAATGCTAACTCCCTGACTGTCTAACAGACTTAACAGAGCAAGCTCCAACTGACAGAGCATTCTAACAGACTTGTAGCTTTGTTAACAGAGCATTCTCCAACTGACAGAGCACTCTAACAGGCTTGTAGCTTTGTAACAGACAGAATGCCACACCATCTAACAGACATAGCACCTCCCAATAGCACCTCACTAGCACTTTGTCACTGACATAGCCTCTCCCCATAGCACCTCACAGTCTGCGCATCTGCATATTTCTGAATACACACCCTGCCAATATCTGAACATTTAAACTGAATTTATACATTATCAAACAATGCGACAAATACACATTCAAAGATAAAAACGACTGACATTGCAAACTGAATTGATGTCATAGCCTGCCAACATATGTTTAAGCTTGAATATCTGAACATATCAACTGAATTTACATCATAGCCTGCCAAAATACATTCAAACATATCTGAGACTGCTATATATTCATCAAGCAATCGTCCCGCATGTAACTGCAAAATATGCAAACCTCCCAGCATTGCTCCCATCCTTCTTCCTGCTCTGACCCATGCACTGATAGAAACCAAGAGACTACATTCAGTTTATCTTTATTCGAATCTTTCAATTGCAATTACATTTATGCTAATATCACATGCCCTCTACTATATGCTATGATTTCTATTGTAATTGTAGGGAGGATCATAGTAAACTGAAATGTAAGTTCCAATGTTGGTAGAATTGTATGGATAAGACATTTTTTTAAATCTTTAATAAAAGTTGTTGTAAAGAGAAGGAGCAATTAAAGGTTGGGTTTTACATGGTGTTCCCTGCTGTAAAAAGAGATAAACCGAGAATAATACATAGTTGATAGAATTACTTTGCAGAGGGTGCATAAACATACATTTGATGAAACCATTGGTATAACTACCTTACCACCTCCAATTATGGTAATAAAAAAGGGAGTTCCTTACCAGATCCTTATACATGATGAGTATCTCTTATATACATCACTTTTACTATCCCTGTTTAGATTAGTTAGTCCACTTATTTAATTCACTTTTACCAGGCATTAACAAACAGACTTTATTCTCTGAATCCAATTTCTTAAGTCGACACTGGGTTGCTCTATTACCAACACCCCGAGCGTTCTAAGACATGATATTGTCAATCATCATCAGATAATGTTTGTGTCATGGTCTGACTAGTCACGCGTCATTCTCCCAACAAAACCTCACCCTCTTGGGATTTTTCTTTCTTTCCTCCTAATCCCCATCCAACAGGGTGCCAACATTCAAATCTTGGGTACCTAATGGTATGTCACTGTTATCCAGTTTTGAATCAGTCATAGCCTACAAAAGAAAAGGAGGAACAATCATAGCACCCTTCTTTTTCCTACCCAGGGTTCTAACACCTCACTCCCCTCGCGAGATTTTTTGCGCACGCATCCCGAGCGAGATGACGTATTTACGCTTTACTTATTCCAATCTAATCTTATTATTATAATGGGGGGAGGTCTATTTATGAGAATAGATCTTATGGATTTTGTATATAGAAATAAAAAGTGATACCATAGATGCTCAACAACATAAAGAGTTTCTCTAATATGTTACTTAAGGGGTACGCCTGTCCCATACACAGACAACGATGACTAACCTTATCATAACCTATAATTTGTATAGTCCATTCCGTGGCTTGAATCGGGTGGCTGCAAAGGCGGCTGCAAAAATAAATAATAGGAGTCATACAAAACACATAACTAACAAACTGTACAAAGAGATACATAGAAAATACATAATATAAAAAACAAACCTGTGTATTGCTTTGACTAGCCATCGGATTGCTTTCACGAGGCATAACATGAGACATACACTGTAAACCCTACAAATGACATTTGTAAATAACATTTTCAATATATGTAACTTAAAAAAATATACATTCATAAAACATATTGCAAAACATACCAGATTAGTCTCACTAGCCTGATTCGTTTGCGTGTCTTTCTTTTTTTTCCCTTTTCTTCTTTTACACACCTTCTCGAGGGTGGATTTTAGCCTTGATTTAGACGGTCATCCTTTGCTACGAACCGCTAATGGACTATGAATCTGGATGGCAGAACTAGTAGTGGTGCCCACTTCCAAATACCTAAGTGAATCAACATGCTCATCACCACCGACAATTTTATATTGGTCCATCTTCAAAGTGATCCATTCTTTAACTTCGATTGTCTTCTTTTCATCCTCAGCGGCGAATTCAGCCATTTCATAGAAGGCATTGCACATCGTTTCAAATCGCACATTTTCAGGCTTATTTCCCCAATCTGAATAAACAATTTTCACCTTCGTATGAGCCCTCTTAACATCTTTCCTCCACCTCCGAAGAACATAGTTATCAGGTATATCATGAATCTCTCTTTCAAACAAGACTTTAAATATATGCTTGCATAAAATCCCCCTGAACTCAAACAATTGACAATTACACTTGATGCCAAAGTCGTCAACATTTAAAGAGACTACATAATGGACCGATCGTTGCCTATCATTTATCAGCAAGTCTTGTTTAATAGTGTACAACTCACAGCCACCCCCATCCATATCTTCACCCACAATTCTACAACATAGATTCCCTTGGATCTCATGTTGGATCTCTTTAAATATTTTTGTAGTGTAAGCATTTTGAAATTTTTTCTCTATTGCATAAGGAGTAATGCATGGAAGGCTTCGGCTAAAACATTTAAAGTCCTGTTCAACTTCCTTTTGTACTTTACTTCGTTGTGCATTCTCATACTGTTCTACAAATTGCTTCAATGTGGTTTTTGAATTAACATAACCATCAAAAAAAGCATTCATGCTTTCACTCCTTTGAGTTGAAGACATCCCCACCCAAAAACCATTTCTTTGAAATATTGGCACCCATCGCATCCTTTCAGAGTATAATCCACCCAACCAGTCATTTTCATGCAGACTATATTTATCAATAAAACCATGCCAATTTTCTTCAAACTCATCATAAGACAGGGAATCATAAACTGCTCTTTGCATTGCAAACTTGATCGCCTCATATTGATTGCAACCAGACAGTTTTTCAGGCAACTTCTTCATGATATGCCACAAGCACCATCTGTGTCGTGTGCTAGGAAATACAATTTCAATGGCCCTCTTCATTGCCCTATCTTGATCAGTGATTATAGCAGACGGAGCATTGTCATTCATACACACGAGCCATGTTTGAAAAAGCCATACAAATTCTTCAATCGTTTCACCACATATCAATCCACATCCCAAAAGAATTGACTGACCGTGATGATTCACCCCAACAAAAGGAGCAAATGGCATCTCATACTTATTTGTCAAGTACGTAGTGTCAAATGTAACAACATCCCCAAACTCCTTGTAAGCTGCCCTGCTCCATGCGTCAGCCCAAAATACATTTCTCAACCTACCTTCATCATCCAAATCCATCGTATAAAAGAAATCAGCATTATTAGCTTGCATTCTTTGGAAGTAGTTATTAAGAGCCATCGCATCCCCCTCACCAAGTCTCAACTTCCTCACTCTGTCCAAATAATTGTAACAGTCTTTTTGGGAAAAAGGCAACATTTCATGGCCACCAACTTCAACCACACATGACGAATAACTCTTATTTGGTCTAATACCTGCCCTATCATTATATTCAAGCCTCTTCTTCACATACGAGCTCATATATCTGTTCTTTCGATAAAATTTCGATTTACTAGGGCTTAACACGTGATTGTGATCAAGTGTAACTCTTTTCACTAAAACTGTTCCATCAACCCCTATTTGACCTCTAATCTTAGCCTGACAACCACATTTGGTCGACGGACGCAATCCAACAACATTTTTTCCATCACCTCTTTGCTTCCCAGCCCGACCACATGAAAGTTGAATGAACGAAGGTTTTCCATCATCATCTTTTTCAGTAGTCATTATTTTAACTGGAAATCCCTTTGCATTACCATATTCACGATAATATCGTTGAAACTCGTCAAGGTTGACGAATTCCATCCCATATTTAGGTTTCCTCACCTCTTCTACATTTTCTTCCACCAACATACAATCATTATCTTCTACACTATCCATTCCTGTAATGTTTGTTTATAAATCATAAAGAGATGATAAGCAGAAATCAAAACAGAAATGAAATACACAACATAGAATAAATATCATGAATATAGTCATGATTTTGAAGATTCTTCTTTAATCTAATCTTAATAATCGTGGGCTCGCCGAGTATTACCTCGCATGTGGTGCCTTAACACGATTAAGAATATAGATCTAAGAAGAGTTTTGATGAAAACACAGAGATAAAAAGATGCTTATATATATAAAATCTTAAAGAAAAAGAAAAATTCTACAGATATGAACACTGAAATTAAAAAAAAAAAAACCACAATTCATAAAAAAAAAAAAATCCACATGAACACTGAAATTATTACAAGCTCTTCGGTTGAAGAACACTGAAAAAAAAAAATTAACCCTACATGAAGCTCTTCGGCTGAAGAACACTGAAATAAAAAAAAAAAAAATGCACCATAGATGAACCCTAGATCTGAAGACGAAACGAAGAGAAGAAGAATGGGCTTACCTCTGCGTCCGAGCGATGAAAACTAACTTCTTGTCCGAAACCAATAACCTAAAACACCCAAGTAAAGGGAAAATCAAAAACTAAAAACCAAAAACCTAAAACCTAAAACCTAAAATGAGATGGAAAATTTACCTTTTCAGAGAGGGAAGGGACGAAGGAGACCTTCTTCTCTTCTCCTTATTTCCTTCTTCTTCCTAAATTTTCGTTCGTTTCAGTGTCGAATCTGCCGAAAATGGGGTCGATAATGGGGAGAGGGAGAGGGAGAGGAAAGGGAGCGACAGACAGAGGGAGAGGAGAGGGAGCGAGAGAGGGAAAGAGCGAGAGACACAGGGAGCGAGAGAGGGATCTGCCGAAAATGGGGAGAGGGAGGTCGACTGTGTCGATAATGGGGAGAGGGAGAGGGAGAGGAGAGGGAGCGACAGACAGAGGGAGAGGAGAGGGAGCGAGAGACAGAGGGAGCGAGAGAGGGAAAGAGAGAGAGACACAGGGAGCGAGAGAGGGAAATGAAGAGGCTTCCATTCCCTCTTCTTCTTCGCCCAAAATTTTCGTTTCCCTCGCAAAATTTTTTTTTTTTTTTTTCACCACGTCACCTGCTCGCGTGCGACGCACCTTCCTCGCCAAAAACCTCGCCCAAAGCCTCGACATATAGAATCTCTCCAACAATATTAGCCTTAGTAAACATAACCTAGTTGGATTTGAACTTGAAGGTAGTTCGGTTCAAAGTTTCTATTTGGATGGAGTTGCCTGGTTTGCCTTTGAGAAATTTTCACCCCATGATATTGAAACTTTTTGGTGACTCGGTTGGCACATTTTTGAGAATTGATAATAGCACTAAAGGGCTTACAAGACTGAATATGGCGAGGATGTCTGTGGAGCTTGATATTTCTGAACCTCTTCCTAAAATTTATCTGGATTGATTATAAGGCGGAAAAGGTTTTTGATATTGTGATCACTGTTCTTTAATTTATCCGGCAAAAGTTATCTTTTGCAGGGTTTAAATATTGTGATCACTGTTCTTTAATTGATACAGCATGAGGGGAAACCTAAACAAGATGGGGAACCAGAAAATTTTACAGACTTGTTGTGAAATAATGTTAGGAGGAGACACAAGCTGTAGGAGTTAGCGGGGTTAAGAATGACCATGGGGAAGAAATTCAAAGTCCACAGTTTGATTTGCATGGGGAGGTTAAAGCTAATCCAATTTCCATCTTAAAAAATAATTTGTTTCAAATTCTAGGGCAGGAAGAAGAAGCGATGGAAGAATCCATCGTGGTATGGAAAGAGAAATTCGAGATAGATAATATGGTCATAGTGGACAAGGGGCAGCAGATTCGAGTAATAAATCGCCAAATGAGTGAAAAAATAGATTAAGGAGAAGTCGAAAGAAGCGGGGTATTCGAATAGTGCAGTTTCTTTGTTTTTTTTTAAAAATACACTAATTCAGTGAGTCCAGACACCTCCAAGGAGGTCAGGGTGTTGGGAATACAATAGTCACAGAATGAGAGGAAGCTGAGAAATTCGGAGCAATTTGATGTAGACAATAAGGGAGTAGGGGAAACACCAGAGGATTTACAGAAAAAAGTGAGAATTTTAAGCTGGTAGTGAATGAGGAAGTAAAGAAACAACTGGGAAATAGTGGGGATGTTCAGCTGGTAAGCAAAGATAATAACTCTGAATTTACGTTAATTTGTGGATTGGCACTGATGATACACAAAACCGTCTTTTGATCAACATCGTACATGTGGTATGATAATCTCGTCAACGGAATAGTAAACCCGATTGCATGCTCAATCCAGCGAGGCCTAGACAACATTAAGCCCACTATTTGCAGATTCCAGAATGTTGGACCTAAATTACAATGAGCCATTAAGCCCACGCGTCACGTGTCATGATAATACTCGTAAGCCCTGATAAAGCAAGTATATGGGAGATCAACCCAAGACAGGTAGGCCAGCAACACATCGGTTCCGATCAGGAAACAAATACTAGAGTATAAGTCGGACAAGAAAACTTTCTTTCATAGACAACACTCAGAAAAAGGAAAACCTCTCTCGCAGATCTAGAAACACAAGTCGTGTAAGGAAACTATCTGACATGGACAGCTCCTAACTACGAAAGAACCTCCAACAAGATATATGTTCCTAAATTACGCTACCAAAGGCCTAGCCGAACAAGGATTCTCACACTATAAAAGGGAGATAAGGTTGATGAACTTAAGGTATTCTACAAAAACCCAATTTACAACTTTAAGCCTCTATAAGGGTGTATCTACTTTCAACACAGACGCAGCAAATCATAGAAATGCTTGAGGCACTCAAACAGCTAAATCCTCTACCTACAGAAAGATACCATGAGCAACATCTTCTCAATGGACCAGAAGCAAAGGAGCGGCCAATAAAGAACCAATGTCAAGAGTCGACAGGCACGTCTCGCACAACCCCATCCGTAACGGGGACACGAACCTAGAGAGATGTTGTCGACAAGGTCTCCTAACAATGAAGATGTTGCAGAACCCTCAAACGCTCAAACCGGCAGAGCACTGCCCGTTTCACCAGCACCGTACCATGGGAGGAACCTCCTAAGACCTAGCGTCGTGGCAACCGCAACAGACCCAAGGGTGCACCTACTATCAGCCCAGATGCAACAAATCATACACAGAGACTCAAATCCCTAAAGCAGAAGCCGGATGAGAGTTTGAGGGAATACGTCACGCGCTTCAACAAGTTGAACCTCATTGATGGTTGCAGTGACGAAACTGCAGTCACGGCCTTCGCCTCGGGTCTAAGGATAGGGGAGTTCTATAATCTCCGTACCTTAGCCCCCCTGGCGAATATGGCAGACCTGCTGAAATAAGCACAAAATTACATTGTTCTAGATTAAAAGCTGACTGCCAAGAAGGCAGAATCCAAGAAGAAACCATCTATCCCCTGAGTAAAAAAGAGGAAAAGAGTGAGGAACGCGACAATGAGGTGTGCGTCCTCCATGGAGTAAACTCAAAAACTGAACAGTCCAACTAGTTCTGAAAAAGTCTGCTTCACAAATTGCGGACCAACTCAGCTTACGAGGACCAATGGATGCAGCACATTCACTTTCAGAGCCTGATCCTGCCCCTAACTTTCAAAGACATAGACCTCCAAGGCATTCGTACTCTCCATAACGATTCCTTGGTGATATAAGTCTCCATAGCAAATTGGGAAGTAATGAGATCTCTAGTAGACACTGTACAAATGTGTTGTTCCTGAACATGTTCGGCAACATGCAACTAAAGAAAGAAAACTTAAGCCCATCGACAAATCCGCTGGTCGGAATCAGCAAGGAGAAGTACTTCCCTATAGGGAGGATAAAATTAACAGTAGTGCCGGAAGAACCACGACTCCAGAAAATAATTCTTCAAATGTTCATGGTGATCGATGCACCGTCCACTTATAGCATCATCCTGTCTTTACCAGATGGAAGCGACGGTCTCCATTTTACACTAGTGTGTCAAATACCATGTTAATCAGACAAAAAGCACAATACGAGAAAATCAGCCGGTCGCTAGAGGCTGCCACTACGTAGCACTAAAGTGGCTCAACACCAGTGACTGTGTATCTAGACAACCCTAGTGATAAGGGAGCCATCCAAATTGGCTCCTGTCTAAGCAAAGATTTTGCGGAACAACTGAATGTTGTGACAGAATCAAGACGTCTTCGCTTGGACGATAAGGGACATGGTAGGAATAAATCCCTCCATAATCACCCCTCGACTGACTGTAGACCTAACACGAAAATCGGTCAGATAGAAGAAAAAATTTGTGGCCCTCGAGAGGAACCAGATTATAAATGAAGAAGTGTGGATGCTACTTAATGTCGACATGATCAAAAGAGGCACGATACCCAGATTGGTTGGGGAACACTGTCCAGGTTAAAAAGAAAAACAGAAAGTGGAAAGTTTGTGTAGATTACACCGACTTGAACAAGGTGTGCCCGAAGGACAACTTTTCGCTTTCCCGCATCGATCAAATTGTAGATGTCACATTCGAACACAACCTCCTAAGTTTCATGGACGCCTACTCCGAGTATAACCAGATATTGATGCACCCTCCGGATCAAGAAAAAACATCTTTCATAACCGAAAAAAGGATATACTCCTATCGGGTGATGCCATTTGGCCTCAAGAACACGAGTGTAACATACCAATGGCTAGTCAACGAGATGTTTGAAAATCAAATCAGAAGGAACATGGAGGTCTACATAGACAACATGTTGTTCAAGAGCCTCCATAGCCCAGATCACATATACGATCTTGCTGAAGCATTCGACCAACTCCACAAGTTTCGGATGAAACTCAACCCACAGAAATGCACGTTTGGGGTTGAGTCAGGCAAGTTCCTAGGTTACATAATTAATTAGAGAGGAATAGAAGCAGATCCAGGTTCTTCTCGATATGAAGTCCCTACCTTCGTCAAGGAAGTTCAGAGCCTGACCGGAAGGGTGGCAACACTTAATAGGTTTATCTCCAAGTCATCAGATAAGTGCATCATTTTCTTCAAGATTCTCAGAAGAAACAAGGCCTTCAACTGGGATGAAGAGTGCGAACATGCCTTCTAGAACCTAAAGTCATACATGGAAAATGTCGAGCTATTCTCGAAACCAACCTCGGGAGAGACGTTTTACTTGTATCTAGCCGTCTCGAATCAAGCCACCAGTTCAACTCTTGCACGGAATGATAAGGGGGTACAGAGATACAGTGTACTATGCCAGCAAAACTTTTGTGGAAATCGAATTAAACTATCCAGATCTAGAGAAGCTAGCTTTGGGGTTGGTCATCTCTTCCAGGAAGCTGCGGCCCTACTTTCAGTCTCACTTTATATCAGTTTTGACCAAACACCCACTTCGCACAGTGCTGCACAAACCAAAATTATTAGGCAATATGGGTTAATGGTGAGTGGAATTGGGGAAGTTTGACATCAACTACGCTCCAAGAATGGCCAACAAAGCCCAAGCATTAGCAGACTTCATCGCCGAATTTACTAGTAGTAGGGAATAGCCGAATAGGAGCCGAACATCTTAGAGCAGAGTCCGGACGAACAAGGTTGGATCATGCGCTGCGACTGGTCATCCACACAGAAAAGAAGCGGTGTGGGGTTCACACTCCATTCTCCAAGCGGCTTCATTTTGGAAAAGGCGGCCAAGTTCGGTTTCCCAGCCTCGAATAATGAGGTAGAATACGAGGACCTCTTGTTCGACATAAAGTTGGCAAAAGGAATCGAGGTAATTGTGCTAACCGCTTATAGTGATTCACTCTGGTAGTCAACAAGGTTAAAGGGGATTTTAACAGCAAATACCCAAGGCTGGGATAGAGAGCTTTGTAGGCTGGGACTTTCTTGTTGAATGGCAAAGGCTTGGATGCGATATACCGAATAGATTTAGTTTCTATGTTATAGGATTTAGTGTTGGTCGTGATGTTAGGTATATATTGTGAGTAGTAGTTACTAGTTTTATTTATTTTGTCATGCGCAATGAATCGGGTAAAGTTGATGGGGACTAGGGGTGGGCATCCCATCCCGCGATCCCGTTCCAGTCCCGATCCCATCTCGTCGCCATTTTTTTGGGTCTTAATGGGATTGAATAATTCCATTCCGATCCCGTCCTGATCTAGAATGGGATGGGATGGGATGGGATGGGATGAAGATTTTCAATCCCGCCAATCTCGTCCCATCCCGAGCTAATAATTATTATTAATATTTTTATTTATTTTAAAATTGCAATATTAGTGTAATTGAAGAAAAATGAATTTAGTTGAAATCAGTGTAATTGATATTAGTCTATATCTACAACTACTTGATATTGGTTTATTTCTAGAATTCTAAATTAATTATTTAATTGCAAACTCTTTAAAACGTAAAATGGGATTGCTAACTACATTGGAGAGTTTTATTTCGTGTCAAGACAATGAATTTAATGACTGTTTTTTTTAAAGCAATAATGAAACATTCTTCTTAGCACCCCAAATCTACTCATCATTTTGTTCACTATTCGAAATAGTAGAGTAGGTCCACCATTGCCATTATACTGTCCACCTCTTAGTCATTCAAAACTTTGCAGAAATCTTAATTACATGGTGAATTTCAGCTATCATTTATAGTAGTTTATTATGATGTTGCATACTCAATCTAAGGCTATCATTTATGTATAGTTCTACGAATTTCCTTTGCCTCTTTTCAACTAAGCAAATTGGATTTTGGGTAAGCAGTAATTTGTAAAAAAAAAAATGACAGCACGCTGATCCCGTCCCAAACCCATTTGGGATGGGACGAGTTCGGGATGATGTTTTTCTCATTTCGTCCCGTCTCGATCCCATATGAACGGGATGGGATAGGGATGAGTCTATCTCGTCCCATCCCATCCCATCCCATCTCGTGCCCACCCCTAATGGGGACCATGAAACATCTTATTTCTTAAATGAGACAATGTTGTTTGTGTGGTTTAAAAGGTCCAACAAGTCTGCTCAGGTTCGCCTATTATTTAATCACACCCATTTGTTTATAATAAGGGAAATGTGGCTTCAAAGAATAAGAAGCTATATGAGGACAAGGAGTGGTCTTCCAATTATGTGATTACCAAAGTTTATTTCTGAAATTGGTTTGTGTCAAAATTGGATAAGTCTAAGTATAAGAGGGCGAATTTAGTTTTGCTTAGAAGATTAAGTATGCATCAGGCTAGAATTAAGTAAACTCAGTGTAGTTAAGGCGACCCGCCTAGGCGCGCCTCAAGGCGTTTTTACAAAATTTCGCCTCAAAGTGAGGTAATGCGGTGCGGCGAAGTGAGGCGTCCGCCTCAAACCACCTCGCCCCGCCTCACCGCCTCAGCCCAAAAACTGGTTGTAGCTAGCCCAATTGCAACCCATTTTCAGCCCATTTGCAGTCTAATTATAGCAAAAAGATGTTGCAATCCACTCTATAATAAGGTTTTATGTTTCTTGGTGTAATATTTGATCAATTTGATAAAAAAACAAGATAAAACGTTTATAAGTTTTGATAAATTTGTCACACTTTTTATATTATTTTTTGGAAAAAACATACCATGTTTTTATCAATATGTGATCAACACCAATTTTGATTTTTCATAGATTAGTTAAATGATTTTTATGCTTTTGGAATACCAATAGTGATTATACTTGTGGATTTTTACCAACAATTTCTTCTAACAAATATTCAATATTCTCAAGTTTAGATTATTGATTTTTAATGATTTAGTGGATGTTTGCAAGTTACTTGACACTTATGTAATGCATCTTTTTGCTATGCTCTGCAACTTTATTATATTTTCATTTCAACTATAGGTGGTTGTCACTTTTTGAACATATTTGCTTATGATACTTATCAAAATGATGATGTACACTACTATGTTTCAATTTATTATAAAAAAAAATCTTTAAAAATAATTTGTTCTAGGTAGTTGTGTCATTTTTGTACATATATGCTTATGATACTTATCAAAATGATGATGTCTAATATTATGCTAATATGTTTCAATATATTATAAAAAAAATCTTTAAAAAAGTAAAGACCGCCTCGATGAAGTAAGGCGTCCGCCTCGCCTCACTTCTGAAGCGTTTTCAGGCCTGTCCACCTCACCTCCGCCTCAACGCCCTAACTACAATGAGTAAACTTCACATGTAGTTGTGTATTGGTGCTTCCCACCAACAGGCTCTAATAATTTAGCGGAGTCTGTTGTGTTACTCGAGGGTCTAAAGCTTTGTGAGGAGATGGGGACTAGAAAGTTTGTTATAAAGACAGACTCTATGCTGGTGAAACAATAGTTCTTTCGGGAAATAAAAGTCCCTTGGCATATTCAAAACTAGTGGATTGAAATCTGGAAGATTAGCAGATGTTGGACATGTTTTTGCAGGCACGTTTATAGGGAAATTAATTCAGCAGCTGCGTTAGCTAGGCTGGCTCAAAATGAGGGATTAACGAGAAGTTTTAATAATTAAAACCTCCCTCTCCGTCCAAAAAATTTGGCAAGATTGGACAGAGAAAAGATGGCTTATCTGAGACGATGATCAAGCATTAGCTGCTAAAGGTATATCAGCTTAGTTGGTTGAGGTGTGGTGGATGAAATTACACATCAAGGGTTCAAACCCAACCAACAGCATAGAGTGGGGAGTGTTAAAGTTAAAAAATAAAATAAAAATAAAAATAAATATTCAAGAATTGGCAGTGTTTAGAGGATAATTCTAGCCAGCCATCGTGGATTAATTCTAAACCCAAACAATGCCAAGAAAAGCCAGCAAACAAAGCTGGTTAGAATTTTTGGTGTTTAGAGGTAAGCTTTGTGGAATGGGGAGAGCAGCACACGATGGACTGAGCGGGTGCAATCTGATTTACTCCATCTCGATTCTTGGAGTCTCGTACAGGGTGTGACCAGAACAAAGTTACCCTATTTCTATTCTGTTTTGATTTATTTGAGACTTGCTTTCATATAGAGTGTTACCCCTTTAATGGTTTGGTAGTGGGTATTGGGTGCAGCAGCTGGTGGGCTGACTGTAGTCAGGCTTCCCTCGCAGAGAGCGTAGTTTGATAGCGTTGGTTTTTATAAACAAAACAAAGGTTGCGATGCTCACAGTCAGGCTTCCCTCGCAGGGAGTGTAGTTTGATAGCTCTAGTTTCTAAAAAACAGAGCAAAGGTTGTGATGCTCTTGTCTTGATGCCAATTGATTTGAGGTTCGTCTTGTAGCCTGAGTTTTTTTATCTGGTAAAGTTGTAATATAATCTTGAATAGTGCAATTCTTTTGATTAGTAATAAAGGTCTAGCATCTCACAGTTGTACTTCATTTTCGGAGGTTAAATTAAAAATAATTGAAGATCTGTCATGCCACAGGTGCCTCTCCATACAGAGGTTTAAATAATAATAATAAAAAATTAGAATATATTTTCTTATTAGGTTTAAGGTTTATTTTCTTATGAATAATGCATAGGTATCATTTCATTTATTTATCGTTGAAATATAAATAAATATAGCTATTAAAGCGAAAGCAATCCCTACAACCTTATGTCTCTTATGCTGATTTTAGGCCTATTAGTCTGTGCAATGTGGTATACAAAATATTCAGTAAAACTCTTAGTGTGCGATTGGCCAAGTTTCTCCCAAATATCATCTCTCTAGAGCAGGGGGTTTTTGTTTAAGGGAGACTCATTTCAGAAAATATTGGATTGACACAAGAAGTGATGAGAGAAATTGGTAAAAAGGTTATTGGATATAATATAATATTCAAGTTGGATATGGAAAAGGCGTATGACAGAATTGAATGGGGATACCTCTTGGAAGTCTTGCGCAGATTTGGATTCAATAACAGAATGTCATCTGATTTCAAATTGCATTACACATTGCGGGTTCTCGGTGTTGATGCAAGGCAGGTATGACAAATATTTTAAATCATCTAGAGAGCTCCGACAAGGGGACCTTCTCTCCCCTCTCCTCTTTGTTATTGCGGCAGAAGTGCTAAGCAGAGGGCTCTCCCGGGCCTTTCGTAGGGGAGAAATTGATTATTATCACACTCCCAGGATGGCCACCCCGATCACCCACCTATTGTATGTTGACGATTCTTTGATCTTTTTGAATGGCAGGAAAAAATCCATTGAAGGTTGTATGCAGTTTTTAGACAAATATTGTCGGGCCTCAGGAGAGAAAGTTAATATTGGAAAAAGCTCATTCATGTTTGATGAAAAAGTCCGTGCAGAAAAAATTATCTCGATCAAACTGTGGACAGGTTTCGTCTATAGGCAGTCTCCGTTTACTTACCTCGGTGTCCCCATTTATCAAGGTAGATGCAAAATTTCATTTTTTGATGCCTTGATAAGTAAAATACAGCAGTGGATCCAGGGTTGGAAATCCAGACTCTTGTCGCCAGGGGGTAGATTGACATTGATAAGACATGTTTTATTGTCAATGCCAATTTATACCATAGCAGCTACAGTCATCCCTATTAAGGTTATGCAATCCATTCAGAAAATGATTGCAGACTTCTTTTGGGGAGACATAAGCGGAAATGGATAACATGGAACAAAATCAATGTTCCTAAGGAGGAAGATGGTCTAAATGTCAGAAATCTAGATGATGTTATAAGAGCTTTTCGCATTAAGTCTCTTTGGAATCTTATAAACACCAACTCTTTATGGGCAAATTTTCTAAGGCATAAATATTTGCAGGAAGGGGTTCCAATCAGAAAACAAGAAATAAAAGTTGGGGCTTCTCCGTTCATAAAAGAGTTGTTGATGCATAAAAAATTTATAGTTGCAAACTCCACGTGGCGGATCTCTAAAAGTACTGTCAGCTTATTTGAAGAACACTGGGCTAGGGATGAAATCTTCACTAGAAATGAGGAGGCGGTAAGAAATGACACTTGGCCTACCCTAAAGAAAATGCACAAGGAGAATTTCAGAATGCTAAGTCCGGATTTGCAGAGAGAAGCTCAAGAGCTCTACAAGACAATAGTGAAAGGTGAAGTTGGTGGCCGTGACTCTAGAATATGGATCCCAAATAATGATGGCATGTTCTCGATTAGCTCAGTATGTAAAATTCTAAGTGGTACAGGGACACAAGATGATATTTGGAATTGGATTTGGCATCCGTTATTGCCTTCTAAAATTTCTATCTTCATATGGAAAATTATTAAAAGGGCCTTACCCATTGATGGGGAAATTACAAGAATTGGTTTTCAACTGGCGTCTAAATGTGGCTGTTGTTTTCAATCTGGGGAGGAAACTATGAAACATCTTTTCTTGGAAAGTGAGCTAGCAAGAAGGGTGTGGGGACACTTTGATTTGGTGTTTGACATGCACATTCATAGAAGGGTTGAAGTCTACACTATGCTTAAGGCGTGGTTTAGAAAAGCCAATAAATCTTCCTTATCAGGTACCCTCATCCATCTCACTCTTATTTTCATCCTATGGGAAATATGGATTCAGAGAAATAAAAAACTTTATAAAGGAAAGGATTTCTCGTCATGCTATGTGATTATTAAAGTTTATTACTGGATTAAGTGTGTGGCAAAATTTTTTACTCCAAGAATAAAGGAGCCCAATGGGGCTTTGCTCCGTAGATTGGGCATACAGGAAAAGAAAGTAGAAATGTCTCGTCCCTGGGTACTTTATTGGGCATTTCCTCCTACAGGATGGTATGTGCTAAATGTTGATGGTTCTTGTATGGAGAATAATACTACAAGAGGTTTTGTTATTTGAAATGATGAGGGCAAATTTGTAGCAACTAGACAGTGTAGTTTTGGTGAAGGATCAAATAATTCTGCAGAGACGAGGGCCTTGCTTGAAGGTTTGAGATCTTATATTGATATGGGAATTCGAAATTGCGTGATTCAAACGAATTCATTGTTGGTTAAACAATGGATATTCCAAAAAGTAAATATCCCCTGGTTTCATAGCAAATGGTGGAGGGAGATCAGAGAGATGAGTAAGGCTTTGGCGTGGCATTGTGTACACGTGTTCAAGGAGACTAATTTGGTGGCGGACGCCTTGGCTAGATTGGGGCAAGTGGAGCAAATGTCTTGATTTTATTCTTGGGGTTCGCTTCCTAAAAGAATAAAGTCTCTTATTATTCTTGATAAGAATAAGACGGTGTACTTAAGGTTTTCGAATGCTTAATGAATATGTTTTTGAAGTATCTTCCATCACATACTCTAAGAACAAGTTGGGAGCGGAAATGTTGTTGAAATATGCAGGAAAACAGGGAGTACTATCTCTGTTTTCTAGGGCCGGTGGTGCCGCGAATACGCAGAGTGGTGGACGGTGTGCTTGCTACTGCGAGATGTTGGGGGAAATCCAGCGTGTGGCGGGTCTTCAAAGCACTCTTTTGAGCTCTGCAGGTGGAATGCGCGGAGATAGCTTGGGAACAAAGGTGTGTTAGTTGTGTTGAGCTGCTATTATGTTCACTCAGTTGCGCATCTATTGTGCACTCTGCCAACAGAGGTGCGCACCCTATTTTTGCTCCTCTTTGGCTGCCCATTTTTGGATCTTTGGTTTTTTTTTTTTTGATATAGTTTGGTTTTTGTTGACGCAATTTGTTAGGACACTATTTATTTTGTTTGGTTTTCAATACGGGTAAAGTCGTCATGTATCCCCGTTTAGTTTGTAAATCAATTTTTTGATAAGTAATAAAGGCCTGGCATCCCATAGTTTCCCCTCCCCTCCGGAGGTTTAATTTAAAAAAAAAAAAGTCTTCATGCAAGGTAGAGTTGATGGATCGGAGCTAAAGCAAGTCTCCATGCAAAATGGAGGCGACGAGGATATTAAGTGGCAACAATATTATAACCTTCGGGTTTGGTTCGGTTAAACCTATAGGGTCAATCATGTAGCCTTTCGGCATGGATTAATAAATATATGAAAAGGTCAACGACCCAATTTAAAAAAAAAAATTATCGTTGATTTACTTTGTCGTTCAATTTATTTTGTTTTGTTTTCCACTTTATTTTTCAATTTACGTTATTCCGCAAGTTTTATTCTATCAATTGGTATCAGAGCTGAACGATTCATACTGCTCGATTCAATTTGAAAAAACAAAGTTCAGATGAAAAAGAAGATTAAATATCATTAAAGATTCAAAGAGTTGATAAGAGAAATAGAAAAGAAGACAAAACGAAGCTGGACTTGTCATCAGAATAGCAAATTTGTCATCGCATTCCAAGATCCTCACCGTCATTCATCATAGCTAGCCCTATCACCGTAGCTTGTAGATTATCAAAGGCAAGCTCCTTACATCAATCGACGCCCTTACTTATCGACCGCACATACCCATCACCATCTTCCTTACCTGACGCAAGCGTGGCTTCCCCTTCGTAGCCCATTCCTTCACATCACCTCCCATCCGTCATAGCCTTGACTCAATTCACTTACAGCTCCCCCCGTCCCCAATCTGTTTTAGTCGGATTGAGAAGAAGAAACTGTTAGTTTTCACTTCAGTTCCCGTCTTGTTTTTACATCAGTCCCCGCTAGTGTTTTTCACTTAAATCCCTAGTCCAATCCACTATTCACACCCTAGTTTCTATCACCCAAGTGAGAAATAAATAAATATAAAAAAAAAAAATTGAGTGACCCATATTATGACCCATACCCCTCGTATACCCCATCCCCCCCCCCCCCCCCCCCAACCTCAAATGTTAGTGATGTATATACATCTACTACCCGTCCATTATGATGCAAGTTGAAACATACTCGACTATGATTCTATATGAAATTGCAGCAATGTAGTGAGAACTATGCAAGATCGCTATCGACAACATTCGAGAACTACAAGCACTATTGGATCTAGATGACCTAGATGACCTTACCCATACATGCAAAGAGCAAGATGCGCCTTACTGTTTGTCAAAGTCTATCCAACTTTTTTAGGAAGTTAAGGGAACCGTCACACGCACTCTATTTTTGACTTATGCAACTTTTTTTTCCCATTTTTTGAGCAAACAAAGGATGTTCCTACATAGGCAGACACGGTGAGTGATGACGATTACTATGTTGATCCGTATTGGAATATTTTTGTGGCACGAGCTTATGCACATACGTCTTCTCAAGTTTCTTGCAGCTTCCAGTTCTTTGTGTCACCTTGCGTTCTCTCAGAGTTAGTTCCTCAGTTCTTAGCCAGTGTGTATTGTGGCAAGGTTCGGGGAAGACTACTTCGGATGCACTTTGCCTTAAGTTCAATGACCGGTTGCTTTTGCTCATCAGACGTCTTTGACTTTTAGCTGGATGACGAGCTTCTTCAACCCGAGGAGGTTGATGTAATCACTACACCAAATTGACATTTTTGTAACAATCCAAAAAACAGTAACATGTTTGAGCTATAATAATCCACAAAACAATTTTACACATTTTCACAAACAAAGTAATTCAATAATTGTATCACTACAAATAGTATGGGCTTACAAGTGATGTTATTCATGGTGATCTAATTTATTGTATCACTTTTTTTGTTTAGCTATTTTTTATTTTGTTGACTAAATTTAGTTTTGACTTAAAATTGTTTGGTGGATTGTAATAGCTTAAAAGTGTTACTATTTTTTAAGTTGTTACAAATATGCCAATTTGGTGTAGTGAATTAGGACATTAGTATTATTAGCAATAGTAGTATTTAGGCACTATAAGAATTTTAATATTATTAGAACATTGTTTCCTATTAGTTTTAGATTTTGTTTTAGAAATTAGGTTATAAATAAGACATAAGTTGCACATTGTTAGTTGATTGATAAAAGTAAGTTTTTATTTATTTATTATTGAATTTATTTTATTTGATTTTCCACATTATATTTCAATTTTCATTAGTCTAAAATTTTGTTCTATCAAACACGCATGATATTTTATACATACCAAAGGATGATATGATTACATAGTAGCGTTTCCATGTCACTTGATATTGAAAGTTCACATAACAAAAAAAAAGGACATATAAGTATTGTCTTACAGTTAGACCCTACAATCATAAATAAGCTTAACAAGGTTCTAAAACCACATAAGGATAATAAAAAGATCATGCATAGACATACAATAATGTGTCTCTTTGAGTGTAAAAACGTCGATAGGATCGAAAGTAGGTTTTTTTTTTTCGGGTTTTTTAAATTTATTTAAGTTATTTCGCTCTACCAAGGGGGGTGGGTGCTTGAATGAGGAAGACGATGAGCTATTTTAATAACTCATATAAAAAATATAAAAATTTGTATAAAAAAATTGCCACTACAATAAATTAACATTTTTGTGACAATCCAAAAAATAGTAACACTTTTGAGCTATAACAATTCACAAAACAATTTTACACATTTTCACAAATAAAGTGATTCAATAATTGTATCACCACAAATAGTATGGGCTTACAAGTGATGTTATTTATGGTGATCTAATTTATTGTATAACTTTTTTTGTTTAGCTATTTTTTATTTTGTTGACTAAATTTAGTTTTGACTTAAAAGTGTTTGATGGATTGTAATAACTCAAAAGTGTTACTTATTACAAATATATCAATTTGATGTAGTGTGTTATTACGTATTTTTCTTTGATATGCCTCCTCACGAATGTTCTTATTAATAACTCCACTGCTTTGATTCAACTTACACAAAGAGAGAGAACATTAATTAATGCTGAGTGGTGGTGCTCAAGTCATCAACGGATGGACTACATAATCTCCAAGAATTCCGGACTCATATAGTCTCTACTAAAATTTCGCACATTTAGCAGTGCAACCTAATAAACAGGTAGAAGCCCCTCCTTTTCCGCATGTTGGTGTACACTTACTCAAACAATTTCTTCTTTCTTTGGAAAGGGCCATATATTGGCCATTGCTGCCCGAATGGCCTGGTTCATTCGAAAATGCTTCGGCCTCAAATAGCTGCACAGTGGCGAGGAGGACAATGAAGACAACGAGAATACCTAGTATTTGCTTTCCCATGTCTTCACCTTATTATTAACTTTATTAATTCCCTTAATTTGGTGGTATTAAACACAATACTCTATTTATACATAATGGAAAGCCTAAGTTAAGGGAAATATTAAAAAAAAAAAACACGAATTAGTCAGTCGTTGAATAGTAAGTCCTAAAAAACAGCAACAATAAAAAATATTCATTACCATCCAGGTATATTATATACAACGTAACTGGGTTTATTACCATCCAATTGTCACTCAACTCTAAACTTAAGAAATGGACAATGCAAAACTAACAGATTTGGTCCATGTCTTGCATCCAAATCGGATCACTACTGATAAGAAAGCCAACAAGGTCAATTTTGAGTATATTTTGTAGACCCTCCCTCTCCTTGACCGCAATTCCAATAATAACATATAAGAACCCGTCTAATTGTCGAGGAAAACAGTGAGGGACCCCAAGGGGGAGCCGTCCATCCCTTCGGAATGCGCATTTGACTTTTCAATGCACGCATCCTGAACGTTGAAAATGCACATCCCGGAAGGAATGGACGGCTCCCCCTCCCCCCTTGGGGTCCCACACTGTTTTCCTCAACAATTAGATTTTTTCAACATTTAAATACACCATCTATGAGATTAACATTCAAAGCATTGACAATGTGGATTAAATGAGTGAAATAATTATAAAGGCACGGAGCCACGTAGGGGCAAATGGGGGCATTGACTCTTTTGAAAAATAAAAAATAAAAAATTTGTGCACATTATTTTTTTTCAATTTATAAAAAATATATTTATTTTTTGCAACCAACTTTAAATACAATTTTAATTTGCCCAACCCCTCAATAGTTAAAATTTCCCAAATTTCTCCAATAATCTGTCATTATCACTTCTCCGGAAAATGAGCTTCAGAAGTACAGTGAAATTCATTGTTCATCTTCACAAGATGAGAAATCTTCTCGACTACTTCCTCGTCACTCAAACATAAAAATCTCGTGTTCTTGGTAAACCCCCAAATTTCAATGTTTTGGTGTCGGCGATTGGAGTATTGGTGGCATTCATTTGTTCCTCCTCTGCTTCGTGTCCACCATCCCAACGAGCTTCGCATTGAATGTAGTTTCAACTTTCTGGAAAACAGTGATCTACCACCTCTAACCAAAAATAAGGATGGTCATGATTTATCAAATCCAATCTCAAAGAAAAATCATATAAAGGTTGACCTATCAAATCTTCTAATAGATCCTGGCTTAGTACTTCACATTTCTTATTACCATCCGAATGCTTAAGAGATTGTTAGAAGAGTTTATTTGCAAAAGGGTCATTGTCAGCCGATGAACTACACATTTTCACAGAAAAAAAAAAAGTGTTTTGCGACGTTTTAATGTAGCTTGGTTCACTAAGTATAAGAGTTGGCTAGAGTATAACAAAACAAATGATGTCGCTTTTTGTTTTCATTGCTATCTTTTTAGAAGTGTCGGGAAGCAAAGGATGGTAATTGTTTTGTAGTTGAAGTAATTTATAAATAAATAAAAAATCTTGAAACTCATGTAGGAAAGCCTAATAGTTTGCACACTCAAGCTTATAGGAAGTTTAATGAATCAAAACTTCAAATCCAATCATTTTATTCCCAAGCAATCTAATCGGCTTATGTTGATTGCAGTTTGTGTTTTACACAGTTATTCATGTTTTGTTTAAATTAAAAAAATTAATGTAAAATAATTAATTATTATATTATCTTTAATTAGTTATGACTCATCACTTTGCCCCCATTAAATAAAAATCCTGGCTCCGTTACTTATTATACAGTAACATCGCAGAGTATTTGAACATGAACAAATCTACAAAGAAACCATGGCCAAAATCAAAATCCTAGACATGAAATCACATACCACCTAAATTTGGAACCCTTCAACAGAGCCAACTACAAAATTTCAACCCCAAACCAAAACATCATATTTTATCCATAAACGCTCGCTGGATTTGAAATCATTATGTCGTTTGGTTGCAGTCGCGAAGAAGAAGACAGTGGTATACAGGCCTGAAATAATCTACCATCAAAATTAAAAATTAAAAGTAAAATAAAATAAATACTCAAAAGGATTTTCTCCAAGGTCAAGTATGCTACACCATAAAAGGGTTTATGGTACTGCTTTTACATGCACCTAAAATTAGTTGTAACGCTTTGGTGCCTATACCAAATGAGGTGATCCTAATAGTTGTATCATTAACCAACCTTTACCAATGGTATAATTGCATCATGATGCAACTAATACTAACAAAACATTGGTTTCCTTTTACATATCATACTTAATTTTATATAGTTACATACACTGACTAACACTGATGTCAAATGATGCTAATACTCAATTTTGTTTTGTATCATGTAGAATTATAGTTAATTTAATATATTTTTCAAAAGAAAAAGCTAAAAAAATAGGTAATACACATCCAAAATCTTCATAGACTACTTTTACATTTAAACCCCCAAAAATATGAATAGTAAAATATACATTTTAAATGAATTTCAAGGTAAACATGTAGTTCACAATACAATACGTATGATTGTAGCTCAAAAGGGAGCAAAGAAATGTGAATATAAGACAAAAAAAATCTCAACATCTTTGTTTGTCACTGACCCCAATAGGAAAAAAACAAAAAAAAACAAAGCGAAAACACATCCCTATAGGAAAAATACCACCATCAAGTTAATTCTAAATTATTTGTTTTCTTAAGTAAAACCTTTATCATTTCTGCTTCACTGCAACAAAATTTTTGGTTGATTTTTTATTTTTTCAATTTCATCTCAAATTCTACAACAAAAACACTAGGTGCATGTCAAAATCAAATAATCACACTCCAACAATTGTCTATAGGGGCTTCTCTCTCAGTCTCTGATTCCTTTTCCAATATTAACTTGAACTCTTCGGCTGCTTGAGAAGATAAATAAATCACAAACCACATGTATATATACTAACATACATACTAATTTGCATTTAGTCTGGGACTAACATCATAACCCATATTAGATAATAGAAATTCTAAATGTCGAGGAAGTGGGCGAGGAAACGAGCGAGGGGAGGGAGGTGGCGGAGTGGGAACCGTTCACCTCCCTCGGGATGCGTGCTGTCAATTTTTGTGCGCGCATCTCAAGGGAGGTGAACGGTCCCCACCCCGCCACCTCCCTCCCCCCGCTCGTTTCCTCGCCATGTAGAACTGCTCATTAGATAATTGAATTGTCATAATAAACAAACATGACTGCCAATATCACTTTTCAACTGCTGTTCTACAGTAATTTACTTGTCATGACTACCAACAATGAGCTACTTTTTTTTTTTTTTTTTTTCGGTCAAACATGAAAGTGTTTATTAATGAAAGAAAGGGAAACAAGTTACAACAAGAAACATTCCTATATCAAGGAATGCCAAGACACTATGAAAGTGTCAAAACCCAAATCCGTAAATAAATTACATGCCGTACCCATTTTCCACAACAATTCTCTAATCTCGATAAAGATAGAGTGTTCTGATCTGTTAAGCCCTTCAAAAACCCTTTTATTTCTTTCTTTCCACACACACCACATGAGAACGTGAGGGACCCTACGCCATAACCATTCCCCCCGACGGGAAGGATTAGCTTTAGACCACCAACTTAGCCAATTTAGAATGGAACCTTCAAAAAACAAACTCAAACCGAATTCCACCAAGAAATTGCGCCAAATGGATTTGGAGAAACTGCAATGAAGCATCAAATGGTCTAGTGTCTCTTCAGAATCGTTGCAAAGCACACAGAGACTCCCAGAGAGGATTCCCATTTTTCTTAACCTATCCTTAGTCAAGATCTTCTCATGCAAAACTGACCAAGTAAAGAAATTAATCCGAGGAAGAAGGTTTTTCACCCATACCAGATTTTTGTGGGAGGAAATGAATGGGTTAGAGTGGGTCTCATAATGAGATGCAGCCAACATATCCGAAAATTCTTTCACCGAGAAGCCTACACCTTTACCCTTCCACACCAAAATATCTGGTCCCTCTGAGAGCATTTGTCTATCCAACAGGAGAATAAGATTTGCTAACTCATCTAGTTCCCCAGTGTTGAGGTGTCTGCGAAAGGAAAGATCCCAAGAGTTGCTGTTAGACCAAAAACTGCTCACGTTCCCATATTGATCCTTGTTAATGAGAAATAACATTGGAAAAAGATCTTTCAGAGATTGGTTGCTACACCAGACATCATGCCAGAAAGAGATGAGATCACCATTTCCACATTTGAGAGAGGTGTGTGGGTAGAAGCAACTGGCGCACCGGGGGATAGATTTCCACAAAGAGCATCCGAAGGAAGTGTACTTAGTTCTCTTTTCCCAAACCCATCTATTGCGCCCATATTTGTCCAAAATGAGAGATCTCCATAAATTATCATTCTCTTCTGCAAATCGCCAAATCCACTTAGAAAGTAATGCAGTATTGAAAGTGAGCACCTGCCGAATGCCTAAACCAACAATGAGCTACTGGAAATCCAGATGTAACAAGATGAAATTGGGTGACCATTATCAAAAATACTTCACTGAAAGCACCATGGTGAGGAGGGAGAAGAATTTTTTTGCTAGAATCAAGGAATCCAATGATTCTTTTCTCATTGTCTCTAGAACAAAACGGAGGTCAATCCATCGTTCTACAACAACAAAAAAGGTTTGGAGTTTTCCACATTCTCTACTGGGTTTCAAAACTTTCCACCATTATATCTGAATTGAGATGAGTGAAACAAATAATGAATTGGATAATAACTCGCCTCTACTATTGGTATGCAATTGTTATGGGGGTGGGATTTGATTGTGATGATTAAAGTTGGAAGAATTTTGATGAGTTGATTTTTTTGGTGCTTTAGAGAGGTGGATTTGTTGGTGGCTGTTGATGATTTTTTTGGTGTAACAACAATTTTTTCATTGAAGTACGGTTGTATTAAATAAGGGAAATTCACATTTATTTCAGTGTAGTTTTCAAGGATTATGTCGGGAAGTGACCTTAATTCCCTAGAGTTACATACTTTCAATCAATTGCAACCTATGTGGCAAAGCTAAAATGGAATAATAAGTGGCACACTTTCTATACGCAAGTTATTGCTTAATTACACTTACAAGTTATTTGTTATTTAAGTTAGAAAAGTTTATGAATGTATCACACGGATGGTGTTGTTTGCAGGCAGCTTGCTAACTTAACTTGCTTTAATTTTATGTTATTGTCATTGATATGACATCCTAATATTTGGTTTTAGAAATAACTGTTTTAGAAATGGCTGTAAATGGGAGGGTGTTACTTGCAGGCAGCTTGCTTAGTGATAGCTTAATTTGCTTGCTTGGAAATGCAATTCCTTAGCACATTGGTTGCGTTGATTAGTTTTATTAACATTGTTTTACTGTTCAATAGTATTAACTTTTTACAAAATTAATTCATCATAACTGTTGTAATATAAATTATGCAAGTGTTTTTAGAAATTGAAATAAAACCCCAAATATGAGTATTCGACAAAGTCGTGAAGGTATGATGTAATCTGCAATAGTGCCAACGGCACGGGTATTACACTAGTCTATCTTACAATCAGATAGGTGTTTTACTATTCAATGCTGACTGGAACAAAGTCAAATCATAAGCATTGGAGATAAAAAGATGGTTATGATTGAAAGTTGGGAAATGTATTGAGTCTGAGAGTTGAGATTCATTTTATATGATTGCATATTGGTAAATATAAAACATATAAAGGGCAAAAATAATGAAAAACTTTTGAAAAAAGTTAGTAAAATCTACATGTGGCGAAGAGAGAAAATATTGTGTTTTCCTTTTAGTAAAATGAAAATTATTATAACTATCTACATCGTTGTCGAATTTTGAAAAACTTAGTATCGTTGAAATGCATTTTTGAAGATATTTCCAACAAAATCAATAATCAATACAAGCGCATTTTTGAAGTATCGTTGTCGGATTTTACAAAATCAAGATATTTTATAATTAGAAAACATATAATATATTTCACGTCTTTAATATTTTTCAAAGTAATGAGACAAACCGATTATACCAGAAAAAATGAGTCGTACATCTTATTGCACATTTAAACAAAAACCCCAAACTTCATGTTTTGGCGAATTCAAAAATTGGGGGAGAATTCATTCTCGGTGTTTAAATCTCCCCAAGTATCCAAATTTAAATGAGTTTAACCCTATAAATTTATAATATGTATTTTTATCTTATAATAGACTTACACTTCAATACTGATTGAGAGCAAAAATTGGGATAATGACAGAGGTATTCAATACAAAATATTTGACAAAAATAAAATTATGTGGAGTGCCAACAGCACGAGTCATACTCTAGTATGTCTACAAGCTGTGAGCACACCCACAAAGGTGACTTCGTTTTGTTCAAGTCCTTCCTCTCGCATCCTGGAGAACATATCCAATGCATCACTTGCATGCCCATGAACAACAAACCCTTCTATCATAGTATCGGAAATTCTAGGGGTCGAGGGAAGGAGTGAGGAAAAAGGGGCGAGGGATGCCCATCCCCCTCGAGATGCATGCTGGCGCTTGTCACAAGGGGGATGGGTGGTTACACGCTCCCTTTCCTCGCTCCCTAGAAGGACTCATCATAGTATTCCAAGTGTATACATCCCGCTCGAGCATCATATGGAATACTTTTGTGGAACTCCTTATGTGTCCGCACTTAGCATACACATCTACAAGCATAGTTCCTAATACATGTCCATATAAATACCATTCTATGTACTCGTGTATGCTCATTCCTTTTCTAATTGAACCCAACTGAGCGCTTGCTTGCACATAGTGCACTTACCAAGGTAATGTGATTAGGCTTCGCATTGGACTCTCTCATGCAGTTGAATAGCTTGAGAGCCTCTTTGAACATAGCCACCAATAATGGCACTCCAACAAACAACATCGTCTCTTTGAGGATTTTTCTCAAACAATTCTCTAGCCCTGACAATCTCACCCCATTTAATGAACCCCGCGATCATTGAGTTCCAACAAACAATATCTCTCTCAAATGGCATGTCTTTGAAGAGCCTAAATGCCTCGTCAATATCTTCATGTTCTGAAGTATAAGCACATATCATAGCTGTCCATGCCACACTATCTTTGAACCCCATTTCGACCATTTCATCAAACACCTTACGTGCTTCACCCACACAGCCACCCGTAGCAAGACAACGGAGCAACTGAGTCTGGGTGAAGATGTTAGAGTTCAAATCAGTTTTGACAACATGGGTGAGAATTTAGAGACCATGTGTAATATAATTCAGCTCAGTGCATGCCTCAAGTAGCGGAGGAAACATGTAGGAATCCGGACGGAGACCTTGTCAACAAAAACTAAGCAAGCAAGGCATAAAGAGAGGATTTGCACTCTTGGAGTAGGTTTTGAAAACTACAGCCGATTCAGGCAGGCTGTTTTCGAACACTGATCGAGTAGCAGCATGAGATTTTCTACGTTCCATGATGAAATTGTTTTCATGAAGAAGGAAACGAAGTAAGCTGATTTGAAAGAGTAGAGTAGCTTCATATATATTGCATGCTGTCATTACTAATTTGTAAAGTTAATTAAATTCAATCATTCCCTACCCAAAAAAAAAAGAAACAATCTGAGCTCAACTTCAGTAGCTTATTCAACAATTAAATGTGGCTATTTACATCTTTATGGCTAATTTTTTAAGCCATTTTCGTAACAAAATCGGCGTACGGGATCACCTGGGTTGGTTAATATCTCAGAGACGAACTTAATCAAAGAACAAAGTCCGCCGAGAAAGTTGTGATCAATTACACCATGGGCTTCCATGGTATGTGCAAAATCAATAAGCTTCACTTCTGCCGATGACTTCCCCGTCTCGGCAGCCCCTTTTTCAAATACCATGAGCACAGAACAAGAGTTGAAATGGTAAATAGTTTGATCCTCAAACCATGACTTCAGCTCTAGCAATTGTGCAAGTATCCCATTAGAACCACCATACACAATGGATGCAAATGAACAATCAGGTTCAGCCTCGGAAGATGGATTTGATGATACAAATTTCCTTAGACATGAACGTACATCATCAGTCGTAAGGATCTTGACATGCTTACTATCAGGCTTCCAAAATCCCAACTCTTGAGTTTGATAAGCTCGCAAGCCAGATATCCTGAAACCCAATGAGAGGCTGGTGGTCGCCCTTTCTTTCTTTATACGACCCTGGATAATGTCCTCGGATAATTGTGGATACCATGTTCTAGACCCAATCTTAATATCCATTACAGATGGGTTTAGTCGACTTCCAACAACATCCTCTAAAATAAGATGGGGATGCATACCAGACCCATTCGAAGCTGTGAGAAGTTGAGTCCCATAGAAGACAGGGAAGAATCTGCGGATGTGATCTGGGATTTTAGCATTGCAAGAGAAGGAAGCGTAGAAATCCAACTCTTTCGAACCGCGTCCATCATCTTGGAGAGGCTTGTAGAAGCGGCCTGAATCGTCTATCAGTGGACCAAGCATTCCATCACGAGCTTGGTGGCCTGCAACTTGATGATCAGGGACCTTAAACATGATGGCAGTCAGATGTATGGAGCTGTTCTCAAGAACAGCTTCAATATTATCAACCTCTTTGGGCAACAATGTGACAGCTGAAAAAGAAGAAGAAGATAAATAACAATGTAATCATGTAACATGAGATTTAACAAACACAAACAAAACCCAATCAAGAATATATGCAAGTAAACACAACCCAATGAAAATAAGAAATTTGCATTTACATCTTGTTATGCTATTCAAATCTAAGATCCACAAGAAATAAAACCACTATCACAAATTGATTTGATTTCATTTGATTGAAGACTGGAGAAATCTAAAAGGCAGACAGCCCAAATAAATGAGATGAAGATGGTATAGATTCAAGTCATTATTGAAGCAATCATAGTCTCGCAATCATGACAAATCCAGAACACTCAAATAAGCAGAATTGAAAAAAATATAAGGAACTCAATAGTTAAAATCTGTATCATCAATCATCATCATACCTCAAGAACATAAAAGCTATGGAAATGCAGCGATAAGCTTTTCAAATGAAGTATTCATTTTGAAGGCACACAAAGGACAGAGATAGAAAAATATCGAAATTGAATCAAACCTTAGGAATTATTACCTACTTGATTATAGAATAAAGCAGAACCTCTGATCAATCATTGCACTTAAAAAGCTCTAAATTACAACTTCCCAATTCTGGACTCTGAAATGTTCTCTAATGGACTCAGAAATGTTCTCTAAATGGATATTCTGCTGAAAAAATCCAACAGAATCCTAAGCCCACTCCAACAGAATCCTAAGCCCACTGCAATATTTAATGCTACAGCATATAAATTTTCAAAAATAACCCTATACAAGATCTGATAATTTCTATGTGCACCACTCATATCTCTCACCACAGCCCATCCAATCCACAAGGTATAAGCTGCTGGACAATAAAAAGTGGATTAGCACTAAAGCTTTGCTCTCAGTTTAGAAAAGCTTGTACATCTATTGTTGAAGAGATTACTCATGTCCATCTCTGTCCGCTAGTTATTTGATTTCTTCCAATATTCCACTAAATGGTCTTCCAATATTCCACTAAATGGTAAGAAAAAGAAATAAAACAAGAACCCACCCTTTTCATTTTGACATTGGCATACTTTAGATTGTTGGAATAGTTACACACTGTAATTTATACTTGCAAATCACCACTAATGAATGAAACTTTGATCTCACCAAATGTGAAAAGTGTGTCAATAAGATACAGAACGGAAGGTCATATTTGTCATTTGACAACACACAACTCCAACCCTATCTTTCTTCCCCAATTCTCCTCTCTCTCTCTCTCTTCACTTCTCATCACAAAAAATGGCAGTCTCCACTTCACTCTCCCTCCGCATTCCAACCACCACCTTCGTCTTTCAACAACCGACACGTGCCAGTCACCACCACCACCTCCCCTTCCCACTTCCCAAACCAGTATCCGGTCACCTCTCCCCTTCTCTTCTCCATCTCAATCGATTTACAACCGAAACCACCACCTCCTTAACAAGACTCAACGCAATCGAAGAACAAAGAGAAGGTCAAGGTCAAAGTGAGGAGACTGAGATCAAAGAAGAGGAAGTCAACGAGTCTTCTTCTTCTTCTTCATCATCTCCCGAATCCCGAGAAACTCAGCTAGGGTCAGAGATCAGAGAAGCGATGATGAAGAAGGCGAAGGAGGAGGAGACGAAGAAGAAGGAAGATTTGTGGAGCGGAGTGGCGGAGGAGATAAAGGAGATTGAATGGCCAGCGTTCGGCAAGGTTGTGGGGACCACGGGAGTTGTTTTAGGTGTTATAGCCGGTTCTAGCGTAGTTTTGCTCACGGTCAATGCTCTCCTTGCTGAGCTTTCTGACCGTGTCTTCGCTGGTCGTGGTGTGCAAGACTTCTTTGGTTAAAAAAAAAAAAAAAAAAAGAGAGAGAGAGACTGTCTCGTCTGTGTATTTTTTTATTACTATTATTATTTTTTAAAATGTTTAAAGTTTTAGTTTATGTTAATTGTAATTCAAGAGGAATTAAAATTCTCATCCTAATTTTGTGCAAATTTTGATTATTATGGTAGCAACTAAATAGGTAGGATTGATTCAATGATAAGCGAAATGTTGATGAATTTAATTTTGCGATCGAACAAGGTTCTTGGCTTGAATAAATTTGAAATAAAAATGGAATCATATGAATATATGGAATTCGTAAAATTCTTAATTGCACGGGTGGTGTACCAAGCACTGTAGTAGTGCTCATGGAGTTCAGTCCTTAATTATAGTTGGAATTTTAGCTCAAGAAAATATACAAAAATACAGGTTTTTCGTGTTAACATGATTGGATGGATGTTGGATACTATTTTTTCATCAGAACACCAAAAAAGAGATTCTTCGGTGCATGTATTGTGTTCAAGGCCCGTGCTATTTAATCTAAAACAGGTATATTTCAAGGCCCGTGCTATTTAATCTAAAAATTGAATGGTTAAGCTTAAGTTTACAAGTTTACTTGTACCTGTACTTTAAATGATGATATTCTATTTAATCTTAGCTGTACTTTAAAACAGTCACAGGTTTTCCAAATCTGTATGCAACTTTGAAGAAAGAAAAAAATGTCTGATGTTTCGTGTTAGAGTGAGGATAGGAAATTAGGTTTTATAATCAGGATGATGTGGCATCATTAAAGAAGGTTTTTTACAACCTTGAGATACAGATAAACACTTTGAAGATTTCATCATTCTTTCAAGATCACACATAGTCACCATAGTTACAAAATCTGATTGCAAAAACATTATTTCCTAACATTATTGTTCGTGTTATGTTTAATGATCTATTTATCAGAAAATTTCCATATCCGTATGCAATTTTCTTGTGATTATTACTCATGAGACGAATGGAGAATTTGACATAAACTTTCACCCCTGATTCTAGGGAGCTAGGGAGAGAGCGCGAGGGCAGCCCAACACCGCCCACCCTCCTCGCAATGCACATCATCGCGCATCTCGAGAAAAGTGGACGGTGTTGGCTTGCCCTCGCGCCTTCTCCCTCGCTCCCTAGACTTACTCAACTTTCACAGGTATGGAAGTTGGGGACTTTGTTTCATTTATGGCACGTAGTTTTTCCTACAAGAACTAGCAGCTATTGGCAAAAATTGTTGCAATAGCCCAACAGTCCATAAAGCTTGCGATTTTTTTGCTTTCCATACAACCGTCCTCTGGTTGTTGACCTATCAAGTAATACAAATGGCTTTGTGCATTATGTGTTTACATTCCCGAATATATGGTCTATACTTTCCACGGGTTTTTACAAAGCTACTAAAATATTGGGTTATTTGTATTTTGCCTCCTATTATAAATGTCTTATTGAGCTTTACCTTAAATTATTAATCGTATTGCATTTACTCCCTAAGACTAGCAGTCAATGTGCCTCAACTGTCTGTTTTTCAAAGCAGATTACCAAAATACCCCTGAGAAATCAAAGGCTGAGATTGAATCTTTCGTATCTCGAACATTTCATCTTGAGGAAAATCCTAAAGCCCAACTGAAATCGTAGTCGTATCTCAAGAAAAGTTCAACAGTTGATTTAAAACAATTTGCATCTTAAACAACTCATCTCGAGGAAAATCTAACAGTCTAAATTTAATCGTACACACACCTTTAGGTATATCTAACGGTCCAAATTTACTTGTGTGTGCATCTCGAGGTAAATCTAAAAATCCAACACGCACCTCGAGAAAAATATGTCAGATCAAATTTATTCATATACGCATCTCGAGGAACATCTGACGGTCTGAATAAATTACCCCCATATAATAAATTACTTAACACCATAAAATAAATTTGAATTTAATTTTGCCCCCTGAAATAGAGCAAACCTGAGAGATGATGAAGATGATTTGCAACTCAAGCTTAACTTGAGGAAGAGGAGGATGGGTTGTGAAACAGAGGAGGAAGGAAGAGGAAGGAGGAGGAGGAAAAAAGTGGAGGAATGAAGAAGAGAAGAGAGGATGAAACACTGATTTTCATTGAAGCTATTGACCTTTTTTAATCTCTTACATTATGCAGTGTTAATACTTAATTGTAGTTTCCATTGAAGCATTGATTTCCATTAAACCACCTCCCCCCCCTTCATCTTCCTTGTTCTTCCTCATTTCTCCACTTCCTCCTTCCTTTGTTTCACAACCCCTCTTTCTCCTCCCTCCTCTCTTCTTTCCTCATCCTCCCTCCTCCTCCGTTTCACAGCCCCTCCTCATTCCTCATATTCTTCCTCCTCCGTTGATGATGGCGGAGCTGTGAAACAAAGGAGGAAGAAGAGGTGGAAGTTTTTTTTTTTTTTTTTTTTTGTAATTTGCAGTATGCCCCCTATAATTAATAGCTAATACAAGGTCACCCCAAATTTCTCGAGATGCATGATTAAATCCAGATCGTCAGATTCCCTCGAGATGTGGGCTAGATGGTTACATTTACCTCGAGATGCGCACATAATTAAATTTGGACTGTTAGATTTATCTAGAAATGTGTGTAAGATTAAATTTGGACCGTTAGATTATCATCGAGATGAATTGTTTAAGGGTAGAGGTGTGGCGAATGGTATCACATGTCACGGGTTCGAACTCGGCCAGCGACATGGGGTGGGGAGGGTTAAAGGTAAAAAAAATAAGGAACGTGTTCACAAATAAATATTTCCTACGCTATCTTCATATACAAATTTTTTTCAAATCCTCAGCAAATGAGCTAGGCGCAACCTTGGCAAATACACTGTTAGGATATAACCTTGCTAAATGATCCGCTGCGTTGTTAGTTTCCCTGCGAATTAAAAAATAATATCGAATAATGGTCTCTTCTGCAATTTTGTTGGTTTGAGGACCTATAAATTCATTAAAACCATCCTCGTGTCTACCATTTGAATTTCTAACGATTCCTCCTATCTTAGCAAACCTTTTTTTCACCTTGACTCATGTCTTACAATTTATAACTTGGGGATGTAGCTCAAATGGTAGAGCGCCCGCTTTGCATGCGGGAGGTACAGGGTTCGATCCCCTGCATCTCCAAAACTTGTATTTTTAAATAATCATTTTTGTCATAATCGGGGGCATCCCATCTCGTTCCAATCTAGAATGGTATTGGGATGGAGATTTTTGTCATAAAAACTGTACATGTAGATTTTATTTTTCATTATTTATTTAAGTACTTGAGTTGGAATCACATATACTCAACCTCTTAATTTGAATAGCATTGATTGATTTTGTTGACTATTTTTATCAATTACAAATCATATATGCCAAGTCTATCTCTTGATTATTCACCATATTTTATAGTGTCATTGATGACTAGAGCACATTCGAGATTTGAAGGGAAAATCAGGGCTATGAAAAAAAGATCTAGAATGGGCAAAGGAGAAGTGTTGAAGTCTGATGATCTCGTCCAGTCTCGAGCCCGTTTGGGATGGGATGAGGTTTATCCCAAATGAACGAGGGGATGAGATCCATCCCGTCTTGTGCCCACCCCTAACTGTACGTGTTCTAACTAGGTTCACAACAAAACCATATCATAACTAGTAGGGTGCTTTTTATTGCAAGGAATTCAATTCCATGTGAATCCATGAAGGGATTAGGGAATCTATGAAGGGATCACCTGCATTTAAGCTAATTTTATATTCATTCACCAATTCACCATTAGATTTTGTTATGGTGGGAATGGATCTCCAATGAATATGAGAATCACATGCTTTGGGGTGTCAGAGAGTGTGATTCTCATGTTCAGGAGACTTTCATTACAATTGACCATAAAGTCTAATGATAGATAATGAGTGTTACCTCAGTTTAGCCTTAAATGTAATGATCTTCTCATGAATTCTAATGGAATATGATTCCCTCCAACCAAACACAAGATTAAAATTTAAATAACCAGATCCAAATACACGCTACTAAATTCAATCTCGAGGTCACTTTATCAGTTCTATTCGGATCGAGTCTCAAATCTGGCCATTCCTTGAGTGCAATCTCACCTTTCAAGTATCAATGTTGTATAGTAAGAATGTGATCTGGGATGCATTTGATATTTCATATGTTTAATGATTTGCATCATGCTAAGTAAGTTTACTGAGAAGTTCGTAGATAATAAGGTTTGAGCAGCAAGCTAGTGTTGACCAATAAGTTTGTTGGAGAACAATGTATAAATTTATTTGAAATAAATAATATAACAATACAAATATTATTTGCATTATAAATTGATTACAACGAAATCAAATAAAATAAATAAATATACTAACTTGTATTGTAGATAGAGGCTTGTGAAATCACTATCTTGAATTAGCAGAGTTGGTACGTCTTGATTTGTAGATAGAGTCTAGCGGATACGCTATCTCCTATAGACAGAATTCGCCCCTCCTCGGTGATGTAGTTCTTTAGGCGTCTGACTACCAGGATTCAACTATCTAATACTAACACTATAGCACAAGGGTGTTGGCTATGGCGAATTTATTGTCTCTCGGAAGTAAAGAAAAATGAATAACTTTAGAAAATTAATATGTTTGAAGAACTTGTTTTTCTCTTCAATATATCAGACACATTCTTTCTTAAATCAAAAAACCAATTTTTTCTCTTTAATGTTAGTTATTTGCTATACAAATTCTAATAAAGTTTTGTATAAACAGTAACATCTTCACAACAAGAAAAATTACTGCTGAATGCAAAGCCCAATGCAGGACAGAGTGATTACAGAGGTGGATACGAAAATATAGGACAGGTCAATGTGTTTTTTTTTTTTTTTTAGGATGAAGACCTAATCATTTTACGGTTCGGGGTTTCCCATTGCAGTGTTTTGCTCCCTTAAATGTATTAATTCCCTGAGCTTTGCTAGGGAGCGAGGGATGGGTGTAACCACCCATCCTCCTTAAGATGAGCGACAACGTGCATCTCCAAGCTGATACGCTCATCTCGAGGAGAATGGGTGGTTACACCCATCCCTCGCTCCCTAGAATTTCGCTAATTCCCTCATATATATCTAACATTTTGGGGTCTCCCATTGAAAATTCTTTACAAAAAGAAGGAACTCTATGCTAGATTTTTGTGAACAAGGCTCACTTGCAAACGAGAAAAAAACCGACTTTCTTATATCAGTTAATGGTGTATTCCACACACATTTCCTGTAATTCTAGGCAATAAGTATAGTTTGTGGAGTTTTGCTAAACTCTCAACTATGCAACGCTCTCAATTTCCTAGGGAACCCCCAAAATCTTGTTCCTTTCTCTATCTGCGATGATTTTAATAAAATGATGGACATTTGATGGAAGCACGCGAGCAAAACAATGATAAGGGTTCACTATCGTTGGCTCTGGTGTAGTTTGAGCCGCTGGTCCTCTTGCTTGGTCCATGTCTCTACCTAAGAATTAAAATCTACCTTGCTTTGCCTTAGAATATGGATTTGGTGTCTTTATATAGTGGCTTTTTAGGAACACATTCTTTCTTCATCAACATTCATACTTCTTTGATGTGTTGTTGTCTTGCCATAATGGTAAAGCTCAATACATCATAACAGAACCAATTGGATTATCTCTGTGGATAATTCACTTGATGAATGCTTACTAAATCCAAAGTCATTCAAACTGCATTGAGCGTTAGGACTTCATAAGATTTTTGTTACAAGTTATATTTCCTAAGAAAAGTAGAAGTTACATATATAGTTTTTAGACATTGAAAATGCACGTCTAGCAGACTTGGAGATGGAGGAGGTGGGTTAGGTACATGTTATCGATTTAGTTTGTATATAAACGAAGAAACAAACACTTATGGCCATGTTTGAGTTTTACTTCCGAAGTTGCTGAAATCTGTTTGAATGAGTTTACTGAGAAAAGCTTCCTACAAAATTGCTTTCTTACTGCCATTAGAGCCAGACTGTTTCTACCTGTGTTAAATCACGGGTACACTAATTGTCTCTGATCCATATCCATCCCCGTTGATTTTGATCTGTAAAAGTGAGCAGCAGTGAACTAAAAACCAATATGTTGTGGTGGTCAAAAGCACTCCGATGGTAAAGTCAAACACTTGAATAAGGATGTAGGTAGACTGATAAAATTAGAATTGCATGTGTACCTTTCTCATCCTTTTTTTCACCTTACATAATGAGATTGTTTTACTCATTCATTGACTTTACGTGTGAATGTGTGATGGAGGGAGGAGATATCGCTTAAGATCTTCCCTCATCAAGTTATGTCCATGTAAGGTTATTTACCCGTCCATTACTGATTCTTTTTTGGCACTTGGCTCTCTTTAGGATCAATGTTTGATTAGAACAAGCGTAGCATAAATAAACATTGGGCCTGCTATAGTTTAGAGTACGTATTAAGGCATTATTGTCCAAGGCCAAACTTCGAGATTCATACCACATTGAGCTTGCATAATCTGAGTTTGAACGTCTGACTTACAAACTAAATAGAAATGAACTTGGATTTGATTTGGGTCTGATTTGGACTAGGCTTGGGCTTGATCTGTGCTGAATTTCTTTTGTTAGAATTGACATGTGCTATGTATTTAAGTGTGATTGGATGATTATTTTGATGTCTCATCAGTCTCACTTTTTGTAATTGCAGAACAGTAACTACAAAGAGTTGAGTGAAGCATTGTCAGGGACTGACCACTCTTTGATGACTTTAACACTATAGGTAATGGATGATTTTGTTCAAGTTCAATGAACATCTTCACATGGTTTGTTCGATTCTCATTATTTCATTGGCTGACATACTTTGTTGTCCCAGCTATGCACTGCTCAAGAGAACGCAGACATGTTACATTCTCAAATAAATCTTTCATACTCTATCTTCATATCCAATTTTTTTTTCAAATCGCAAATGAGCTAAGTGTGGCCTTGACAAATACACCATTAAGATATAACCTTGCTAAACAATAGCTGATCAATTGGGGATGTAGCTCAAATGGTAGAGCAGAGGTACAGTGTTCGATCCCCTGCATCTCCAAAAATTATATTTTTAGATAATCATTATCGTCATCATCGATTTTAAATAAAATTTTCTATTGCATATAATCATCATTGTCATCTATTTTAAATAGATCCAGAAGTTTTTTTGACACCCTAAATTCTGATGAGGGGGTGAATGGTGGTGTATGTGAAATCCTTAATATTATATTACTTCTTGTCCATACCAAGGTTCTAATTCACTTTTTGTCCATACTAAGGTTAAGGCTAAGAACTGTATGAGTTCTAACCAGGTTCACAACCAAAACAATGTCATAACTATTAATGTTACCTCATTTTAGTTTTAAATGTAGGGGTCTTCTTATAGATTTTCATGTAATATGATTTCATTTCATCCAACCAAACACAAAATTAAAATTTAAAGAACAGATCCAAATACATGCTACTAAATTCTATCACGATATCGCTTTATCAGTTCGAGTCTCAAATCAAATCGGATCTATTGGTAGCCTATCTGCGACACTGAGTATGCTATAATATTTCACTTCTTATCTCTGCTTGGTGGATCTATTGATAGCCTTATCTGTGACACTAAGGTACTATATTTACTTCCTGTCCACACTAAGGTTAAGGTTAAGGCTAATACAACTATACGAGTTCTAACTAGGTTCATAATCAGAACTGTGTCATAACTATTACTGCTATTTCAATTTAACTTTAAATGTAGGCCTCCTCATAGATTCTCATGGAATATAATCATATTCCATTTCATTCAATCAAACACAAAATTAAAATTTAAAGAACCAGATCCAAATACACGCTACTAAATTCTATCCCGATATCGCTTTATCGGTTCAAATCAGATCTAGTCTCAAATCTAATCACATCTATTACTAGCCTATGTGCTTCACCGAGTATGCTATAATATTCCACTTCTTACCTCTTCGTCAGTGTTCTAAAAAGCATTAGGCTGTGGGCGAACGATGAGTGGGTGCTGTCAGGACTAGTACCATTGGTTAGGGAAATTAAGATTCAGAGGTCTTTCAAGACTTTCCTAATGGTCTCAAAACTCAATGTTCCCTTTTGAAAAGTGCCCAAATGCTTAACATCTATATTATAGGGGGAAGGTTTGAGCTCTTGACTGTGAGGACGTGTTGTCTCCATTGCATAGTCGGGCCAGACTGTACCGCTAGCATTTTTATTGTTTTCTTTGCATTGCTTTTCAACTTCAAACTTGTATTTCCATCGATCGATAGCATCGAACTAGTCTTGAGCAACGTCCTTCCGAATGTTCCTCCCCATTGTAATCTATTGAATGTGAATGAAAGCTTTTACTGACTATTGTGCATTGTTATATTGTTTACAGATTGATATTGTGCATTCTCAAGTTAATATTTTTGCCCGTCAAAGTAACTACTCATAGGCTTACTAGTGAATTGGATAGCTAGTGCCGCACGGATTACTAGTCCGTGACAGTTGGTATCAGAGCCAGAGCTTGTTGAATGCAAACCAGGATGCAGGAAATAAATGAACGGCTTAGCGCTATGGAGGAACGACAGGCCAGTCGAATGCATAGACTGGAAAGCAGAATGGACCAGTTGAACACTTTGGGAGAACAGATTAGTCGGTTGGATGGACCCTTTTCACTGGCAGACAGAGTGGATTCTCTGGCTGAGCACGTTGACAACTTAGAGGGACGAATAGTCGCAATGGAAGAGTCGTCTCACCCCACAGCTCAGGTGATGAGTGACTTCCAATTACAGTTGGAGGACTTATTTGCAAGGGTGGGTTTGCTAACTAAGGCCACCGGGACGACTGATCACCCTCGGATGAAAGTACCCGAGCCAAAGTCATATGCCGGGGCACGAGATGGGAAGGAGTTAGAGAACTTCTTGTTTGATCTGGAGCAGTATTTTCGCGCGGTGAACCCCGAATCAGAAGAAGCCAAGGTTACCATGACGACCATGTACTTAGCAGGTGATGCGAAACTATGGTGGAGAACCAAATATGCAGATATGGAAGAAGGTCGCATCCTTATTAGAACTTGGGCAGACCTCAAGAAGGAACTCAGAAATCAATTCTTGCCTGAGAACACTGATTTCTTAGTAAGGAGGAAGCTCCACACCATCAAACAGACAGGCAATATTCGAGACTATGTCCGACAATTCTCAACTTGCTTGTTAGATATTCGAGACATGTCTGAGAAGGACAAAGTTTTCTGTTTCATGGAACAAGCTCAGCCGCTTCTACAAGCAGAATTGCAAAGGCAGAAGGTGACAGATATTGCGGCAGCAGAAAGGTTTAGCGATTATATGCCCATGACTGGATCCACTTCGATCAATCACTCCACAGCTAGAACTGGCAGTACCAATTCAAGCTCAGGGTCGAATGCTCGCTCACCTCACCAAAACTGGGGAAACTCAAGCCAGAACCGAGGAAACTATAATTCTCGGCCGTCCAACCAGAATTGGAGTTCCAACAAAAATTGGAATGCCAGCTCTAGCAACTCAAATTACAACAACAAAGGAGGGCAAAACTACTCTGGACAGTGGAGACCATCTGCCCCTGCCCCATGCATTCTTTGCAATAGCAGGGATCACCCAACAGGCAAATGTCCATCCAAATCAGCTCTACACTCATTAATGTCCTTGCTTCAAGCAAAACCTTCTAACCCGACCGCATCGAGTTCGAACCCCACCAACAGTGAGACCTCCCAAATGGGAGCTCTACGCAAGCTCAATGCTGTCAAAGGAGAAATGTATGAGCACCCACACAAGAAGGCTTTACAATACATCGACATCACTATCAATGGATTCCCTTCCCAAGCATTGTTGGATTTCGGAGCGACAGACAATTTTATTGCCCCAGATGAAGCTAGACGTGTGGGTTTGAACTTAGAAGGAGATGTGGGTAAGTTGAAAGCTGTCAACTCTGAGGCAATTTCTATTAATGGAATGGCTAGAGCTGTGCCACTACAGGTTGGTCCATGGGAAGGAAGATCAAACTTCTTGGCCGTTCCACTTGATGATTTTAAGGTGATTCTTGGCCAAGAATTCTTCCGAGGAGCTGCAGCAGGACCATTACCTTTCATGGATTCCTTGGGGTTTTTCGGACCCAGACTACGCATTGTACCAACCTCAATTCGACCAACAACTCATGATAGAATATTGTCGGCGCTCCAAGTCAAGAGGGGCTTGGCCAAAGGAGAAGATACATACTTAGCTGTGGCAAAGCTAGAGATGGAAGATGATACTAGCAAAATCCCTGAGGAAGTTGCCCAAGTTATTGCTGACTTCAGCGAAGTGATGCCGAATGAATTGCCAAAGAATCTACCTCCCAGAAGGCTCATTGATCACGAAATTGAGTTAGTCCCTGGTGCCAAGCCACCTGCACGTAGTCCATATCGCATGAGCCCTCCAGAGCTGACCGAATTGAGAACACAACTAGATGGCTTGTTGGAGTCAGGATTCATTCGGCCCTCTAAAGCACCTTATGGGGCACCTGTTCTTTTTCAGCGGAAACATGATGGCAGTCTTCGCCTTTGTGTTGATTATAGAGCCTTGAACAAAGTCACTATAAAGAACAAATACCCACTGTCGCTCATTGCAGAATTATTCGACCAACTTGGATCTGCCAGATACTTCACAAAACTTGACTTGAGATCAGGTTACCATCAGGTCCGCATTGCTGCTGGTGACGAACCCAAAACTGCTTGTTCTACTAGATATGGGTCATATGAGTTCCTAGTAATGCCCTTCGGCTTGACCAATGCTCCAGCTACATTTTGCACCCTTATGAATGGCCTGTTCCGTCACCTTCTAGACAAGTCTGTGGTTGTCTATCTTGACGACATTGTGGTTTATAGTGGGACTATAGAAGAACACCTACATCATTTGCGAGAAGTGTTCCAAATCCTTAAGGATAATCATCTCTTTGTCAAGAAGGAAAAGTGTTCATTCGGCCAGACCCAGATCAATTTCTTGGGTCATGTTATTGGCAATGGCAAGATTCGGATGGACATGGAGAAAGTCAAGGCAATCCATGATTGGAACTCTCCTAAGAACGTGTCTCAACTACGTTCTTTCCTTGGACTCGCAAACTATTATCGTCGCTTCATAAGGGACTACTCTAAGAGAGCTGTTGCCCTGACAAATTTGTTGAAACAAGACCGAACATGGGAATGGGATAGGCAGTGTGAAGCTTCATTCCAAGACTTGAAATTGGCCATGATGAAAGATCCAGTATTGGCCTTGCCAGACATCACCAAGCCCTTTGAAGTACAAACAGATTCATCTGATTATGCCTTAGGGGGAGTTTTACTTCAAGATGGTCACCCAGTAGCATATGAGAGTCGAAAGTTGAATGATACAGAGTCTCGTTACTCAGCTCAGGAAAGGGAATTGCTAGCCATTGTACATTGTTTACGGGTGTGGAGACACTACCTCTTGGGATCTCAAGTTCTTGTTAAAACGGATAATGCTGCAGCAAGCCATTTCCTTACTCAGAAGATGCTAACCTCCAAGCAATCTCGATGGCAGGAAAAATTAGCAGAATTTGACTTAGTATTGGAATACAAGCCAGGGCGCACTAACAATATAGCTGATGCACTCAGTAGAAGGGCAGACCTTGCAGTGCTAACCCATACTGGTCCGAGTCACACCATCTTGGAGAAGATCAAAGTAGGCCTACAGACAGATCCACAAGCAAAGGCGATTACAGAGTTGATCAAGCAGGGCAAAACTCGACGGTTCTGGATAAAAGATGGAGCAATACTCACAACTGGTAATCGCCTCTATGTTCCGAGAACTTCTGGTTTGAGGAAAGAACTTTTGAGAGAATGCCATGACACCCATTGGGCAGGACATCCAGGTTGGAGACGGACACTTGCATTGCTAGAGAGGGGGCACTATTGGCCGCAGTTACAGGAGGATGTAATGGCCTATGTTCGAACATGTCTCATTTGCCAGCAAGATAAGGTTGAACGAGATCGACCAGTAGGCTGATCGACCAGTAGGCTTACTCGAGCCCCTGCCTGTTCCAACTCGTCCTTGGGAAAGTGTTTCCATGGACTTCATTACTGGGTTACCGAAAGTGGAGGATTTCAGGAGTATCCTTGTAGTTGTTGACCGATCCTCAAAGTATGTGACCTTTGTGCCGACCGGACTAACTTGCACAGCCGAAGATACGGCGCAATTGTTCCTCAAGCATGTAGTGAAGTATTGGGGACTGCCCGAAAACATTGTTAGCGACCGTGATGCTCGATTCACAGGAAAGTTCTGGAAGGAGTTGTTCAAGCTCTTGGGATCCAAACTTAATATGTCAACAAGCCAACATCCCCAATCTGACGGACAGACTGAGCGCTTTAACTCTATGCTTGAAGAATACCTTCGTCATTTTGTAAGTGCAAACCAGAAAAATTGGGTGGGACTACTTGATGTTGCACAATTCTGTTTCAACTTACAAAAGAGCTCAGCTACTCACTCCAGCCCCTTTCAGTTAGTCACTGGTCAGCAACCATTGACACCACATACAGTGCTGACCGGATACCAAGGACCCAGCCCAAGAGCTCTTGAATTTGTCAAAGCCTGGCAGAAAAACATTGAAGTTGCTCGAGCCTATCTTGAGAAAGCCTCCCGTCACATGAAGAAATGGGCTGACAAGAAACGCCGAATCGATCCTTTTGAAGTCGGGGACTTGGTATTGGTGAAGCTAGATATGTTCAACAAGTATAAACGGACAGCTAGAGCACACAACAATCTGTTTCGCAAGTATGAGGGACCGGTACAGATTATTGCGAAAGTAGGCAAAGTCTCCTATCGCGTCAAGTTACCACATTGGCTCCGCTTCACCCATCCTGTCTTCCATGCAAGTAACTTGAAGTCTTACCATGCCGATGCCGCTGATCCCACAAGAAATGAATCTACCCGAGCATTGCCTAAGCATCCTACTAAGCCAGATCGAGAAGTGGAAGAAATCTTAGCTGACCGCCTCATCAACAACACAGGCCCGGATAGAGAGTATTTGGTCAAGTGGCAGGATGAACCTCCTTCAGAGATCAGTTGGGAGCCAGTCGAGCATCTGCTGCCATACCTCTCCAAGCTGGAAGAGTACTTGGAAAAGTTCGCTGCGAGGGCGTCAGCGAATTGAGTGTGGGAGAGTGTCAGGACTAGTACCATTGGTTAGGGAAATTAAGGTTCAGAGGTCTTTCAAGACTTTCCTAATGGTCTCAAAACTCAATGTTCCCTTTTGAAAAGTGCCCAAATGCTTAACATCTATATTATAGGGGGAAGGTTTGAGCTCTTAACTGTGAGGACGTGTTGCCTCCATTGCATAGTCAGGCCAGACTGTACCGCTAGCATTTTTATTGTTTTCTTTGCATTGCTTTTCAACTTCAAACTTGTATTTCCATCGATCGATAGCATCGAACTAGTCTTGAGCAACGTCCTTCCGAACGTTCCTCCCCATTGTAATCTATTGAATGTGAATGAAAGCTTTTACTGACTATTGTGCATTGTTATATTGTTTACAGATTGATATTGTGCATTCTCAAGTTAATATTTGTGCCCGTCAAAGTAACTACTCATAGGCTTACTAGTGAATTGGATAACTAGTGCCGCACGGATTACTAGTCCGTGACAGGTGCCCAGCGCCTAACGATTTTAAGTTTTGTATTACAATTTTAATAATTTACAAGAGTTAAGCATAATACCTTATCAATTACATCCAATTTAATGCCAAAATACATATGCAAAATTTATAACATGAAAAATTTAATGTCAAACCCACTATTTTATTTTTTCTTCAAATTACATGAATGACCTCAGTCATATTTGATAAAATCTATATTACTAAAATTGGTATCGACATATCATTTGAAAATTTCATTAGGTAATCATCATTTGCTACATTCAGACATATACTGAATAAAAATAATTAAATTGTTTCTTTCTAAAAAAAGGGAAAAAAAATAAAATAAAAATATAATCAGCCTTATTAAGAAAAAAAACTCACCCAGACTCCGCCCAAAACCTGCTTAGGCGCCTACTCGATTTTTTACCCCACCCAGCCATTAATATGAGTGTTTCTCTAACGCCTAGCGCCTAGGCCGTTTTTTAAAACACTACTCTCCGCGATGATACTTTTGCTTTTCGTACCATATCTATCCGATCAAAACTTAGTGGACCAGATTTGAATCCAAAATACCAAACCCTATCTCGAGGCCTCATTCGAAAACATCATCATCTTCCCCACCACAAATCTCAACTACCCACCATTGCCCATCCATCCATCATCCAACACACAATACACCAAAAATATTAAAAACCCAGACCCCACCCTATACGCTCTCCCTTTGTCCTTGTCTCGCATTTCAAAACACTCATTCGTAAGCGCGAAAACAGAGTCTGAGAGTGAGTGAAGTCGATACAGAGTTTCAGAAAAAAAAAAAAAAAAAGGCACAAAAACCATTAATTTATAAAAACAACAAAATGGTTTCAAATTTCAAACGCAGAACCTCGATTGAATCCCTATCTTCAGCGCTTTCACGGGTAAGATTTTCTCGATCGCCACTGAGATTTGTTCTTCTTTTTAATCTATGGTCTTCGAAAGATCCATCTAACGCTTCCTCTTTTACGCTTCAAAATTTGAACTTTTTCTTTTAACCAAAACTGTGGGTTTTATGTTAAATCTGAGTGAGTTTTATGGGTTTTCTTTTGGAATGTTTTATTCTCCCGAAATGGACCGATGGGGTCTCTGAAAGTTTTCATTTTGGCGAGTTATGTGGTGAGAATGTGATTTGGTAATTGAAGTTTGTTGTTGATGAGGCATTTTTTTTTTTTTTTTTGAACTTGGTTCTGAAAGTGTTTTTAGGGTTTAAGTTTTTTTTTCCTCTTTTAGTGGGATTTGGTTTTACTGATTGTTGGTTGGGCATTATTAGATGAATTGTTTGTTCTTGAATTTTCAATCGGTTTATGTTACTTAACTTGCATTAATGTGTTTTAGGGCTATTTTGAAGTAAAGATTGCATTTGGATTGCAGTTTTTAGATGGTTTTGGTGGTGCTTGGAAGGGTTTTTTTTTTTTTTTTTTTTTTTTTTTAAAATGAAGGCTAATGGGTTTGTTTGATTTTGCAGGCATATCTAATTTGAAGCAAGGGTGGTTCTTGATGTTCTTATTTACTATGTTGTTTATCAATGCTTCCCAATTGGTAAGATTTGCTTAGCAATCATGTTATTCTTATTAGATGTCATTGTTTATATAGTTTACGGTTTAGTTTACCCAATATTTTATTTATTTCATTATATTATTAATGTTGTAGTTTTGATTTGGTAGGGTGTTATTGGAATTTTGGAATTCCAGATGTCGGTTACGATTTCATGGAAGCAATTTTTAAGTGATTCAGTCCCCAAGTTGTAGAGACAGTTTGTGCATAGATTCAACCTAATGGTTTGAATTGGGTGTTTGAAATGTATCTAACATGGGTTGGAGGAAATTGATAGGGAGCTGAAGATCACGTGAATTGCCAAAATGAAGACACATGTTAGAGGGAGAGGGTTGGTCAAGGTTAGTCCACAGCAAGCAAGTTTTGAACTCAAGCAACGGGTCATTCATGCACTAAACAAGCTTGCAGATCGAGATACTTCTCAAATTGGTGTTGAGGAGCTTGAGAAAACTGCTGCAGGCTTGTCCCCAGAAGGGGTTGCCCCATTTCTTTCATGTGTTCTTGATACTGATTCAGGGCAGAAGAGCACAGTTCGAAAGGAATGTATAAGAATTATGGGCACATTGGTGAGGCTTCATGCGGGACTTCTCTGCCCACATCTTGGAAAGATGGTGGCTAGCATTGTTAAACGTCTCAAGGATCCCGATACAGTTGTCAGAGATGCCTGTGTGGAAGCAGTAGGTGTTTTGGCTTCCAAAATGACTAGTTCTGGGGGTGATTCTGATGGTGCATTTGTTGCGATTGCAAAACCTCTTTTTGAAGCTTTGGGTGAACAGAATAGGCAAGTGCAGTCTGGTTCAGCACTATGTTTGGCCAATGTCATAGACAATGCCATTAGCCCTCCTGTCTCAGTTTTGTCGAGGATGCTGACTCGAATGACCAAGTTGCTTAAGAATCCGCACTTTATGGCAAAGCCGGGTATCATTGACTTGATAAGAAGTATTATACAGGTTCACAACTTATTATGCGACTCACTGAATTATAATTTTCTAGTTTTACTTTATGCTACCTTTATTTGTGTTTGATCTAAATCTAACATAAATTATCATTTTTTCCTTTTATTTGTTTTATTACCTGTATCATTTGTGCAGTAGAATTTTGGAAAATAGATTAGTAACACTATAGTTGTGATGAAGTGCATTAATCAATCCATGGGAATTAGCTGATAAAATCATTAGGCCTTCCTTACCATATAAGGATATTCACTCCTCAATTGATAAAGAGATTCATCTTTAAATTTCACCATTCTAGATGAATCGAATATTTTAAATTTTATTTTGTTTCCAATGTAAAATCTTTTAAGTTGACTGAAATCAAGATCTGTTCCTTCTACTCATCAAATTTTATCATATATCTTTAAATCGCAACACGTGGTATTGATACACCAATATGGTTGTCAATGAAGGAGTTTTTTTTTTTGGGTGCAAATGTGATCAATTCGCTTGTTTGATGTTGCGCTTGCAACAATAGATTATAGATGCTTATTCAACCATGAGTAAATATCTACGAGGACTGTATTACCCTATTCCCTTATCTTACCACTTCAGAAAACATAACCTGAGTTTGGGTAATTTGATATTTTCGTTTTCTTTAAATCACAACACATGTGGTACTGATACACCAATATAGTCAATGAAAGGTTTTTTTTGGTGCAAATATGATCAATTTGCTTGTTTGATGTTGCGTTTGCAACAATAGATTATAGATGCTCAGCCAACAATTATTCAACCATGAAATAATTATCTATGAGGACTGTATTACAGTATTCCCCTAGCTTATCACTTCAGGAAACATAACCTGAGTTTGGTTCCTTTGATATTTTTGTTTGTTAATCTTTCATTTTCATTTATTCTCTCGCTTTTCTAGGCAGGGGGTGCTCCTACAGAAAATGCTCTATCCACTGCTATAAGCAATGTCCAAGAATCCCTAAAAAGTAGTGACTGGACAACACGTAAAGCTGCTGCTGTTGCATTGGCTAGTATTGCCATAAGTGGTGGTTCTTTGATGCTTTCCATCAAGGAATCCTGCATATGCTCCCTTGAATCGTGCCGCTTCGACAAGGTCAGTGAGTATTACTTTTGTTTATATTCTTCCATATATATATATTTCAATTTTTGTGGATATTGCCTTAATTTAAACAAGCATGCGATCTGAGTGGTTGCTGCTTTGCCTTTCTTTAGGTGAAACCAGTTAGAGATTCAGTCTTACAGGCCTTGCAATACTGGAAAACCTTTTCAGGTTCCAATTGCTGTGAACCTTCAGAAGTTGGATCTTCTACAAAAGGTTGGTGCGCCAATATTTAATTAGCGCAAAACTTTTACTAATTTTAGTTGTTGCCAACCTTATCGGTGCTTGTGATTTATTGTATACCTTGAAGTGTCTTGTAAACTTCTTCATTCTAGTAATTTTACTTTATCTGATTATCAAAAACTTGCTACAGAAAACTCCTATGGATGCAACTACAGTGATCTTACTAGTGCCAGTGACAGTGGGTGGAAAAGTGTTGCTTCCAAGAAAGTGGTTACCTGCTCAGTAAAGAGGACCACTCTAGGTTCCAGGAAAACAAGTCCAAATGTCATGCAAAGCCCTCAAAACTCCAAAGCAAATGATTGGAATGTTGAAATTGTCGTCCCGAAAGCCCGTACACTTTCTTCAGCAGTTACTTACAATGAAGAATCAGAGGATAACTGTTTTGCAAAGACGTTTGAGAGAACAGCTGAGAATGCTACAGGTGTGCATGAGTATGATTGTGTTTCAATGGATGAGAAACCAGAGTGCTCTTCTATGTCTCATCGTGCCAGTAGTAACTTTGAAACAAAGCGTGTGATGGATGCTCATGACTGTCCTGAGAAAGGTGCTCTGATTAGTCCAGTGGGGATGAACCAGTATGCTGAAACTGAAGTCGGTTGTGAAACTCTGACTTGTTCAGAAGGATTCCGAGAACGTCAGAGCCTTGATTCCATCACTTCAGAAAGCCCACATGGTAGGCGATTGTGCTGTTCCCAAACACAAAATGTATTGTCTTCTATCCAGAAGCAACTTCAGGAGATTGAAACAAAACAATCAAACCTAATGGATCTCCTACAGGTATTCGATTTGGCCTCAAGGAAGAAATACTTATTCATGGTTTCATGCATGAAACTGTTGATACTTAAGGCAACATTGTGCAATTTCTTTTACTTTTGACGTTTTGAGTATATATAGTTAACGGGTTTCTCAAGAAGTATCTTGCATTTATTATTTTATTTTTTCCCACAATTCTCCAGATTATTTATTTACCCTGATCTTTTCTGTCGTTCTTGTTTCTCAGATGTTTATGGGAAGCACAATGGATAATCTGTCTGCGATGCAGTCAAAGGTGCTTGGACTAGAAAATGCCATAGATAGAATAGCCCAAGATGTTCAAGGAAAGAATCATTCTAATGCGCCAAGCTCCAAAGTTTCAAAGAGCACGCAAAGTTTTTCCTCTCCTAGACTCTCAATCTGCACGCCGCGGCCATCTCTAAATATAAGTAATAGACAATCTTCCGTCAAGTCTGTGAATACTAGGGATATTTTGAGGGAGACATTTTCCATTAGTAGATCAAGCACTTCTGATAAACAAGATGTAGAGATGTTGAGGGAACCGTTCATCACTAGAAATCATGCAGTCAACGGAATGCAGCAAAGCATAGGACACCAGTTTCAAAATACAAATTGTCAGACAAGAAAGGCTAACAGTGTCACTTCTTCCTTGGCATGCAATGCTAAAAATAGAAAATGTAATCCAGAAACTAAGAATACCTTGTCGAAGCGTGTAAAGGATTTTCTATGCAATGGTCATCTTGATTCAGCATTTGTTGAGGTTCTTTGTTCTGGAGATGATCTTACTTTGATTGAGCTTTTAGACAGAACTGGCCCTGTTCTAGAAAGGTTATCACATGAGACGGTTGGTGAAATCTTGAGCACTTTGGCAGTCTACTTCCTAGATCAAAGATTTTTGTGCTCCAGTATCCCTTGGTTGCAACAGGTAGGTTACTTTTCTCTCCTATCTATGAGGCGAGCATTGAAAATTTGCTTTCTGTATGGTTTCTTTTCCTTACATATCCATGTTACAATTGACATAGATGATTGGTATGCTATCCATTTATGGGAAATTGTTGAATTAAAAAATTGCGTTGGACAGAGGGGCATGTGCTAGTTCATTATAAGTAATACTTCATCATGGATACCCCAATTATCAAAACCGAGTAAGGTTTTTTCTGCGATCCTCATCCCTCCCCCCACGCACATATCATCTGTTAGTCTTCCCTCTCATCATCTCCTCTCTCTCGCTCAATTTTCACGGCATGCAGTATAATAGTGTTGCACTTTCAACCAAAATTTGAATTTTTACGTCATGTATTCTTTTTGTTTCTTTCTCATTTTCTAAATGTGACTAGAATCAAATCTGAAATATGTTGCCTGTGTCATATGTTAGTGTGAGATCTGATCCTATCATATTAGCTCTTCATAGATTAAGCTGAATTCTTTTAGGTTGTGGATTTGAGCATGACGTATGGACCAGATTACCTAGTTCTGTCAGGAAAAGCAAGAAGAGAGTTCTTGTCAGCAATAGAAGAGGCGGCATCCATGGATTTTCTTAACCCAGCAGATAGGAGATCTATCACAAAGCTGGCAATGAAATTGCAGCAAATCTGGGGTAAGGCCACTTCTTGACTCTTAACTGTTTATGCACATATTCATGTTTAAAGATATTCAGTTTTTAACATATTCACGTCTTTTCAATGAGGGGTTTTTTTTGTTTTCTCTTTTTCATGGGAAATTCAGTTTTTGATTGTTTTAATTTAAGCTAACTGTATTCTATTAAGTGTTGCCACTGCATTTGATGGTTGAAAATCTGTCCTTTGGGAAACTACTATCTATGTTTTTGGGTGCTCTGTCAAGGCTTGAAAGTCTCTCTTTTTTTTCTTCAATTTGCCTTGTCCCAGCCTTAGAGCGCCAAAAGTCATACGTTAGTCAAGGCATCCACTACCACACTTAAAATCCCTACTCCTTAAAAATAGGCTCTTCTGCAGCAGTGCCTCACACCTTGCTTCACTCCTGACAACATAGATTACGATAATGACACTCTTCTTAATGTTCAATAGATTCTTCTTCTTTTTTTCCTTCATAAATCACCTCAATTATGATTTGTATATCCTTTTTTGTGGTGTAGGAGAATTCTGCTAAGTGGATCATGTGCCCCCATGTCGAACAGAAACTTTTGCTGAAATTCATGTGGTTGATGTTGTAATCCTTTTCGGCCCAAACTCTGCTGTTTAGAAGCATGTGAAATGTAGTTGGTGGACTAGTTTTTGCTTGTTTAGAAGCATGTAAGATGTGTTAGTCCAGTAAGTGCATGAACTAGTATTGTCTTCCTAATGGATGACATACAATTTCAATTTCTTCACATTCTTATGAGATGCATGTTATTGTATTGGAGAAAGAGTTATGTTTCAAGGTTCCCTCACTGTTCTGGGTTTCTAGCAAAATGAAACAGGTTGTTCAGGAAAGTTTTGAAAGTATCAAATAGATCCAAAAACTATTTGTTAATTGCTGGCTACACAAATTCTTGAGAAGTGCCGACATTAAATGAAAATTTGTCTGTCTCTGGAATCATGCTTTCTTCATGGGGTGTACAAAGATGGCATTTTCTTTCATGTCGTGGTAGAAATAGCATTTATGTATGAAAGATCTTGACGGTTCTCTACATTTGCTAGTCGATTGAAATGATTAGCTTAGAAGTTCAATATTGTTGCATGATATATATATATTTTTTTTTTGAACAAGGATCTTGAGACTGGGTAGATGTAAACTGACTACTATATTAGGTTTCAGTATGCTATTGTGTAACATTTCATTATTGTTCGTTATACAGATGAATCCTTCACATTACTAGTCTTTGTTTGAATCTGGAGAAAGACAATACAAATCACTGTCAACAGAAGGTTCACTTCTGCTCCTGGATTTTGGTGGTTTACTTTGACTGGAAGACTGTTGATTAGGAGACCTTTCTCCCTCTCTTCTCCTCGGGCTTTTCTTGCTGGATATAGGAACTTGCGGGGGTGTCTTAGGAACCTCATAAAGGGTTATACAACCATCCCCACTCCCTGCAGGCATGTCCTTTGGGATGGCTGGCATTTGTAAACTTTCCAGTACTCTGACTACCTGGCTCATTGTTGGTCTGCCTTTCGGATTCTGACTAAGGCAAGTATAGGTTAAATTGGCCACCTTTTGGGCATCTCTGATTGCGTACTGGCCATCCATTCTTGGGTCTAGGATCCTAACCAATTTCCTGTAATGAGTCAAGAGTGGGCGTGCAAAATCCACCAGGTTGTGTTCTCGGCTTGGCCTACTCTTGTCCAATGCTCTTCTTCCTATGAGCATCTCAAGCAGTACTACTCCATAACCGTAAACGTCACTCCGAGCTGTTAGATGGCCTGCAAGATTACAAAAGGACTTAGCTCATAATGTTTTAGAACATACAGAGTACTAAGTCACAGTCTGTTAGAGAACGCACCAGTCATTATGTATTCAGGAGCTGCATAACCATAAGTACCCATAACTCGTGTTGAAACATGGGTTTGGTCTCCCATAGGTCCGTCCTTTGCAAGCCCGAAGTCAGAAAGTTTAGCATTATATTCCTGCAAGTTATAACCTGAATATTAGTTGCAGAAAGTGACATTACTTCTTTCAGAGACATGCAGTGAACTGGTTGTTATCCTTATTGGATTGATTGCCTGCCTTAACTAGAATAACACTTCAATACAGCGCTGTCTGATTCTGTTGCTAGGTGAATCTTACGGCATATTTGGTTGCAAAGAATAAATTCTGGAGGAACCAGCAGGGAAAGAGAGAGGGGAGAGGAGAGAAGAGAGAAACGGAAGTGAGGTAGAAGATGACCATCCTCTCCAATATTTTTCATGAAGACCAGAGAAAGAAGCTGGTGCAGGGTTCCCCGAATCATCGGTTCCCACATGAAGTGAGAAACCTGAGAATTCAACTCCCATATGGAGATAACAAATACTTGACATACATCCAACTTTCGTGAGAACTAAATTATCTAAAAACAACCATAACCCTTCGTTTTCTGAAAGGACATATTTTTTCCTACCCGTGAATGTGTTATGTGAAGGTTGAATGAAGGTAACACAATAAGATCTCATGCACTCACCTCATCCAATAAGATGTTGGAAGTCTTGAAATCACGATAAATAACCGATCTCTCTAATCCATGAAGGAAAGCAAGTCCTTTTGCAGCACCCAGGGCAATTTTTATTCTAGTTGGCCAAGGCATAGTAAGGCACACCCCTGGAACAAAGCACAGAATACAAGAAGTTTCAGTAAACAATCTGAAAACCAAATATCGTCATGAGTTGTGAGGGAAAACAGAAAAAGCTTGTCAAGTTTTAAGGGATGGCCTAACATTAGATCATGGTTACTTACGTCGGAAGAGGTGTCTTTCTAGGCATCCACTTGCCATGTACTCATAGACTAAAAATCTGTGTTCATCCTCGCAACAATACCCAATCAGTTTCACAAGATTTGGGTGACTAAGCTGCCCAAGATAGTTGACCTCTGCCTGAGAAGAAGAAAGAAAGAAAAGATGGTGACTTAGAATGGAAAACCTCTACAAAGTCCTTTTAAACCATTCTTAGTAATGCAATAGTAGTGCTTTGTCGTCTCTCTTTTATCGCAAAATTACGAAGTTCAGTGGTGATCAGTAAAAGATGGAAAAAAAAAACTCAAAAAGGAAAGGAAATTACCAGCCATTCTCTATCTCCTTGGAAGCCTTCTGGATTAAGCATTTTGATGGCAACTTGAATGCTTTCATAGCCTTTCCTGACATTGTCATCTATAACTCCTTTGTAAACCACCCCAAACCCGCCTTCCCCAAGAATTAGATCAGGCCGGAAGTTCTCAGTAGCCAGTTTCATTTCTTCATAAGTAAAAATGTCTGCATTAGTATTTCCCGGGTTCTCGCGGAGGTCATTAACATCTTTTGCAACCTGAGATACTCCAGAACCTACAGTTGTGTTGGCTTTGCTAGATGATGATGTAACAGCACCTCCAGAACCTCCAGATGAGTTGGGTTTGCTCGATGAGGTTGTTGCAGTAACTGCGTTGCTCATGACACCAGAACCTTCAGGTTTATTGGATCTCTTAGGTGATGTTCTGGCGGCACCTCTGGTGCCTTTGACACCAGAACCTGCAAATTTCCTGGATTTCTTAGGTGATGCTGTGGTGGCATCTCCAGTGCTGTTGACACCAGAATCTGCAGATTTGTCTGATCTACTGGGTGAAGCTGTAGTGGCACTTCCAGTGCTGTTGGCACTAGAACCAACAGATTTATTGGCTGTGATGGGTGGTGTTGTACTAGTTCTGTTGAAACCGGAATCTATAGATTTTATGGGTTTGTAAGGTGGTGTTGTAGCAAGACTGGTGATATCGGAACCTACCTTAGGTTTGCTAGGTGATGCAGCAGGAGTGTATTTGACTTCTGCGTTGTTTGACAAACAAAATATTTTAGTTACAAATCTCTATTGTAAGCAGTGATCGAAAGTATCATTTTTTAACAAGGTATCAATCCTATATGCAAAACAGATTTCACTGGAGTTGGATAGACCTAATGACATATAAATTACACCTAATATGATCTATGTCAAACAATCTAGAATACCGCCCGTTGCGAATGCCTTTATGTTTATATCTTAATTCTGTCAAAGAGTATAATATTTTACACCATGCTACTTGTTATTGTATACTAACCTCATCAAGGGAATGTCATTGGAAGATCTATAGATTCAGAATTTAAGCATTTCAGGACATGTTAAAAACACCATATTAGACAATATCAAATAAGCAAACTGAGGCCAGTTTTTGTTTGAGCTATGTAAACCAAATGGTGCAACAATTCCAATTGTTTTCAATCGACTAGTTGAAAATGTCATTAATGGGGTGCTTTCATTTTCTTGTAGGAATAAAGAATTGTAGCAGGACTTGAACATTCAATTCATCCAAAGGGTGGTGCAATCTAGAACTCATATTGCTCGAAAACATCGATTTCTAAACAATGGGTACATTCTATTCCTTCTCCACAATGAAATCACAACATAAACCAATACATAAACTTGAGAGAGAAAGAAAGAAATGTATGTACCTGAGGACTTATGTGATTCTTCCAAGGTCAAGCAATTCCCCATGAAGTCAAATTCTCCAAAAAAGAAAAATGAAAATGAACTTATCCCTCCATAAACACCTCTCAATCTCAAAAACAAGTAAATGAGGATCTGAAACACATATCAAATGTATCTTGGGTGGGTGTCAAGAAGAAGAATAAGAATGAAGCAATAAAATTTGATTGTAGTCTTAGGTGGAATGATCACAATAATGAGGGGTGGTGGGGTAGGGGATTGTTTACACCACCAAAAGAAAAAGAGTTCTTGGTGATGGATAAATAAAAATTGAATGTCTATGATTTGTTTTTTTTCATTCAAAAATTTTCCAGTTTGTTATTCTCTTGTTTCTATTTTATTGGTTTGATTGACAACCTTGACCTATGAAAGAGGAAGACCATTGGCATCTAGGGGAGGATCTTGTTTGTTCCTCAATTGCCCCTTGGTGTTCCCTTCTGTGACATGTGTGCCTATTTTGGTTTCTCCTGATGAATTATGGGGGACAATTATCTGCCCCTTTTCAAAAAATCTAGAGAGCCAGACCCTTAGCGTCAGGACAACGTTAGGGGGCTCTTTGTCCATGTGATTGTGTTTGATTGAGGCATTATGAGCATCTCTAGGATGATGGATGGTATTGGGCATGGCCTGGCTGTGTAAACAAATTCGCCCCTTTTATTGACCTCTACTATTGAGCTTAGCTCACTTGATGCAGTGTTTTACAGGAGTCACCTCTACTACCATTCCCCCATTAGATGATTGTTATTTAAATATATGTTTTGTTAAAAAAGGAAAGAAATTGGACTTGTGTTTTAATCCAATATAAGGGTGTGAATATCAATTTCCAAAGGTAATTAGGGAAAGGAACAATGCTCAATGAAATTGGCAAGTGTCATAATCTAGGGGTGGGCACGGGACGGGATAGTACAGGATGTACCTGCTTATCCCTATCTCATCCCATTCGTTCGAGATCGGGATGGGATAGACCTCATCCCGACCTCATCCCATCCCAAACGGGTTCGGGACGGGATGAGATCAGCACGAAATAAAACATTTTGTTTATTACGTTATTCTTTAATTTCAAATCTAAATAACTATATTAGCTTTACTAGTACTTATATGAAATTATAGATACATATGATTGCATATATGAATATGTTTTGTTATGCATTTTTACCATGTGAACTTTTATAAGAAATATTTAGTAAATTGAGCTTTCTATGAATGAACATTATTTGGTATCATCTTGTGTTTTATTTAGAATAGAATACATGTGTTATTATTTTCATGAACAAGACAACAATAGAAAACAATTCTTAATAGAATAGAATCCATGTGTTATTATTTTTATGAATAATATTAAAATTATTAATAATAAATATTAAAAAAATCAATTTGGGACGAGATAGGATGGAGGAAATTGAAAATCTCCGTCCCAATCTCGTCCTACTCTAGATTAGGGGTGGGCATGGGACGGGATGGAACAAGATGGACCCATCCCATTCATTCGGGATCGGGACGGGACGAGATGAGATAAACCTCATCTCATTTCAAACGGGATCGGGATGGGATGGGGTGAGACTGGATGAACACGTACTAAATAGTCCTCCAATAAAAAATAACAAAAAAAGTTTTATCTCACATTACTCATACACCAATAATGTCAAATTTATATACATATAACTTACATGAGTTACATCATAAATAATAATAAATATTAACTTTTTTTTTGGAAGGCAAATAAATATTAAATTTCATTTAGAATTAATGATTCAATTCATTTAAATTTCATATAGAATTTCATCTTTCATTGATTTAATTTCAACACATCCTAAACTTTAATTTAGAAAAGTATTTCGATTAAAATTAATAATAATAAATATTAAATAAATAACTTCGGGACGAGACGGGACGGGATAGGTGAGATTGAAAATCTCTATCCCGATCCCATCCCACTCTAGATCGGGACAGGATCGGGATGAGTTTGATCAATCCCAAAAGGACCCAAAAAAATTGGGACGGGACGGGTTCGGGATCGCGGGATGGGATGCCCACCCCTAATCGGAACGGGATGAGATTGATCAATCCCAATAAAACCCGAAAAAAATCTGGATGAGACGGGAACGGAATCTCGGGATGGAATACCCACCCCTACCATACTCCCATCCAGCTGAGACAAATTACTAGAAGAATAATTACAGAAACAGCAATGCCACTTGTCACACATTATACTGTTAATAGAAAATTCAATGAACTGTCTTCTTTGTGGCAGAGAAGTTTTTTTTTTTTTTTTTTGGTATGTTTGTTCCTTACATCAGCTATAGAAAGCAACTCGTGCAAACAGGAGTTGCTATTTGTAAACATGATTGTAAGTTGTACTTGGAATATAAATTCAAGTGAAAGAAAGAAAACTCAAAGGAATTCATAAATTTTCGACTCTTATCTTTTTTACCAATTTGGTTGTATTTTGATTCCACATCTCCTCCACTGTTGTTAATTGATCAAGAAGAAGAAGAAGAAAGCATGGAAGACTACATAATAGACATACTTGTAAGACTGCCAGAGAAATCACTGCATAGATTCAAGTTGGTATCAAAGAAGTGGAATCAATTCATATCTTATGATCCTTATTTTCTAAAGTTGTACCACAGCAGAAACATGGATCCATCTATCATGCCAGATCCCCTTTAATGCTGGGTATCTATTACTATGATAAGAGAAATCGCTTTACACCAACTTGTGATGAAGCAAGGAAGCTCAAGATGAGCCATACTGCAAAACTATGGTGGCGTCGTAAAGACAACCACTACATACATGTATCTTCCAATGGCTTCTACTATGCTCTCAAGAACAAGAAAAACAATTGGCTGAAGAGGAACCGCGGAGTGCTTCAATTACTCATTATTACATCTGCAACCCCATAACTCTCCAACACCTAAGATAAAGCCCAGTGAACCCTACTGGAATTGTTTTACTGCTTTCACATGCAAAGGCTATCCCCATCAAACTCGTCCTCAATACTACAAAGTGGTACGCACCATAGGTTTTCAAGTAGTTTATTGTAACACTATAGCTATAGAAGTGTTATCATCTTCTGATGATGATCAAATGCAAGACTGGAAGAAATTTGAGATCAAATATTCTTCTTATTTAAATTTCCATGGAGCCTTGAGCCTGGAATTATTAGTGACAAAACCGGACTGGTGTATTTGCCAGGATGCCCACAACTTAAAAACTATGTGCAGCGCAAAAACTTCCATAGGTTCCATGGTCTCCTTGTTTTTAATGAAGGAGGACAAAATGAACATTCTTCGTTGCATATGATACTACCACCAAAAGCAGGCAGGCGTCATCGTTGCCCTACTCTTAATGTCTGCAAAAGTACTTGTTACAGTAGATATGGTCAATCGAATGGGCATATTGTGTTTGTATCATACGCCATTTTTGGCCACTATCTCGAGTTATGGATGCTCAATGAAAATACAGAAGAATGGGATTTGAATTACAGATTGTTAAACCTAGAAATAACAAATTATGATTATCCAGGCATATCTTTTATGATCCAGAAGAAGAGTTCACCTTATCCTTACTGATTTTTTGTTACATCAGTTTCACCAGACTTAAATGGAAGGCGCAAAAGGAAAGAAAAGCCACACCGCTATAAGAAGGCTCACTCGTATCACCTCAAACCAAAGGGTCTAGTTTTGATTACAGTAATTCTAACTCTTTTGATTATTCTAATTCAGAGACTTTTGTTTCTCCACAATAAGGCTCAGCTTGGTTCATTCTGAAAAGTCCAATAGCAAAAAAAGTTTCCACTGTCAATTTTCTCATTGTTTTGGAAGTTATATGTTTACAGATAAATTTGGAGTTAGAAGTTCTGTTACTGTGGGCATTGCGAGTTCCGCAACTTTGATGTAGTAAACTCCCCTGCGATGAACTTAAGTAACAAAAGGCTATATACAAATCCCTCCCTGATCCATAAATCAGAGAGCAAATTAAACGAAAATAAATTCATCTCTTTGCCTGCATAAGTTGAACAACAAGAAGTGAAAATATGTGATGAAATTTATTTTTCTGTGGGAAATCTGGATTTTGGTTGAACTACAAATTCAAGCATTATAATGAAAGAACTAAAAACTCATAAAGAATTTGATGTTTACTAGCTAGTTTCCTCGTTAAAGACAGTCTTTCATTATGTATCTCCCCCACTAGTCTCAGAAGGTGGTGCAGATAAGTTTTGGTTTCCTAAACCAATCTCATAACAACATCATCTTTTGAAATAGCCATTCCTCCTCACTTGAAGATGTCTTGAATTTCTAATCCTTGCAGAGCAATCATGTAACCGCACCGAGACATTGTTCGTGCTCAATTGAACATTGTCGCGATGACTAAGACTTCTATGCCGACTTTTAGACCCATGTTTTGATATGCTCTGATGAGTTCCTTTGATTCTTTCTTGCAAAATTTCCACTCGGCTACAATTTCACTGATCAAGATCAGATCTGCACTTCAAAAGATTTGGTTGAAACAATGGAAGAATTTACCAAAGGAAGCTATAATCTGATATAGAATGCTGACAGGCTATTAGTGACAGATAGGAAAGACAGAGATGTAAAGCAAGGAAGAATTTGTATTGTATTAGGAAGAGTGAATGAGAATACAGTATCAATGTAGTTAGCAATTTAGAGATTGCTAATCTCCAGTGAAGGCTATTCAAGAAGCCTTATAACTCCTAGAAAGCTATTGCTCTCTGTACAATGTGTTTACAATACAATTCAATGAATAAATCTTCCCTTCTACATTATTGGTATTTATATACTGCTAGCTTCCCAACCCACTTTATTTACAATGCTGTTTCCCCCTTCTATTTTATTTTGTATTCTAAAATCAACCATAGCACTTGATTGCACTTGATGCTCCTCTCAGCATTTCTTACTAGCAGCAATATCAGCCCTCTATTCTGTATAGCACTTCTGAATACAACTTCAGCACTTCCAACACTTCTGCATAGCATTTCTGAATACAGCTTCAGCACTTCCAGCACTTTGCATAGCACTTCTGAACATAGCACTTCTGAATACATTCCCTGCCAACAATATCTCAGCACTGCCAACAAAATTTCAACATCTTCAACACTTCCTAATAACATTCCCTGCCAATATCAACATTTGTATTAATTGCTTTGCACATGTTTCCTCCTAGTGTAAGTAAATCGAATGGGAGGCCTATCATTACCCCCACCCCAACAACGCACCTTGTCCGCAAGGTGGAACGAAGGAAACTGCTGATCAAGTAATTCAAAATCTTCCCAAGTTGCCTCATACGCAGGCAACTCCTGCCATTTTATTAAAACTTCCATCCTGCCATAGTCACCCTTAATGGTCTGCCGGACATCCAACAACCTTTCAGGTTGAACTACCAAAACCCCGTCATCAGATAATTGAGAAGGAAGGGCAGATATAACAGAACAGGGGCCATGAGCACGTTGGAGCTGAGATATGTGAACAACATCATGAATCTGGGAAGAAGAAGGTAGTGCCAACCGATATGCTACCGAACCTATCTTAGCCAAAACTTCGTAAGGCCCGTAAAATCTGGGAGAGAGCTTCTGATTATGACGCTGCACCAAAGAACTCTGCCGATAAGGCCTGAGTTTCAGAAATACTCGATCTCCAACCTCAAAAACCTCTTCACGCCTAGATGTATCAGCAAACCTTTTCATGCGTTGCTGAGTGCACAAAAGATTTTCCCGTAGACATGCTAAGACACTATCTCTGGCTGAAAGCATCTGATTCACAGAAGAGACAACCGTACTGCCGGATTGATAACGCAGTAATGCAGGCGGATCTCTACCATACACAATTTTGAAAGGCGTATAACCCGTGGCTGAGTGATGAGATGTGTTATACCAATATTCTGCCCAAGGAAGCCAAGTAGACCATAATCTGGGTTTCGCCGATGTGAAACATCTCAAATAAGTCTCCAAACACCGATTGATCACCTCCGACTGACCGTCAGTTTGTGGATGATAGGCCGTACTATGTTTTAAATGCGTGCCTTGTATTCGGAACAATTCACTCCAAAAATTGCTAAGGAAGACGCGATCTCGATCCGAAATGATGGAAATAGGCACACCATGAAGTCTGACGATCTCCTTACAAAATATTTCAGCCACTCCCTTGGCGGTAAATGGATGTTTCAACCCAATGAAATGCGCGTACTTACTGAGTCGGTCCACCACCACCAATATGGTATCCATCCTGCCCGAAATTGGTAAGCCTTCTATAAAATCCATTGCCAGCTCATCCCATATTTGTGTAGGAAGTGGAATCGGCTGGAGCAGACCCGCGGGGCTGATGGCCATAGATTTATTGCGTTGACACACTTCACATTCTCTAACCAATTTCTTGATGGCTGATTTCATCCCCACCCAGTAAACTTCTTTAGCAATGCGCTGGAACGTTTTAGTTTCCCCGGAATGACCCCCCATAGAAGAAGAATGAAATTCATGAAAGAGGGTGGGAATGAGAGAAGAATGAGGAGAAAGCACTAACCTGTTCTTATAATGCAATAAGCCATTAATAATGGCAAATCCAGGACGACCCAACCCCTCCAATACTGACTGTTTAATCTCTGCAATAGAAGAATCAGCTTCAATTTCGGACTTTAACACTGTCCAATCCTGCCAAGTAGGTAAACTCATTTGAGAACAGGTAGGAAGTAGAGATATTCTGGACAACGCATCCGCCGCTTTATTAGAAGCTCCAACTTTATACTGAATTTCGAACTGGTTGCCTAAAAGCTTACTCACCCATCATTGGTATTCTGGTCCAATCACCCGTTGCTCCATCAAAAATTTTAAGCTTTTCTGATCCGTGCGGATGATGAATTTACGGCCTAGCAGATAGGCGCGCCTCTTCGTCACTGACAAGACAATCGCCATGAGTTCCCGCTCATATATAGGTTTAAGTCTTGCCCGCGAACCCAAAACCTGAATGAAAAATGCTATCGGACGGTTCAGCTGCATCAACACTGCTCCCACTGCAAATCCCGACGCATCGGTCTCCACAACAAACTCTTCGAAAAAAATCCGGCATTGCTAATACTGGTGCCTCCGTCATGATGCGCTTCAACTGTTGGAACGCTAACTCGGCTTCCGCATTCCAAGCAAAACTATCTCTTTTCAATTGAGAAGTCAAAGGCCACGCAACTTGACTATACTCCCTGATGAACTTACGGTAGTATCCCGTGAGACCCAAAAATCCTCTTAATTCCGTAATATTCCTGGGTGAAGGCCATGCCAACATCGCTTGAATTTTTGATTGGTCGACAGAAACCCCATCCGCAGATATTATGTCCCAAATAACTGAGCCTCAAATTGCCAAACTCGCACTTTTTTCGATTTGCATACAATTGTTGTGCTTGTAATATCTCCAGTACCACTTCAAGATGTTGAATGTGTTCCTCTACCCCCTTACTGTATACCAAAATATCATCGAAAAATACCAATACAAACTTACGGAGATAAGGGCGAAAGATCGAATTCATTAGAGCCTGAAATGTCGCAGGAGCGTTTGTGAGTCCGAATGGCATCACCAAAAACTCATAATGCCCTTCATGAGTTCTGAAAGCAGTCTTTGATTCCTCCCCTTGTCTTAATCGAATCTGGTGATAACCTGACTTAAGGTCTAACTTCTAAAATATCACTGATCCATGAAGTTCATCTAACAACTCTTCAATAAAACATGACCGTTTGCTTGTTGAGAGCCCAGTAATCCACGCAGAAACGCCATCCTCCATCCTTCTTCTTGACCAACAAAACAGGACTTGAAAAAGGCTCACACTGGGTCGCACGATTCCTGATTCTAACATCTCATCAATCAGCTTCTCTATTTCATTTTTCTGGCTTTGAGGGTAGCGATATGGTCGGACATTCACCGGATTGGAACCTTCCTTCAATGTAATGGCGTATTCAAAACCTCGACGGGGAGGTAATCCAGATGGCAACTGAAAAATCGTAGCATACTTGTGCAACACCTCTGATAATCCTTCAGGCATCTCTGAACTATCTTTAGATGAAGAATGATCCTCTCCAGGTCCCTCCAAACTGCCCAACTCAACCAGAAAACCGTGACCCTCTTGTTTCATATCCCTCATCATAGTTTTTAAGGATACCAGACTACGACCCAAAGTCGGATTCCCTTTGAGAGTAATGGTTTCTAAACCAGCCCTGAATCGAAGGATTTGATCTTTCCAATTTATAGAAGTCGTCCCCAATGTCTCCAACCATTGTATACCCAAAATCACATCCGAGCTCCCCAACACCAAAGGAAGAAAATCTTCTACAATTTCCACTCCTTGTAACATCAGCTGTACCCCTTTACATACACCACTTCCCTGAACCGAATCCCCTGATCCCATTGTGACGCCATACACCCCCGTCGCCGTAACAGGTAGCTTCACCTTATCCACTAACTTCTGTGAAATGAAGTTATGTGTTGCTCCACTATCAACCAACACCACCACTGTCTGACCTTCAATTTCTCCTTCAATCTTCATGGTGTTTGGATTTGTCAATCCCATGACTGAACTGAGTGAAACCTCAATAATCTGATTCATCTCAGCCGCCGCAACCTCTGTATGTTCATCATCTTGTAGATCCCTTTCTTCATCCTCTTCACTATCAGCTTGAGCAATAAGAACACTCGCCTCTTTCCGCTTACACACATGACCCGGCGAATACTTTTCGTCACACTTAAAACATAGTCCCCTCGCCTTTTTTTTCTTGATATTCTGCATCTGAGATTCGACGAGGTTCCTTCCTTTCGCCTCCATTTCTCTCGTACTCTCTGTAAGGTTGTGAATAGGGTTGAGATCTGAATGGTTTGTGTGAAAACTCTCTGGAAGAGTTTTGTGGTGGATGACCTGCTGAACCAGTGATAAAAGCCTTTGGGCCGGTTAATAAACCCTTGAAAACCAGATTTAGCAAAACCCATAACCCTTTGTTTTTCTTCAACCCTTTGGGAAATATCCATGGCCCGACCCAGATTTACTGGATCAAGCATCCTCACCTCAGCTCTAATGGAGGGTTTCAAACCGTTTATGAACTTGCTGAGGAAGACTTCCTCTGTGACAGTCTCTAATGGTGCAGCCAGTGATACAAACTCTCGACGATACTCCACTACAGATCCTTCTTGTCTAAGGGCAAGAAATTGTTCGCAAAGTGACCCTTCTTGCATCGATCGAAATTGCTTCAACAATAAACCCTTCAATTCTTCCCAACAAAAAATTGGCCTTCTTTTATTCTCCCATTGATACCATAACAAGGCATCACCTTCAAAAGAAATTATCGCAGCTTCCATTTTCTCTTCATTGCTGTATCTCTGTAAAGAGAAAAATCTTTCAGCTTTTAGAATCCATCCATCTGGGTTTGATCCTTCAAAGGTAGGCATCTCTAACGTTCTAGATCTCCTTTCATATGAATAACCTTGAGAAGAAGAAACTCCTCTTGCCCCGTTCAAGCTTTGTGCTTCCACATTTGTTGGATGCATCTGATCCTTCTCTGCTGTGGAGACTAGTTTTAGGATTTCTTGGTGAGTTTTCATCATCTTGAGTATTTCTTGAACATCTCCTCTCAAAGATTCCACTTGTTCTTGAACATGTTCTTGAACCTTAACTATACTTTCTTCTATAGCTTCAAATCTTGCCCTATTACTTGTCGATGCACCCTTACCAGCCATATTCAATCAAGATCGAATGCTCTGATACCAATTGATATGCTCTGATACCAATTGATATGCTCTGATGAGTTCCTTTGATTCTTTCTTGCAGAATTTCCACTCGGCTACAATTTCACTGATCAAGATCAGATCTGCACTTCAAAAGATTTGGTTGAAACAATGGAAGAATTTACCAAAGGAAGCTATAATCTGATATAGAATGCTGACAGATTATTAGTGACAGATAGGAAAGACAGAGATGTAAAGCAAGGAAGAATTTGTATTGTATTAGGAAGAGTGAATGAGAATACAGTATCAATGTAGTTAGCAATTTAGAGATTGCTAATCTCCAGTGAAGGCTATTTGAGAAGCCTTATAACTCCTAGAAAGCTATTGCTCTCTGTACAATGTGTTTACAATACAATTCAATAAATAAATCTTCCCTTCTACATTATTGGTATTTATATATTGTTAGCTTCCCAACCCACTTTATTTACAATGCTGTTTCCCCCTTCTATTTTATTTTGTATTCTAAAATCAACCATAACACTTGATTGCACTTGATGCTCCTCTCAACATTTCTTACTAGCAGCAATATCAGCCCTCTATTCTGTATAGCACTTCTGAATACAACTTCAGCACTTCTGCATAGCATTTCTGAATACAGCTTCAGCACTTCCAGCACTTTGCATAGCACTTCTGAACATAGCACTTCTGAATACATTCCCTGCCAACAATATCTCAGCACTGCCAACAAAATTTCAACATCTTCAACACTTCCTAATAACACTCCCTGCCAATATCAGCATTTGTATTAATTGCTTTGCACATGTTTCCTCCTAGTGTAAGTAAATCGAATGGGAGGCCTATCATTTATTGATATGAACTGACACTTTTATTGATGAAAGGAAAGTAAAGATACAAAATGTACAAGCTTTTGAGAGGCTTGACTCTCCTCAACTTGAGCAGCAGCTCTGTTTACAGAATTTTCAGACCCTTATTATGACTAACCCTACTTCTATTTATACAAAATACATGCTTACAACACTAGACCATTTGTTACAACTGATATCACAAACTCTTGCCAGCTTTACATTCAACCACCCTGATACAGCTATTTGCCAGCCTGACATCTAACCACAACTGATACAGCTATTTGCCAGCTTGTCATTCAGCCCTGCACCCTGGTTTGACAGATAAGCCACTAACTGCTTCTAACATCTTTACTTCCTTGTATACTTCCTTGTTCCTCCTTGTATACTTCCTTGTTCCTCCTTGGATAGACATGCCTAACTGGTGGCCTATCAATACCCCCGCCCCAAAGACTCACCTTGTCCTCATGGTGAAACTCCAGAAACAACAGAATCCTGACTGACCTTTGCTGTCCTAACTCCTTGCTGATCCATGACCCATGATACTTGAATGTTTGGAGGTTTGCTGGCCTAATAATCCGCCCACCATTGATCCGCTGAGAATGGTAGCATGTAATGGAAAGGAGGCCAAAGTTGCCGCTTACAGAATCTCGGGTAGAATTTCAGCAACATATCCGGAGGAAGGAAAGTAGGCACAAACTTGAACCTCACCAACAAGATTTGTGAAACATCATCTTTGTCTCTTAGAGACTTGGGAGCATCACTAGATATAATTGGCAGAGCTTCCTCATTGACTTTCTCAACTGTCCTGGTGTAACCATTGTCTTCAAGTTTCAGACTTCTACAATGATCTTCATCTAGTTCTTGTGATTCAGCAGTTTGGTCAACATCACTTTCAGTTTCATTAAACTGTATATCAATGCTTGGAGGATTACATTCTTCCCTGTGACCCTAGACACCAGTCCTTTCTTCCATTTTCCCATCTTTTACCACTGAAGTTTTCTGCTCCACACCCGCAACTTCCGCCTTCAAAGAAGAGACACTTTGTGATAATAGTTCTAGCTTCTGTTCCATGGACTGAAGTATCTTTTTCACCTCTAGCATACATCTCATTTGTTCTTCCGAAAGATCTATCCTTGCAGACATCGTACCCAAGATCAATGCTCTGATACCAATTGATATGAACTGACACTTTTATTGATGAAAGGAAAGTGAAGATACAAAATGTACAAGCTTTCGAGAGGCTTGACTCTCCTCAACTTGAGCAGCAGCTCTGTTTACAGAATTTTCAGACCCTTATTATGACTAACCCTACTTCTATTTATACAAAATACATGCTTACAACACTAGACCATTTGTTACAACTGATATCACAAACTCTTGCCAGCTTTACATTCAACCACCCTGACACAGCTATTTGCCAGCCTGACATCTAACCACAGCTGATACAGCTATTCGCCAGCTTGTCATTCAGCCCTGCACAAGCTGGCAAATAGCTGTATCGGTTGTGGTTAGATGTCAGGCTGGCAAATAGCTGTGTCAGGGTGGTTGAATGTAAAGCTGGCAAGAGTTTGTGATATCAGTTGTAACAAATGGTCTAGTGTTGTAAGCATGTATTTTGTATAAATAGAAGTAGGGTTAGTCATAATAAGGGTCTGAAAATTCTGTAAACAGAGCTGCTGCTCAAGTTGAGGAGAGTCAAGCCTCTCGAAAGCTTGTACATTTTGTATCTTCACTTTCCTTTCATCAATAAAAGTGTCAGTTCATATCATGTTTCACCAGGTAAAGAGACCTCCGCAAATGATCCTTCTGTCTCTCCCTAAACGATTTTTGCCTTCTACTCAGACTCAAATTGTTATAGTATTCTATGGAATCATTATCATCCTCACTCAAACTGTATCCTTGTTCGACATCCCTCAATAAGCGACCACGATGACCTCGGTAGACTCTTTTCGTGTTGGTTAGTTTGTGCCATAAAAAACATGTCATGTTTTCCCCTGCATGCCAGTATGTCTCACATGCCGTCCACCCCATTTTACAAAGACTTCTCCCAATGCATTGAAAGATCCCCAGTTTGAATAAAAGGTAAAAGAACATCAAAGCTGATTCAGAAAAAGGACTAATTCATTAGCACTGTTAGTCCTTAATGAAAGCTAATGAAAAATGTAAACAAGGAAAGTTTTCTTACATGTATAGGTGGGGCTGAAAAACCATTTCCAATTTCACAAGATCGAATACGCATAAATGCTGGATGAAACAGGGAATGTCCCATGTTCCGGCGCTAACGCCCCTGCAAAATCAACATAAGCATTGTCATACTCCTTTAAAAAACAAATTCAACATGTAGCTCCTAACCCAAGCTCGTCTTGATGGTTAAGTTGGGGACAATATTGGTGCTACTAAACAAAACATTGCGTTCCAAGAAAATTATATAGTGTAAGTTGAATCTTGGAGTACTCTGATTCATACTACAACCATGGGTGTTTAATTTTACTACTTAATCTGACTAGAGGTATGAATCTCCCAAAACATGGGAAGTTTTTCAATCAATTCAGGCTTCTTACTATGTCAAGACAAGAGGCATACAAACACTTAGTACTAGTGTTGATCTTTCTTTACATCAAATGATTCAAAACATGGATAGCATTCAACAAATAAAGAGAAAGTTGAATTGTTAAATAAAGAGAAAAACCTCGATGAACATTGAATTGTTTTGCGCAAATGAAAGTTGTTAGATTGAGAGTCAAAGGGGACGGATGGAAATCTAAGCTTCAGACTCAGATAATACAACAAGTATTGGGTTCATTGCATCATCTTTTATTTAACAGGGCGAACAAGAAGTCTCTTTGCAGTATGCACTCCTTCAACTTCTCCATTCCAAAGTGAATTTCTGAAGAACAATGATGAAATGCCCACATTAATGAAGAAAACGTTTATATAGGAAGTGCTGAGCATTACAGTTTCCAAATTTGTTGATACAGTAAACAGCAGATGCTCTCATGAACAAAAAATATAGTAGGCTAAAATACCTCCTGAACATTGATGAAGTACTGAAATGTGAGTAACTTCAAGAACACTTTCAAGAAGAAAGGTGGTATTTTCTATAGAAATTCTTGCATTATTTGCAAAGTCTTCAACCAAAGAAAACATAAAGCATTTGAATTGCTAAAGGCACAAAGATTATCCAAGTACAACTATTCAGGCTTTTTCATGCCACAATTAAGTTCCACAAATAGAAAAAGGCACGCCTTGTTCATCCGATAAAAAGGAAAACTCTGTTCTACTCAGGAGTCAGGACAACATTATTACAAAGCAACACGTCGATCCTTAAATAAATTTCCTATATGGTCTTCCAGCATCCTCATCTTGCATGTGCTGTCAGAAATACAAACCAATGTATTAGCTTTAGATATTCACATGACTTAAAAATAAAATAAAGCACACATGACAAACCCAGAATGAATACCAATAGCTGCCTTGATGAAATAATCGAGAGATGCGACTACTATACATCAATGAGGTCTGTAAAGGGACATTTTCATAGGGAGTCCTAGTTATTAGTTAGAAAATATTTATTGTGATTCGCAACTTTTCACCTGGACACATGAAGTATGGCTGCTGCACCAGTGGAAAATGACATGAAAATATATTTTCCTTTAACTGGGGCCAGAATGGGCTTCAGTCTCCACACTTTTGTAGGATGATTAATTTGCATAGAATACGAATAATATACAAAAAAAAACTAACAACAATAAATTAATAATTTTATGATAGTGATGATAAAATAACGAAAATTCCTCCTTTTTTTTAATCGGTACTGAAAACTCCTTCACTTTGGATGATAAAAATAGCTAAGAAAATAAGCAGATCACCCAACTAAAGTGCCACTTTTATAAAGAGCTCGTATGATAAATCACATTTAGAAATAAGTTGGATCATAACAATTAAGCCCAAGTGTCCTTTCAAATCTCTCACTCTCTCACCCTCTCAATCCTTCTCTTTGAGCGACTGAGCGCCCGAGAGAGACGTTGATGCAGAGCAGAAAATGAAATCTTCTTCGTTCTTCATCCTTCCTTTGTCATCAGCAAGGAAGTAGTAAAGAAAAAGACGATTTGAGAGAAAGAGAGAGGGGTAACGAGTGTGTGTTTTCAGGGGATTTTTTGTTGTTGGAGTTTTCTTTCACATTGCTTGCAATGGATTCTCCTCCATCACCAGCAGTGCAAGATCGGAAGATCAGATGACCCAGAAGGAGGAGGAGCCACAAGGGTCTGCAATCATAGAACCATCCTTGAAGGAAGCTCTGCAGAATCCTCATCATTGACTCACCATTTCGCAAATGGAGTTGGACATCCAGAAGTTCAGGCAGAACTTTGATCAACAGCAGCTTGAGTCACCACATTTTCCTACCTCATATCTTTGGTTGGCTGCTCACTGCATCGCTCAACACTATGGGCTGCAAATCCACAGTAGTACTGGATAGTAACTTAGATAGCGCAGGAACCAGAATAGTGGTGAGGAAAACAGCAAAGAGCAGATATCCTGCTGTCTGTTTATCTGAAGTTCCAGGCGAACAACCAGAAAGTGATAAACTTGAAAAGGTTAAGATTGCCATCAGGCCAAGGCTGCATAAATCAGCTTCGGATGATGCCAATCAAAATGGTAATAAACGCAGTCCAGTGAGAAACACAGAGGAGAGGAAAGAGGAGTATGACAGAGCTAGAGCCTGCATCTTTAGTAAGTCTAGCAGTCCTGACATGAAAGAAGAGTCGTCTCAAGGCGCAGTAAATGTGAAAAAGTTTCATTATGGAAGAGATGAGAATGAAGTCTGCATGACTATTATCAGTGATCCAGATAACACAAACATCATCAGGGATAGTACTACATCCAGAGTTGCAATTTTAAGAGACAGAAAAAGACATAGTGACCCAGATTATGATCGCAGTTATGACAGGTATGTGAGAGGGCTATCACCTAATCAAAACTTTAGCTTGGGGTCTTTTAAGTTTTTAACACACAAAACTTCCAGCCTCCTTTTATGCAGTATGAAACAGGTTTTCCTCAACTCGTGTTGCCAAGGACCTAAACATCACTTAGCTACAGGCCTTCTTCAAATCCGGTTATCAACCCTTATTGTGTTGTTGCCTGTTGGAGAAGATTCTCTATACATAGTGTCCTAGCCTAGCAATGATGTAAGCAGAGTCATACAAGCAGTTCAGCCATGTAGATGTTCAGGCTCTATTTATCACCAACCTCTAAGCTTCGATTACTCTCAAAATTAGGTGGGGATTATTTGTAATGATCTTATATATGAGTTTTGAACTTTTTTGTTCTCCTAGGTTGCCTTACGAGTAAGTCGTGGAAGATTGTCTTAGACTCTTTTATGTTCAACAAAGATTAAGCCCAAAGAGGCAAAGAGCCCAACCAACATTACAATACAAGTTACATTATAATTGTAGCTTGATAGATAATGTCCATATCTACATATTAAATGCCATTGGGAAAGAGGAGGAGCAGGAGAACAAAGAGGATGAAAATGCCGCTCAGAGGAAGAAGTGTTAGAGGATTTCAGATGGTCTAAGTAGTTTGTTGTTTGGTTTGTAACTGTAGATTTAGGTTTTTTGTTCGTGTGTACATCAATATCAAGAAGCTAGAGTAATAGACATTATCTACCAAGATACAAGAAGAACATAGCTCTTACTCTCCTAACGATTGGGTTGTTTGAGCCTAAACTTTATGGCCCAACTTTAGGTTTGAGTTGATCTACTAGCTATTCTCACTAATAAAAACGTACTAAAACACATCATCTAAAGCTTATTAGTATTTTTAACATTATTTAAATCTATGCAAAAGTAATCGTCCTAGAAAATATTTATATTGAAAACCAATGCATCTCGGCTCTTGCTAAAGAAAAAGATATTTCCATGTAATTTTTCTCTGTTCACCTGATGGTGCCTATGTACAATGTATCTCAAAAAAGTTTGAATCAACTTTGGAAGGTATGGCTCACTTTTAATTGCTGAGATTTTACCTGGATAGTTCAGTCACATGGAGTTTTACAGGAATTTCAAGTTTTTTTTTATAAGATTAATGTGGATCTGTGCAATTAAAACGGTGTTATAATGCCGATATAACGCTTAACGGGGGTGAGCCGTTATGTTATGACATTATCACGTTATGGTATCACACTCCGATATAACGGCGTTATATGGCCATTATTGAGATAACTTTTTTTCAATAACACCGTTTTAACGTTTTGTTCTAATACATAAAAAAAAAAACTACCCATTTCATTCTCGATCGAACCAGAACCCTAAACTCATAGGAAAGAAAGACCAGAGCTCGCCATCGCCAATCGACAGAGAACCATACCTCATCATTTGATAGAGAATGGGAGAAGAAAAGAAGAAGACGAAAAGTCGATCACATCTCTATTGCGATCTCACTCTCATACGAAGGGAAGATATTTTTATTACTGTTTTTTTTTTTTTTTAATTTAATGTTATGAACATGATTTACTTTTTTTTTTACTTTGTGGGGTATTAAAAATATATTTAAAAAACTATTCCATTATATACCATTAATATTCCGATATATCCTATTATAACCTATAACGCTCTTGGATCGTTATGGGTCGTTATACGTTTTAACTGCATAGATGTGGATATAGTCTCATGATTTTTTTTATTTTTTATTAATTTTTTTTTGGAAAGGTGCGACCTATCAACAAGAGCGACCTACAGGTCAACACCATAAAAAAGTAACCATGCCGCCGGTGGGTCTCGAACCTAGGACGTGGGGGATAAACCCACACAGCCCTAACCACTCGACCATAACACCATTGGCAAATTTTCTTAGAAACAACTTCTTAACACTGAGGGTGTGTTTGATTGTGAGAAAAATTTTGGTTGGAAAATAAAATTTTATGTTTTTGGGACAAATTTTTGTCGAGCAAATTTTATGAGACCTTTTTCTTGGAAAAAATTGATTGGGGGGTGAGCTACACAAAATTTTCACGCAATAAATAGGAAATTAAGCACATTGCCACATACTAGAATAGTTTTTCGGGTCTAATATTTCAACCAAACACCTAGAAAATATTACCTTCGAGAAAAAGTTTCTTTTCCAAACAACCAAACACTTGGAAAATTAATTTTCTTGAGAAAAATTTTATTTTCCATGCAACCAAACGCACCCTAAGGTGAATTTTTTTTTTTGGTGTGTGCATGTGTTGGTTAGACCCAATGTTTTAAAAAGCGTTTTTAAGACTCGAGGCGGTCAAGCTTTTTCCGAGGCGAAGCGTAGCCTCGAGGCGTAGCGAAGCATTTTTTTGTAAAAAATAGTGAAAATATATATAAAAAATTCAAACAAATAAAGAAAAATAAAATCAATTATCAAGTGAAATAGCAATATAGCATTATACTGAAAGAAATTAAATCACATCATTATCACCTTATGAGTTATGTATTTCAGTATTTTAGCATCTTAAATGGACTTCTTAATTTTGATGCATTGTTTCACAATATCAATGGATCTTCAAAAATGATTAAATACTTATTTCTTATTTTCCAAAAAACTCAATAAAAATATATAAGGGATAATAAGTAGGACGGAAGTTTTTTATTGGCATGCGTGTTATATACTTATGGTCCATTACACGAAAAGAAAAAAAAACTCGAAAAAACTTCACTATTGTTGAATGATGTCTACTATGTTTTATTTGCATTTTAGCTTAATCTTGAGCTAAGAAAATTTGATAATAAGTTGTTTGTTTCTACTTAGAATATCTATTGCCCGAGTTAATTAGTCGTGAAACCATGTAATGTGGCGGATCATATTGCGATGAAAAGGTCATATTCCTCCCTCCCACAAACCCTAATCAAAGAGCAGAGAGCAGAAAGCAGAGAACAGAGGCAGAGAGGGAGTCGACTCGAGGGTTCGATCGATTTTGACAGATCCTGGTTCGATCGAAGCAGAGAGCAGAGAGAACATAGGCAGATCCTGGTTCGATCAACTTCAATCGATCTTCTTTCTGGTTCAATCGACTTCTTTCTGGTTCGCAGATCCTGCTCTCTGTCTCTGTTCTCTCTGCTCTCTGTTCAATCGACTCCCTCTGTTCCCTCGAGGCAGATCCTGGTTCGATCGACTTCAATCGCAGATCCTGGTTCGATCTTCTTCTTCTTCTCTTCTTCCTTCCCCTCTTCTCTGTCTACAAATGAAACGAGGAACCGAAATGAAATCTATTAGGTTTTTGCAAATCTATCTGGTTCGTTGGATCGTTTTAGAGATCTGAAGCTGATTAGATGTTCAAGAAGCACAAAAGCGTACGCCTCAAAACGCTTCAAGGCGTACGCTTCGGAACATGAAGGCGCTCGCCTTCAATTGGCACCTCAACTCGTACGCGCAGAGGCAATTTCTGTGCGCCCCGCCTCGACTCGCGCCTCAAGGCGTACGCCTCAATCGCCTTTTAAAACATTGGTTAGACCTTCCAACTGAAACTATAATTAGAAAAACTCTAAAAGCTTTTTGTATGTACAGAAAGTTTTTATATTTACTGTAACTTTCGGAAGTATAACGACCAGTGGTGGGACTGCTGCATGAAGGCTGACAGAAACATGGCTTTTCAACTACAACTCTTAAAACAAGACACACATGGATTTGTAGCAGCTCATACGAGTTTTTGGTCATTTCACATATTGAGTTCTTCTTTACATAGAAGTTTGGCATGCTAACTTTTCCGAAAAATCAAGGAAACCTTTAACTTTTGTTTTACATTTAAAAAAAAAAAAAAAAAAAAAAATTGCTTCTCTCCAGTCACCTTTATTATCTCCAATAAACCCGACTTAGGGGAACCCTTAGTAAGAGGAAGATAGTCCATGAAGTCAATATATACATATCATATACAATTTCTAGCATAGTCAATGGTCAATTGGCATATGCCTAGTAATGGACAGCAAATTAATTTTTTAACGGGAGTTGACATGAATCACTCCCAAAGGAACCTTGCCCCCATATGATTGGAATATTGTTTTAGTGGGTATGGAAACATTTCAAATACAAAGGATTTCCGAATAACTGGTGTTGGGTCTTTGTATAGTTCAGACTTCAGAGGTGTCCATTTAGAAGAGACCATTTTCTGTCATGGGCTTCTTTTATAAATTGAGTCAGTTTTAGGAAGAAAATTCAATGATAACCCCCCTGGCCCTATCTCCTCAGCTGTATAGAGGACATTTGGTCGCATAGCCCACATTCTAAATAACTATTTATCTCCAAATTATGCAACAAAGAATGTCGCTCCCACAGGCGATCTTCTAGATTTTCTCAAATAAGTCGAGCACTTCAACAACCACATTGGTGTCTACTCCACATAGTTTGTAACTTGTAACACACCATCTCAGTACAAGTGAGCAACGAATAGGCACTTCCTATATTCAAATTAGGCACTTCCTATATTCAAATTATCACTACTCTTACGTTAAAATCAAAATGAAAATATTGGTATAATACCCTCATGTTTGACGCAATACCATAAGATGTAATGATTTTTTATCCCAAGTTCAATGGGTTGGACCTTTATAAACAATAATTTGATCACTGGGTGGTTGCTTCCACTAATAGGTAACCACAATTCAACTTCCTTCTCCTCACCCCAAGACACAATTTGTACAAACTCTAACCTTACATTCAATTCTACTGTATTCCTATCCAAACACTACTGCCATACACATCGATCTAACACGAAAACTTGCTAAACTTAAAAAACAAAAAACCAATTCAATCAAACAAACGCAGATCGCAAATGGGTCCATCAAAAAATCCCATTTTACCTCCAACTAAGCTAAAACTGAACCAAATTTTAGAGCCCAAATTAGGGTTTTCACAGAACAAACACATAATTGGATCAAACAATCAAAGCAATGAAACTGAAATCAAATCAAAGGGGTTGATGAAAACAGAGAAAGAGAGAAAGGGTTCATTACGAATTCCTTGACGATTCCCTTGTAGATGAGAACGGGAATTGCGATGCCGAAGATACCAATGAGAGCAAAGTTGCGCCTTGTCCAGCGGAAGTTAAACTCCAGATTCTCCCTCCCTGAGTTCCAGTCTTCGATGAATCTGTTCTTGTTCACCTCCATTCCTCCTCCCATGGCTGCTCTGCTCTTCTCTTCTTTTCTCTTCTCTTCTCCTCTGCTCTTCACTTCTCTGGTTGGTCTCTTCTTCACAGTTTTTCACTCTCTCTCTCTCTGTAGTCTCACTTGCCCGCTTGGGTATATGTTGTTGGGCTTTGTTGGGCTACAAGAATGATCCACAAAAGGCCCAAGTAATTTGTCCCGAACCCGCCAACGCCACTCAAAACCGATTCGGTAGAGCATCTCCAATGGGCAAAGCTCAAAAACCAAATTTAAGATTTTATTAAGCCTTGAGGGTGTCACATTCCAACGGATGGCCTAAAGCTCAATCGATTTGAGGTTTCAACCCAAATAATAGCCGGAAAAGAGTTATGAGCTTAGTTCATTTAGGCTGAGCTACACACGTGAAATAGTCTTATGCACCCAGCATTGTTGACCCTAGGTTCCACTAGTTACAAGGTCCAAACATGTAATTAGAGTTGCATACATATGGTTGAAAAGTTGGTTCCGCGTATATCTAGGGTTTTGGGCATAGACTTCAAAATTTTGTTATGGATTTAGAGCATCCATATTTTGACCTTGAGCATTGCACTACCAAATCCCTTTACAGCCCTTCCAACTATACTTTTCAACCTTCAACGCATTTTCATAATGTATTTAAACAGTCAAAGCCTTTAAAGCCAAATGCTTTTGTAAAAGGTAAAGTTCTAAATGGAGCCAATGGTGTTATGGCCTAGTGGTTAGGGCTGTGTGAGTTTGTCCCCCACGTCCTAGCTTCGAATCCCACCTGCTACAGGGTTACTTTCTAATGAGTGTTGACCTATAGGTCGCCCAATTGATAGGTTATAGGATCCTTAAAAACCCAGCTCACATTCCAAAAAAAAATAAAAATTCTAAATGGATATATTCGAGGTCATAAGCCACATTCTTACAAGCGGCCGCCCTGCGACATGGATCTAATATGTATGCACTTGTAAAGAGGCCCAGCCCAACTCAGAGCCCAACCAAGCAAAAGATCCCCACTATTGAATCCCCAATTCACTAGGGTTTCTCTTCTAAAGAACAGAGGTTCTTCTTCTCCAGATCGATCGATGGCTTCAAAGATCTCTCTGAAGACTAAGGGGAAATCGGCAAAGGGATCAAAGGGGTCGGAGGAGATGTCGACCACCAAGTGTTTGATGCAATGGAGCACCTGGGCAATGAAGAAAGCCAAGGTCATCACCCACTATGGCTTCATCCCTCTTGTCATCATCATCGGCATGAATTCTGAGCCAAAACCCCATCTTTACCAGCTCCTCAGCCCGGTTTGATTCAGATCTTCAATACCCATATCGTCGTTTTGCTTCTTATGTAATCGGGTCTGCGCGTATTCGTCGAAACTACTTGGTTAAGTGCTTCTTTTTCTTTATCAGTTTGTCTCTGTTTTTGGTACTTGTTTCTTTGTTCAACTTGTTGTCTTTTGATGAGTAGAGTATATATATATGAAATGGGACCTTTTTAGATCATCTCTTATTGTCGTCGCTGAATGTTTACTTGTTGATCGTTTAGTCTTTGAACTTGTTTGTGTGGTTTTGTGAATTTCTGTATGTGTTTTTTTGGGTTTTAGTGATTTTATATTGAACTGTTAAGTGTTAAAACGAGTTTTGTCAGACAATCGAAGAGACCCGAACACACTATATGGGGTACTATGGAGGATTTAGTGGTTTAGGGGAGAGGCCTCAAAGGTCCTCATCGAAACTATCGAGTTGGGTTTAGCGTTGAGAGTGTTCAGTGTGTTTCACGCAATAATTAGAGATACTCTTAGAGTATACTCAAGGAAGTATAGAATCTTTGAAAACTTGCCGTATGTGTATCCGACACATGACACTCGCTTGACATGCCTCCGACATGAGTAGACACTTGGTCAACGAGTTGCAAATGTCAGACAAGGTCAATGTGTTGGACACGTATCCGATTGCACCTGAAACTTGGTTAGGACACAGTCAAGATTCGAAAACCAACTTTGTTTTATTTTTTATTTTTTATTTTTAGATATTTGCAAATAACCATGTAATATAATGATTCATGGTTGTTGATTTATCTGAAGTGAATGACTATTTCAATTAAGATTTAGGATAAATAGGGTAAAAAGTCACTAAAGTAGACGTAGTCTATGCTTCTTTTTAATATTTGCTTCTTATTTTTGTCTCATTTGTTTCTTCTCTCATTTACTTCGTCTTTACTATTCTTTTTCTTTACTTTAATTTTTTCTGACAACAGTGTCATCTTCTTTAAGACACTCTAAAAAGACATTTTATTATATTATTATTTATATTTATGACTTATTAAAAAAATAGTATGACGTGTCCCTGAGTTCTATTTTTTTGAAATTGACGAGTTGGCGTGTCGTGCCCGAGTCCTACACGACGCGCTTGTCTGTATCCGTGCATCCTTGAGTATACCCTTCGAGTTTTGAGCAAGTGTGATTTGCGCAATAGTTAGAGATGCTCCTAGATTATACCCTTGGAATTGCTTGTAACCCCTCAAAAGAGGGTTGTTGAGCAAGACAATTGGAGACTCTCCTAGGGTAATGCCCTTGAAAATGTTAGAAACTCTTTTGTGCAAGTGTGATTGGCATGAAACAATTTGGCGACTCTCCTGGTTTATACCCGTGGAATTGCCAGAAACAATTCAAATGAGTGTTGAGCAAGTGGTGATTCGCGCAACAACTGGAGATGCACTAAGACACCTTGGAAATTGCTAGAAACAGTGTGGTTGCTGATTTTATTACTGAGTTTCGAAGTTTCTGACTATTGTGAAGCTTAGAACTATGTTGTTCATTAGGAGAACCTTATCTATGTTTTGGAAGATTTTTCAGAATTGTTATTTCTTTTGTTTGCCTCATATTCGGTTAAAGAACATCATTTAGGGAAGTATATGGCTTGAGTGGAACGAAGGGCAACAGAACAAACAGCTCAGAGAGGCTCTTTTATTTTTTGTTTTTCTGATTAAGCACATTATTGTGATATTGTTTTATCAACTATACCAGCCCAAAAATGCATCATCAACTATGCCGCTACTTTGGAATTACACATCATGGTACCACGAGTCGTAAAAAAACTCGCTTTTGATAGCAAAGTTACAGGGTTTCAGTTATTTCATTAGTCTACCTCTTTCAAGAGAATGGGAGATGGGACTCTGGGTCTAAATTGTATGTTTATCAGTTGATGCTGGATGGGTGGGAAGAATAAAGCCAGGTCTCTTGATTCAGTATCATTATGCTCAGGTGAAAGCCTCTGCATGCAATTTAGACCCAGCGCATGCAATATTGGTGACTCCCAACTCTTAAAAGAGTTCACATTCTCTGACAATGGAGTTCGGTAAACCAGAAGAGAAGCTCTATTGATGTCAAATGTGCAAATGTCCACTCTTTGTATACATTTGAGTTTCATATTGGTACAACAATAAAACATGGTTTAACAATCGTCGCCCTTTCTTCAAAACTGCACTCATTTCAACCATTGGAAAGATGGAATTCAGATTGAAGGAGTTCATGGATGATAATTTGATATAGTTTCCTTGTATTGCTTTCTCCGTTGTAATAACAAGCTGGTGCTGTTCCACATGGATCCTGAACATTTCAGATGCAAATACTTGACTGAACACATGCCTCAATGCTAATAAACCCCGCAGACTGGTAGTCTGGCATAAGCATTACAAAACCCATGAAGTCTGGCATAAGCATTCCTGCTTTAAATATTTGAGTAGGAACGTGACTTAATTTAATTATTCATGCATCCAGGAGTGGCATCATCCTTGAAAAGAGCTCAATCTGCTTGCACAAATACGGATTCGGTTTGTAACTGCACTTCCAAGTTTCCAACTACTTAGAAATGGTGTGAGGAATGTGGTGCCTGCACTTCCCATCTCCGGGTTCACAGGAATCTGCGAAATGCCTAGACAACGATTATCGGCTTTTGTAGGTCTTTCCCATGATCTAGAGCTTCTCTACTATTCACAAATATGTTGATACATTGGCAGTCTGACCTATAATGCAAACCATTATCATTCTTGCAAATCAGGAGGAGGAACAAGTATCCTTTCAATACCCATGAAGTCTGCCGCAAATTCCTCGTCGTTCTTTCCTAACATATCTTCCAAACTGCTTTCCATGTTTCTGCCCTTGAGAACCCAAAACCTAGGTTTTATCTTCTTTTCTAAGGAGTAACTTAAGTACCTGGGGTAGTCGACAACATCACTGAGTGACTTCTCCATTGTGTTCACAAGGAAATCAAGCTTTGGTCTCAATATCGTATCAATGCTATAGCCCAATAATGGAGAGAATCTGCGCACCATGGACGCCACCTGTCTCTTTGAAAACCCAATCTTCATTAAGTACTCCATTCTGCCAACATCAAGCACACAAGGAATTTATAAGTTATTACATCAGTTAACAGATACCGGCGTGCCCTTATAAGAATAGTAGGCTGGCCGGATACATGGAACAGCAACAGCATTAGAAGAAAAAATTGCATAGGGTAGCCTTTTAGTTATTCAGCATTGTTATTGTGCTTTGAGATGGTTTCTTTTTCATCCTAAGGGTCTTGTACAGCTTACGATGAGCTTGTTTGTGAATCACAATCAAGAATAGAGATCTTCAACAGATACTCAAGATTCTGAGCGGCAATGCTTAATGATAAATAACAATAAAATAAATAAAATTCCTCTTCAAAATTTGTGCTCCTAGCCGTTAAACAGATAGATTCAAAAATTAAATAAATAACCTAGCTAGGTAACTATGTGTCTATCTCTATTGTAGCTTGGTATGCTAGTATATACCCACAGGATTGCAATAATGAACGTTTTCCCTTGATAGTATCCTAGCGTGGAATATTTGTATTTCTCCAATTTGAGCGTGCTGTTAAACTTCTAAAATTTGGCTTCAAAGCATGGAGGTGTACCTTGGAAGTAAAGCATCATCGATGTCAGAAACAAGAAACTCTGGATATTTTCGGATGACCCGAGGAAATTGCTCTTTGGAGATACCAATATCAAGTAGGAAATTTACTTTCTTGATGAGGGTATTCTCAATGCTGGCTGCAAAAATTTCTGGACAACGAACCAATATCCTCCCAATACTTTCCTTATCCAAACCCAGCTCTGCCATAAAGTCAACCACCTATATCAAGACAACATAAGAAATCAGCAAGGCAATCATGTAACTGAGGGTGTGTTTGGTTGTATAGAATCCTATGCCATAGGAATCCATGAGGGAACCCATACATTTTAGGTTAAATTGATATATCACTCCACATCCACCATTTGATTTTGTGATCAATGGCGGGAATGGAACTCCCATGAACATGAGAATCCCACGAATCCCACTCCTTGGTCTCCCAATGCATGTGATTCTCATGTTCATGAGACTTTCATTCCCACCATTGATAACAAAATTAAATAGTGCATTTGGAGTTATACCTCAAATTAGCCTAAAATATAGAGATCCCTTCATGGATTCCCATGGCATACGATTCCATGCAACCAAACACACTCTGAAAGTAAAAGCACGGAAGGTACACATTTTTCAGATAGAGTAATTCATCTTCGAACCATCTCTATGGTTCTTCTACTGGAATGTTGTTCAAAACTTGAACATGAATTTGATAAAACTTACTAACAAGATAGTCCTCAGGTCAGGTGTTAGTTTGGTCTGTTTCAAGAAATAAAAGAAGCAGACACAGATCTAATGCATTCGAACTATCTAACTGATAAAGTTCATTAATAACGCAAAGAATATACAAGACATCACCCTATTGGTGCCTAATTCTAATTTTGTTTTACTTCATATTTCAAGAGAGAATGGTAAACTGCTTAAAAAGAAAAACAAGTATTTGAATTCGCATTATCCACTGTACAATGAGAACCCCAGAAAACAAGGCTTTCAGAACAAACTTCACTACCCAAGAACTTCCACTGGTAGACTCCATAGATTCATTGCGCCATTTCGCAATATCTAATTGTTCTTATCAACCCATATACTATGAAAAATTAAATTCACCCTTCCAATCCCCTTCCTGAAATTTTTTACTCCAACATACAACTGCTTCCATCATTATTTGTTGAGAATTGACAAGAATTTTCAATTTAGCTATGATAACATTAGTAAGAAAAATACTCTGACCCTTGGCAAATCCAGGGGAAAAAAGCAGAACACATAAATAACAACCATGAACCATATTTACTTTATGTTGTTGGAGTTTTGTTCTTAAAATAAATTAATAAATAGATTAAAAAAAACATGCGTTTTTAAATGAAAGATTTTTTAAAAAGGTTGGTAGAGTTTGACTTCACTTTTTACAACAATAACAAAAATTGGTTGTAACATATATTCAGATTTATTACTTAGTTGACTACATTGGTCCAGTCTTACAATACTGGTAATTTCTCCTATAAAAGAGAGTAACACCCAAACTTATTTTTTGCAGAATAAGCAACACTAGCATCAATATTGCGAAGAGTGAACAATGAGTGGTTTCAACGATTATTCTCATGCTAATAGACTTGTTATGGCTGTGACCATGCTCATATGGTACAATCATCTAGTTGTTGCTCACATGCCTTATCCAGGAAAAATACATGTAAACATCCAAAATGACATAGCTCAAGGTGCGCCATTGTTCGTACATTGCAAGTCCAAAGACGATGATTTGGGCACACAGTCTCTTTCTTTTCAGGGTATTTATACATGGAGCTTTCATATCAATCGGTGGCATACGACCCTTTACTGGTGCAACTTAAATTGGCATGATGGAAAACATGATAAAAATTTAAGAGCGGGTATCCAAGCGTATAACATTGATACAAATGGAGAAGAATGTTGGAAATTTTGCAGGTGGTCTGCAAGGTGGGACGGGATGTATTTTCAGCAAGAAGATGGTACATGGAAACTTGATACTAAATGGGAGATGTATGTTTAGATGGTGAACTTGAATTGCTATACATTGAAAAAAATATTAACAATACTTTTTTTTGTTAATATTAGATGAAAAAAATGTCTTTTTTAATTCAAAGTTACGTGAATCACTTATTTGCTTTACAATGTTGATTAACGATGTGTAACATCACACATTTTTAATTCAACAACAAAATTGTACAATGATGTGAGCTAACAACTAATTAAGACGTGCCTGGAAAATATACAATAGCACACAAAACTCAAACTTCAAACCCAACAAGGTTAATTTATCAATATTTTCATTTATAATTAGGTCAATAAAAAAAAGTAAATAGTGGACAAGTACATCTATATTTCTCAATTATACAACTTTTGCAAATGTTTATCCACCTAATTGTCAACTACTAACTTTTAAGAATATGTTAATTTTTGGCATAGCATAATTTTAACAACGGAATAAAAATATAGAACTTCTAGAAATTGCTGCAATTTCTTCTTTAGATGGGATTCACCCTTCGAATTCCCCCCTCCCTTCACCACCACCACGTCGGAGGCCCAATTAATTTAAAATATAATAATAATAATAATAATAATAATAATAATAATAATAATAATAATAATAATAATAATAATAATAATAATAATAATAAAGCAAAAGAAAAATGATGCCATGTCTCTTGTTGGAAGAAACTGAAAAAATTATATAGAATACAGACCATAGATGATGCCTCATCTCAACAGGGAACTAAACTAGGCACTATTGGTTAAAACTCTATGTAGACCATTAATTTCAGTAAAAAAATTCTCCTTGTCCTCTTTCATTATATAAATATTGCAGGATGACAATAAAACACAGATAAAGCATGAGATTACGAACCTTCAGAAACTCATCAGGTTTACAAAGTAGTAGCTGAGGACTTGAAGCAATAACTTTTCCTAACTTCTTGCTCCTAACACCCAAATTTCCAAATTCTTCCACCATTCTCTTCATCTTACTAGTCGAACCTCCCAATAGATGGGGCCAACTTGTGATTGCATCATCCACACTACTTTTTGGTACCTAACATTGAAAAGTTCATTCCATTACAATATGGGGAGGGACGAGAAAGAAAAATACTAAGTCAATGAGTTAAAAATAAATCAACAGGAAATAGGTAGGACGTCATGTTATCGTGTTACTGACTAAAAAGCTTGCACAGCTGGTTTCTTAGTTTTACGATTGGCAGCATTCCCCAAACTTAAAGTCATAATCTAGCAATCAGAAGGTCCTTGTTTTCAAAGAGAAGTGGATTTCTAGTTCATCAGAAAAATAAGGATGGATTTCCTCCTTCAGAGGCAATTAAGCCACTATTATTGTAAGAACTGGAAGGCTTCAGAAAATCACATCTTCAACATTTAGCTACAATAGACAAAACATAGAGACACAGAAAAGGTATCTCTCGCTACATTTGTTAGCTTGTAATCTGTAATGATTGTTTCAACAATCTTGTATGCACATAAAACATATTATTCATAGAGATGTGTACCTTCTCAACTTCAAAGAATGAAAGGATGTCATCATAGTTTCTTTGGATGCTTATTGAAAGAATCCATGGATACTTTAGTAGCATCATTTCAATATCTCTCTCCTTTGCACCAACCTAAAAGACGAAACATGAAATTATACAAGGATTAATCAATAAAAAATTTGAAATGGAGATAACATAATATCAGGAAACATCATATACATGATATCTTATAAACAAAGGAAAGTGTCCCAAGAATTAAGCAAAATATCCAAAAAAAACTTGTACAAAGTGTCATTACGCTCGGACATCTAATTCCAGCAAGTACAATATTATATTTTATGCAGTTATTGTTTCCTCTATGAATATGTTTTTCAGGATTCTAAATAAAAACATGTTTCAAATAAGTTTGGCAGCTTAAAAGTGCATTATCCTATTTAAGTCTGATTGAGACCTTACGAGCGCACAATTTGAAAGAAAGTGAATGGCCCATGAGAAATCAAAAATATAAATTTTAGGAATACTTTATGAACAGAGTACTCCACCAAGTAAGATTTTGCTTATGATGGATGAAAAGGCTGCAGGAATGACGAAATCAGTGGAATGTTACGTTTTGAGATTAAGAATGAATCATTCTAGTTCTGAGCTTTTGGGGGAGTTGAAACCCTTAAAGATTGTTTCTGGAATCTTTGATGTAATTATTGGTTAATTTCTAATTTTGCTTCCACCTAAAGTTTACACATTAGTTTGTTCTTCAACGAAACACAAAATGCAATTAGCACCAGTCACATACCTTTTCAAAAATGTGCAATCTGGGTCTCAAGTCCTTCTCAATGTTGTAGAATATAGTTGGAGGAAAAATCAGAAATATACCTCCAATGCGTTCTTTGGGAACTCCTACATCTTCAAAAAATTTGATAAGAGGTTCCAAATGGTCCTCCACTGACAACAAAAAAATGCGTGGAAACGACTCGACGAGATATTGAAAAGAGAAATCTTTGGAGCCTAACATCTTAAGTCCTCCACGCCTGGCTTCCATCTACAACATGAAACAACAGAAGCAGTTCAACGTGAAAGACTCCTTGATACATATACCTACAGAGGATATATCTTCAGTGAAATTAAAAACTTCAAGAAGAATCTGAATCTCTGACAGGAACAAGTGTCACATAAAAATACTAGACCTTCTGGAAAAATGATAAAGTCTGTTGAACATCCTCAGTAGTAGGTATAGACAGTTGTGACATCACGCGCCGTGCATTCTTCCCAACGTACTCATCATAGTCACTGTTAGGGAATAACATATCCTTCAAATATTTAACCTGTGAACCAAATGCAAATATGAGAAAAGGAGGATGTGGCTCCAAAACTAAAGGAGAAATGTCACACAAACATATAACAGATTGCAACTCACACAAGAGCACCATATGTTCAACTAAGGTAAACTGAATGACTGGATCCTACAAAAACAAAGTATATATTTTTTGTATGTATCCTTAAAGTAAGATACAAAGCCTTCCCACTCTTCACGTTAGGAGTAAATTTCTTGTGATATTTTGACTATGGGTCCATCATTTGTACCATCTTTGAAATTCAACTTTGGGTCCCATTAGCCATGAATTTCTCATGGAATGAGTAAATATGAGATTCTTATTTTCCACACCATCAAGTTTTTGCCAAGAGATGTTCACATGATTGCTCATGTGCTCTTTATTAGATGACGCAGTAAAAACACAATTTCAAGTGTCTAAATGAATATGCCTTCTTTAATATATAGTCACTTTTTATAAATGATTTACATATATATGAACTTCAACATCAAAACATGTCTATTGTGGTGCATGCCATAAGCCTAATAAATACAAACTCAGATAAGAAAGCTACTCATAACCGTAACACTACTCAAGCAAGCTAAGCATAGCATAATTAATTTACCACTCTTTTTATACTAAATATGTGCAATAGATTGGTCATAAATTTTTAATTTCTCTACAAACAAATGAGGTCCTTAAATTAAAGCAATTGACATTTTTTAATTGAAACATTACTTATTCAAAGTACTGGAATATACAAAAATCTTACCCTTACAACGAGATTTGGAAGTGATTCCCCCGCGAGGTACCTAGCAACATGCATTGAAGACCCAACACTCTCCAAAAAGGGAAGCAACCCATTGTCCCCTTTCTCCTTCGCCACAAAAAGCACCTTCCTTTTAAAATCCAAACTCTCCCCATCATCATCTTCACTCCTATACGAACCCCAAAGAGACAATTCATCCAAATCATGAACCCCATCAATCAGTATTTTCACATATTTGGGTGAATTCAAGGCTATTTCCTCTGATTCCTCTCTCGAAAGCCCGGCGTCTCGAAGAATATCCGAAACAGCCTCTCTTGCTTCAACAATTGATGGGTTCTCATCAACCCACTCTCCATTTTCACCTGTGGTTGAAACCCTTCGGAGGGTTTTGCGATAACGATTTGGGGGAATACAAAATTTGAGCTTTGTGGGTGGTTTCAGTGAGAAAGAAGAGATTTTTCTGTGAGGGGGTTCAATGGGGTTGGGATTGAAGAGGGAAATTCGATCGTTTGGGGGCGCGAAAGTGGAGATTTTGGAGGGAAGAGTATGAGCTAACATGGCTTCTTTACCATTGCTTGCTTCATAAACCCCTTATCAGGATTCAGGAGCTCAGCTCGGTTGGGTTTAAGCCATTTTGGGGTCTTGAGATGTGGAGTTTGGTATCTTATCAAGATGCGTGTTTGTTGAGATCGTAACCAAAAGTTATTAAAAGCCTTTTGCGTTTGTGATTTGATGGATTTGTTTGGGAACTGGAATGGGGTTATCTATGTTCTGGATAAGCTCTTTTGGGGAATGGGTTGCAAGAAAAGTAATTTTGTATATATAGAATTAAAAAAAATAAAATAAAAAAATGTAAATTGTAATAACAATAATGATAGTAGTAATATTTTCTCTTTGTGGTGTTTGGGAACGTAAAAGCTATGACCAATAAATTTTTTTTTTTTTTTTTCTGGCACTCTGTGATCAGCACCCTTGGTGTTGATTAAATTGTTTTGAATTCAAAATCTATTAAGAACTTTGGATTTTAATTAAGGCTTTATTTAGTACACGGTAAAAAAATGCATAATGTAAAAATTTACGGTGGTTACATAAATTAGGTACTTGATTGGCTTTACAAGAAACGGTTATTGGAATTTGAATTCAAGACTTCTGCATTTACTAATTATAAAATTCTACAAAACTTTGCGGAATAAAATTTTTTGTATTATTTTGCAAAACTCTCATCATCTTCTCAAGTAGTCGCAACTTTTTCATAAACACCTTAACTACCGCCACCATATCATAACCATCACAACCACCACCACCACCATACCATAACTATCACAACTACCATACCATAACCATCACAACCATAACCATGACGCCACTAGCACCGCCACCACTATCATAGTATAACAATCAACATCACCTTACTATTACCACCATGATCGCTATCGTCCCATGTCATCACCACGATCACAATAACATAATATAATATAACAACCACTACCACCTCCACCACCACAACTATCATAGCATAATCACCACGACCAACACCATCTTACTATTACTATCATAATTATTATTGTCGCGCCCCACCACCATCACCACTATAACATAACAACCACCACCACTACCGTAGCCACCATCACTTATACCACCACCATCGCCATCACCACCACTATAACAAAACCATTACTACCATAGCCACTGCCACTACCACCGTCACCACCAACTTTAAGATCACCGCTACCATATGATACTCACCACAACCACTACTAATACTACCACAATTACCATGGCAGAACCATCACCACCACTACTATAGTGTAATCACCACAACCACCACCACCACATTCACTACTACCACCGCTGTAACCACTATAGCCACTGCAGCCATCACCACCACCATGACCGATGCCACCGCCACCACCATTTTAACAACAATCGCCATTACCACTACCCACATTCACAATCACAATCATTACAACCACAATCACCGCCACCACGACCCTAAAACAGTTATTATAACCATCGAGTCAGTATAAATGGCGGGTTGCCCCTCCCTCCCTCGCTGATTTTCTCGTCATTTAGAATTTTTGATTACTATCATCAACATCACCTACAATCACTTGTCTAATTTGCATCGATTTTATTTAGTTACTACAAAACACCTGTAAAATAATGCATATGTATTAATTTACGTAATGTATTATTTTATGGTGTACTAACCGGAGACTAAAAATAAAAACAAACACTTGATTAAAATGAATCGCTTCTAATTAAAATAAAATAATAAACAAACGCCACGCTTCTGACATAAAATTTTCTATGTTTGAAACCAGAATCCATTAACTTGGTACAATCTAAGTACTCTGTGATTTGAACTTGACGCACCAAACATGGCATGATTTAAGTTTCATCATGAAACCCCCAACCCACACTTTTTTCACACTCTATCGGAGACAAACACGCCACACTATTCTACGACTCGCTACGACTCCCAAGTCGTAGGGGCATTCTCGTCATTTCATAACCATTTTCACATTAAAAATATATATATAAACCATAAAACCTTGTATTTTTTATTTTTACCTCTCTCTCTTCTTCTCTCTGACGAGCGAGAGCGAAAGAGCGAGAGGACCGAAGCGACTCATCCATCACCTCTTCTCTAATCGATTTCAAGCGTACGGATCTCATCTTTCTTATTCTCTGAGCTTTCTTGACGGATTTCTAATCTCTTTTGCTGCAGACTGTGTGTCGATTCGTTCGATTTGGTCGACGGAATCGTTTTCAGCTTTTCCAATACTTCGTTTCAATGGTTTCTACCTCGGAAATCGTTCCGAAACCCCTTTTTTCTTCGAGTATCATGATTTTGGATATAACTTGTGCAAATTTGAAGGCAATGAGAAATTTGCTGCGTTTCGCGTTGTGTTCCTGTTGTTTTAGCAGTGAATTCTTGAAAAATTTGTTGTGTTTCGTGGTTTTTGATCTTGATTTTGCTTAGCATGTTGAGTTTAGCGACTTTTTGATTAGTTTGTTGTGAAAAATGATGAATCGGCGGAGATTAGTGTTTTTTTGTTTGGTTTTCTGCAATTTTGAGTGGTTTTTGTTATGATTTTTGTTGAGATCTGAAAGATGATTGTGTCATTAAGATGATGATCTAATGTTCGGTGTTCTGTTCTTTGTGTTGATCTCTTATTTGTTGCATTTGCAGTTTGGTTGTTTAATATGGGAGAAAACAAGCACAAGATGTTGTTTATTAAGTGAAAACTCTGATTGAGGAGAGGAAAAGCTAATTTGGAAAGTGGTGAGTTAATGTGGCTTAGTGAGTGTTTGATTGAACTTGAACTGATTTTACGTAGATTTTATTTGATTAATGAATTGCTTGAGTTGGGTTTGCAACTTCAATTTGCATGATTTGGAGTGTTTTTTTTTTTTTGAAAGGCAAGCTGGGTTTGAGGATCCCCGAACCTTATCATTAAAATCAAGAGCATAAAGGTACATCAAATTTACACCACTCACTTGCCCCTTCATCGTTCATTAAATCATCACAAAGAAATAAAATTTTCCCAAAACTTTTCAAATAGGCTAAGAGCATTGAACTCGGATTTTGTTGGGGAAATTAGTTTTCTTTCCATGTTAGAACTAACAATCAACATTTATGATGATCAATCTCAAGCATGTAAACTTGTTAATTCGTTTTGTTCAACATTAAAGTTCAAGTCATGGTTGAGTTCATGGAATTGAGACTTTAATTCAGTAAAAAGTATTGAAATTTGGTTGATTATTTTTTCCCAACTTGATAAGACAGTGGATTTTATGAACGCGGAAGCAATAGTTTTGTGGTTGAACTTGAATTCATTTTGCAGACCAAAGATGGAAGTCTATTGTCATTTACCCTAATTTTGCTTTTGGCATAGTTCATTGTTTGATTACCTTCTGTTCGGTATGATTCGCTGCTCTTATTAATAACGGTTGTCATTAGATTCTTAACGGTCAAACTTCTACATGGACACTTGTGCATTTGGGGAAATTAGTTTTCTCGCCTTATATTAGTAGTTAATTGATCAGCATTAAAATGAACCATCAAAGTTTATGATCAATCTACAATATGCAGACTTGTTTCTTGTTAACTTGTTTTTTCAGCATTCAAGTTCAGTTTTGCAAGCAAATGAGTTTGCTAAACTAGTTCCAAGTCATGGAATGGAGTCCCTAATGGACTAAATTATTGAAATTTGTTTTCTGTTTTGGCCCAACTTGATGAGAATGATGAAATACTGAATGCCGTGAATGTGGAAGCAACAATTTTTACGTTTGAAACCTGAATTCATCTAACCTGTTTCCCTGCCAATAATTGAAGTTCATTTCACTGACTCGCTTTGGTAGTTAGTTGTTTAACACCTTTTTTTTCGGTACAAGATTCTGAACATCAAACTTCTATGTAAAACATGTTTGTGTGTATATGTTGGCTACTAGCTGCATAAATAGGTCTTCCAGACATGATTCTGTTTCTGTTGTGATGCAACATGTCTGATCAGAGTTCCCATGAAAAACTCAAAGCACTCACTTTTTGTTTCACGTTTGGTCATCAAACACCAATTACATGGAAATTTCTCCCTGAAAATCATACCCATTTGGTACAATACGAAAAATCTGATAACGGTGCCTTTGAAAGATTACGCCATTAAAACTGTGACATTCCTAGAATGGGAGTTTTTTAGATTAATAAAATTTGAACAAAACCCTAGCCTGTGGTATCTTCTGAAGAGAGAATAATGTTTAATGCTCGGTTATTTCAAGAAGCATTTGACCATCTTTGGTGTTATTGCCCTTCTACTTTCCATATTTGCATTTCCTTTCTTGTGTACGGCCACCATATTGAACAAGTTGTCTCAAGTCGAAAAAGGCCCTCCTAGATCACCTTGGCATTGTGTAAAATTTGATATTTCTCCACTGTAACCTTTTGTATTTGATGCCTGGAGACATGCATGTTTTTCGTAAGGAATTTGTGGGGAAGATTGTTGAGTGGGTCAAGGGAAGAAGGAGAATTGTCATCAAGCAAACAAGGGGATTTATTTGTGAAGGAGGCTGCCAGGGATCTCTTTCAAGGAGAAAATTTTGTCAAGGAAAGGAGTTTTTTTTTTTTTTTTTTAATAAGTAAGAAATGAGAGAAGATAACAAAGAGATACAAGTCAATATAAATTGAGACTTACCGAAAGGGAATCATCATACGCAGATTTAGATATTGAGTAATTTCCGAGGAAGAAGTTATCATGGATCAAATGGAGAATTTTGATCTGTTCGAGGATGTGTTAGGCATTCATTGGATGGAGTTGTGCCGGGAGGTAGGGTGTCGTGGCGTACTTTGATTAGGCATTTGGTGTTTTGAAAAATAAAAAAAAGTATCATCAATATTTTGTTTTGGTTCATTCAAGAACACAATTAGAGATGTTTTGACCATTTATGTCACTATGTTGTTCAAGCATCATACAACGCCTTTGGGATGACATTGAGGAGGTTCATTATTTTCAATTAGATTAACTAGATTTTTTATGCATTAGGCATTAGCAATCTATTAATGATCAAGGGGGGCATTGATTGTTGAGAATAACGTTTTTATGTTCGAGAATTCCATCAGGATACAATCTAGTTTTTTATTTTTGGAAGGCGAGCTGGGTTTTTAAGAATCCCACAACCTATCAACAAGGTGCGACCTACTGGTCAACAACCATAAGAAAGAAACCATGGATCTCGAACCTAGGATGTGGGGATAAACCCACACAGCCCTAACCACTAGACCATAACACCATTGGCAAGATACAATCTAGTTAATTGTTGAGAATAACGTTTTTATTTACAAGTAAAGATAAAATGGTATGTATTGGCTATACCATCAGGATACAAAATTCTCAGTTAATTGAGAGAATTAGAACTTTGCACCCTTGAGAGTTACAATTATGGAGGCCTTACAAACTATATAAATATATTTGTTCTTCAAAAAAACTAATATTTGCTGATATGATATACTATGGGCCCCACTTCCACAGCAGATATTTTGATGACATCCAGAAAGATTTCCAGCATCTTTTGATATTAATTGATGATAATTACGACGGGATTTCTGTGCGAACCAGTACAATAGGATTTTGTTCTGAATTAATTATTTGTAAATACGAGCCATTACGTTAGGGTGCAGGCAGTTATTATCATTATACGTCTTCTTCTGGTTCATTTCAGAAATGATGTTAGATTTGATTTGAGTATTTTAGATTGACAACTGAACAAGTCAATTTATAGTAAATTCATAAAATTTGATTGAGAAATTATTCCATCTTCCTAGGGGTTTTAGAATCACGTGCTTTTTCATGGAGAAAACATCCTAGACATAAAATATCTACAAGTTTTATCACATTCTATTGTGTAGTATAGTAGAAAATAGTAAATAAGATAAGGTCGATCGTCTCTCTCTGTTCTTTTGAGAAAAATAAGTAGCTGAATTTTTGGGATATTATATTTATAGTATTGAGTTCTCAAAAATATAGAAAAAGAAATAAAATAGGAAGGAAAAAAAAAACTCATTGTTCAGTTAGATTACTGCTCAGATAGACTGCCTTTATAACCGTTAAAAGTGTTTCTCTTCTTTGATTAAAATGCATTGTTGATAATTCTGTACCTGATTCTTCTTGAAATAGCTGGAAATATAATATGGAAAGAAAATGAATTCTCTATTTAATTTACTGTAGTATTGGATTAGTTTATTATTTGTTTCTCATGAATGCTCATATCTAAGAACTACAATATGAAATGCCTTAGTCTGCTGAATGTTATGACAGGTTACGAGAAGTCTATCCAGATGGACTTACATTCGGAACACCTTTCTCCTAAAGTGAAAGACGAAGAAAACTCACTTCCCGGAGATGCTTCCCCTAAAGTAAAGAAGGAGAATAATTTTGCTGAATATAATTTTCCAAATAATTTAGACAGCAATGAGCAGGATGCATCTCCTTCGGAGGATGAGGAAGATGACGACGAAGTGCAAATTGTAGAGCCCAATCATGAGCAGTATTACAGTAACTCCCAGAATCAGTTGGTACTTTATGATCCAAAGGCAAATGGTACAAGTCAAATTGAACCGATGGTGGAGCCAGAGTATCAGCAGCCTCTTTACCCCACATATGTTGCACCCTCAAGAGTGTTGCCTTCTGTAGGAGCTTTCACAGTGCAATGCGCAAACTGCTTCAAGTGGAGGCTTATCCCCACAAAGGAGAAGTATGAAGAAATCCGGGAGAGCATTCTGCAACAACCTTTCATCTGTGAAAGGGCTCGTGAGTGGAGGCCCGACATATGTTGCGATGACCCGGCAGATATCTCACAAGATGGTAGCCGCCTCTGGGCCATTGATAAGCCTAACATTGCTCAACCTCCTCCTGGGTGGGAGCGGCAGCTGAGGATTAGGGGTGAAGGAAGCACAAAATTTGCAGATGTGTGCGTATTCTTATTCCTTTTTGTTAGAAGTGTTCACTCCTTTTTATATCATCTAAGCATTTCTCGTTTGTTTGTGGTTTCTTCAAATAAGAAATCAATATGCTCCACGGGCCATATCATTCTGCTTTGAAAATCCCATTTGCTTCTATGATTTTAGTGTACTCTTTCAAAAATACTTTGTACTCGGTGTTTCTTCATGTGTTCTTTTTGTTGTGTAGTAGATAACTAGATATTGCATGACATACTGTGTTTTCCCAAATTTCTTTAGCATTATAAGGGACATGCTTTTCGTAGTTGCATACAGGAATGCCTGCTTAAAGTAATGATTGATTTCCATGCTTTATTTGATGAGGTTAACCCATTGACCCACGTTCTTAAGTGAGCTCCATTTATCGGTTGGAGTACTGAATCACTGCCAAGTGCTGATCAGGTTATGGATATAGTTGTGAGTTTTGTGACTGAAGGCTGCAAAAAATAGTAGCCTGTCCGGCTTCAGTTGGCAACTAAAGTAGATCTTGCTTTTAATATGTGGGGGCAAATTTCTGATGTGTGTTTTCCTTATTATGTGCTGCTATCTTTGTATTGTTTCTATTTTTTTTTCTTATTGGACTTGTCTATCCTTGATATTCATGTAGCGTTGATCACTAATTTGATGACCTGTAGTCTTCATTGTGGTTTTGCTGAGGAGATTCCTGTATAAATCTGTTGAGTGCTCAGGTTTTAACTGTTGATACAGGGTGTGTGGGATTTTTCAAGGGCCATTGTTATTGACTGAGTTTTCTTTGCTTTTCTCTCTAATATTATTCAGGTATTATAGTACGCCAACAGGCAAGAAACTGCGTTCAATGGTGGAGATCCAGAAGTATGTCTATTCTGTTCAGAGTTCACTGGAAATATCTTCTTTTTGATATAATTTCTACCTGGTGGCCTAACACTAAAGTTTGGTTCAATTCATCTTGTGTTGGAAATTCTCGTTTCTAGTTGCTCTTACGTTCCCTATTGTGCAGGTTTCTGCTTGAACATCCAGAGTATCTCGAAGCTGGGGTGACCATGTCTCAATTTTCATTTCAAATACCGAAGCCTTTACAGGAGAACTACGTCAGAAAACGCCCACGTGCCGATCTCTCCGTACCAAGGACTCTAGAACCTACTGAAGGCATGTACACCAGAGTTTGAAAACTTGTAGTACACGGTCCTGTTTACTTGAATGCAAAAATATGAAACGGAAGGAGGGACGCTAATATCGACCTCTACATTTTCTGCAGTGAATCCCTTATCATGGGCAGGGCCATTTGAGTCTGGAGAGACGCAGATCGGTGGAGCAGGGTCGGCATCTCCACATACTGAGGTTCCTGTATCACATGTCACTCCACCAGCAAAGAGGCGAGCAAAGTTGCCATCATCGAAGCACTTGTACAATAGCAACTCCGTGTGCAATCGAACTGGAATCAAGCTGGAAGAGCCTCAAGCGTCTGGAAACCATGCATATGATCATCTGTAAGGTTAAGTCACTTCTCTCTTTTAGCCGCTATACAGTAGGATGTTTATGTTTATGGACAATGGAGCAAAGGTGGGGCTGGATGGGTTTTGTTGTGTGTTGCCTAGCAGGGACTTTTGTAAGCTTCAAAAATCAGGGAATGTGTGACAGATGAAATATAAAAAGAAAACTATAATCTATAGAACTGTTAGTTTATCATCCTCCAATCGTGTGTTTCGCCTTTTGTGTGATTGTCCTGCAATTGGTAGCTTCGATGCTTAACATCATTTCTAGCTGAATTTTTGTCGAAACTTTCTGCTTTATTTTGTTTTAATTGTGTTCAAACCAAGTAAAAGAGTCAGATTTTGGTGATCATTTATTCTTAGGATCACTAACTGATTCTGCACATTGTGGAGTATGATTTACTTGGACAATTAATTGGTATTTCAAAAAAAAAATTTGAATTGTTATTTAAAATTTCATTAAATTACTTTCTTTATTTGCTCAATCAAATCTTAGGTTGTTGGGCTAAACATTAATCGTTAGTTTATGGAATTCAAAGTACACCAGAAATGGTTTAGAGGTTAACATAAGAAAATATTGGAATCAATTTATCTTCGACAAATGGTTATAAGTTCTTCAACTCCTTGTGTTCTTCTATTGAAGCAAGTCACTAGCTGCTGGAGGAGAGTCCATGTTGCTGATAGGATTGGTGCCAATGGAGAATTCTTCGATAGCCAATTCTTGCATTCAGTGTCCATTATTATGCGCAAGTTTGATCAATTTCAACACCACCTAAGAGTCACATTGGATGAGTGAAAGTTTGTAATTATGTTGAAGTGAAGATTAAATCGTAAACCATGAAGAACAAACAACAATTTCTTCTGCTACCATTTTAGTCGTAAAACCAATATGATAACTTTGTCCAACCACACAAATCCCTGCAAAGTTTTGCGAGATCTTAACCATGTTGACAATGATTATGAAAACATGTTTTGCGCAGGTTTGTAGTAGTGGACTTCATTTTGTTGCTCATCTGAATTTGCATCTGTAATACGTTGTGATTTTTTATTTGTAGTTCGAGGTACTATTCTGAAAACAAAGGCACTAATTCGGTGGTCTACTGAGTAAAAATCCAATCAAATGTTTATGAACTTAGGGTTTGTTTGGTAGCACAGAAAATTAATGGAAAATGAAGCCGATTCTTTGAAATCTGATTATGTTGAAAATAAGTCTATAGAAATGATATTTAGGGTCTATTTAGTTGCACGGAAAAGATATATGGACATTGAAATCGTTTTCGTGAATTTCGATTATGAGGAATTGAATTCCCATGAGTAGTGGAAAAACTAGTATCATGAAGAATCAATTTCTTGTCAGTAAATAAACAAATAAACAACGAAATTTTGCACAATAATATAAATGGATTCCATTTTCCATGAAAAAATGGCTCACCAAACGGAGAAAAACAAACACCCCTCCAGCCAATGCCTAACTAGAGTTTGGTGAATAAAACTCAATTGCTTAGGTTGTATTTGGAGTATTTATCTATTTAGTAAATTTAATACTAGTAAGGTACCAATGGGACACAAGTTGAGTTGGCCGAGTTGGTCTAAGGCGCCAGATTAAGGTTCTGGTCCGAAAGGGCGTGGGTTCAAATCCCACACTCAACAACTAGTTTTTTTATGGAAAAAAATGTACTCTCGAGTTATTTAATTAAACAAAACTTCAAATTATTGTCATTTTACTAAATTGCGCAAATTTGTCCAATTATCTGAGATACTATTTTCTGTTCGATCGAGCAAATAAGTTGGCCGAAAGTCAGGAACACAATCCGTGTTTTGATGAGGCTGAGAATCGGTCTCAATTAATGGTTTAAATTGGTCGAAAGTTACCCTGTTTTGCTTTTTTTTGTTTTTAGTTTGGGTTTCTCTGTTATGTTTAAGTTATGCATATTTATTGAGTTTGGGTTTAAGGGTTTCGACTTTGAGGGAATTTTGAAGGTTTTCGAGGGAGAGAGAGGAGATTTGCAAGAGATTTCGAATGTGGGAGGTTGGAACCATTGTTGATTTGAATGGTGAGGGGAAAAAATGAATGATTTTTGTTTATATAGGTGGTGTGAGAAAGAAAATAGCACTCAACAACTAATTTTTTTATGGTAGCGGAAGGGAGGCGAGCGAAATAATTTTTTGGTTGAGGGAAGCAATCAACAGAGGGAAGGGTGAGGATGGGCTACCAATCATCGTGGAGGAGGGTGGGTGGGCGTTGGGTCGATCGGCTGGGTAGGGGTGGGCATCCCATCCCGCGATCTCGATCCTATTCCGGTCCTGTCCCGATTTTTTTCGAGTCCTTTTGGGATTGATCAAACTCATTCCGATCTGATCTCGTGCCGAACTAGAGTGGGATAGGATCGAGATGACGATTTTCAATCTCGCCCATCCTGTCCGATCTCGAACTTATTTATTTAATATTTATTATTATTAATTTTAATCAAATTACTCTTCTAAATGAAAGTTTAGGATTTGTTGAAATTAAATCAAAATATCTGTTGTTTGAAAACTTGCTTGATTTGGTACTTTTTGTTTAAATAGAAACTATTTTAGGTTAAATAGAACCAATGAAAATGTATGTTTTTCACATTTTAGATTGTTTGTAGGACAGTTATTCTTGTAGAAAATAAAGGCAAATGATAGCATTGCACTATGAGTTGTGTAATTGGAAGTTTGGTCACTGAGAAATATTTTTAATTTTTGAATTTATGTTAAGACAACTTGAGAACTTATATCATTTATACAAGATATAATTAGAAGCAATGTGAGATGAAATTTTATATGACATTCTATATTGTTATGATGAAAGTTATATGTACATAAATTAGGCATTATTGGTGTGTGAGATGAAATTTTTTTGTTATTCTTCATTGAAAGATTTTTAGTACATGTTCATTACGCCTCGTCCCGTCCCGAACCTGTTTGGGATGGGATGAGGTTGGAGTGAGGTATATCCCGTTCCGATCCCGAATGAATGGTATGGAATAGGGATGAGGTTCATCACGTCTTGTGCCCACCCATAGGCACGGGGGCTTAGGTTTGGGGCGATCGATTGGTGTCGATAGATTGAAGAAAATAAGTTGTGGGATCGAAACATGCAAGGAGACAGGTTGGTCGATCGAGGGTGTCAGATCGAAGGGGTCGAGGGAGGGACCTGTGTCAATCAACTCTATGTATGTCGATCGACTGGAACAAAGGATTTTGTCTGCGATCAAAGGTGTTTGGCAGGGAGGAGGGGCGATCGAAGTGGAGTTGGAGTTGGGACTGTTGATCGGTGTGAGGAAGTGGCATGGTCTGTCGCTCAACTGTGGCAGAAAAGGGCTCAGATCGATCGATTGTAGTAGCGAACAACTCGGGGAGAGAGATAGCAACGAGTAGGGGAAGCGATGACTCTCCTGTCTGTTGATCAGTGTCATCGCCGACGGTCTTGGGTGTGGACCCTTGTGGCATTGCCGGTGACGGTGTTGTTTGCATCTGTCCCACCGACTTATCGACGATCTGATCCAAGTCCACCCTCCGTTCTGCTAAGTATGCCCTAAATTCTGCAAACATCAGGTACAACTCAACCGGTTGTAGTCTCCCTTCTATTGTCAACTCCTTCACAAACTCTTCTTTTTCATACTTTCCTTCAAAACTTTATTTCAATTTTTATTTTTATTTTTATTTTTATTTTTATTTTTTATTTTTTATTTTTTATTTTTTATTTTTTATTTTTTATTTTTTATTTTTTATTTTTTATTTTTTATTTTTTATTTTTTATTTTTTATTTTTTATTTTTTATTTTTTATTTTTTATTTTTTATTTTTTATTTTTTCGCTTTGATACCAATTGATAGATTTGAACTAGTACATAAATGAAATTATAATAAACGAAAATAATGAAATAAACGATAAACAAAATAATCTAATAACAAATAACTTTTATTCAATCAACCAATGAACAATGAGCAACCTACATCCTTATTTATAATTAACCTACTTTCTAAATCGAACTCTAAATCCAATAGAAAACCAATGTAAGAACCCTAATTAGAATCCTATTACAAAAAGAATAAGAATGTTTACTAATATTAATAATATCCTAATTCTATCAAATATACAAATGGTGTTGAAAATTTACATAACCGGTGACCTTGCATATGCCACAAGTTTGGCAGGAACCAACAGTCTTTCATTAAGCAGCAGTATCCTCCGGAGCAAGTATCAATATGATTGAGGAATAGCTGAGCATGGGATATAAGTTGGAATTAAGGAAATGGGCATACTGTTTGATTGGCATCTCTCTCTCAGGTACGTCATCAGATAGGAAATCATATGGGGCTGGCTTGCTTGTGTCAACCAGTGGTTCCCATCTGTAACCGGGCCGTTCAGGCAAGTTGACAACCACGGGTAAATGGCTTGTATTAAACGCTATATAAATCTCCCCCTTGACAGAATCAATCTGTCAAACACAAGGAAGAATGAATTAAGAATTAAGAATTAAGTAAGCAAAATCACGCGTGTGCTAGTTCATGTAGATTGGGATATGACATGCAGGATAAAAATATTACGCAATGACAAATTGCACATACCAATGAGAATGCTACGAATCGGCTAGTTTCTGACCAGTTTGGCTTTGTAGGAGTGCGCCCATGCCACTGCAGGCGATCTGCTGTTGGGAAGTCATTTAGGCCAAGTGATTCACATTCTCTGTCAACCGTGGGATACATGTTAAATGGACAGGTCCTAAAAGGGTATTCTGAAACAAAAGTTTAAGAAACAAAAACTAGATATGGACATTGGACATGGCATATACCTGCGGAATTCAGTCATGAGACGACAAAATCTGAAAAAGTCGGATGCGGATTCATCCTTTTTATCCCACCGAAAATAGTTGACCTGTGAAAAGAGCTATTTGATTAATCCCAGGCTCCTGTTTTGACTTTTCATTATGGAAATTCACAAAATGATGAAAAGAGTAGAGGATTACATAGTTATCATGACAATATGTATTGTTATTGCCTCCTTTTGTGTGGCCATATTCATCCCCCATGTAAATCATCGGCACACCCTAAATTAAATTGACAAATCAGAGTGAGAGAACTGCAACATCATCTAAAAAGGCACAAAAAAAAAACGTCCCTAATATGAGAGAAACAATATATAATCCTCTCGACCAAGGCATGAAAGTGCTCTGATAATCCTCTAATAAAAGAAAAATGAACCGAATTGACGTGTAAGCTATCATGTAAGCCAGCTATTCACTAGGGTTTTTATCCCAATCAGTATGCCAGAGAATGTGTTACAATAATAGTAAAAACAATGGATTGAAGAGAAGACTGGTTCGAACATTACTTGAGAAACCATGAGACAAAGGAAGAAATTACGCATTTGTCTCTTCCTCAACCTTCTCACAGTTAGAGATGCAAACTCCCCTTCCTGCACAATTATTGAAATAATCAAGAGGGCACTTGCATTCTGTAACATTTAACAATTTGGCTATGTAGCAATAATACTAGCGTCAATCACTAGCCAGCGAAAACAAGCTCGCCAAGTTATTTTGACACTAATTTTCATTACATAACCTTTGTGCCCAATCTATAGACAATTCACCTGACCACAGTTCCAGCTACAGTTATGATTTTCTCCGTCATTGTTGTCTTCCCCATTTGCCAAATTATGCTTTTTGTTGTATGTCACGAGATCAGCCAAAGTAAATCCATCATGAGCACAAACAAAGTTGATACTGTTCCATGGTTTCCTTCCTCCCTGATTCACAAACTGGATTAGGAATACCACCAACTAGAACAAACCTTGACAAAGACAATACTTTGGTTTGTGCAATCTTTCATGTTATACTAGCAGCAGTAACTTTGTATCAGAGAATTAACAGTTACTGCTGGAGTCCAGATAAAAAAAATTAAGAAAACTCCTGACTGAACAGAAAGCACAGCAAATTGCGAGAGAAAGTGAAATGCTTCAAAAACAATAATTAAAACCTATGACCAGAAATCTATTACCTGATATAAATTTGGGCTCCCACAAAGACATTCTGCAAAGGCCCCTGAAAATCCATCTGTCCCCTTTATAAACTGGCGCACTATGTCACGATACTGAAAATTAAAGTCGAGACAAATCAAAACATAATACTTTCCAAATTTTGAACTGCATGGAAAATGGTGTGTTACATTACTCAAACATAGCTTAATGGTTAAGGAGTTTCTCTTGACATGATACCGCTAAGCTTGGACATCTGGGGTACTACTAGCATATGAAACAGAAATTAACTAACCTTGCCATTCCATTCTGACCAAATACCCCAGTGAGGAAATGCTCCAACTTGGTAAAGGCCACCTGCATCCCATGCTTCCGCAATAAGCTATGGGAAAAGTGTAAATAAAAAATTTCGTCAGTTTTTTTCCCAAAGGAACCTGCTAATTGACATAACGTTATTTGAAAATAAAAAACAATAGAAGTGCTATCATTCATAAACGCAGAGCAGGCTATACTTTGAAGAGTTAGTGTACCAAAGATTGCAGGTGAGAAATGTATAAGCAATCACTATGCCTTATGGGCATTACATCAATTGAAACCGAAAGTCACTAGTGACTAGTTGACCAAAGAACATAAGTACCTTAACTCGACGAAGGATTGGATCGGTACTGATCATATCAATTAATGGAGGACTCGTGAGTGGGGTGCCGGTTGTCAAATTGTCAGCTTCTTTTGTACCATAAACATTAACTGCATCCCAGAGGCTTCATACAAGATCAAGAAAATTATAAATTCAGTCTGAGAAGTTTCCGACAGAAACCAATGAGTAAAGTCCATAGTGGATACCTGGAGCTTCTCGTAAAAATAGATGCAAGATCAAAGCGAAAGCCATCTACATGCATTTCTTTCACCCAATATCTGTTGTTCAAGAAAATTTTGAAAACAACATTTAAGTCTCATGATACTAAAATGCAATTGAGCAATACTAATAAATTTTTTTGCCACATCTCTTGATCTGTTGATATATATCAACTTGTACAAACAAGTTTAATGATCCTAACCAGCTCCAATAACAGTTCTGGTAGTTTATGCCAAGGGCAGCTGTAAGATGTTAAAATGAGCTAAATCTACTACTAATCATTCCATTAGAGTTTTGGATTAGTCGAGCATGAAACCTGCAAAAGTAAATAAATGCACAAAACTAGAAATAACTGGATTTCATGTGTAAAAATTTTCAGGAGAAACAGGCCTCAGAATGAACTGGCCAACTTATTACTGAAACTTGCCAACAGGATAATTGTCAATACCTTCTGAGCAAATTAATAAAGGAAATACCTTAAGGAGTCCAGTATAAACTGGCGAACCACAGGATGATTGCAGTTGAAAGTGTTCCCACAACCTGAATAATTATAAAACTGTCCCTGTAGGGATAAAAAAAAGAAAATTTAATTATAATAAAAAACAGTAACATATATTAATATAAGACCTTTTTAAGGGTTTACATCTAAATTAAAAAACCAGGACTATTGATATTTTCACTCCTTTTCCTGGAATTTCGATATGTAAGAGAGCGGCATTCAATTTACTTGACCATTATTGAGGACATCCTTAAATATTCATCTCTTTAAAAAGAACCCCATAGTTCAGATCATCCAAAAGAGTTTAAGACATCTAGTTCATTCTTCTTCTTTGTCTACAAATCAAATTGTTCACTGTAAAATATCTAAGTATCTTCTAACTTCTTTTATTTGATCTTATTCTAAAAAGAAAGAAGGTTTTCCAAGTATTTTAATGACAACTAACACTCTTATCTGTGTAATTAATGTGGCAACATTGCCTTTAAGATAATCATTACCCATATGCTAGTTATTAAAACCGTCATCTTGTTAATGATTTTCAAACTACTAGCATTTTCTTAAAAAAAATTCAGATTAGATACTGCAGGAGCTCTCTCACTTTTCTCTTCAAAAGACAATACAACTCACCAAAATATTAATTGTACCTTAGGTGCGAGCATATAAAAGACACTGTTATCAACACCTCTGAAAGACAATGTAAGCCCCTTCTCATTGCCTTCAGCCGTGTGATTGAAAACCACATCCATGATCACCTGAAAATAAAAATAAATATGAATACAAAGACAGATCAAGCCAAACATGCAAATGGAACATCTTATATGTTTCAAAGAGTTGTCACCTCAATCCCTCTTTTATGTGCTTCCCTAACCAGAGTCTTAACTTCATTTATAGCGTCACGGCCACAATTACGTGTGCCAGCAGAAGAATATCTTAGCATTGGTGAAAAAAAATTGATAGTTGAATATCCCCAAAAGTTCAGCCTGAATCAAAAAATCAACAATGACATATCATGACTAATAAGATGGAATTTGATTTTATCGAGGGGAAAACATGCGAAATATGAAGAAGATAACAACATATTATTTTTGTCACTTTGAATTTTATATGTATCAAACACAATGGGTTCTAAGGGAGGACATTGTTAACATCCAGAAAGCACTGATTGAACAACTAATTTCATCCAGTAAAAGGCTACTAATGCAACACTTCACACTTTCACAGGGTAGTGACTTAAAATAGGGAGAAAAAAGTCGTCAAAAATTTTAGACATCTTCAATATGTAAGTGTTCGAAAAGAAGATAATAGCACTTGGACCAATGCACGCCTACATAACATCGACCAAAATGCCAACTTATTTAGGGTGTGAGAATAATTCAGGAAATGAACAGAACAGGTGACAGTGAAGAAAAGTACAAAATCATCTGCAGAAGTCTTTCAATCACTAGCAATCAATAACTTGATATGAAGAGAGAATTGACCTACTTATAATCACCCAGGACAGAACTGTAGCTGAAATGCTCCAACTCATTATATTCTTGGCATGGCATTAGCTCTATACAGTTGATCCCAAGCTCCTGCAAAATGCATGAAACTGTACTGATGTTGTCATATGGAGAAAACATGGATGACAACATCAATAGATGACCAATAAACTTTATCATCAAAGATCAGATATGTCTTACCCCAGATAATGAAATTGGCAATTCATTCCAACTGATTGAGCGTACAACAAAATGGCTTGCACAGTATTTTTTTCAGTCATCCAAAAGGACAGGATATTCGATAAAAGTTTACATTGTCAAACACTTCTAATGCATAGTGAAATAAGATGCTTCATTGAGTCAAATTCATTAAGAAAAAAAAAAGAATGACAACCAAACCAGCCACTATGAATTCCCTATGCAAAACCAATAGTAACCACCAATAACAAAAACATGATCATAAAACCCTTTGGTATGTGAAAATTATTTGCTTTTTCCTAAGCATGAGAAAGCTATAGGTCCTAAAGAAGGACTCGAAATTCCAACTGATTGAGCGTACAACAAAATGGCTTGCACAGTATTTTTTCAGTCATCCAAAAGGACATGATATTCGATAAAAGTTTTCAATTTCAAACACTTCTAATACATAGTGAAATAAGATGCTTCATTGAGTCAAATTCATTAAGAAAAAAAAAAAGAATGAGAACCAAACCAGCCACTATGAATTCCCTAATCCCTATGCAGAACCAATAGTAACCACCAATAACAAAAACATGATCATAAAACCCTTTGGTATGTGAAAATTATTTGCTTTTTCCTAGGCATGAGAAAGCTATAGGTCCTAAAGAAGGACTCGAAATTCATATATGATTTCCTTCAACAACATTCTTTGAAGTGGTTCGTGTACATGATAGTGTATTCCAAAATGACTATTTATAAACACTTCTATTACTGCATTCTATCATGGATAATATACCTTAGTCTATCCCAACTGGCTAGCACAGTTCAGCTTATTTGTCTAATATGACTTAAGACACCCCTAAGTGAAAATTTTCCCTTGAAACATCAGAAGACTTCATAAAACATAACTGTAGAGATAAGGGTCCCTAATGATTCATCAAATCCCAGAAGACTTCCTACTTATTTGACTTAATGAAGTAGATACTCAATGCTTCAATTGAATTGCTTAAAAACAAATATATTCCAGAATAACATGCAAGTAACCTAGCTTGAATCTCCAGAAAATTTAAATCACTAATGAATTTGTACCTTTAAGTGATCAAGTTTCTCTACTACACCAAGGTATGTCCCCGGGAAGTTCGTGTTGCTTGAGTCATGTTTCGTAAACCCACGAACATGCATTTCATAAATTATGAGGTCTTTTTGAGGATTGTTCAACGGCAAATCCCCCTCCCAATCAAACTGCAAAATTTAAATGGTCAAGGGCTATTGCACCAAATAAAGTAAAATGGACGGAACCAACATATATGAATTTGTATTATACCTCATTATCAGTTGACGGCACCATGCCAGCCATTTGAGGCCAGCAATTACCATCAGGTCCCAAGGCACCATACTCTTCTCTGCTTACAACTGCCTAAAATAAGGATTAGTTTTTCCATTTACTTTAAATGCATAGAAAGAAAAACAATTTTAACACTGTGCAGAGGGCACTAATGACTCTAAAACTGCAACAATAGAATCAATCAATCTTAGAGGGTATCCTAGATGTTTCCTACCTTAGCATAAGGATCCAACAGTATCCGTGAAGGATCGTAATACTGTCCTTCTTTAGGAGAAAACTTTCCATCAAATTTGTAGCCATACAGCATATCTTCAAAATCACCCCTTATAAATGCATGCCAAACATCGCCAGTTTTGTTAACCAAAGGATCAAGCTTTATTTGTGCCGTCACTCTATTCTGTATTGGATACATTTAAAAAGTTAGCTGTGCTTCAACAATAAAATAGGGAGCTAAGAGTCAAAATAGTAAAGGAATTACATGTTCAGGAGAGAGAAGGGATCATAATCTAAATATTTCAAGATCATCAAGAAACTAAATAAGATCCCAAATGATTACCCTTTTTTACACTCATTTAAGGTGACCCCATAAGATCCAAGAGCATCCCCAGTTAAAAGTTAAGTACATGTTGCCAGTCACAAGGGCAAGGCTACGATGAAAACTTGACTCAAGTGTGGTGTGAGAAGATCTGAAGACAACTTAATTAGATGGCATGATCTTGAAGAACATTAATGAAGGGAAATTATTCATTCACACAACTCCCAACATTTGGTGTCGCTATTTATAATGACTGCCCGGCAAAATGCAAATTGAAAATGAACTCAGATCGATGATAACAACTCGTGTGTAGAGTCTCCAAACACTATCTCCATTGTTTTACCACCCCATGTATTTCAGGCCTCAGTTCATTACAAGTAAAATTGTGCAACTCAAAAACAACATAACACAACACAACAAAATGCCTTGTGACCTAACTTTCAACATTCTAACAGAAAATACATTAAGCCATTTGTCATCACACAAAACCACAGCTCAATTAGCAATTCTTTCCAAATTTTAGATTTCCCAATTGTTGTATTACCCTAATCTGTCATCAATTCATTAATGTGGAATACAAAAAATCAATATCCAAGATACCAGATCATCAGCATTGTGACATAATCAACTTAAAAAAATCATAACTTTACACGAACCAAAACACACCCAATTACCTAAACCACAATAAAAATCGAAACTTTACTAGAAAAAACCTTACCCTCTGCAGATCCTTAAGACTGATCAAACAAATGGTAGCCGAAACAGCACCACTAGAATGAATAGCGAAATTGACCCCACCGTCCCTAGCAGTCGCCCCAAACGGACCCGGCCTCCCTCTCAGAAGTTCGAATCTCCTCACCACCTTCGATGGACTCTTCGGCTTCGGCTTCGGCTTCTCCTTCTCCACCACCGCCGTCTCCACCCCATCCTTCCTCCATCCTTCGCCATTATCTCTCGCAGTGATCACTGTTGATTTCATCGGCTTTCTTAGACCGGAGGTGTGAACATTGCGTCGATAGAAACGAGGGCAGAATTGTAATTTGTGACTTGTGAGAAAGGGTGAATTTGTATGGAGAAGAAGCTCCATTGTTTGTTGATTCAATTAGAAATCCAAAATTTGAACTTTTGGGAGTGAAGAGTGACGAGTGAAGAAGACAACACAAATATCTGATTGCTGTGCCTCGAGATATGCGTTGTACAGTTTTTATTTTAGCTTAATGTGTGGAAATTCTGTTTTTAGGATAATAGAAAAAAATGGCTATGGTTATATTTTCACTAGATATTTGTCCGATAAAAATGGCTATATATGCTCTCTATTTCGTTGGTTTTGTTGGCCATTTTTTTTTATGGAAAATGGAATCCGATTTCATGTTAGACAGTTTTCCGCTATTTGGTTGTGTATTTAAGGTAGTAAAAAAAATTATGCATGTACCTAGTTTTTCATCTTTCATTAGAATCAAGGGTTTGTTTGGTTGCATAGAAAATAAAAATGAAAATTGAAATCGTTTTTGTGAATTCGATTATGATGTTTTTCCTTCGAACTTGGATTCTTATGAGTAGTGGGAAAATAATCTTATGAAAAACGATTTATTGTCAATAAGTAGACAATCAAATAGTGAAAATCTGCATAACCAGAAAAATGGTTAACCAAACATATCCCAAAACTCTCTTGCCCGGAATCTTCGAAAACAGTATCGATTCTCATATTATTTTGTTGTAACTTTACATAAACATGTTATTTTGATTTGTTATATAAACCATAATGAATTGCTGGTAAATTTGCAACAAGTTAGAATTCGAGGATAGACACTTGATTGAAAATTTGAGGATGTTATGTGTCATTTTAAAGTCCAATACCAAATTAAGTAGGGTTGAACAAAAAACTGACCAAATTGATTAATCTGATTGAACTGATCAAAACCGAATCCATCGATTTGGTTTAAGTTCGATTCAGTTTCAATTTTAAAAAATTCAAAAATCAAAGTGGTCGGTTCGATTTTCGGTTTCAATGTTATTTCAACCGACAAAACCAAACCTGACCGAATATATATAATAAATAATATATATTTTATATAAAAATAATATAATATATTTAAAATAATATAAACCGACCAAAACACACCCAATTACCTAAACCACAATAAAAATCTACTATCTTCTTGACGTTGAATTGTTCTAAATTCAAAATCTATTAATAACTTTGAATTTTGATTATAAGTAAAAGCAAACGCCTGATTAAAATAGTACACATCTTATTGAGAACCATAGTTTTCATCAAAACAAAATGCAAATATCACCTCAGTGCGACCATTGAGTGTTGAAAAAAAAACAAACACGCTCTAAATTTGATGTTATGTACCTTTTTGAAGGTCCAATACGAATCTGAGTCTTAATCTTCATGCCCGCAAAGCCAACGGGTTTTGGCAAACATTGTCACAAAAAGAAACATGGTTGATATTGAATACTGAGTGCGGACTAATTCAAGCCATGGTGCTTACTTACTTTTCACTAAACTAATCCTTATTCTTTTAGAGCTTAAACAAAACCAAAAAGTAGTCAACTGAGTCCAAGATATTAGGGTTTAATTCAACCATGCTCTTTTTTTTTTTTTTTTTCTTTCTAAAATCAGTCTTAGGGATTCCATCCTCTACTAATTAATAGAATCACTAATCCATTTTGAACTAAATATTTTTCTTTATCTTAATTAACTATACATTTTTTATATACTCAACGGTCGACCGATGACACACACTCATGCGATGAGCCGATGATACAACCTAAAGCATTATTAATCTAATGATTAGGATAACTTAAAATGGGAATAAAAGTAAGCAACAAGTATGATGACCAATGACCATATAATAAGTTCAAGGATGGATCGATGCATGGTATTATGGTCAAAATATTGATCAAACTTTGAATCTTTTTAGAGTCAACAAGGACAATGGAAGGACGCATGGCAAGAATAAAAATTTATTCCAACATTTCTTAGTCAAAGACTACTCCATTACAGTGTAGTTTTGTAATGTATGATGTGTTTTTAAAATGAGTAGAAACTTGGTGCTTGCTTTAGCTTTGTTAAATGATATATTATCAGGAGGATAGATTATTACGAGCCATATTGTATTTATCGCAAAGGAAACTTGTCTAAAATTACCTATAAGTGACAGAGGTAAGTTATTGATGTGAGATGGATTCATTAAAAAAAAAATCACTTATGTCAAGTTTGATTCAATCGTAAAGTTTTTTATGCATTTGTTGAGTGTAAGATAATGATTTTTTGTTTTTAATCAAGGACTCAGAAAATTGGGATGATGATGATGATGATCTAAAGTTATCTGCTTGTTTTCAATTTCGTTTTCCATTTTTAGGAGAAATTAAATTTTTGAGGTTCATTATCCACGAAAAATGGTTTATGTAATTCCAAGTTACAAAATATATATGTCATCAATTTAGCATTTTGGATGCATTTTTCTAGATTTTCAGTCCTTTCGCTGCATAAGTTTGACTGAAGAAATTTTTTTAAGGAAAATCTAGACATTCGATGGTCTATAAGATAAGTTTTTATCGCAAAATTGACCAAAATTAGGGTTTGATTAGCTCAGATTTGATGGTTTCTACGTTGACGTTGACCATGCATGAACACAATCAACTAGTTGCATATGGATCGTAGTTATCTGAAAATACAATTAATATTTTCATACGTAAGGAGAAAAAAAAAACAAAAAGCCAAAAAAACCAATTAAATGTCGTAATTGGTAGAACTTAATAGTTATGTTCTTGGATTTAAAGAATGAAAGTGCATACAAGTGGACCACCTAATTCAAATACCTTTTTTTTTAATCCCTTGACGTTGCCACCCAATTTGCCGAGGACATAATTTCTACTATGGACTTATGATTTCATTCGATACAAATCTACCACTGAGCTAGTATCTCTTTGACCCATTAGTTCTTCGTATGGAAGCTAAGGATTGAAACCAAATATGAACTTATTGTTTACTTCTGGTTTCCATGAACGCCCCCTACAAACGAAAACAAAACAAACATGACATATTTATACTTGCAGAAACTAACCTTTCACTCACTTTCGTAGGGAATTGTTGTGGAAGTTGGGTTTGACTTGTAATCTCTTTAAAGACTTGTTCTTTGAGACTTTCATGGTATCTTGACATTCCTTAATATAGGAATGGTTGTAATTTGTTTCTCTTCTTATCTTCAATAAAAATCTTCGTGTTTGAACCAAAATAAAAAAAAAATTGGCTTCATAGAATAGACCTCACAGTGTAGTTTCGAGAACACATGGGCAGTAACTATTTAGAAGTTACTGCAAATATCATTTACTATTTTTCACTGGTAGGCATCGACACTTTCCAAGTTCTTACCACAGTGTAGATTTTTATTTTTTTGTAAATACAAATGTGTCTCTGTTTGTGTAAAAATTAATGTTCACATGAATTTTCAGGGGCGGAGCTAGGATTGCAGACAAATGGGGGCAAACAGTACACAACTATTCAACTACATCAATTTTAGCAGTGACACAACTCCACCTTCTTCAATTATTAGCTTCTCATAGCGATTGTTGTCACGAGCAAGCGAAACGAGCGAGGCTTTCGCATCGGACCTGTCATCGAGCGATTCAGTGTAAAGCGTGGAAATTTGCTCCCAGATTAGGCACAGTTCATTCACAACAATAAATGGGAGTCATAAATATTCGTCGAACTCGGCAGAGACACAAAGGAGCCAGGAGATGTCCACGGTGGAATTCTAGAGCTGTGCGAGCATCTTCTTGAACGCGACCAATGGGATTATTGTGAAGACTCGTTTCATGAAACCATTTGCTCTGCACTTTGCTACTAGATAGATGGCTTTGTTGAGGACCTACTCCATCTTGTTGAGAATAACTTTACTACCATTCGCTCGTTTCAGATCTGTTGTCGACAAAAAAAAAAGTGAAGAATAAGAAGAAAACGAAAAAGAATAAGGGGATCGAAGAAGAGGACACTGGATGAGAATAACTTAATTTTGAGTAAAAAAAAGTTTTGTCTCGATTTGATTTCTATGATTATTATATGTATTAGCCTTCAGTTGGTTGTCTTGTGGGTAAGCAGACATGACTTAAAAATCATAAGTTCAAAATTCAATCAATGAGGAGATGTATGACCCAATTTTTATAAATTATAATAAACAATATTCAAAATGCATCATTGTGCCCATCAAAAGTTCAAAAATTCAATGAATGAAAACTTCTTTTTTAACATGAGCGAGACAACCTACAAATTTAAAGGGGGCAATATGTAAAATACGAATACCTTAGTGGGTTTCTTTTAAAATTATAATTATCCAAAGGGTGGATCCGCCTCACTGTATTTCTCCGTGATGATCTTAACCCAATCATTTTACTTTGCTAGCATGTTGATTTGAGTTGATACAAGTGTGTTGATGACCTCTAATATAATTAAACACGTAAACTGGTTAAATCGAGACAATAAGTTAAATCTGAACCTGACCACTTTACTCTTAAACATTTTGAATTATTAATGAGGTACCAGCTCAGCAATAGACTTGTAGCAAATGACATCACAAATTCAGAATTTGAACCCTGCTAATTGGTGTGGGAGTAGTTAAGGGATTAAAGAAATGACATGTGAACTTAAAATTCTAGACATAATTAAACATGTTATAAAAATGGGTTAGTAACCTAAGTAAATGTGTCATTCTTACTAATTTGATTACTCAAACTAACACCATAAATATGAAACACATTTACCTACTTTCGACATGAATATTACCAACACGCAACTATCCACCAACCACATCTTTGCGTAACGATGCGAAAACACATCTCGATAAACAATGGATGGTAAATAAACCTCCAAATTGTTATTTTCACCCAACAATGTCAACAAAACTTGTCATAAAATTTCCACAATTTGCCCCCACATAAATTCTGAGTCAAACCACAAGACCTTACCTGCCAAATGTGACAATTCACAAAAGAGGAAATGGGCTCAGCAGCACAACTGCCACATCTATTCCATCAAAGAGTACAAGTGGAAGACAACTTTCCACATTCTCACCTTTGTTTTATACCATTTCAAAACTATTACCAATTTTTATCGTTATTTATATCAATTAAAATTTTATCTGATATGAGTCGTATGAAATAAAATTTATTTAACTTTTATGAATAGTGACACAAGTCATTACTCTAACATGATGATTTGCACCTCATTTGATATAGGGTGTGGTGATAGTGTTTGTTTTTATCGTTCACGTGTCAATGCAACTCATCAATTAATAAAATCAAATTTACTCGTTCACATGTAACAACGTAACTCATTTAAAAATATTTGTAACGTAATATCAGTTTTGCCATATAATTAAATGTTTTTCATACAACTCGCATCAGATTAAGATCACCTTACAAAATGCATTTATATTTTTTGATTTATTAATATGATTCATTAATTATTGATTATAATAGCTATTTTAATTATAAAAGTATATAATTATCAATTTTTTAATGATCTATCCTCAATTTCCCGTATCTCCATATCAGTTTTGAACCCAAACCAGTATGTATGGTAAATAATAAGAAAGTTTAGGGGTGGAAGTGGAAAAAGGAAAAGTTCACTTTATATAGGGAGTGTTGACGGTACCGTACGGGAGGAGGACAGGTGGGGCCCTAAGGTTTTCCGTATTAGAAAACGGTTGAAAATCTCTTCCGTATCTTCCGTGATTTCCGTTAGCATAAAACGGACCAAAATATACTTCTTCAACTTTTGGCTTTTTTTTTATTTCACTCAAATGACCATATTGCCCCCACCGAATTTTTTTCTTAATTATTATTATTTTGAAATAAAGATGATGAGTTGCTAAGGTTCTTTTGATATCAGAAATTTAGTTGAACTATTATGGTGAAATTGTACCAAAATTTGGTCTCATATTTTTCTAGTGAAAGTATTTTTGGTGAGCTTCTTATGGAGTCAGGAGTTTGTATCTTACGTGTTGATATTGATTGTTTCGTATAACCTAAGATGCGAGTAAGGTGATTACACTTATATTCGAGAAAATGAACACAATTTGAACCACAAGAAAAATTTGGTACAAAGAAGAAAGAGAGAAATAGTAAACAATAGCAAATCAAGATAGTTTTACCACCTCATTTTGTGCTTGTAATTTTCCCCATATACAAAATTAGTGATTACTTGGTTGTTTTGGATAACTATTTCATGGATAATGACATTTGCAAATAAAATTTTCAATGCAAGGAATCATTATTTGAGGAGATTTTCCTATCTCACCCATCATTTGAGGTAAAAGCTTTGACCATGATGCTGCCTTAGGATGGAAATTTAAGGTACAAGTCATTAAATAAATTAGATAACAAGTAATTATCAATGATAACGACATACCCGAGTGAGTGTATTACACCCAGAATTTCATTAAACCATTAGAAAACCCTAAAAAAGGAGTTCGACTACGATGTTATGTAAAAACACTTAATCTCGTCACATTCCATGAGGAAGTAAACTCCAATTCTAGGCAGCCATACATTATAACCATTTTTTAGTCAAATTTTAGACTTTTTACATTTTTATCTTATCGATAGATAATGTTTATGGTTATGTTTTAAAGAGAAAAGTTAAAAATGTAAAAACACTCAAACCTGACAAAAAAAATGACTTTAAAACCTGACTGTCTAGACAAACTTGAAAGTAAAATACGGAGTAGAAAGGAACAAGGTGAGATGTGGAAGAACAATAATTGATGGAGAATAATGCACACATAAAGTACTAATTAAGTGTACCCCATGTGTCCAAGAAAGATAGCAACACGAGCCATGACTTTTCTAAGCATTTATAATCACAAAGAACAAAAGAGGCCATTTTGTGAATCAATTTAGAAGTCCCCACATCATAACACATGTAAGAGTACAAAGAGTACTAAATTTTCTAGTACCTTGTTCATAGTGTTGATTGACAATTTGGTCTAGATGAACATAGATTGTGGAATTGTGAAGAAGAGCTCATCCACCTTCAATGGATTGAACACTTGCTTTGTGGATCTCTCTCCCTATTTGTAAGAAATATATTGGAATCAACATGAAGATTTTGTGCAAACATAGCACAAATCATAGAGTAATAATAACCAAATTATAATCCTAATTTAGAGGTTAACATACCAAATGAATCAACCTTAGACATGAAGTGGAAAAACAAATCTTTTGCATGAATCAAAGAACTTCAAAACTCTTTTGTACAAAAGTTCAAATTTTTTTTTTCAGTGAGTATAGAATCCAAGTCGTGGAGGTTAATAAAGATGCTGCAAGATACTAAAATTAATCATTCAATCAGGCTAGTATTGACTTAATAAAGATGCTGCAAGTTAGGTTTGAACCCATGACCTATTGATACCATCCGTCAAGCTCTATCGATTGAGCTGTCATGCCATTGGCGCAAAAAAAAAAAAAAAAAAAAAAAAAGTTTTACACCAACACAAACTTTGTTTTTTACATCAAACATCACTCAATCACTCTCCCTTCCTCACAATGCAAACCATAGCGCTAAAATTATGTAAAAATAGATCAATCAAACATTCCAAATAGAGTGATTCCAAATAGAGTGATTCAATCGACATTTAGAATTTCCCTTCCAAATAACCTAAAAATCAGCCAATATTATCATTAAGTTTTCAATCATCATAACCCCTCACACAAGGATGGTCATCCAAGACCTCAAAAAGGAAAACCTAAACAACAACTCATCATCATTGAAACCCAACATCTCATTGAAACCCATCACACTAAACATAGATTGAGTTCATGGATGGTTGAAAAAAAAAAAAAAAAAAAACCCATTTTCATCCAAGATTGCTATTTTCTTCCCCTTTACATCTCAAACCCTAAAACCCCAAAATCAATCAAACCCTAGTTTTCTGCAACAGAGGAGTGAAACCATGACAAGAACTCTCAGAGTCTTTACAACTCTGCGAATCGATCCCAACCTCCGAAAACATCTTCAAGAACTCATCCAACCCAGTGTTGCGCCACCTCTGTTCATCCTTCTCGAGCACTTTCAACACCCCTTTAAAGAACCCAACCTCGCAAGGAAGAACAAGACCTCCATCACTCTGGTACCCGAACTCCTCCTCTGATTTCTTCAACAGAGACACGAAGATCGGCAGGTTGAGGAACCTTGTAGGGATCACGAACCTCCTTCGCTGCGAACCCACATACACAGCGAAAAACCCAGACGGAATCCGCCTTGTTGAGCCCGATTGGGACCCTGAATCACTGTCGGAGTCTGAATCGGATCGTGAGGAGACTGATCTACGACCGAGCCCCATCGACTTCCACCGCTTCATCACTTGCTTCAGAGGTGCCATTTGACGGATTCTTTCGACCCTTTTGATCGCTGAGGCCATTGGAGAGGAAAAGTGAGAGCTTTTTTGGGTTTTGGTTTTGCAGAGAAACAGAGAGAAGAAGAAGAAACAGAGAGAGAGAAGGGAGAGTGGTTGGGGCGAAAAGGGGGGAAAATATAGGAGGAGATTTTTAATGTGGATTTTTTTTTTAGGTTTTTTTTAATACATACTTAATTTGCTCCTTAATTCCTTCTTTTTACCTCATTGCCATTTTTTAATATTAAAATGGAATAAAAAAAATAAAAAATTTTGTTTTTATTTATGGAAAAAGATGATGTTTGAAATTGACTCGAATGCCCTAATTTGGTTTTGTCATACGATATGATGCATACTAACCTAATTTGTAAAATAAGAAAAAAAGTAATTTTTTTGAAAATAATTCTAAAAATTTATGTGACATTTTTTGCGCTATATTGTCATGAATCAACAAATTCTCCTAAAAAGTTGAGTTGTTCAGGAGGGAAATGTCCATGACTAGAATCGTGACATTGCTCAACGCTTTTAAAGTCGACGTCTTCGTCGGTCTACTCTATCGACATTAGCCTGACGAATTTCACTCAACCTTGGATATGAGATTTGACTCTGATACCAATTATCATGAATCAACCAATTCTCTCAATACTCTGAACTATCCAGCAGAGAAAAGTACATGAATAGGATCGTGACATCTATATCATATAAATGTCATAACCACTATCATTGTTTGAAAATGATATTACGTTATATAAAGGCATTTAAATGAGATCAACGTCGTAAACCCTATTTCATCGGAACAAAAAAATCAAATTTATCTCCAAAGATAATGTCGATGTTGAACTCATTATTGATCCCAAATAAAAACTAATAATAAAGGGAAATTCCTATAATTCACAGAATCAACTTTTCTAAGTGTTCATTCCTTAAAAGAAAGGTTTAAAAGTACATAGTGAAAAGTGAGTTTGTAGAAAAAGAAGAGAGTGTGAATAAAGGCTTTAGGGTAAAACTTTTCATCAATTCAGGATTAAAATCTTCAAGGGGATTTTAAGAGATTTCGAAATCCATGAATTTCCTCTTGGCACCCCACTTGTCAACCTTACCATATCTACCATTTAATCGAAAAGTTTTTGTTCATAAAAAAAATGTTAGAAGATAATATTTCATGACTTATTCTTGTTTGACAAATTAGAGAATAGGTAATTTGGAAATTTTCGAGTGTAATATTTGGTTTGAGAATAAAGCGAATTATAAGACTTCAGTATTAAGTGGGGTGCCATAAGATAATTTAGAGATGCAACAAGGAAATGCTCTAATCATTTCGGTTACAAAATAAAAATTTAACCATGATATGAAATTTTAACCTACGACTAGCCGAATTGGCCATTGCTTTCATCACATTTTTAGTAATCCATTCATGTTAATGGGTTGTTAATATGTTTATTAAACCATGAATTTGAACATTGATTAAGAATTGGTTTGCTTGATTTTAGTAATAAAGTATTAAAGTGGTACCTAATGGTACCCAAGAGGTACTAATTGACCAAACTAATTGCCTCCCACTATAATAAAATTTGAGTCTTTCAACATTCAAACCCGACAAATCATCACTAGCATCAAATTATAAACAAAATTATAATTGAAATTGTGGAATGTGGTGACCTAATGAATCCTTACTACTACTAATTAGGAAATTAGATTTACTATAATTGCACTTTGGGTACATTGGGGCTTTTGGATCTTTACTAAACGTGGCATGTATAGACCTTGATCAACGACAATGAACAAATGGTCAAGACACAATTTCGTGTCTAATATATAATACAAAACTTTTGTACACAATGTGAATTACGCCTAAATTAAATGTACCCAAAATGTAAATAACCCTTCTACTTTATATGGTTACTCGATCAACAAATATCAAAGGGGTGCCACTTGGATCATTTTCATCCAAAAATGCAAGTCAATAGTCAATAAAAATTAAGCAAAAATTAATCAAAGAACTTACCATGTATGTTACATCGATCCTCTGACTAAGTCTTTATTTTCTAGAACATATCTTGACTAAATCCCGAATATAAAGGGGATCATGAGTAATTATCACTTGAGTAATTCTCCTTCATTTGGACTGAACAATCTCTTAAACTCCCACCCTGACCAATCTATCTTTGCCAAATCTCAAGATGTCAGTCATCAAAATGAATTTTGATTTAGAGAAAATATTATTCATCATTGAATAACCATGTACTTTCTATTTTATAAAAAATTTAAATCACAATTATTATTTGAGATTGTGTAGAATATAAAGATGGAAAAAAAAGTAATTGAAAAAAAATATCATTTTTTAATGAAAAATAAATCTTTATAGCTGGAAGTGTAACATGTTACTTTAGCAAATTTGGTTTAGTTCATGCAATAGTCAAGAATCAAAGCTAAAATCAAGCCAAGATTACATCTTTAGAAATCTCATCAATTGACTTTAATCACAAAGAATCTTGTCTAATCATCACTAGACTAATTTGCCCCCGTTGTTAACAACTTCACAAATGATGGACTTAAAGATATAACAGAGCTTCTACAAAACCTGGTTCAAAAGCACTGCTATGAGGGTGGTTTGCACGTGATTTGATCACTTTACCCTTCTCTCCATGGGTTTGGAAAAGTTGGAGAGGGGTAGAGTTGGTTCGATCACGTGCAAACTATCCTCTCACGCACAAATCAGTGCTTCCGAACCAGACTTCCTAGAAATTTTCAAATATAAAATAAAGTTTTTGTTATCCTTCACACTAAAAAAATGGCAGAAGAATGTCACAAGTCTTACTAACTCATAAAATTTTGGTAAATTTTGTAAACAGTGGAATACAAAAAAATTGGAATTAAACCTGAACAAAGTTAGGTAATTCAAGTTTAGTAATTAAGCAACTATAATTATATATGTTGAGGTGTATCTGAGTCAGTGTTTATGACCAAATGACAACAATTGATTGAGTGGGGGCCAGATTTAGGTGGGATACATTTTTCTAATTATAAGTACAAATGATGTACCAAACAGTACCTTGTTGAATATAACTTCAAGAATTAAAATAATGGAATGGAAAACAATGTGAGGAAAATAAATGCAAAAATACAAGAAAGTAGGGTGAAATGGAGTTATCAATTGGAATACCATAATAATTTAAGAAAATGCAATGGGAAATGAATAAAGGATCCCTTGATGGTATATATCGGATTTGGTTGCGTTAGAAGAATTTATTGAGTAAATGATGCACCTAGAGCGTGAGACAGGTGCATAGTTTATTTTTTAATAAATAAATAAATAAATAAAAGCTCTATAGCAGAGATTGGAAATGAGAGACCGAAGAAATAGGAAAAGCAAAAGGAGATTGAATTGAAAGTTACGTGAAACGAGTGCTAGCTTGTTAGTAAGATACATAAAGGAAAAGTCTAGAATAAGAGTAAAAATACATATGTTCACCGCAACAGTTGTATTTTTGCAAGTCTAAAAATATTAGAAAACAACAATTTTTACAGTCAGGTTGACATGACGATTTCAAGAGGATGATTGAATTCTCAATATGTTTATGATAATCATGGTGTTGGGCACAATGGTGTTGTGATGTAACCCGGAAGAGATGGTAAAATTATTGAGATATTTATATGCATCTCGATAAATTCACCATCCTCCTCATATCACTCCTCGTCACTCTAGTTGCACAAACCTAATTCGCTAGGCACAAACAATTTTTTTATTTCTTTTGGAAAGTGAGCCGAGTTTTCAGGATCCCCTTTTTTTATTCCCTAACCACATCATGCAACAATCCTAGCTACTAGCTACTTACACTTTCTTTTTTATAAGCCCAAAGTTTATCTTTATATTAAAAATTGCAGTTCGTTTAGAGAGCCCGGTCAAGTGTGTCAAAGAGTCTCAATACCCTCTATCATCCTAGAGATCTTCATAATCTACCAATTGAACACAAACACACACAAAAAGAGCCCCCTGACGCTAATCTAGCGTTAGGGGTCTGGCTCTCTAAAATTTTGTAAAAAATTGCTAATTGTAATTGTGGATGCTCTTAGGATCAGAAATTCTAAATGTCGAGGATATGAGCGAGGAAACCAGCGAGGGAAATGAGATGGAGGGGGTCGAAACCGTCCACCCCCTCGAGATATGAGCGTTGACTTTTCGCGCGCACATCTCGAAGGGGATGGACGGTTTCCACCCCCTCCACCTCATTTCCCTCGCTCCTTTCCTCGCTCCATTCCTCGACAGCTAGCAAAGCTCTCTTAGGATATATTGCTAGCTATAGTTTATAAATGGGCTTTGAAGTAAGGAATTGGTTGAAAAAGTTGCACTCTAGCTTGGACTACTTGCCCAAACCTTTTTGAACCTATGTACAATATTATATGAAGGATGACAAATTGACAAGGCAACTTGTTGATAGTTTTTATTTTGAATATTAAAAACTTGAAACACCCAATGTCACATGATCACAGTTTAGTGATCCTTTTTTAAAGCCAATGAGGATTTTATATATAGAATAAGTGGTGTACTAATTCTCAAGAATGTTGTGTGGATTCATTGTTTTCTCAAGAATGTACTATTTCTGGTATTTGTTATGAATAAGGTTTAGAACATTAAAGAATGTACTAATTCTCAAGAATTGCACTTAAAAGTTAAAATCATTAACGATACCAATCTGTTGATATTGTTCCAGCTTATTAGTACAAATGAACATTTGAATTAATAGCAGCAGCTAGCAAGTAGCAAAATACTGAAAAATAGATTGGAAATACAACTACTTGACAAACTCGATGTTATGGCGAAGTTCAATAGGTCCGTGGATTTCAAGAGGGGTTGAGCGAGCTATCAAGGGGATATTATAATCCCACATCGCCTAAGTGAGGGAAGGAGATATGCTATATATGTACGATATTGGATCTACAAAGTACAACATAGTACTATGTGAATCGGGTTGTGACAATGGTGAAGCTTTTTCAATTTCCCACATACATATTCACTAAATATTGTGACTTGTAGAGTTAGCAAATATCATTAGGGTTTCCTTGTATGTATTTAATGGCATGGAAGAAACAATGAGCGAGCTTTCCATTTTCTATCTATATCGAGAATGAGAATCCATGTTTTTATACATGTGGCTATAGAGCCCACACCCTCTAGTATTTGGGAATTGGGACATATAAAGCAATATAATGTTCCAGAGAGCATGGGCTTTAATTGTGTTGCCAAAATTTGTTCAAAAAAATTGGGTCCCAATTGTAGTATGGGATGGGAACACTGTTCTTTGCATCACAATGAAATTATTGTGTGTTTAAAGACAGGGAAGGGGGCCGTTGAGACAATGGAAGTTGAGTGTTTATTATCACTTTCAGGCTTGGGGTGCGACTTAAGCCCAACTACATTGGGGTGAGACATGTTGCAATCCTTCTGGCAGAGATATCAACTTTTCTAAGGACCATAGTTCCAGTCTTCGAAGTGAAACGAGTTGCGTAAAATCTCCTGGTGCAAATTCCAGCTCTGGGCACCCATAGATGTGCGAACCTTCGAGACTTGTTAGATGTTGCAGTCCCTCTGATCAGGGGCGGAGTCAGGATTGCAGATAAAGGAAGACAAATAGTATATAACTATTTACAAAAATACTAAAAAAATTGGATTTTTACAATCATATTTTGCGATCATGGTAACATGGCGTGATCGTGAACAAATGATGATTAATTCAACCATACAAACAATATACATGACATGATTAATTCAATTGTAGCTAGTTCATTAAGAGCTTCCCTTTTTACTTGAAAAAAAACAGAAGCAGACATAATGGTTTAAAATGAGAGTTGGCGAGAAGCAGACCTCTGACTTTCTTTCTAGCTTTGAGGTAGCAGGACGGTATAGTCCAAGTCCAAGGAGTAGTTGCAGCAGTAGCTAGATTGGACTGGATGGATTCAAATGAATTTGTTGAACAACATTTTTATTTTTAGAATCCTCCTTCATCTTCTCCTCCTGTTTTATATATCCGTCCATCTCCTCTTCTTTGAAACTCACTCCTAACTCAGAGCCTCCGAGGATAACACTTACACAACCAACCTACTCTCTTTTGTCTTCTTATTCTTGTCTGTCTTCTCGAACGAAAAATATATGTGTGTATAGAGAGAGAAAATTTTCTCCTTTTGGGCTAGCTCAGGTGAAGCATACAAACAACAACTTAAACTGAATCAGAGATAAAGCAAAGCAGAGATAAAGCAAACCTCCCCAAACCCAACTGATTACTTTTAATTTTGAAAGATCAGAGATAAAGCAAAGCAGATCAGATCCCATCCCTCAATTAATCTAATGTGTTAACTAATTTTTTATCACTCTTATCACCATATGCTAGCTGAGTCAAAAATAATATAATCTTATTCTTTATTTTTTTTAACAAAACAAAAGAAAACCAATGATGATGACGATGTAAATTTTCTTCGGCCGATCTCCAACCCAATTAAAATTTTTAATATGAATATAATCACATGGGAAGTAAACCCACCATGTATGGTACCTCTCTTCTGGTTTCTTTGTTGCTCTCTGCGTGTGTAGGGAGTGAATGGATTAAAATGAGTTGGTAAAAATTAAGAGAGTGATGAAAATATTTAAAAAAGAGAAAGAAAGAGAGTGGTGTGAATTAAGAAAAAAAGATGTTAAAAAACATAGACAAATCTATCTTTGCCAAATCTCAAGATGTCAATCATCAAAATTAATTTTGATTTAGACAAAATATTATTCATCATTGAATAACCATGTACTTTCTATTTCATAAAAAATTTAAATCACAATTATTATTTGAGACTGTGTAGAATATAAAGATGGAAAAAAAGGTAATTGAAAAAAAATATCATTTTTTAATGAAAAATATATGTTTATAGCTGGAAGTGTAACATGTTACTTTAGCAAATTTGGCTTAGTTCATGCAATAGTCAAGAATCAAAGCTAAAATCAAGCCAAGATTACATCTTTAGAAATCTCATCAATTGACTTTAATCACAAAGGATCTTGTCTAATTATCACTAGACTAATTTGCCCCCCCTTATTAACAACTTCACAATTGATGGAATTAAAGATATACTAGGTGGGTTCAGCTTGTAATTTTTTTAGAGATTTTTTTTGACATATTCATAATGTCTTGACATTCCTTGATGAACGTTTCTACACAGCGAGGAAGGAGAAAGAGAGAGAGCGGGGACCACCCATTCCCCTCGCAATACGCATTGTCATTTTTCATGAGCGCATTTCGAAGGGGATGGACGGTCCCTGCTCTGTCTCTCTCCCTCCCTCGCTGATTTCCTCACTGGCTTCCTCGACATTTAGAATTCCCCTTCCTTGATATAGGGAATAAGTTATTTTATTTCTCTTATTATCTTCAATAAAAATCTTTATGATTGGACAAAAAAAAAAGTTCGAGTCCCTTGAAGCCCATACTCTATTTAATTAAATCCACAAGTTAATTTTAAAAAACTGACATATGCTAATATAAATAAAAGTTATAATTCATTTTTATATTTATTTAACAAATTTTTTTATCAACTTATTTATTCATTTTTAATTAACTTGACAAAAACTTTAAGGGTGAAATTGTCTTCTAATTAACATATACTAGGTGTGAGTGCTCGTTACGCATGAATATACATATATTTTACGAATAATTACATTTGACATTTATAATTTCCTTAAGATTTTGTTTTGTATCTATGTGAATCCAACAACTTGTTATTGGACACAAAAAATGAAAGTTTTAATTTTTTTTAATTTCACCCAGTACAGTTGTATATATATATATTTTTGAGTGATTCTATGTGTCGAGGGAAAGGGCGAGGAAACCAGCGAGGAAAAGGAGGTGGCGGGGGGTGAACCGTTCACCCCCCTCGAGAAGGGCGCGCCAAAAAAATGAGCACTCATCTCGAGGGGGGTGAACGGTTCACCCCCCGCCACCTCCATTTCCTCGCTGGTTTCCTCGCCCTTTCCCTCGACATTTAGAATTTCTCTATATTTTTTGTTGTATGCAAAATGTAATGATAAAAAATCTTCTCCCAGTTCCAACTAATTAATGAAAGGCTTGTTTTGAATATATCAGCAATAGAGGTGTTCATTGTAGATATGAGAGTTCTTTAAGTTGTGTTCACACTGATAATACCTCAATTGCCCATAAAATCTATTTTCTTAACAATACGTGCCTATTTGGTGCGATTTTTAGAAAATTTGACTTTTTATTTACAAAGTTTTTTTTTAAAGACAAGCAGAGTTTTTATAGGATCCCAGAACTCATAAAGATGCCGCAAGCTGAGTTTGAACCCATGACCTAGTGGTAACATCCGTCAAGCTCTAACCGTTGAGTTGTCATGTCATTGACATTTATCATTGGTTTTGTTCAACATGGATATCATTTCTAATGGACAAGCACAAAGAATGTTGTTTATTCCAATATAAATTTTGTGTCATAGCATTTGCATAATAAGGCCATCGTATGGCTGCTACTAAGGGTCAGCGTCAGATTAAGATGATCACGCCATATTATCCTGGTTGCAAAAAAAAAAATTCATAACAAAAATCAGATTTCTTAGCATTTAAATGAATTAGCATTTAAATGAATTCAACAAGTTAACTAATATCCATCTCTCTAACAATCTCTCACTCCAACAAGGAATGGACCAAAAGTTTTCTATTCCTAAATATGTATTCTTTTGTAGCTGTTTTTTTTTTTTTTTTCAGCAAATAATCCACTCCCTTTTTACTTCTTTTTGGGGTTTTATTATAATTTCTATCATAAGTTATTTTTCAACTCTACTATTTTTATTTTGTTTACCAACTTTTCTTCATTTTCATGTTTTTTACATCTTTTTATTATAGTATAATTTACACTTTAATTTAATAATAAAAGATATTTATATTTTTTTTATTAAAAAAGTTTGTCTTAATAATAGTTTGGGAATTCAAAAGTGATAAAAGAAAAAGAAACAAAAAAAAAAAACCTAGGAATGTCTGATTTCACTTGCCTTTGTTTTAACATGAGAGATGACATAGTTGGGAAGACTGATAAATTGGCTCAAATGAGAAATCGATCTCTTTGCACCTTTTTGGCTTGTGTACAGCCATATTCTCTTGTTTTGCAAACTTGTTCAGAAGAGGGTCCAAATTTAAAATGTCCTTCTCTACTGCATCGAGATATGAGACCTGATAAGTAGTAGCTTTCTGTTCTTGGATTCTGTCCTCAACTATAATCTGCTCCCCTTCCAATCAAAGTCCACAATTTTTAGTAGGCAGCACATTGTTCCGACTTAGTTACCTGGGTCAAAGAGTTTACCAGAAGGTCTTTCACCTTATGTAACGAACTCGATCGTGAAGTCGCGTCTGGCGAATTTCCACTACTCGGAACAACACTCGGTTGCACTAATGGGGGTTGCTCTGATTGTACGACTCGTCGGAGAGATGTTTTGGGAAAGTCACGAGCTCTGGGTTTCCAAACCTGCTGCTGCTGATTGCCAACCCTCTGTTTGGTATTAACAAACACCAGTAAGGCGGATTGCCAACCCGACATCGTAGATCTTGGAGTTAATCACCGTCCTCGCCAAATTGACCCCATTAACTCCAACAAGATGCTCCACCTAAGGAAGAGGTACCCCAAGAACTCTGAAGAGGAAATGAAGCGGATAATCGTGCCTAATATTAGCCGATTTCTCCAACTCTTTCCTTATAACTAAGGAATTGGGATAATAGAAATTGTTGTTTGAAATCACCTCAGCATAAGACCTAGGACATGGAGGGGGATTCACTCTAGGCTGCTAAGTGAGAGAAGTCTTGTTTTTGGATGCTTGAGGCTTGGGTATCAGCTGCTTCCGATGTTTGCTAGTTGTCACATTCACCAGTTTAGCTAGAGTTAACCAGCCTTTGCCATCGAAATCAGCTAGAACTCTCAAAGTCTTGGTTTCAGAGCGCCAACCAACCAAGATTGAGAGGAAAACACCACCTCTATTTGACTCCTTCACCACCATCATCTACCGATTCATTTCTTTCCAACTGGCAGTGAAGCTATGTTTGCCTACTCTCACAGCTTTTTCGAGCTGTAACCTTAACCAAACTCCCATATTGGATTCCAAGAAAACCTTAGCCTCAAACTTTGCTTTTGATTCAAACTGGAAGAAACCACCTATGGTCTTTGTAATCCCAAACTCCTTCCCTTCGATTTTAACCACTGATTTACTCCCATCATCAACTGCCATCAACAATCACTCCACTGTCAAGCAAGAACACAAATTGCATTAAAGATTTTGAAAAGAATACTCATGACTCGGCCCCGCACAACCCTCGCAGCCCTGACGTGGTCTTTGGATCGCAGTCCTCTTAGCCCTAAATCGTCCTGTATCGCAACCCTGAATCGGTGGATGATTCAGCCCTAGAAGTAGACCTCTCGCCATAAATCACTCACCTCAAAAAGTAAATCATAAACTCAAAATTTAAATCATAAACACCAACTATGTTTGACCTCTCGCCAAAATTTAAATCACTCACCTCAAAAAGTAAATCATAACTCAAAATTAATCATGATACCAAATCATAAATCACTCTAAATTTCGTGGTTCCATTTATAACTTTTATCTAATATCCCACATTTTAGTATCATAGCTTATTGCTTAATATATAAAATATGCTTTAGTGAACAAATACCTTTTTTTGGGGGGGGGGGAAATAAGCGCGGGTTTTAAAGGGATTCCACAACCCTTGACATAAATCATTGGTACTAGTTACATCTTTTTACATATTTTCCAAGTTACATCGTTAAAAATAATTTTCTTTAAGTCTTCGGCAAATGAACTAGGTGCGATTTCAACAAAAGATGTAGCAGACATTAAACTAGCAAGACAGTCCGTTGCTGAGCTTTGCATGTTGTTTTGGAATTGCCCGGACCAAGTTGAAGCATGTCCATGGTGCTGAGCTATGCAGTGAAAAACAAAACAAAAATTTTCTACTAATTGAGTTTTTTTCAACTAATAACAATCCAAACGCCCCATCTAAACATACTTCTCCCGTGTAGTTTCAAGTTTCCATGTACCATCTATACCACTCATTGCTATTTCGTACATTGATGTTGTTGTTGCTTATGCTGCAAAAGTATAAATTGCCAACTCTCTAAAAGCTCAAACTTGTAGAGAAGGCGAATCCAATTATATATCAAGCGGAAGCAAGAGTGGGGTCATGTGACTGCAACTATATCGGTGGGTACCAATCATACAACTACATTGTGAATTCACACGGTACTACCGTAGATAATCACATAAACAATTTTAGGCCCATGAATAATTGGAGTATGTTTAATATTCCAACAAACGCCCCTTTAAGAAATCTTCCGGTATTTCCATCAAACAAGATCGAATTGATTGAAATATTGTTAAAAAACACAGAAATCATTAATTAATAACTTTTATAAAAAATTTTAAATGTTACCATTTAAACTCCTTAGACATACTTCTTCATGTTCCATCTTCATGCTGAAAATAAATGTCATGGTTATTAGCTTTTCTTACCATTTATAATTGATTTTGCTTTATATAATTTAAAAAAAAATTCACATTTAGCTACGGTTTTTTTACCGTAGCTAACACATTTTTTTTTGTAAACATTAGCTACGGCCCTAGTGTCGTCGCTATATTGTTTTCTTATTATTTTTTTTTAAATGACATTAGCTACGGCTGTATTGCCGTCGCTAAGTTGTTTTGTTATATTTTTTAAAAAACAAATCACATTAACGACGGTATGTGGACCGTAGCTAACAAATTTTTTTTCTAAACCTTAGCTACTGCCCCAGTGCCGTCGCTAAGTTGTTTTGTTATATTTAAAAAAAAAAAATCACATTAGCTACGGCCTGCGTGGCGTCTCTAAGGTGTTTTCCTATAATTTTTTTTTAAAAATCACAAAAACATTTCTAAACATTAGCTACGGTTGTATTGCCGTCGCTAAGTTGTTTTGTTATTTTTTTAAAATAAAAATCACATTAGCTACGGCCCTCCTGCCGTCGCTAAGGTGTTTTCCTATAAAATTTTTTTTAAATCACAAAAACATTAGCTACGGCTGTATTGCCGTCGCTAAGTTGTTTTGTTATATTTTTTTTAAAAAAAGAAATCACATTAGCGACGGTATGTGGACCGTAGCTAACAAATTTTTTTTCTAAACCTTAGCTACGGCCAAAGTGTGGTCGCTAAGTTGTTTTGTTATATTTAAAAAAAAAAATCACATTAGCTACGGTATTTTGACCGTAGCTAACAAAAAATTTTCTAAACATTAGCTACGGTCCGAATGCCGTCGCTAATCATCGTATTAGCGACGGTTTTAAACCGTCGCAAAACTGTTAGCGACGGTTATTTTAATTTATGTATCGAAACTGTGGCTGAAACTATAGCGATGGTTTAATGCCGTCGCAAACCGTTTAAATAGCGACAGTTTTTTAAAACCGTTGCTAATTTTGGTCGCAAACCGTTTAAATAGCGATGTTTTTAAAAAACTGTCGCTAATTTCCGTAGCTAATTTTGCTTTTTTTTTTTGTAGTGGATTAACTGAGGGGTTGGAATTGTTATCGATTATAAAGAAATAATATTTGTTAAGACTTCATGTTATAGTTAAGATTTTTTGTCTTAGGTAAAAAAAAAATTAATAATAAATAAATAAAAACTCTTGAGGCTCATACGCTCTATGTTGTCATTTTATTTAAAAGAATATCAACCTTAGACTCTCAATTCTTATAGGTTATAATTCATGATTTTGGAATGCTATAATTATAAGTTTTTCTTCTCTTTTTTTTAAACATCCCTGAGCACCCTTGTTAATCTAATCCAACAAAATAAAAAAAAATCAGCTTTGAGGCTCAATTTGAAAGTCTATAAATATCGAAAATTTTCGTAGTTAATTTATTTTGTTCGCGATAATTTATGTTTCACAACCACCAATTTTCACGTCTCATTTAAGATCAAAGATTGTTGCCTTGACCTTGTTAGTCTATTGCTACAAAATTTTAAAAGAAGATATTAACTTTTGAAGGCTATAATTCGCAATTTCAAAAGTTTATATTACATTTTTTTCACAAAAAATTATGGTTAACATCTTTTTAAACCTCTCATGAAGAAATATAGTCACATAGACCATTTTTAAAAGAAGATATCAACTTTTGAAGCTCAATTTGGAAGGCCATAATTCGCAATTTCAAAAGTCTATATTACAGTTTTTTCACAAAAAATTATGGTTAAAATCTTTTTCAACCTCTCATGAAGAATAATAGTCACAGACCATTTTAGTATAACTCTATAAAATTTAAAAAAACAATCAACTTAACAATCAATTTTTGAGGCTAAATTTTAAAGGCTATAATTCACAATTTCGAAATGTTAGCTTGATTTATGTTTCACACCCATTTGAACATCCTTATACATAAGAACAAACAAGGCACGTAGATGTTTTGATTTAGTGCTATGAAAAGTTGTAAATAAAAATTAACAACTTTTGAAGTTCATTTTTAAATGCTATATAATCCAAAACTCATTCTTCGGACCTTTTAAAACATTGAATAAGATCAAACATCGTCGCATCGACCTCATTAATCTAATGCAACATAATTAAAAAAAATAAATATTAACTTTTGAGGCTCAATTTGAAAATCTATAAATCCCCTAGTTTGGTAGTTAATTTTATTTTATCTACAATAATTTATGTTTCACACTCATCCATTTTCACATGTGATTCAGGATCAAACATAGTGGGCTTGATCTTGAATATAATCTTTTTAAGCTCAAATTTAAAAGATCATATTCAAATTTATACGAAAATATGATCTTTTGAAGCTTAAATTCGAAGGCGTTAATCAATAGTTTATTTTACTTTTTCGTGATAATTTAAGAAATGTAGTCGCATAGTCCCCGTTAGTCTAGTGGTACAAAATTCAAAAAATAAATTAACCTTTTGAAGCTAAAGTCAGAGATAGCAGCAGCTAGCAAATGAACATTTGAATTATTAGTACTATTTTTGGTATTCCTTATTAAGTACAAATGAACATTTTAATTAATAGCAGCAGGTAGCAAAATACTGAAAAATAGATTGGAAATACAACTACTTGACAAACTCCATGTTTATATGCCATGCCACTCCGCTCAATGTTTGTTTGTGTACTAGTTCTGCTGCTGCTGTTGCTACCTACTTGAAACAGTTCCTCCTCAATTGCTGCAAGCCAACTCCAAACCCCCCCTGGCTTCTTGTAATTTGCCTTGTGGATGGCCTTATGATGATCTCCGGGATGTGTGAAATCTTGTGCCAGTCCTCTCCATTCTCCTTGCATCGTCCTTCTAGCTCATCAGAACATCTTTCAATAATCAGAGTTCGTAGAGCTGTGAGGCGTTGCATTGCTTCCGGAAGGGACTTGAGATTATTGCAGCGCCGAATCTCTATATATTCAAGTGAGGTTAAATTGCCCAGCCACTCTGGTAAGAATGCCAGATTGGAACAAGACGCTATCGCTAGATATTCAAGTGACGAGACATGTTGCAATCCTTCTGGCAGAGATATCAGCTTTTCTAAATATAGATACAGGCGTCGAAGTGAAACGAGTTGCGTAAAATCTCCTGGTGCAAATTCCAGCTCTGGGCACCCACCGATGACCAAATCATCGAGACTTGTTAGATGTTGCAGTCCCTCTGATAGAGATTTTAAATTGCGGCAATACTGGAGCCACAAACGTGTGAGAGAGGTGAGGCTTTGCAATCCCTCGCTGAGAGAACTCAGCTCCGGACAGTGAGAAATATCCAAGGATTTCAGTGCAGTGAGATTTTCCAGTCGTGTCGGCAGAGACTGAAGCTTTCCACATGAATTGATATTCAACTCTTTCAATGCGTTAAGGTTTACAAGCAAATCTTCTGGAAATGAGATCAGCTCATCAAAACCTGAAATTGTAAGGTCAGAAAGGCAAGGAAGGTCGCTCCCCAACAATCTCAGTACCATTTCGTTGCTTTTTATCAGTCTCAAGTACTCGACGGACAATGGAAATGGGAATGTTGTCAACTTAGGACAACCGTCGATAGTTATGTCTTTCAGTCTCGGGAACATTGGCACTTGGCTTCTATTATCATCAAATGAAGACCAGACCTCTAGTTCAGGCATATTGCACAGGCTGAGATATTTAAGTGATGCGAGAGCTTTCGGGATGCCTTCACCGTCACCATATAATTCATTGCCAATGGATTTCAAAGAACTCAGTCCACTCATATCCAGATGTGTAAGAGAAGGCAGCTGGCCAAGAGGTGGTACAGTCGTGATTCTTGTGCAGTCCGAGAGAGAAATATGCACTAACTTTGGAAGCAATGAGACTCCCAACCAGTTTGGAAAGTTGAGACCTCCATAGCCTTCTATGGACAAACTTTTTGTATTTGGATGAGGTTGGAGGCCTTCCATCACATCTGTTGCATGTTCTTGCGAGCTGGGATTGGACCAAACAAGACTTACAGAGCCAAGATTTTTCTTCTCCAGCAATTTAGCTTTTCTAGCATCCTCTGAATTTGTCACATGCTCAAGACCTTTTATGCTCAATTCTCCTCTTAGGCTCAGCCCTTCCAACTCTTTGATGAAATGTCCACTCTCTAGGTTGAGGATGAAGATGCTCAAGGTTTGGAGGTGAACTAATTGCCCCATTCCACGTGGCATGCAAGTTAGCTGGTCACATCTCCTAATGTCTAGGTGCCTGAGGCTGTTCATGTTACTCATGCTCTTCGGTAACATTTTTAGATAGTAACAACAGGCTAGGTTCAGTACTTGCAAATTACTTAGGCTAGAAATAGATTCGGGCAATGAAGTTATATGGGTGTGAGAAAGATTGAGGTATCTCAGGTGTTTGAGATTGCTTACTGGAATCGGTAATGTTTGGATTCCTGAGCACCTCAAATCTAAAACTCGGAGGAATACAAGATTTGACAAGGATGAACGAGTAACATTGTTAACTTTAAGTGCACGCACTAACAAGATTGTACGCAACAACGGCGGGGGTTTGGGCAAAGATGCACTGGAGTATGATGCATTCAGTAACAAATGTCTCATCTTTCGGTCGGCCGACTCTATCGTCGGCGCGCCAACACCAATGTCCACATGTGAGCACTCATTCACTGCGATTGAACAAGCCAGATCGTGCATAAGATCATGCATCTTACACCTGTTTATACTGCCAACATCACCTTTCTCAGCATCTTGAAACATGGACCTCCACAACAGTTCATTGAAAATCTCATTTCCAATATCTTCCAGCTCCATTCCTTCTTTTGATTGTACGAAACCGTTTGCCATCCATAAATGGATTAGTTTTTCTCTATCAATATAATAATCTTTGGGAAATATGGAACAGTAAGCAAAGCATTGCCTCAAATGTAACGGCAAATGGTTATAGCTTAACCTCAATGCTGGCAAGATGTTGTTTTCATTGTTTTGAGGTAAATCCCACATTTCATTATCCCTCACAAACGACCATTCATTTTCCTCCCTTTTGAAACGCATCATCCCTCCTAGAGCCTTTGCAGCAAGAGGCACACCTTTACATTTCTTTACAATCTCCTTCCCAATCTCCACCAACTCCGGCCTTTCTTCATTCCCCATGCCAAAAGCACGGTGCTTGAATAACAACCAACAATTATCCTCAGACAGAACTGTTAGGTGATAAGCAGGAATTGTGCCGGTAATAGACGCTACTGTTTCAAGACGAGTAGTTACTATAATTGAACTTCCTTTTGCTCCACACATCAACGAGTACTTCAATGTGTCCCACTCTTCCTGATTTTCATTCCACACATCATCCAACACGAGTAAAAACCTTTTGCCATTCAGTTTTTCTCTGAGGAGTCGTTGCAGGGAATCTAATTCTTGAAGATCAGGTGCAGAACCCGATATGGAGGCTATGATTGCTTTCATCAAACGTTTTACATCAAAATCATCAGATACGCAAACCCAAAGCCTAGCTTCAAAGTGTTGTGCCACCCGCTCATCATTGTAGACCAGCTTAGCAAGAGTCGTTTTCCCGAGTCCACCAATTCCAACTAGAGGGCATACAGAGATATCTTCGAGACTGTTCACATTGTTCAGCAGCAGAGTCACCAAGTTCTCTTTGTCTTCGTCCCTCCCATAAACTTGTGGTTCAGTTAACAGGGAGATAGTCTCTCGATTCCCATAGAATTCAACTCCCCTTTCTACCATTCCTTCTTGCAGATGAAACTTAGACCTTTCTTCAGCAATTTGATCAAATCTCTTTATGAGATCTTGTATTCTTTTCCCAATCTTAAGACGAAAAACTGTTTTCTTAATATTGAAGAATGATATGCAAGAACTGGTTACCTGCGTGCTGCTACTGTTATATCTCATTTCTGATTCTAGTTGTTGGCCTTCGAATGCCCATTCATCCAAAACATCGTCAGCATCATAAGCAGCCTCCTTGAGCTTCTTTAACCAGTTTTTGAGTGCCTTATTGCCACGCTGCTGCCCCTCTGCATCATCAAGAACACATTGAATTGTTGATAATATGCTGGAAAGCTTCTCCATCTCCTTATGAACACCCCATATCCGACCAAACTCCTTCTGGATTAAGGAGCTTAAATTGTCAAAGAGTACCCCAAGGAATGGAGAGACCACAACTTGGACAACTGTATCAGCCATCTTCTTGCACAACAAAGGGAGTGGGATGATTTTCTGAATCTCTCTTCTTGCAACTAGAAGTGTTACAGTACAGTACAGAGATTTCTCTATTGGATCTTAAATTTCATGGAGAAGAAAGCAAGAGTAGCAATCACCACGACTTGGAAGAGTCAAGCTTGCACAAGTCTTCTCATCTTACTGGATGACGTTGTGGACAAAAGAAAAATCAAAAAGATATGTACAATAAATAATTCACTCAAAACCAAAAAACATGTTAAAGATAGTGGTGGCATGACCCACCAGTCGACTAGTGGTGCTTAGCATTATTGTCATTTTTCTTGCCTCAGACCTTGTCCACCAATTATTTATTTATCTGTAATAGTATTTAATTGCCTTTTCCTAGCATCATAGCTAATAGTTTGTTGTGATTAGGGGTGGGCAAACGGGTCGAGGATCTGCGGATTCAACTCGAACCGGACCGTTTTCCTCTAAACGGTCCGGATTTAAATTATAAGTTTTTAGATACGGTCCGGATCGGTCCGGATCCGTTATAAAACGGTCCGGTCCCGGTTCCTAATTTTAAAAACGAAACGGTCCGGGTTGGACCCGTCCGGACCGTTTCAAATCCCATTTACTATAAATTATAAAACCCTAACCATCAACCAAACCTAAACCTAAACAGCCAAAGGCCCAAAGCCAAACTCTTCTCTCTGTCTCTGCAAAACCTAAGGAAGATCTCTCTGCTCTCTGTCTCGAGAAGGAGATCTCCTTCTCCTCTCCTCTCCTCTCCTCCTCTCCTATCCTCTCTCTGTCGAAGGGACGAGATCTGTCGAAGAAGAGGTCTGTCGAAGGGTCATCTGTCGAAGAAGAGGTCTGTCGAATAAGAGATCAGCGAGATCTCCCTCTCCTCTCTCTGCTCTCTGTCTCAAGAAGGAGATCTCCCTCTCCTCTCCTCTCTCTGTCGAAGAAGAAGTCTGTCGAAGGGATGAGATCTGTCATGGAGCAAAGGTTCAAGGATTTGGTTGCAAGTAGAGCACTTGATGTTGATGGTGTGGAAGCAGAAATCACTGACATGGGGATTTTGAGCCCAAGATTTCTGATTTTGGACTCGCGAGGCTTATGAACCCAGTTGATACTCATTCAAGTGCGTTTGTGAATGGGGAGTTTGGAGATTTGGGTTATGTAGCTCCCGAGTACACACGGACATTGGTGGCCACGGCTAAGGGGGATGTTTACAGCTTTGGAGTTGTACTTCTTGAGCTGATTACTGGTGAGACACCTACCCATGTAACTACTGCCCCAGAAGCTGAAAACTTCAAGGGGAGTTTGGTGGAGTGGATTATGCATCTCTCGAGCAATTCACGTCTCACAGATGCCATCGATGAGTTTTTAGTTGGGAAGGGTGTCGATAATGAACTCCTACAATTTCTTAAAGTTGCAAGCAACTGTGTCTCAGCAGTTCCCAAGGAGAGACCAACAATGTTTGAAGTGTTCCAGCTGCTAAGAGCCATTGGGGAGAGATACCATTTCACTGCTAATGACGATATACTTCTTCCATCTAACAGTGGTGTCGATCACCCTGACGAACTTATTGTTGCTCGGTAGATGAAGAAATGACCATTTAAAGGTACAATTATGCAAAATATAGTTGGTAACTATTAAAGGAAGAGCATTTTTATCAGTATATACTATGTTTGTGCTTGTAAGGTTGCTAAACAAAGTGTTCCTTTTTATTTTATTTTGAAGTCTCTTCAATGTTTACTTCCAGTCTTAGTTCTTTGGAAGTTTGGTGATAAACATGTATATATCTTATTGTCTCTGTATGAAATGAATATGACAGGATAAATTTTTTGTATGATCTGTGTATGAATATGTTTGGAACCGTTTGGAACCGTGGAACCGAACCGTTTAGAACGGTTCGAGTTAGGTTCGGTTCCAATTATCAAAATGAAGGGATCCGGACCGGACCGGATCCGTTAAAATGTAAACGGTTCGAGTCAGGTTACTTCAAATTTGGAACCGATCCGGACCGTGCCCACCCCTAGTTGTGATATTTAATTGCCTTTTCTACCATCATAGCTAATAGTTTGTTGTCATCAATAAAGAGCAATTTTGAGTTTTTGACATTAGAAAGTTTGGATACTTTCCGTTAGTTCAGATTCATGATAATGAATGATCAAAGATTTGAGAAATTTGGTAGTAAAATATGTCTAAAAGCAGATAAACATCGTAAACATGGAGTCTGTCAGCAAAACAAGAGAAGGAGATTGTAATAAAAAAAAAGAAAAATTACAAATAAACATTTGAATTAAAAGCACCCGCTAGCACGAAGCAAATTACTGAAAAATAGAAGTTCAGAGGCACCATCGCTCAAAGTGTGCAGAGAAAACGAATTATCATACTTATCATTTTTTTTCATACTTATCGACCAAATGAATTTGAACGAATTAGATAATTAAAAACATTTCATCTAATAGTTTTTAGATTTTAAGCCTTTTTAAGTTTGTGATTTCTCACAACGACAACAATTCAATATATATTTCAGTGTTTGGTAGCTCAGATTTTGAACAAAAGAAAAAAAAAATCAAACCAAACCTTTGCCAAGGGAAGAGACATGTACAATATTCACTCAACAACCAAAAATGTTAAAGATTGTGGTGGCATCACTCACCAGTCGACTGGTGGTGCTTAGCATTATTGTCATTTTTCTTGCCTTAGACCTTGTCCGCCAATTATTTATTTATTTATTTAACTGTAATAGTATTTAATTGCCTTGATATTAAAAATTCAGCGTTATGTGATACAATCCAAGCTTTATTATAAATTAAGATTAAACAAAGTTATCTAGAAAAATAAAAAAAAGTTATTTAGGGATGAACCAACTAGGCGCCACGGAACACATGAAGTTGACTCATTGCGCGAGTGTGCATAGCACTTGCTTGGCTAATCAACTTTAGACAAAAAAAAAATAAATAATCAAGATTACCTAGCTTGGTCATACTTATTGGAGACACACTTCGGGTTTACTAACTTATTTTATTCACCCCCTAAATCACATTTGAATTTGAAAATCGCGCGATATGAAGAAGATAGAGAGATGAGATGGTTGCATGGTTTAGTGTTTATCATCACTTTCAGGCACGCAGGCATCTTGGGGTGCTAAGTGTTTGACTTGAGAGGTCTGGAAGTTGAATATTACGTGTGTTGAATGGGGAGTGAGATTCCTTTTTAAGTTTGAATGCCAAAACCAAGCTCGACTAGGGGTGGGCACAGGATGGGATAGGATGGGATGGGACGAGATATACCCATCCTTATCCCTATCCAATCCCGTTCATACGGAATCGGGATGGGACGGAATGGGAAAAATCTCATCCCAACCTCGTCCCATTCCAAACGGGTTCGGGACGGGACGGGATCAGCGTGCCAAACTTCTTAACTTGCAGGCCCCAGTTTTTATCAGTGATCTTAATATGGTTTCATCATTGAAAATTTTACTGATTTTTAAAATGAACATTGTAATATCAGGTTGTGGAACCTACTTTGTTAGAGTAGTGTAAGTAGGATGTGCTTGAAAACATAATGAAGATCCTGCATGAATGTGATAGCTAGTCAGCTTTCTGAGAAACCTTCTAAATGGTCATTCATTGTATTTCACATTTGAATGTGATAATCAGTTTCTTGAGGAACATAATGAAAGTGAAATATAAACTGTGTTCAAGAATACATAGTATAGTGCTTAACTAGGCGAAAAAATTGGAATATAAGGTAAGAAAAAGAATTTGTTTATCCATATTTTTTAATAGATTGGATGGACTTGATTCGTTGCCTGACGGATAGGACTGGTGTTGTGGTGGGCTTGGGCGAAGATCTCATCTCGTTTTGCCAAGATGCGTTATTTACAATTTTTTACAATTTTGTATCACCAACCCATGCCTGAACAGCGTTCCTATTGAGCTAGCTGAATATGCAAGAATAAGATGATAAATATAACTCATGCTTAAATAAAAATATTAATAATTAATATTAATAAATTAGTTCGGGACGGGACGGGATTGGCGGGATTGAAAATCTTCATCCCATCCCATCCCATTCTAGATCGGGACGGGACGGGATTGAGATGAAATTATTCAATCTCATTAAGACCCGAAAAAATCGGGACGGAACGATTAACTGAGGGGTTGGAATTGTTATAGATTATAAAGAAATAATATTTTTTAAGACTTCATGTTATAGTTAAGATTTTTTGTCTTAGGTAAAAAATAAATAAATTAATTTTTTAAGACTTCATGTTATAGTTAAGCTTTTAGTATTAAAGGTTTGTTTGGTGGCACTGAAAATGGATATGGAAATTGAAATCATTTTTGTGAATCTGATTCCAAGGCCTTTCATCGGACTTGGATTCTCATTAGTAGCAAGAACACAGTCTACTACCAACTCCTGCCCTATGCTAAGAGCTTCAATAGAATTAAAAAATTTGCGTATGTTAGTCAAGTTATGAAAAAATTTAAACCCCTGATTCATATGACCAGCCCAATTGACCCCAAATCTGATCCTCCAAAACTCCTCATCTCGTTTAGTTAATGTTGCCCACTCCTGATGCAGCTACATTATACAAGACCTCTCATCGGCACTCTACTGAAATTAAAATTTTTTTCTTAAATATTGCTGTGTATTGATGATAGACACGTTATGTCGTAACCATTACAATTTCATTACGTAGGCGGTGAGTCAATCACGGTGCAATAAGGCAAACAGGATTAGTTAAGGTTTGTTTTCAAATAGGTATTATTTATTTTGTTTTCAATTATCATTTTTTTCATACTTATCGATCAAATAACTTTGAACGAATGAGATAATTAAAAACATTTCATCTAATAGTTTTTGGATTTTAAGCCTTTTTAATTTTGTGATTTCTCCCAACAATTCAATATATATTCCAGTGTTTGGTAGCTCTGACTTTGAACAAAAGAAAAAAACAATCAAACCAAACCTTTGCCAAGGGAAGTGACATAGTTTTCAGCCCATTTTAAGCTGATTTCCAATGTGTTTTGGTTGAGCTTTGCTACAGAGCGAGGGAGGGAGCGAGGGAGAGGGGGCGAGGGATGGGTGTGACTACCCATCCTCCTCGGGATGAACATATCGCATTGGAGATGCACGCGGGCACTCATCACGAGAAGGATGGGTGGTTACACCCATCCCTCGCTCCCTTTCCCTCGACCCCTAGAATTTTCCGTTTTGGTTAGTGAACCCTCAATATGTGTGGCTCAGTCTAGTTTTCAGTCTAATTAAGATGCCAAAACAATCTAGTTTTCAGGCAAAAAACATGAAAGAAAAAGTGAGGAAAAAGTGCTGAGAAGAAATCAGTTACCCTCACCATAAAAGCAGAAATTCTAATTGTCAAGGAAACCAGCGAGGAAAACAGTGGGGGAGAGACTCTCTCCCTCATGATGCGTGCAGGGATGGAAGGCATGCATTGCGAGGGGGATAGAGGGTCCTCCCTCGCTGTTTTCCTCGCCAATTAGCCTCTCTCCCATAAAAGTGAGAGAGAGATCAGGTTTATTATCACTTTCAGGCATGCAAGCATCTTGGGGTGCTGAGTGTATGACTTGGGAGTACTGGAAGTTGAATATTATGTGTGTTGAATGGTGAGTGAGATTCCTTTTAAGTTTGAATGCCAAAACCAAGCTCGACATTAGCATGCATTAAAAAAATATATAGAATTCGACACACCGAGAGTGGCATGTTGTAAAAGCACCTAGCTCATGAAATAGTGATGGTTACGCTAAGAGGTGTCCTCTAATGCTATTGTAAGCTATGTGGACTTATAATCGATTGTCTAACTTTTAATTTGACCACTGAACTTCTGATTCCATCCGCTAAAAGTTTACCATTGAAGTGATACTCGATTGGGAGCTAATTGTCAAACATCTAAGTAATTTGTGTATAGATAAAATCAGGACTTAAGCCCAACTACATTGTCCATAGGCCTCTCTGCCTTTACTTTGCTTGATAAATGAATGCCAATATTATCACTTGACATATAAATTTTCCCTCTAAGGACCATAGTTCCAGTCTTCGAAGTGAAACGAGTTGCATAAAATCTCCTGGTGCATATTCCAGCTCTGGGCACCCATAGATGTGCGAACCTTGGAGACTTGTTAGATGTTGCAGTCCCTCTGATAGAGATTTTAAATTGCGGCAATGCTGGATGCTTAATTCTCTAAGTGAACACCTCTCCAGGACTGGCAGAGACTTTACACCATCGCAATCACTAAGCCAATGAAGATGAAATGTCTACTCTTTAGTCTTTAGACCGACGATGGAGATGCTTAAGGTTTGGAGGTGAACCAGTCGCCCAATTCCACGTGGCATGCAAGTTAGCTGGTCACATCCCCTAATGTCTAGGTGTCTTAGGCTGTTCATGTTACTCATGCTCTTCGGTAACATTTTTAGCTCGTAACAACCGGCTAGGTTCAGTACTTGCAAATTACTTAGGCAATGATGTTATATTGGTGTAAGAAAGATCGAGGTACCTCAGGTGTTTGAGATTGCTTACTGGAATCGGTTTTAAAATGTTAATTAATCCATGAATTTGAACATTGATAAAGAATTGGTTTGCTTGATTCGAGTTATAAGTATTAAAATGGTACCCAAGAGGTACTAATAGACAAAACTAATTGCCTCCCACTATAATAAAATTTGAGTCTGTCAACATCCAAATCCCACAAATCATCACTAGTATCAAATTATAAACAAAATTATAATTGAAATTGTGAAATGTGGTGACCTAATGAATCCCTACTAATACTAATTAAGAAATTAGATTTATTATAATTGCACTTTGGGTACAGTGGGGCTTTTGGATCTTTACTAAACGTGGCATGTACGGAGACAATGAATAAATGGTCAAGACACAATTCCGTGCTCAATATGTAGAATAAAACTTTTGTATACAACGTGAATTAAGCATTGAACACAATTTGAATTACGCCTAAATTAAACGTAACCAAAATGTGAATAACCCTTCTACTTTATATGGTTACTCGATCAACAAATATCAAAGGGGTGCCACTTGGATTATTTTCATCCAAAAATGCAAGTCAATAGTCAATAAAAATTAAGCCAAAATTAATTAAAGAACTTACCATGTATGTTACATCGATCCTCTGACTAAGTCTTTATTTTCTAGAACATATCTTGACTAAATCCCTAATATAAAGGGGATCATGAGTAATTATCACTTGAGTAATTCTCCCTCATTTGGACAGTGAACAATCTCTTAAACTCCCACCCTGGTCAATCTATCTTTGCCAAATCTCAAGATGTCAATCATCAAAATTAATTTTGATTTAGACAAAATATTATTCATCATTGAATAACCATTTACTTTCTATTTTATAACTTGAGATTGTGTAGAATATAAAGATGGAAAAAAGGTAATTGAAAAAAATATAATTTTTTAATGAAAAATAAATCTTTATAGCTGGAAGTGTAACATGTTACTTTAGCAAATTTGGTTTAGTTCATGCAATAGTCAAGAATCAAAGCTAAAATCAAGCCAAGATTACATCTTTAGAAATCTCATCAATTGACTTTATTCACAAAGGATCTTGTCTAATTATCACTAGACTAATTTGCCCCCCTTATTAACAACTTCACAATTGATGAAATTAAAGATATAAACAGAGCTTCTACAAAACCTAGTGCTTGGTTCGAAAACACTGCTTGAGAGGGTGGTCTGCAAGTGATCGAACCATTCTACCCTTCTCTCTATAGATTTGGAGAAGTTGAAGAGAAGTAGAGTTGATCCGATCACATGCGAATTACTCTCCCACACACAAATCAGTACTTTCGAATCAGGCACTCTAGAAATTTTCAAATATAAAATAAAATTTTGCTACTTCTTCACACTAAAAAATGGCAGAAGAATGAGACAAGTCTTACTAACTCATAAAATTTTGGTAAATTTTGTAAACGGTGGAAAAAATAAAAAACTTGGAATTAAATCTGAACAAAGTTAGGTAATTCAAGTTTAGTAATTATGCAACTATAATTATATATGTTGAGGTGTATCTGAGTCAGTGTTGATGACCAAATGACAACAATTGATTGAGTGGGGGCCATATTTAGGTGGGATACATTTTTCTAATTATAAGTACAAATGATGTACCAAACAGTACCTTGTTGAATATAACTTCAAGAATTAAAATAATGGAAGGGAAAAAAAATGTGAGGAAAATAAATGCAAAATTACAAGAAAGTAGGGTGAAATGGAGTTATCAATTGGAATACCATAATAATTTAAATAATTTAAGTAATTTAAGGAAATGCAATGGGAAATGAATAAAGAATCCCTTGATGGTATATATCGGATTTGGTTGCGTTAGAAGAATTTATTGAGTAAATGATGCACCTAGAGCGTGAGACAGGTGCATAGTTTATTTTTAAATAAATAAATAAATAAATAAAAGCTCTTTAGCAGAGATTGGAAATGAGAGACCAAAGAAATAGGAAAAGCAAAAGGAGATTGAATTGGAAGTTACGTGAAACGAGTGCTAGATTGTTAGTAAGATACATAAGGGAAAAGTCTAGAATAAGAGTCAAAAAACATATGGTCACCGCAACAGTTGTATTTTTGCAAGTCTAAAAATATTAGAAAACAAGAATTTTTACAATCAGGTTGATATGACGATCTCAAGAGGATGATTGAATTCTCAATATGTTTATGATAATCATGGTGTTGACTGTTGGGCACAATGGTGTTGTGATGTAACTCGGAAGAGATGGTAAAATCCTTGAGATATTTATATGCATCTCGATAAATTCACCATCTTCCTCAGATCACTCCACGTCACTCTAGTTGCACAAACCTAATTCCCTAACGACAAACAATTTTTTTATTTCTTTTGAAAAGTGAGCCGAGTTTTCAGGATCCCCTTTTTTCATTCCCTAACCACGTCACGCAACAATCCTAGCTACTAGCTACTTACACTTTCTTTTTTATAAGCCCAAAGTTTATCTTCATATTAAAAATTGCAGTTCTTCTAGAGAGCCCGGTCAAGTGTGTCAAAGAGTCTCAATACCCTCTATCATCCTAGAGATCTTCATAATCTACCAATCGAACACAAACACACGCAAAAAGAGCCCCCTGACGCTAATCTAGCGTTAGGGATCTCGCTCTCTAGAATTTTGTAAAAATTGCTAATTGTACTTGTGGATGCTCTTAGGATATATTGCTAGCTATAGTTTATAAATGGGCTTTGAAGTAAGGAATTGGTTGAAAAAGTTGCACTCTAGCTTGGACTACTTGCCCAAACCTTTTTGAACCTATGTACAATATTATATGAAGGATGACAAATTGACAAGGCAACTTGTTGATAGTTTTTATTTTGAATATTAAAAACTTGAAACACCCAATGTCACATGATCAAAGTTTAGTGATCTTTTTTTAAGGCCAATGAGGATTTTATATATAGAATAAGTGGTGTACTAATTCTCAAGAATGTTGTGTGGATTCATTGTTTTCTCAAGAATGTACTATTTCTGGTATTTGTTATGATTAAGGTTTAGAACATTAAAGAATGTACTAATTCTCAAGAATTGTACTTAAAATCATTAACGATACCAATCTGTTGATATTGTTCCAGCTTATTAGTACAAATGAACATTTGAATTAATAGCAGCAGCTAGCAAGTAGCAAAATACTGAAAAATAGATTGGAAATACAACTACTTGATAAACTCGATGTTATGGCGAAATTCAATAGGTTCGTGGATTTTAAGAGGGGTTGGGCAAGCTCTCAAGGGGAGATTATAATCTCACATCGCCTAGGTGAGGGAAGGGAATGTGCTATATATGTACAATATTGAATCTATAAAGTACAACATAGTATTATGTGAATCGAATTGTGACAATGGTGAATATCGAGAATGAGAATCCATGTTTTTATACATGTGGCTATAGAGCCCACACCCTCTAGTATTTGGGAATTGGGACATATAAAGCAATATAATGTTCCAAAGACCATGGGCTTTAATTGTGTTGCCAAAATTTGTTCAAAAAAATTGGGTCCCAATTGTAGTATGGGATGGGAACACTGTTCTTTGCATCACAATGAAATTATTGTGTTTAAAAGACAGGGAAGGGGGCCGTTGAGACAATGGAGAAGGGTTTTGTTTTGTTTGAAATATATAGAGGTGACAGAGAAGGAAGGAAGGAAGAAGAAGATACTAAAGGGGATATATGGAACCAAAGATGGAAGAGAAACTAAACAAACACTAAACGAGATTAAAGAGAGTGTGTATATTTACTTTGGATTTTTTATGTCATAACACATTAATTTTTGCGATGAGTTATGTTCTCTAATGTTCAAAAAGTTATATTGTACGTCTTGAATTGCACTTAAATGTTGTGTGGATTCATTGTTTTCTCAAGAATGTACTATTTCTGGTATTTGTTATGAATAGGGTTTAGAACTTAAAATCATCTAATAGTTTTTGGATTTTAAGCCTTTTTAATTTTATGATTTCTCACGACAATTCAATATATATTCCAGTGTTTGGTAGCTCTGACTTTGAACAAAAGAAAAAAACAACAGAAATTCTAAATGTCGAGGAAGTGGCCGAGGAAACGAGCGAGGGGAGAGAGGTGGCGGGGTAGAGACCGTTCACTTCCCTCAAAATACGTGTCCTCATCGCTCATCGCTCATTTCCTCGCCATCAAAAAAACAATCAAACCAAACCTTTGCCAAGGGAAGAGACATAGTTTTCAGCCTATTTTAAGCTGATTTCCAATGTGTTTTGGTTAGTGAACCCTCAATATGTGTGGCTCGGTCTAGTTTTCAGTCTAATTAAGATGCCAAAACAGTCTAGTTTTCAGGCAAAAAAACATGAAAGAAAAAGTGAGGAAAAGGCGCTGAGAAGAAATCAGTTACCCTCACCATAAAAGTGAGAGAGAGATCAGGTTTATTATCACTTTCAGGCTTGGGGTGCTGAGTGTTTGACTTTGGAGGACTGGAAGTTGAATATTATGTGTGTTGAATGGCGAGTGAGATTCCTTTTAAGTTTGAAGGGGAATTCTAATTGACGAGAAACCGGTGAGGAGGAGGAGGCGTGCATACATTTTGAGGGGGATGGAGGGTTCCACCCCCCTCCCTCGCCCGTTTCCTCGCCAATTAGACAAGTCCAAGTTTAAATGCCAAAACCAAGCTCGACATTAGCATGTGTGAAATAGAAAACATACCTGTTTTGTGAAACAGGAAACTGTTTTCCAAACAGGAAAGTGTTTGGACTCCTGTTTGAAACAGGAAACTGTTTGGACTTCTAGAAATTGTTTTTTGAACAGGAAATAAATTCTAGGAAACAGGAAACTGTTGTGAAACAGGAAACTACTGTGAAACAGGAAACTGCTGCCAAACAGAAAACTGTTGTCCCTATATATACTAGGAACTATAGGTGTTTTTTATTATGATGATTACAGGTAGAAAAACTGTGAAGCACAGGGAATATAGAAAGACAATTGCTGAAATTGTTTCATCTCTTGTTGAGAGATTGTGTGAGAATTGTCATCTTCTTGTACCTTGTTCTTGAATATAGTGGAATCACCTCACTGTGGACGTAGGCAATTTGCTGAACCACATAAACCTTGTGTCTCTTGTGGTATGTTCTTAATTTTCTCTAATTTCTTTCATTGCTAGTTGCTCTATTTAATTGATTGGATCCTTGTGGTACTTGTGTGCAATTGTTGGTGTCTACCCGCTTCCGCAATAAGGCGCAACAATTGGTATCAGAGTACTAAGGGAAATTGATCTTGAATTGTTCTACTCAAGATTGTGAAGATTCAAAAGTGCTAGGATTTGTTTGTGCACAAGTTGTTTGAAAAAAAAAAAAAAAAAAAAAAAAAAACCCGTAGTGAAGCTTCTTGTCTAGAAAGTCACAGGTTTTGTTTGCAATGGCATCCAAGGTGAGCAAGGCACATGTGGGAAAATATGAAATCGAGAAATTTAATGGTAAGAACGATTTCGGATATTGGAGAATACAAATGAGGAATTTGCTTATTTCTCAGAAATTACACAAGGCATTACTAGGAAAGGATAAAAAGGCTGAAACCATGTCAGATGATGAATGGGAAGAATTGGATTTGGAGGCGCGTGCTGCTATTTGCTTGTGTCTGGATAGAGACATAATTTTTTTAGTTAATGAAGAAACTACGGCAGCTGATGTTTGGTTGAAGCTTGAGTCACAGTTTATGACTAAGACATTATCAAACAGGTTATACTTGAAAACCCAATTGTACAGACTAGCAATGGATGAGGGCACTCCAATTGGTGATCATATCGCCAAGTTTACACGGATTATCTCAAATTTGAGAGATGTGGATGTGAAGATTGAGGATGAATACCAAGCAATTATATTGCTTTACTCCTTGCCGCAGTCATATGAAAATATTGTACAAACAATTTTGTTTGGGAAAGATGAACTTACATTTGATGAAACTACCGGTGCACTCTTGTCCAATGAGATTCGGAAGAAAACTTCATCAAATGGTAGTGGGAAAGATCAAACTGAAGGGTTGGTTGTTAGAGGAAGGTCTCAAGTGAAATCATCTTCAAATAGTGAAAAATCTAGATCAAAGTCTAGAGGTCCACAATGTCACAAATGTAGAGAGTGGGGGCATATTAGGAAAAATTGCCCAAATCAAGGTAAGAGTAATCATGATAACAGTTGGAAGGGCAAGAAAAAGCAAGATAAGGGTAATACTAGTGAAGCAAGTTATGCATCTAGTATGGAAAATGATGAAGAATGTTATTCAGTTGCGGGTGAAAACACAAAAATATCTGGGAGATGGCTCCTTGACTCTGGGTGTTCTTACCATATGTGCCCAAACAGGGAGTGGTTCACTACCTATGAGCACATTGATGGTGGTACTGTTCTAATGGGTAATGATTACGCTTGTAAGACAGTTGGAATTGGAACAATGAGGATTAAGATGTATGATGGTGTTGTGAGAACCTTAACTGATGTGAGGCATGTCCCAGCCTTGAAAAAGAACCTTATCTCACTTGGTGTTTTAGACTCCAATGGTTGTAAGTTTACAGCGGTAGGTGGAGTTTTAAAGGTTGTCCGTGGGTCTTTGGTTGTCATGAAAGGGATCAAACAAGGTAACTTGTACACCTTGATGGGTAACACGATAACAGGAAATGTGGCAGTGGGAACTTCTTCATCGGAAAGCACTAGGTTATGGCACATGCGACTTGGGCATATGACAGAAAAAAGATTGTCTCTACTGAGCAAGCAAGGGTTACTGAAGGGTATGCAGAAATCGACTATGGAGTTTTGCGAGCATTGTGTATATGGAAAACAATGCAGGGTAAAATTCAGTACAAGCAAGCACAGGAGCAGAGGTATTCTAGACTATGTGCATACAGATGTGTGGGGACCAGCGAAGGTTGCCTCTAAGGGAGGTTCCAGGTACTTTGTCTCCTTCATTGATGATTATTCCCGTTACACATGGGTATATTTTTTTAAGTCCAAGAATGAAGTATTTGAGACATTTAAAAGGTGGAGAACAATGGTTGAGAATAGAACTGGAAGAAAGGTGAAGACTTTGAGGTCTGATAATGGTACCGAGTATACTGAGGGTACTTTCAAACAGTTTTGTGATCAGGAAGGAATTGTTCGACATTGGACTGTTAGAAACACGCCACAACAAAATGGAGTTGCTGAGAGATTGAACCGTACTATGCTTGAAAGAGCTAGGTGTATGCGCTCCAATGCTTGTCTTGGTAGAGAATGGTGGGCTGAATCAATAGCCACCGCGTGTTTCTTGATTAATAGATCGCCACATTCTACATTAGACTGCAAAACACCTTATGAGGTGTGGTCAGGTGAACATGCTGATTATAGTGTACTGAAAGTTTTCGGTTGTATTGCCTACTACCATGTGAAAGAAAATAAGCTTGATGCTAGGGCTAAGAAGGCCATTTTCTTGGGGTATGCAAAAGGCGTGAAAGGTTATCGTCTATGGTGTTTAGAGGATAATAAATTTGTAATCAGTCGAGATGTTACATTTGATGAGAATTCTTTGTTAGCTTGTACTAAAGCTAAGGAGTTGGTTTATAGTGGTGGTGAATCTAGTAACACTCAGAAAGTGGAAGTTGAAGCGTCTGTGGATGCAGCAGATGAACAAGTGGTTGAAGCAGGCACACATGATCTGAATTATGAGCCTGAAGACCATGAGGAACAACAACCAGTTGAAGATAATCAATCCCAGCAGCAACCTTTGGCCTTAACTAGGTCAAAACGATCAGTTAAGCAAGTTCAAAAATTTGGCTTTGAAGAACCGTTGAAGCACTATGGTCAGTTGAATACAATTGATTTGGTTGCATATGCACTCTCTGTGGAAGATGATGAGCCAACTACTTACAAGCAGGCCGCGCGTCATTCAGATAGTCAGAGTTGGTTAGTAGCTATGCAGGGTGAGATGGAGTCTCTCCAGAAGAACCATACTTGGGATCTAGTGTCGTTGCCTAATGAAAGGAAAGCAATTGGCTGCAAGTGGGTGTTTAAGAAGAAACAGACTACTCTAGAGTCTGGTACTCAGTTCAAGGCAAGATTAGTAGCTAAGGGTTTTGCTCAGAGGGAAGGCGTTGACTACAATGAGATATTTTCGCCTGTGGTAAAACACACTTCTATTCGTGTGTTGTTGAGCTTGGTAGCTCATGGTGACCTTGAGCTTGAACAACTTGATGTGAAAACAGCTTTCTTGCATGGAGACTTAGAGGAGAAAATTTATATGCATCAACCGGAAGGTTTTAATGTTGTTGGAAAAGAAGACCATGTTTGTCGTTTGAGGAGATCACTTTATGGGTTAAAGCAGTCACCTAGGCAGTGGTACAAACAGTTTGACACTTTTATGTTGAAACATGGGTTCACACGAAGTAAGTATGATTGTTGTGTTTACTTGAAAAAACTTCGTAGTGGCGATTTTATTTATCTTTTGCTCTATGTTGACGATATGCTCATTGCCTGTAAGAGTATGGTGGAGATAAATAAATTGAAGTCTCAACTTGCTTCTGAGTTTGAGATGAAGGATATGGGTGCTGCAAGGAAAATACTTGGTATGGAGATAAGAAGAGAAAGGGAGAATAAAAAATTATTTCTTTCACAGAAGGGGTACCTTGAGAAGGTCATATCACGGTTTGGCATGGAAAACGCAAAGCCGGTTATTACTCCTTTGGCTTCACATTTTAGACTTTCTCGAAAGTTATCTCCAGTCACAGTGGAAGAAAAGGAATACATGTCGCATGTTCCTTATGCTAGTGCAGTTGGCAGTTTAATGTATGCTATGGTGTGTACACGCCCTGACATTTCACAGGCTGTTAGTGTTGTGAGCAGGTATATGGAAAACCCTGGGAAGAAACATTGGGAGGCAGTGAAATGGATGCTTAGGTACTTAAAAGGTACCTTGGATGTGGGTTTGGACTTCGGTGGAGATTCATGTCAGGTTCGTGGGTTTGTTGATTCTGATTATGCTGGTAATCTAGATAGACGAAGATCTACTACTGGTTACGTATTTCAGATATACGGTGCTCCGGTTAGTTGGAGATCTATGCTTCAGGATACAGTGGCTCTCTCTACTACAGAGGCAGAGTATATGGCATTGATAGAAGGTGTAAAAGAAGCATTGTGGCTTCAAGGTCTTGTACATGACTTGGGTGTAGAACAAGATAGTGTTGAGGTTCTCTGTGACAGTCAGAGTGCCATCCACTTGGCTAAAAATCAGGTTCATCACGCAAGGACTAAGCATATTGACGTCCGATATCACTTTGTTCGAGATGTAATTGAGGATGGTGATGTGTCTTTGGTGAAAGTACACACAAAAGACAACCCTGCTGATATGTTGACAAAGGTTGTTCCTGGAGTTAAGTTCCAACATTGTTTGGACTTACTCCACATTGACTCATGTTGATTGAGGGCCCTTTGGGGCGGTTTCGTGAGGTGACAAAGCTATGGTAGAGTGTTGATCAGTTTATTCTTTTGCCTTGTTTCGACTCATTTTTTTTTTTTTAAAAAAAAAAAATTCGCCGAGGTGGAGAATTGTGAAATAGGAAACATACCTGTTTTGTGAAACAGGAAACTGTTTCCCAAACAGGAACAGGAAAGTGTTTGGACTCCTGTTTGAAACAGGAAACTGTTTGGACTTCTAGAAATTGTTTTTTGAACAGGAAATAAATTCTAGGAAACAAGAAACTGTTGTGAAACAGGAAACTACTGTGAAACAGGAAACTGCTGCCAAACAGAAAACTGTTGTCCCTATATATACTAGGAACTATAGGTGTTTTTTATTATGATGATTACAAGTAGAAAAACTGTGAAGCACAGGGAATATAGAAAGACAATTGCTGAAATTGTTTCATCTCTTGTTGAGAGATTGTGTGAGAATTGTCATCTTCTTGTACCTTGTTCTTGAATATAGTGGAATCACCTCACTGTGGACGTAGGCAATTTGCTGAACCACATAAATCTTGTGTCTCTTGTGGTATGTTCTTAATTTTCTCTAATTTCTTTCATTGCTAGTTGCTCTATTTAATTGATTGGATCCTTGTGGTACTTGTGTGCAATTGTTGGTGTCTACCCGCTTCCGCAATAAGGCGCAACAGCATGCATTAAAAAATATATATATAATTCGACACATCGAGGGTGGTGTGTTGTAAAAGCACCTAGCTCATGAAAAAATGATGGTTGCGCTAAGAGGTGTCCTCTAATGCTATTGTAAGCTTTGTGGACTTGTAATCGACTGTCTAACTTTTAATTCGACCACTGAACTTCTGATTTCATCCGCTAAAAGTTTAGCATTGAAGTGATATCCCATTGGGAGCTAATTGTCAAAGTAATTTGTATATGGATAAAATCAGGACTTAAGCCCAACTACATTTTCCAGATTGGAACAACCCAGTATGTTTATATATTCAAGTGAGACATGTTGCAATCCTTCTGGCAGAGATATCAACTTTTCTAAGGACCATAGTTCCAGTCTTCGAAGTGAAACGAGTTGCGTCAAATCTCCAGGTGCAAATTCCAGCTCTGGGCACCCATAGATGTGCGAACCTTCGAGACTTGTTAGATGTTGCAGTCCCTCTGATCAGGGGTGGAGTCAGGATTGTAGATAAAGGGGGGCAAACAGTACATAGCTATTAATGAAAATACTAAAAAAAATGGATTTTTACAATCATATTTTGCGACCATGGTGACATGGCGTGATTGTGAACAAATGATGATTAATTCAACCATACAAACAATATACATGACATAATTAATTCAATTGTAGCTAGTTAATTGAGAGCTTCACTTTTTACTTGAAAAAAACAGAAGCAGTCATAATGGTATAAGACGAGAGTTGGCGATGAGCAGACCTCTGACTTTCTTTCTGGCTTTGAAGTAGCAGGACGGTATAGTCCAAGTTCAAGGAGTAGTAGCAGCAGTAGCTAGACTGGACTGGATGGATTCAAATGAATTTGTTGAACAACATTTTTATTTTTGGAATCCTCCTTCCTCTTCTCCTCCTGTTTTATCTATCCGTCCATCTCCTCTTCTTTGAAACTCACTCCTAACTCAGAGCCTCCAAGGATAACACTTACACAACCAACCTACTCTCTTTTGTCTTCTTATTCTTGTCTGTCTTCTCGAACGGGAAATATATGTGTGTATAGAAAGAGAAAATTTTATCCTTTTGGGCTAACTCAGGTGAAGCATACAAACAACAACTTAGCTGAATCGACCTACGGTCATCGTGTTTTTCCAACCTCCCCAAACCCAACTGATTACTTTTAATTTTGAAAGATCAGAGATAAAGCAAAGCAGATTAGATCCCAACCCCCAATTAATCTAATGTGTTAACTAATCTTTTATCACTCTTACCACCATATGCTAGCTGAGTCAGAAATAAGATAATCTTATTCTTTATTTTTTTTAACAAAACAAAAGAAAACCAATGATGATGATGATGTAAGATTTATTCGGCCGGTCTCCAACCCAATTAAAATTTTTAATATGAATATAATCACATGGGAAGCAAACCCACCATGTATGGTACCTCTCTTCTGGTTTCTTTGTTGCTCTCTGCGTGTGTAGGGAGTGAATGGATTAAAATGAGTTGATAAAAATTAAGAGAGTGATGGAAAGATTAAAAAAAGAGAAAGAAAGAGAGTGGTGTGAATTAAAAAAAAAGATGTTAAAAAAATAGACAAATCTATCTTTGCCAAATCTCAAGATGTCAATCATCAAAATTAATTTTGATTTAGACAAAATATTATTCATCATTGAATAACCATGTACTTTCTATTTCATAAAAAATTTAAATCACAATTATTATTTGAGACTGTGTAGAATATAAAGATGGAAAAAAAGGTAATTGAAAAAAAATATCATTTTTTAATGAAAAATAAATGTTTATAGCTGGAAGTGTAACATGTTACTTTAGCAAATTTGGCTTAGTTCATGCAATAGTCAAGAATCAAAGCTAAAATCAAGCCAAGATTACATCTTTAGAAATCTCATCAATTGACTTTAATCACAAAGGGATCTTGTCTAATTATCACTAGACTAATTTGCCCCCCTTATTAACAACTTCACAATTGATGGAATTAAAGATATACTAGATGGGTTTAGCTTGTAATTTTTTTAGAGATTTTTTTTGACATATTCATAATGTCTTGACATTCCTTGATGAGCGTTTCTACACAGCGAGGAAGCGAGGGAAGGAGAGAGAGAGAGAGAGAGAGAGAGCAGAGACCACCCATTCCCATCGCGATACGCATTGTCATTTTTCATGAGCGCATCCCGAAGGGGATGGACGGTCCCTGCTCTGTCTCTCTCCCTCCCTCGCTGATTTCCTCACTGGCTTCCTCGACATTTAGAATTCCCCTTCCTTGATATAGGGAATAAGTTATTTTATTTCTCTTATTATCTTCAATAAAAATCTTTATGATTGGACAAAAAAAAATTAAGTTTGAGTCCCTTGAAGCCCATACTCTATTTAATTAAATCCACAAGTTAATTTTAAAACACTGACATATGCTAATATAAATAAAAGTTATAATTCATTTTTATATTTATTTATCAATTTTTTTATCAACTTATTTATTCATTTTTAATTAACTTGACAAAAACTTTAAGGGTGAAATTGTCTTCTAATTAACATATACTAGGTGCGAGTGCTCGTTACGCATGAATACACATATATTTTATGAATAATTACATTTGACATTTATAATTTCTTTTAGATTTTGTTTTGTATCCATGTGAATCCAACAACTTGTTATTGTACACAAAAAATGAAAGTTTTAATTTTTTTTTAATGTCACCCAGTACAGTTATATATATATATATATATATATATATATATATATATTTTGTTGTATGCAAAATGTAATGATAAAAAAGTAATCAATTTTATAGAATTATTAATTCACCCGAACTCGCACATATTGTAATTTGCAAAAGGGTATTATATTAAAATATGTAAAAAAAATAATTCCAATTCTGTAAAAAAAAATTATAACAGAATTTTCAATAATTATAGTAGTAATTTATAATTCTAGAGCGGTTCCAACTAATTAATGAAAGGCTTGTTTTGAATATATCAGCAATAGAGGTGTTCATTGTAGATATGGGAGTTCTTTAAGTTGTGTTCACAATGATAATACCTCAATTGCCCATAAAATCTATTTTCTTAACAATACGTGCCTATTTGGTGCGATTTTTAGAAATTTTGACTTTTTATTTACAAATTTTTTTTTTTGAAAGGCAAACAGGGTTTTTATAGGATCTCAAAACTCATAAAGATGCCGCAAGCTGGGTTTGAACCCATGACCTAGTGGTAACATCCGCCAAGCTCTCTAACCGTTGAGTTGTCATGCCATTGACATTTATCATTGGTTTTGTTCAACATGGATATCATTTCTAATGGACAAGCACAAAGAATGTTGTTTATTCCAATATAAATTTTGTGTCATAGCATTTGCATAATAAGGCCATCGTATGGCTGCTACTAAAGGTCGGCGTCAGATTAAGATGATCACGCCATATTATCCTGGTTGCAAAAAAAAAAAATTCATAACAAAAATCAGATTTCTTAGCATTTAAATGAATTCAACAAGTTAACTAATATCCATCTCTCTAACAATCTCTCACTCCAACAAGGAATGGAGCAAAAGTTTTCTATTCCTAAATATGTTTTTTTTTTTTTTTTTTTTTTTCAGCAAATAATCCACTCCCTTTTTTCTTCTTTTTGGGGTTTTATTAGAATTTCTGTCATAAGTTATTTTTCAACTCTACCATTTTTATTTTGTTTACCAACTTTTCCTCATTTTCATGTTTTTTACATCTTTTTTTCCGCCTCTATGATCTGAATTCTTAATCTAAAATGGCTTTTTTCCATGTATGTTGGCGTTCCCATGTTAGATTATTGTCAAAAAAATAAATACCATCCCATCTCGCGGACCAATAACAAAATTTGCCACAATCATGAACTCCAGTTGTTTGAGCATCATACGCATCAAAACCTACTCGTAAACGTTGATGGTCACCATTAACCCAGTTCATGTCGCACCAGAAAAGGGTAATACCGAAAAATGAACGTTTTCTAAAATTCCATTCATAATTATTTTGAAAAGAAATTTGATGTTCGCCCAAATCATCTTCTTTAATTTAGACTTGCAATGAAGGTTCAAAGAAGCCCCTCTAGCTAAATCATTTTTTATGTATACATGTATTGTGCCTAAGTAAGGATGGTTCCTCTCGGGAGTGTCTAGGTGGTAACCCTCGTTTGTGCTAGTATGGTTCCTCTCATCCTCGCCAAGAGCCAAATAGTTGCACAATACTATTACGATTGCAACCACAAACAACCCATTGCTACGAGAATAACTATTGCAACTAGCCATTGCAAGGATAAAAGCCAATACTATCGTGATTTTATGTTGTGAATATATGATCAAGCTGTTACTCTCTTTTATAGTTAAATCATTATTTATTTCCTTGCAATAATCATGAAAAAACTCTTTTGGGGGAAAATTTAATATTAATCTTAGTATTAATATAATGAAAGAAGACGTATTTATTTTACACATCATTCAAAATTATTAGTAATACTTTGACCAAATTAAAAAAAAAATTGGTCAAACAAGAAGATTTTTATTTAAGAGGAAGAGAAACCATAAAGAAGATGGTACAAACTTAAAGCAAGGAAAGCCCACAACAAAGAGCCCAAACTATCAACTCCCAAAACGAAAAGAAAAAAAAAACAAAATAGGCCTGAGCAAACTCTCCCAAAACTCCCTGAAAAAAAACTCCGAACAATAAAGCCCCCATGAAGAACTAATAAAAATACCATGAGCCAAACAAACTCCAAACAAAAGTGACGATTGAACTGCAAGATGAAAAAGAAAATTGACACAAGATCTTAGCAAAAATCAGACTCGAAAGAAACGAGAACCACAAACTCGTCACAAAATTGGCGAAAAACCTCAACCTGAATACAAAACTTGCACCATGTCCAAGGCCCGATCTGCATCTAGGCTGAGATCAACCCCTATCAAATGACCGATATTTCTGAAAGATGAACGGACTTTGGTCTCATTGCTGCTAAGCTCTGATTCAACACAACACCGCCCTAAACCACTGAGATCACTGCCAATATTGGCCCTTGAACACTCGCCCGAAGTAATCCGAGGCGGCTTTGGTAGAAGGTTGATCGGTTAAAGGAGCTTCAAAACCTGGCAGAGCTCCCAAATGAACAGGCGTCGAAGAGCTTCCTTCAAGATGCTCAGCGGAAGGTTCAAAACCTGGCGGGAAAGGAAGACTGTTATCCTGAATCGGATTAGAAGTTAAGCTCCGCTACAATTCAACATTTGCATTATCCACCCGCCCCGATTTCTAAGGAATGTCTGATTTCACTTGCCTTTGTTTTAACATGAAAGATGACCTAGTTGGGAAGACTGAGAAATTGGCTCAAATGAGAAATCGATCTCTTTGCACCTTTTTGGCTTGTTTACAGGCCCTATTATCTTGTGTTTGCAAACTTGTTCAGAAGAAGGTCCAAATTGAAAATGTCATTCTCCACTGCCTCGAAATATGAGACTTGATAAGTAGTGGCTTTTTGTTCCTGGATTCTGTCCTCAGCTCTAATCTGCTCCCCTTCCAATCAAAGTCCACAATTTTCAGTAGGCAACACATTGTTCCGACTTAGATACCTAGGTCGGAGAGTTTACCAGAAGGTCTTTCCCCTTATGTAACGAACTCGGTCATGAAGTCGCGTCTGGCGAATTTTCACTACTCAGAACAACACTCGGTTCCACCAATGGGGGTTGCTCTGATTGTACGGCCTGTCGGAGAGATGTTTCAGAAAAGTCACGAGCTCTGGGTTTCCAAACCTGCTGCTGCTGATTGCCAACCCTCTGTTTGGCATTAACAAACACCAGTAAGGCGGATTGCCCACCCGACATCACAGATCTTGGAGTTAATCGTCGTCCTCACCAAATTGACCCCATTAACTCCAACAAGATGCTCCACTAAGGAAGAGGTACCCCAAGAACTCTGAAGAGGAAATGAAGCGGATAATCGTGCCTAATATTAGCCGATTTCTCCGACTTTTTCCTTACAACTAAGGAATTGGGATAATAGAAACTGTTGTTTGAAATCACCTCAGCATAAGACCTAGGACATGGAGGGGTTTCAGAGCGCCAACCAACCATGATTGAAAGGAAAACACCACCTCTATTTGACTCTTTCACCACCATCATCTATCGATTCCTTTCTTTCCGATTGGCAGTGAAGCTGTGTTTGCCTACTCTCACAGCTTTTTCGAGTTGTAACCCTAACCAAACTCCCATATTAGATTCCAAAAAAACCTTAGCCTCAAATTTTGCACTTGATTCAAACAGGAAGAAACCACCTATGGTCTTTGTAATCCCAAACTCCTTCCCTTCGATTTTAACCACTGATTTACTCCCATCATCAATTACTCCACTGTCAAGCAAGAACACAAATTGCATTAAAGATTTTGAGAAGAATACTCATGACTCGGCCCCGCGCAACCCTGACATGGTCTTTGGATTGCAGTCCTCGTAACCCTAAATTGTCCTGAATCGCAACCCTCGCAGCCCTAAATTGGTGGATGATTCAGCCCTAGAAGTTGACCTCTAGCCATAAATCACTCACCTCAAAAAGTAAATCATAAACTCAAAATTTAAATCATAAACACCACCTCTGTTTGACCTTTCGCCAAAATTTAAATCACTCACCTCAAAAAGTAAATCATAAACTCAAAATTAATTATGATACCAAATCATAAATCACTATAAATTTTGTGGTTACATTTATAACTTTTGATCTAATATCCCACATTTTAGTATCATAGCTTATTGCTTAATATATAAAATATTTTTTTGGGAAATAAGCGCGGGTTTTAAAAGGGATCCAATAACCCTTGACATAAATCATTGGTACTAGTTACATCCTTTTACATATTTTCCCAATTACATCGTTAAAAATAATTTTCTTTATGTCTTCAACAAATGAACTAGGCGCGATTTCAATAAAAGATGTAGCAGGCATTAAACTAGCAAGACAGTCCGTTGTTGAGCTTTGCAAGTTATTTATGAATTGCCCGAACCAAGTTGAAGCATGTCCATGGTGCTGAGCTATGAAGTAGAGAAGGCGAATCCAATCATAAGCAAAAGTAAGAGCAGGGTCGTGGGACTACAACTATATCGGTGGATACCAATCATACAACTACATCGTAAATTTACACGGTACTACTGTAGATAATCACATAAACAATTTTAGGCCCATAAATAATTGGAGTATGTTTAATATTCCAACAAACGCCCCTTTAAGAAATCTTCCGGTATTTCCATCAAACAAGATCGAATTGATTGAAATATTGTTAAAAAACACAGAAATCATTAATTAATAACTTTTATTAAAAATTTTAAATGTTACCATTTAAACTCCTTAGACATACTTCTTCATGTTCCATCTTCATGCTGAAAATAAATGTCAGGGTTATTAGCTTTTCTTACCCATATACTAAGCAGGGGTTAGTGATTTTGTGAAAATATAATATATTGAAAACTTAAAGCTTTCATTAGAAAAATGTGATGAAAAAATTTAGAAAGAATTTTGTTGGAGATTCGGCATCATATATTTCAGTTTTTGTTTTTACTATATTTTTTTTTTGCCTAGTTAACCTCTTTTATTGAGAAACATGACTCCGCGCAATTGCTTGTGTTGTATAAAAGTTGTGGGCGCTTGTACATTTAAATAATTTTTTATAAGCAAATTCATATCAAAATTACATTATTAAAAAACTCAATAAATAGTCAACATGCATTAGTACAAATAAATTTTATAACTCTCATAAATAAGTCAAAATTGTACAAATATTATATCTTTAAAAAAAATGCCTTCATTGTTGGAACAATTATATCTTGTCCCAATCTTTGATTTAATTATAATGAGGCATTTGATTTGATTATAAATGTAAACATCTTAAAAAAAAAAATTTCAACATGGCAATAGCTATGAGAGTTTTCAATGATTGTTCCCATGTTGATCGACTTGTTGTGGTTGTTACGATGCTAATGTTATGCAGTGATTTAGCAGTTGCCCATGTAGCTTACCCTGGCAAAATAAATGTACACATCAAGAATGACATAGCTCGAGGTGCGCCTTTGGGCCTCCATTGCAAGTCTAAAGACGACGATTTGGGTTTTCATCTTATCCATTTTCAAGATATTTATACATGGAGCTTTTGCAATAATTTTTTTTCAACTCTAGATCTCTTCTGGTGCAATTTATATTGGAGAGATGGTAAACATCACCAGAAATTCAAGGCAAGTATTCAGGCATATAACATCTATACAACTGGAACAAGATGTATTTCAGATTACAACTGGTTAGTGAAGTGGGATGGCATATATTTTCAGGAAGAAACTGGCAAATGGGTTCTCGATACTAAGTGGGAGGCGAACGATTAACTGAGGGGTTGGAATTGTTATAGATTATAAAGAAATAATTTTCTTTAAGACTTTATGTTATAGTTAAGATTTTTTGTCTTACGTAAAAAATAAATAAATAAAAACTCTTTTATGTTAATTTATTTTGTTCGCGATAATTTATGTTTCACAACCACCAATTTTCACGTCTCATTTAAGATCAAAGATTGTTGCCTTGACCTTGTTAGTCTATTGCTACAAAATTTTAAAAGAAGATATCAACTTTTGAAGGCTATAATTCGCAATTTCAAAAGTTTATATTACATTTTTTTCACAAAAAATTATGGTTAACATCTTTTTCAACCTCTCATGAAGAAATATAGTCACATAGACCATTTTTAAAAAAAGATATCAACTTTTGAAGCTCAATTTTGAAGGCTATAATTCGCAATTTCAAAAGTCTATATTACAGTTTTTTCACAAAAAATTATGGTTAACATCTTTTTCAACCTCTCATGAAGAAAGATAGTCACATAGACCATTTTAGTATAACTCTATAAAATTTAAAAAAACAATCAACTTAACAATCAACTTTTGAGGCTAAATTTTAAAGGCTATAATTCACAATTTCGAAATGTTAGCTTGGTTTGGTAGCTAGAATTTTTTTTTATTTCTTAGAAGAAAATTTAATCTTCACGCCATTTCAACTTATCATTTAGGGTCAAACGTACGAGTTGCATTGTCCATGTTATTTTAGTACTACAAAATTATCATCTACTTTTTTTAGGGTCAATTTAAAAGACAATAGTTATTTTAGTACATAAGAACAAACAAGGAATGTAGATGTTTTGATTTAGTGCTATGAAAAGTTGTAAATAAAAATTAACAACTTTTGAAGTTCATTTTTAAATGCTATATAATCCAAAACTCATTTTTGATAGTTCTTTTTCTTATCTTCTCCAAAACTCATTCTTTGGACCTTTTAAAACATTAAATAAGATCAAACATCGTCGCATCGACCTCATTAATCTAATGCAACATAATTAAAAAAATAAATATTAACTTTTGAGGCTCAATTTGAAAATCTATAAATTTTACAAGTCTTGAATTTTTGGATATTTATTTTGGATTTTTGTGTCAAAATTAACACATTAGATGGCCAAACTCTGGTATTTGTTATGAATAGGGTTTACAACTTAAAATCATTAACGAGCAATACCAATCTGTTGATATTGTTCCAGCTTATTATTAGTACAAATGAACATTTTAATTAATAGCAGCAGCTAGCAAGTAGCAAAATACTGAAAAATAGATTGGAAATACAACTACTTGACGAACTCCATGTTTGTGTACTAGTTCTGCTGCTGCTGTTGCTACCTACTTGAAACAGTTCCTCCTCAATTGCTGCAAGCCAACTCCAAACCCCCCCTGGCTTCTTGTAATTTGCCTTGTGGATGGCTTGATGATGATCTTCGGGATGTGTGAAATCTTGTGCCAGTCCTCTCCATTCTCCTTGCATCGTCCTTCTAGCTCATCAGAACAATCATAAATACACAGAGTTCGTAGAGCTGTGAGGCGTTGCATTGCTTCCGGAAGGGACTTGAGATTATTGCAGCTCATAATCTTTAAAACTTTGAGTGAGGTTAAATTGCCCAGCCACTCTGGTAAGAATGCCAGATTGGAACAACCATTAATCCCTAGATATTCAAGTGACGAGACATGTTGCAATCCTTCTGGCAGAGATATCATCTTTTCTAAGGACCCTAGTGACAGTCTTCGAAGTGAAACGAGTTGCGTAAAATCTCCTGGTGCAAATTCCAGCTCTGGTAACACAGTGATGGCCAAATGTTCGAGACTTGTTAGATGTTGCAGTCCCTCTGATAGAGATTTTAAATTGCGGCAACTCTGGATGAATAATTCTCTAAGTGAACACCTCTCCAGGACTGGCAGATACTTTACACCATCGCACCCTCTAAGCTCCAAACGTGTGAGAGAGGTGAGGCTTTGCAATCCCTCGCTGAGAGAACTCAGCTCCGGACAGTCAGAAATACCCAAGGTTTTCAGTGCAGTGAGATTTTCCAGTCGTGTCGGCAGAGACTGAAGCTTTCCACATGAATCGATATACAACTTTTTCAATGCGTTAAGGTTTACAAGCAAATCTTCTGGAAATGAGATCAGCTCATCAAAACCTGAAATTTGAAGGTAAGAAAGGCGAGGAAGGTCGCTCCTCAACAATCTCAGTACCATTTCGTTGCTTTTTGTCAGTTCAGGGAACATTGGCACTTGGCTTCTATTATCATCAAATGAAGACCAGACCTCCAGTTCAGGTATATTGTACAGGCTGAGTTTTTCAAGTGATGCGAGAGCTTTCGGGATGCCTTCACCTTCACCATATAATTCATTGCCAATGGATCTCAAAGAACTCAGTCCACTCATACACAGATCTGTAAGAAAAGGCAGCTGGCCAAGAGGTGGTACAGTCGTGAGTCTTGTGCAGCCTGTGAGAGAAATATGCACTAACTTTGGAAGGAATGAGACTCCCAACCAGTTTGGAAAGTTCAGACCTCCATAGCCATGTATGGACAACCTTTTTGTATTTGGATGAGGTTGGAGGCCTTCCAGCACATCTGTTGCATGTTCTTGCGAGCTGGGATAGGACCAAAAAAGACTTACAGAGCCAAGATTTTTCTTCTCCAGCAATTTAGCTTTTCTAGCATCCTCTGAATTTGTCACATGCTCAAGACCTTTTATGCTCAATCCTCCTCTTAGGCTCAGCCCTTCCAACTCTTTGATGAAATGTCCACTCTTCAGACCGACGATGAAGATGCTCAAGGTTTGGAGGTGAACCAATTGTCCCATTCCACGTGGCATGCAAGTTAGCTGATCACATCCCCCAATGTCTAGGTGCCTGAGGCTGTTCATGTTACTCATGCTCTTCGGTAACATTTTTAGCTTGGAACAATAGGCTAGGTTCAGTACTTGCAGATTACTTAGGCTAGAAATAGATTCAGGCAATGATGTTATACCGGTATTATAAAGATCGAGGTACCTCAGGTGTTTGAGATTGCTTACTGGAATCGGTAATGTTTGGATTCCTGAGTTACTCAAATCTAAAACTCGGAGGAATACAAGATTTGACAAGGCTGAACAAAGAGCACTCTTAACTTGATATACATCCACCGACAAGAATGTACGCAACAACGGCGGGGGTTTGGGCAAAGATGCACTGGAGTATGATGCATTCAGTAACAAATGTCTCATCTTTCGGTCGGCCGACTCTATCGTCGGCGCGCCGACACCAATGTCCACATGTGAGCACTCATTCATTGCAATTGAACAAGCCAGATCGTGCACAAGATCATGCATCTTACACTTGTTTATACTGCCATCGTCACGTTTCACAACATCTTGAAACATGGACCTCCACAACAGTGCATTGAAAATCTCATTTCCAATATCTTCCAGCTCCATTCCTTCTTTTGATTGTACGAAACCGTTTGCCATCCATAAATGGATTAGTTTTTCTCTATCAATATAATAGTCTTTGGGAAATATGGAACAGTAAGCAAAGCATTGCCTCAAATGTAACGGCAAATGGTTATAGCTTAACCTCAATGCTGGCAAGATGTTGTTTTCTTTGCTTTGAGGTAAATCCCACATTTCACTATCCCTCACAAACAACCATTCATTTTCCTCGCTTTTGAAACGCATCATTCCTCCAAGAGCCTTTGCAGCAAGAGGCACACCTTTACATTTCTTTACAATCTCCTTCCCAATCTCCACCAACTCCGGCCTTTCTTCATTCCCCATGCCAAAAGCACGGTGCTTGAATAACAACCAACAATTATCCTCAGACAGAACTGTTAGGCGATAAACGCTACTGTGAATTGTGCCGGTAATAGACGCTACTGTTTCAAGACGAGTAGTTACTATAATTGAACTTCCTTTTGCTCCACACATCAACGAGTACTTCAATCTGTTCCACTCTTCCTGATTATCATTCCACACATCATCCAACACGAGTAAAAACCTTTTGCCATTCAGTTTTTGTCTGAGGAGTCGTTGCAGGGAATCTAATTCTAGAAGATCAGGCGCAGAACCCGATATGGAGGCTATGATTGCTTTCATCAAACGTTTTACATCAAAATCATCAGATACACAAACCCAGAGCTTAGCTTCAAAGTGTTGTGCCACCTGCTCATCATTGTAGACCAGCTGAGCAAGAGTCGTTTTCCCGAGTCCACCAATTCCAACTAGAGAGCATACAGAGATATCTTCGAGACTGTTCACATTGTTCAGCAGCATAGTCACCAACTTCTCTTTGTCTTCGTCCCTCCCATAAACTTGAGGTTCAGTTAACAGGGAGCTAGTCTCTCGATCCCCACAGAATTCAACTCCCCTTTCTACCTCTCCTTCTTGCAGATGAAACTTAGACCTTTCTTCAGCAATTTGATCAAATCTCTTTATGAGATCTTGTATTCTTTTCCCAATCTTAAGACGAAAAACTGTTTGCTTAATATTGAAGAATGATATGCAAGAACTGGTTACCTGCGTGCTGCCACTGTTATATCTCATTTCTGATGCTAGTTGTTGGCCTTCGAATGCCCATTCATCCAAAACATCGTCAGCATCATAAGCAGCCTCCTTGAGCTTCTTTAACCAGTTTCCGAGTGCCTTATTGCCAAGCTGCCGTCCCTCTGCATCATCAAGAACACATTGAATTGTTGATAATATGCTGGAAAGCTTCTCCATCTCCTTATGAACACCCCATATCCGACCAAACTCCTTCTGGATTAAGGAGCTTAAATTGTCAAAGAGTACCCCAAGGAATGGAGAGACCACAACTTGGACAACTGTATCAGCCATCTTCTTGCACAACAAAGGGAGTGGGATGATTTTCTGAATCTCTCTTCTTGCAACTAGAAGTGTTACAGTATAGTATAGTATAGAGATTTCTCTATTGGATCATAAATTTCATGGAGAAGAAAGCAAGAGTAGCAATCACCACGACTTGGAAGAGTCAAGCTTGCACTAGTCTATTGATTCACTCACCAACCAAAAAACATGTTAAAGATAGTGGTGGCATGACCCACCAGTCTTCTAGTGGTGCTTAGCATTATTGTCATTTTTTTTTGCCTCAGATTGTCTGCCAATTATTTATTTATTTATCTGTAATAGTATTTAATTGTCTTGATATTAAGGAAAATTCTAAATGTCGAAGGTTTGAGCGAGGAAACCAGCGAGGGAAATGAAGTGGAGGGAGTGAAAACCGTTCATCCCTCTCGAGATGTGAGCGTTGACTTTTCTCGCTCACATCTCGAGAAAGTGGACGGTTTTCACCCTCTCCACCTCATTTCCCTCGCTGGTTTCCTCGCTCCTCCCCTCAACAGCTAGAATCACTCTGATATTAATGCCAATTAATGAAGGCAATTTGGTGGAAATGAGGCCGATTTGGTCATATAGACTTCATATAGAATTTTTATTGGTCATATATTAAAAATTCAGCATCATGTGATACAATCCAAGTTTTATTATAAATTAAGATTAAACAAAGCACGAGTGTGCAGAGCACTTGCTTGGCTAAGCAACTTTAGATAAAAAAAAATTTATTATAGTCATTGGAGACATACTTTGGGTTTACAAACTTATTTTATTCATCCCTAAATCACGTTTGGATTTGAAAGTCTTGCTTTTTGAATGAGTAAAGTGAATGTAATAAAGTGTTATGTTTTAACCATGCTTAGTTGTTATTTAAACACTTTTAAAAATCTGTGTTCAACTTGGATGAGATGAGAATGGAAATGAGGCCGATTTGGTCATATAGAATTTTTATTGGTCATATAGACTTATTGGTGAGGCAATTTGGTGGAAGTGAGGCGATTTGAGATAGACTATAAAGTTATTAAGGTGGAAAGTACCGAGTGCGTTCCGCGGAGAGAAAGGAAGGTCACAGGTCCAATTCCTTTTCCTTTTCCTTTGTCTTTGGTGCTCCACACGTATTCCTTTTCCTGTCCCATCACAAAAGATTTTTTTTTTTTTTTTTTAAAAGGGCAGGTTTTTCCATCTCTCAAAGTTTTATCAACCAAAAAATGTAAAAAAAAAATTCCGCCCCTATCACAAATCTGACCCACATCATGTTTGAGCATTGCAAGTTGCTTCTTCTAAGGTTTTGGTGTGTTACAAGTGAGTTGGGGTTTTTAGAAGTGTTACAGTACAGTATATAGTATAGAGATTTCTCAATTGAATCATAAATTTTATGGAGAAGAAAGCAAGAGTAGCAATCACCGCGACTTTGAAGAGTCAAACTTGCACAAGTCTTCTCATCTATCTATATGCACGTCATGTGGACAAAAAAAAAAAAAGATATGCTAGGAAACCATGTTTTGTAAACATGTTTTACAACCAGGATGACGTGTCATGATCTGAAAAGAATGATGAAATCCCCGAAGATTTTATGTGTATCTCAAAATTGTAAAAAACTCCTCTAACGATGCCACATCATCATGATTACGAAACATGTTTACAAAACATGGTTTCCTAACCTCACTAAAAAAAAAATCAAAAAATACATTTGCAATAATTCACTCAACAACCAAAAAGCTTGTTAAAGATAGTGGTGGCATGATCCACCAGTCGACTAGTGGTGCTTAGCATTATTGTCATTTTTTTTGCCTCAGACGTTGTCCCCCAATTATTTATTTATCTGTAATAGTATTTAATTGCCTTTTCCTACCATCATAGCTAATAGATATGATATTTAATTGCCTTTCCTACCTTCATAGCTATTGGTTTGTTGTGATATTTAATTGCCTTTTCCTACCATCATAGCTACCATCATAGCTAATAGTTTGTTGTCATCGATGAAGAGCAATTTTGACATTGGAAAGTTTGGATACTTTCCGTTAGTTCAAATTCATGATAATAAATTATCAAAGATTTGAGAAATTAGGTAGGAAAATATGTCAAAAGCAAATAAACATCGTAAACATGGAGTCTGTCAGCAAAACAAGAGAAGGAGATTGTAATAAAAAAAGAAAACTTACAAATAAACATTTGAAATAAAAGCACCCCGCTAGCACGAAGCAAATTACTGAAAAATAGATTGGAAATAGAAGTTAAGAGGCACCATCGCTCAAAGTGTGCAGAGAAAACGGTGTTTTTGTAGCGTCCCGCTCCGCTTTAGAGCAAACCCATCTAGGTTTTAAGTTATCTGATTTTTGTATATCTCTTCCTAGCAAAAGCAAATGCTGTCAATTATCATTTTTTTTCATACTTATCGATCAAATGACTTTGAATGAATTAGATAATTAAAAACATTTCATCTAATAGTTTTTAGATTTTAAGCCTTTTTAATTTTGTGATTTCTCACAACAATTCAATATATATTCCAGTGTTTGGTAGCTCAGATTTTGAACAAAAGAAATAAAAAAAATCAAACCAAACCTTTGCCAAGGGAAGAGACATGTACAATATTCACTCAACAACCAAAAAATGTTAAAGATTGTTGTGACATCACTCACCAGTCGATAGGTGGTGCTTAATATTAGAGTGATTCTACGTGACGAGAAAACCAGCGAGGAAAGGGAGTGGCGGGGGGTGAACCGTTCACCCTCTCAGGATGCGTGCACCAAAAAAGTGGGCACACATCCCGAGGGGGTGAACAGTTCACCCCCCGCCACCTCCCTTTCCTCGCTGGTTTCCTCGCCCACTTCCTCGACACTTAGAATTTCTGTTAATATTATTGTCATTTTTCTTGCCTTATACCTTGTCCGCCAATTATTTATTTATTTATTTATCAGTAATAGTATTTAATTGCTTTGATATTAAAAATTCAGCGTTATGTGATACAAAGCAAGTTTTATTATAAATTAAGATTAAACAAAGTTATTTAGAAAGAAAAAAAAAGTTATTTATGGATGAACCAACTAGGCGTCACGGAAACATGAAGTTGACTCATTGCACGAGTGTGCATAGCACTTGCTTGGCTAATCAACTTTAGACAAAAAAAAATAAATAATCAAGATTACCTAGCTTGGTCATACTTATTGGAGACACACTTCGGATTTACTAACTAATTTTATTCACCCCCTAAATCACATTTGAATTTGAAAATCGCGCGATATGAAGAAGATAGAGAGATGAGATGGTTGCATGGTTCAGTGTTTATCATCACTTTCAGGCATGCAGGCATCTTGGGTGGTAAGTGTTTGACTTGGGAGGACTGGGGAGTGAGATTCCTTTTAAGTTTGAATGCCAAAACCAAGCTGGACATTAGCATGCATTAAAAAGAAACATAGAATTCGACACATCGACGGTGGTGTGTTGTACAAGCACCTAGCTCATGAAAAAGTGATGGTTATGCTAAGTGGTGTCCTCTTACGCTATTGTAAGCTACGTGGACTTGTAATTGATTGTCTAACTTTTAATTCGACTTCTGAACTTGTGATTTCATCTGTTAAAAGTCTACTTTTGAGCCGATATTTCATTGCGAGCTAATTGTCAAACATCTAAGAGCCCTCCAACCATCCATTTAATTATCCCCTATAATAACTTTTGGCTCAATTTTTTTCCTAAATTTAGAAAAACGTTAACCATTCCATAAAATTTATTTAATAATAAAATAAATCCCCAACTACTTTTTTTCCCTTCTTTAATTTGAAATTAATAATATTATATTTAATAATATTTATAGCACAGAGATTTCTCTATTGGATCTTAAATTTTATGAAAAAGAAAACAAGAGTCGCAATCACCACGACTTAGAAGAGTCAAGCTTGCACAAGTCTTCACTCACCAGTCGACTAGTGGTGCTTAGCATTATTGTCATTTTTCTTGCCTCAGATTTTGTCCCCCAATTATTTATTTATTTATCTATAATAGTATTTAATTGTCTTGATATTAAAAATGGGGAATTTTAATTGTTAAGGAAATCAGCGAGGTAAACAGCGGTGGAGGAAGGAGACCCTTCATCCCCTTTGCAATACGTGTGTCCCATCCTTTACACGCATCGTGAAGGGATGCCCTCGCGGGTTTGCCGCAAATTAGCCAAACTCTTTAAAAATTCAGCATTATGTGATACAATCCAAGTTTTATTATAAATTAATAGTAAACAAAGCACGTGTGTCCAGAGCACTTGCTTGGCTAACCAACTTTAGATTAAAAAAATTTACCTAGCTTGGTCATTCTTATTGGAGACACACTTTGGGTTTACAAACTTATTTTATTCATCCCCTAAATCACGTTTGGATTTGAAAGTCTTGCTTTTTGAATGAATAATGTGAATGTAATAAAGTGTTTCGTCTCCTAAACATCTAATTAATTGCAAACTTTAATCCCTAAACACTTTTAAAAATCTGTGTTCAACTTGGATGTGATTCCCAATCTAATAAATTCATTAGTTGAGATGAGAATAGAAATGGAGGCACTTTGGTGGAAATGAGGCCGATTTGGTGGAAGTGAGGCGCTTTGATATAGACTATAAAGTTATTAAGGTGGAAAGTACCGAGTGCGTTCCGCAGTTCCTTTTCCTTTGCCTTTGGTGCTCCACACGTATTCCTTTTCCTGTCCCACCACAAAAGATTTTCATCTCTCAAAGTTTTATCAACCAAAAAATGTAAAAAAAATTTCCGTCCCTATATCACTAGTACATACTCACAAATCCGAACCACATCATGTTTGAGCATTTACAAGTTGGTTCTTTTTATAAGGTTTTGGTGTTTTATAAAATGTGGGTGAGATTCAGGTGGTCCTAAACAGCGAGGGAGGGAGAGAGGTAGCCATCCATCCTTTTTGAGATGCATGAAAAATGACTACATGCATTTCAAAAAGGATGGACGGCTCTCTCTCTCCCTCCCTCGCTGTTTTCCTCGCCCACTTCCTTGACATTTAGAATTTTCGTTTTATAAATATTGTACATGTACTGAATTTTTTTTTTCTTTTCTTATTGCTGCCTACCGAACAAAAGATAAAAACAATCAAACCAAACCTTTGCCAATGGAAGAGACATATACAATATTCATTTAACAACCAAAAAATGTTAAAGTGGCATGACCCACTAATCAAGTGGGGTGCTTATCATTATTGTCATTTTTCTTGCCTAAGATCTGTAATAGTATTTAATTGCCTTGATATTAAAAATTAAGATTCAACAAAGCACGAATGTGCGGAGCACTTGCTTGGACAGCTTGCTTGCTTGTAGCATGCTTATATAGTACTAAAAATTAAGATTCAACAAAGCATACAACTTGCTTGCTTGCAGGCAGCATGCTTGAAAAGGCAAGTAGGCTTAGTGGACCTTTTTTTAACGAACTTATATATTACTAAAAAGATTTAGCAACTTCATGGAAGGGACAGTGAACTTAAAATTATTTTACCTTCCATTGAAGTGTTCTGATGCTTACAGGCAGACAGGCAAGCAGCTTGTTTGCAGGCAGCATGCTTGAACAGGTAGGTAGGCTTAGTGGTCCTTTTTTTAACGAACTTATATAGTACTAAAAAGATTTAACAATTTCATGGAAGGGACAGTGAACTTAAAAGTCTTTTACCTTCCATTGAAGTGTTCTGATGCTTGCAGGCAGGCAGGCAGCATGCTTGAACAGGCAGGTAGGCTTAGTGGTCATATTTGCTCTTGTCTTTCATCTTCTCCGCAAGAAGGCAAATTCATCAAAACCCAAACCCAAACCAATCAATTACCAACAAAAAAAAAACCCAAAACTATAACCCACACAAACCTATAATCCACACATACCTCAACTTGCTTTTTGCAGTTTGGGAATCAGAAACCTTTGTTATGATCAAAACGGTTAAACAAAATTAAAGGAAGTGTGAAGAGATGAGATGCAGAGGAATTGGGAGGTTGCCATGGAAATGAAGGGTTTTTTTTATGCTTTGTTTGTGTCTCTAATCAAATAAAAAAACAACAAATTAAATTAAATGAAAAACTGTCTTCAACAAACAGGTAGCATGCTTGCAGGCAGGTAGACGAACTTATATAGTACTAAAAAGATTTAGCAACTTCATGGAAGGGACAGTGAACTTAAAAGTCTTTTACCTTCTATTGAAGTGTTCTGATGCTTGCAGACAGGTAGGCATGCAGCTTGCTTGCTTGAACAGGCAGGCAGGCTTAGTGGTCCTTTTTTTAACGAACTTATATAGTACTAAAAAGATTTAGCAACTTCGTGGAAGGGACAATGAACTTAAAAGTCGTTTACCTTCCATTGAAGTGTTCTGATTTGATTTTCATCAGGTTCTCTCTCTTCTTTTTGTTGGATGGAATGCTACTTCAAGTAAATCTAGTTCCAATTTCAATGTCTGTTTTCTTTGCCTTATCTTATATTAAGCCTATATTGTTCAAAACATTTGGTGATTTAGGTCCCATTGAAGGAAAAACTCGGTATCCAAGAGATATATTTGGAAAAGCAAGTCCATGGGTAAATATGGTACTCATCCTTTCACCTCTAGAAATTTACACCTCTAGTGTAAATATGGCAGACAAATTGCTTGCTTGCAGGCAGCATGCTTGAACATGCAGGTAGGCTTAGTAGTCATTTTTTTAATGAACTTATATATAGTACTAAAAAGATTTAGCAACTTCATGGAAGGGACAGTGAACTTAAAAGTCTTTTACCTTCCATTGAAGTGTTCTGATGCTTGCAGGCAGACAGACAGCTTGCTTGCTCGTGGGCACAATTCTTGCAGGCAGGCAGGTAGGCAGCTTGCATGCTTGAACAGACAGGTAGGCTTAGTGGTCCTTTTATTAACGAACTTATATAGTACCAAAAAGATTTATCAACTTCATGGAAGGGACAGTGAACTTAAAAGTATTTTACCTTCCATTGAAGTGTTCTGATGCTTGCAGGCAGGCAGCTTGCTTGCTTGCAGGCAGCATGCTTGAACAGGCAGGTAGGCTTAGTGGTCCTTTTTTTAACGAACTTATATAGTATTAAAAAGATTTATCAAATTCATGGAAGGGACAGTAAACTTAAAAGTCTTTTACCTTCCATTGAATTGTTCTGATGCTTGAAGGCAGACAGGCTGCTTGCTTGAACAGGCAGGTAGGCTTAGTGGTCCTTTTTTTAAATAATTTATATAGTACTAAAAAGATTTAGCAACTTCATGGAAGGGACAATGAACTTAAAAATCTTTTACCTTGCACTGAAGTGTTATGATGCTTGCAGGTAGGCAGTTTGCTTGCTTGCAGGCAGCGTGCTTGAACAGACAGGTAGGCTTAGATGTCCTTTTTTTAACGAACTTATATAGTACTAAAAAGATTTAGCAACTTCATGGAATGGACAGTGAACTTAAAAGTCTTTTACCTTCCATTGAAGTGTTCTGATGCTTGCAGGTAGACAGACAGCTTGCTTGCTTGCAGGCAGGCAGGCTACTTGCTTGTTTGCAGACAACATGCTTGAACAGGCAGGTAGGCTTAGTAGTCATTTTTTTAACGAACTTATATAGTACTGAAAAGATTTAGCAACTTCACGGAAGGGACACTGAACTTAAAAGTCTTTTACCTTTCATTGAAGTGTTCTGATGCTTGCAGGCAGGCAGACAGTATGCTTGCTTGCTGCCAGCATGCTTGCAGGCAGGCGAGTAGTCAGCTTGCTTGCTTGCAGGCAGCATGCTTGAACAGGCAGGTAGGCTTAGTGGTCCTTTTTTTAACGACCTTATATAGTACTAAAAAGATTTATCAAATTCATGGAAGGGACAGTGAACTTAAAAGTCTTTTACCTTCCAATGAATTTTTCTGATGCTTGAAGGCAGGCAGGCAGCATGCTTGAACAGCCATGTAGGCTTAGTGGTCCTTTTATTAACGAACTTATATAGTACCAAAAAGATTTATCAACTTCATGGAAAGGAAAGTGAACTTAAAAGTCTTTTACCATCCATTGAAGTGTTCTGATGCTTGCAGGCAGGCAGCTTGCTTCCTTGCAGGCAACATGCTTGAACATGCACGTAGGCTTAGTGATCATTTTTTTAACGAACTTATATAGTACTAATAAGATTTATCAAATTCATGGGAGGGACAGTGAACTTAATAGTATTTTAGCTTCCATTGAATTGTTCTGATGCTTGCAGGCAGGCAGGCAGCTTGCTTGCAGGCGGCATGCTTGAACTGACAGGTAGGCTTAGTGGTCCTTTTTTTAACGAACTTATATAGTACTAAAAAGATTTAGCAACTTCATGGAAGGGACAATGAACTTAAAAGCCTTTTACCTTCCATTGAAGTGTTCTGATGCTTGCAGGCAAATAGGCTTAGTGGTCTTTTTTTAACGAACTTATATAGTACTAAAAAGGTTTAGCAACTTCATGGAAGTGACAATGAACTTAAAAGTCTTTTACCTTCCACTGAAGTGTTCTGATGCTTGCAGGCAGGCAGGCAGGCAGACAGCTTGCTTGCTTGCAGGCAGCATGCTTGAACAGACAGATAGGCTTAGTGGGCCTTTTTTTTAACGAACTTATATAGTACTAAAAAGATTTAGCAACTTCATGGAATGGACAGTGAACTGTAAAAGTCTTTTACCTTCCATTGAAGTGTTCTGATGCTTGCAGGCAGGCAGACTATTTGCTTGCTTGCAGACAACATGCTTGAACAGGCAGGTAGGCTTAGTAGTCATTTTTTTAACGAACTTATATAGTACTAAAAAGATTATGCATAAAAGTCTATTACCTTGCATTGAAGTGTTCTGATGCTTGCTGGCAGACAGGCAGACAGCTTGCTTACTTGCAGGCAACATGCTTGAACAAGCAGGTAGGCTTAGTGGTCCTTTTTTTAACGAACTTATATAGTAACAAAAAGCTTTATCAACTTCATGGAAGGGACAGTGAACTTAAAAGTATTTTACCTTCCATTGAAGTGTTCTGATGCTTGCAGGCAGGCAGACAGCTTGCTTGCTTGCAGGCAACATGCTTCCAGGCAGGCAGGTAGGCAGCTTGCTTGCTTGCAGGCAACATGCTTCCAGGCTGGCAGGTAGGCAGCTTGCTTGCTTGCAGGCAACATGCTTGAAAAGATAGGTAGGCTTAGTGGTCCCTTTTTTAACGAACTTATATAGTACTAAAAAGATTTAGCAATTTCATGGAAGGGACAGTGAACGTAAAAGTCATTTACCTTCCATTGAAGTGTTCTGATGCTTGCAGACAGGCAGGCAGCTTGCTTGCTTGCAGGCAGACAGGCAACTTGCTTGCTTGCAGGCAGCATGCATGAACAGGCAAGTAGACTTAGTAGTCATTTTTTTAATGAACTTATACAGTACTAAAAAGATTTTGCAAGTTCATGGAAGGGACAGTGAACTTAAAAGTCTTTTACCTTCCATCGAAGTGTTCTGATGCTTGCAGGCGGACAGACAGTTTGCTTGTTTGCAGGCAGGGAGGCAAATTGCTTGCTTGCAGGCAGCATGCTTGAATAGGCAGGTAGGCTTAGTAGTCATTTTTTAATGAACTTATATAGTATTAAAAAGATTTAGCAACTTCATGGAAGGGACAGTGAACTTAAAAGTCTTTTACCTTCCATTGAAGTGTTCTGATGCTTGCAGGCAGACAGACATCTTGCTTGCTTGCTGGCAGCATGCTTGCAGGCAGGCAGGCAGGCAGCTTGCTTGCTTGCAGGCAGCATGCTTGAACAGACAGGTAGGCTTAGTGGTCCTTTTTTTAACGAACTTATATAGTACTAAAAAGATTTATCAAATTCATGGAAGGGACAGTGAACTTAAAAGTCTTTTACCTTCCAATGAATTGTTCTGATGCTTGAAGGCAGGCAGCATGCTTGAACAGGCAGGTAGGCTTAGTGGTCCTTTTTTTAACGAACTTATATAGTACTAAAAAGATTTAGCAACTTCTTGGAAGGGCCAGTGAACTTAAAAGTCTTTTACCTTCCATTGAAGTGTTTTGATGCTTGCCGGCACTCAGGCATGCAACTTGCTTGCTTGCAAGCGGCATGCTTGAACAGGCAAGTAGGCTTAGTAGTCATTTTTTTAACGAACTTATATAGTACTGAAAAGATTTAGCAACTTCACGGAAGGGACAGTGAACTTAAAAGTCTTTTACCTTCCATTGATGTGTTCTGATGCTTGCAGGCAGGCAGACAACTTGCTTGCTTGCTAGCAGCATGCTTGCAGGCAGCATGCTTGAACAGGCAGGTAGGCTTAGTGGTCCTTTTTTTAACGAACTTATATAGTACTAAAAAGATTTATCAAATTCATGGAAGGGACAGTGAACTTAAAAGTCTTTTACCTTCCATTGAATTGTTCTGATGCTTGAAGGCAGGCAGGCAACTGGCTTGCAGGCAGCATGCATGAACAGGCAGGTAGGCTTAGTGGTCTTTTTTTTAACGAACTTATATAGTACTAAAAAGATTTAGCAACTTCATGGGAGGGACAGTTAACTTAAAAGTCTTTTACCTTCCATTGAAGTGTTCTGATGCTTGTAGGCAGGCAGACAACTTGCTTGCATGCTGGCAGCATGCTTGCAGGCAGGCAGGTAGGCAGCTTGCTTGCTTGCAGGCAGCATGCTTGAACAGACAGGTAGGCTTAGTGGTCCTTTTATTAACGAACTTATATAGTACCAAAAAGATTTATCAACTTCATGGAAGGCACAGTGAACTTAAAAGTATTTTACCTTGCATTGAAGTGTTCTGATACTTGCAGGTAGGCAGCTTGCTTTCTTGCAGGCAGCATGCTTGAACAGGCACGTAGGCTTAGTGGTCCTTTTTTTAACGAACTTATATAGTACTAAAAAGATTTATCAAATTCATGGAAGGGACAGTGAACTTAAAAGTCTTTTACCTTCCATTGAATTGTTCTGATGCATGCAGGCAGGCAGGCAGCTTGCTTGCTTGCAGGCAGCATGCTTGAAAAGGCAGGTAGGCTTAGTGGTCCTTTTTTTAACAAACTTATATAGTACTAAAAAGATTTAGCAACTTCAAGGAAGGGACGGTGAACATAAAAGTCATTTACCTTCCATAGAAGTGTTCTGATGCTTGCAGGCAGGTAGGCTTAGTGGTCCTTTTTTTAACGAACTCATATAGTACTAAAAAGGTTTAGCAACTTCATGGAAGGGACAATGAACTTAAAAGTCTTTTACCTTCCATTGAAGTGTTCTGATGCTTGCAGGCAGGCAGGCAGCTTGCTTGCTTGCTTGCAGGCAGCATGCTTGAACAGACAGGTAGGCGTAGTGGTCCTTTTTTTAACGAACTTATATAGTACTAAAAAGATTTAGCAACTTCAAGGAAGGGACAGTGAACTTAAAAGTCATTTACCTTCCATAGAAGTGTTCTGATGCTTGCAGGCAGGCAGGCAGCAAGCTTGAACAGGCAGGTAGGCTTAGTGGTCCTTTTTTTAACGAATTTATATAGTACTAAAAAGATTTATCAACTTCATGGAAGGGACAGTGAACTTAAAAGTCTTTTACCTTCCATTGAAGTGTTTTGATGCTTGCAGGCACTCAGACATGCAACTTGCTTGCTTGCAGGCGGCATGCATGAACAGGCAGGTAGGCTCAGTAGTCATTTTTTTAACGAACTTATATAGTACTAAAAAGATTTATCAACTTCATGGAAGGGACAGTGAACTTAAAAGTCTTTTACCTTCCATTGAAGTGCTCTGATGCTTGCAGGCAGACAGCTTGCTTGCTTGCAGGCAACATGCTTGAACAGGCAGGTAGGCTTAGAGGTCCTTTTTTTAACGAACTTATATAGTACTAAAAAGATTTATCAACTTCATGGAAGTGACAGTGAACTTAAAAGTCTTTTAGATTCCATTGAAGTGTTCTGATGCTAGCAGGCAGGCAGCATGCTTGAACAGGCAGGTAGGCTTAGTGGTCTTTTTTTTAACGAACTTATATAGTACTAAAAAGATTTAGCAACTTCATGGAAGGGACAATGAACTTAAAAGGCTTTTACCTTCCATTGAAGTGTTCTGATGCTTGCAGGGAGGCAGGCAGGCAGCTTGCTTGCTTGCAGACAGCATGCTTGAACTGACAAGTAGGCTTACTGGTCCTTTTTTTAACAAACTTATATAGTACTAAAAATATTTTGCAACTTCATGTAATGGACAGTGAACTTAAAAGTCATTTACCTTCCATTGAAGTGTTCTGATGCTTGCAGGCAGGCAGGCAGGCAGACGACTTGCTTGCTTGCAGGCAGCATACTTGAACAGGCTGGTAGGCTTAGTGGTCATTTTTTTAATGAACTTATATAGTACTAAAAAGATTTAGCAACTTCATGGAAGGGACAGTGAACTTAAAAGTCTTTTACATTCCATTGAAGTGTTCTGATGCTTGCAGGCAGGTAGGCTTAGTGGTCTTTTTTTAACAAACTTATATAGTACTAAAAAGGTTTAGCAACTTCATGGAAGGGACAGTGAACTTAAAAGTCTTTTACCTTCCATTGAAGTGTTCTGATGCTTGCAGGCAGGCAGGCAGACAACTTGTTTGATTGCAGGCAGCATGCTTGCAGGCAGGCAGAATGCTTGCTTGCAGGCAGCATGCTTGAACAGGCAGGTAGGCTTAGTAGTCATTCTTTTAACGAACTTATATAGTACTAAAAAGATTTAGCAACTTCATTGAAGGGACAGTTAACTTAAAAGTCTTTTACCTTCCATTGATGTGTTCTGATGCTTGCAGGCAGGTAGGCTTTGTGGTCCTTTTTTTAACGAACTTATATAGTACTAAAAAGATTTAGCAACTTCATGGAAGGGACAGTGAACTTAAAAGTCATTTACCTTCCATAGAAGTGTTCTGATGTTTGCAGGTAGGCATGCAGGCAGCATGCTTGAACAGGCAGGTAGGCTTAGTGGTCCTTTTTTTAACAAACTTATATAGTATTAAATAGATTTTGCAACTTCATAGAAGGGACAGTGAACTTAAAAGTCTTTTACCTTACATTGAAGTGTTTTGATGCTTGCAGGCACTCAAGCATGCAACTTGCTTGCTTGCAAGCGGTATGCTTGAACAGGCAGGTAGGCTTAGTAGTCATTTTTTTAATGAACTTATATAGTACTAAAAAGATTTATCAACTTCATGGAAGGGACAGTGAACTTAAAAGTCTTTTACCTTCAATTGAAGTGTTCTGATGCATGCATGCAGGCAGGCAGCTTGCTTGCTTGCAGGCAGCTTCCTTGCTTGCAGGAACATGCAAGTAGGCTTAGAGGTCATTTTTTTAACGAACTTATATAGTACTAAAAAGATTTATCAACTTCATGGAAGGGACAGTGAATTTAAAAGTCTTTTACCTTCCATTGAAGTGTTCTGATGCTAGCAGGCAGGCAGCTTGCAGGCAGCATGCTTGAACAGGCAGATAGGCTTAGTGGTCCTTTTTTTAACGAACTTATATAGTACTAAAAAGATTTAGCAACTTCATGGAAGGGACAATGAAGTTAAAAGTCTTTTACCTTCCATTGAAGTGTTCTGATTCTTGCAGGCAGGCAGGCAACTTGCTTGCTTGCAAGAAGCATGCTTGCAGGCAGACAGCTTGCTCGCTTGCAAGCAGTATGCTTGAACGGACAGGTAGGCTTAGTGGTCATACTTGTTCTTGCCTTTCATCTTCTCCTCCAAGAAGGCAAATTCATCAAAACGCAAACCAATCAATTACCAACAAAAAAAAAACCCAAAACTATAACCCACACAAACCTATAATCCACACATACCTCAACTTGCTTTTTGCAGTTTGGGAATCAGAAACCTTTGTTATGATCAAAACGGTTAAACAAAATTAAAGGAAGTGTGAAGAGATGAGATGCAGAGGAATTGGGAGGTTGCCATGGAAATGAAGGGTTTTTTTTATGCTTTGTTTGTGTCTCTAATCAAATAAAAAAACAACAAATTAAATTAAATGAAAAACTGTCTTCAACAAACAGGTAGCATGCTTGCAGGCAGGTAGACGAACTTATATAGTACTAAAAAGATTTAGCAACTTCATGGAAGGGACAATGAAGTTAAAAGTCTTTTACCTTCCATTGAAGTGTTCTGATTCTTGCAGGCAGGCAGGCAGGCAACTTGCTTGCTTGCAAGAAGCATGCTTGCAGAAAGCATGCTTGCAGGCAGACAGCTTGCTCGCTTGCAAGCAGTATGCTTGAACGGACAGGTAGGCTTAGTGGTCATACTTGTTCTTGCCTTTCATCTTCTCCTCCAAGAAGGCAAATTCATCAAAACGCAAACCAATCAATTACCAACAAAAAAAAAACCCAAAACTATAACCCACACAAACCTATAATCCACACATACCTCTGTTTTCTTTGCCTTATCTTATATTAAGCCTATATTGTTCAAATAATTTGGTGATTTAGGTCCCATTGAAGGAAAAACTCGGCATCCAAGACATATATTTGGAAAAGCAAGTCCATGGGTAAATATGGTACTCATCCTTTCACCTCTAGAAATTTACACCTCTAGTGTAATACCCGTGCCGTTGCCACTAAGATAGAGTACATCGCACTTGCACGGAATTGTCGAATAATCACAATTGGGGTTTTATTTCATTTTTAATAGGAATACATCTTACCACATTTAGTTTAGTAAAACTTTGTATAACCATCAGTTTTAGTACTAAAAAAGCTTTTGTAATAGGGCTCAACAGTTAAGAAACAGAATGTCACTAGGAAAACGAAATGCGACATTCAGTTTAGAAGAATATTGAGATGCATTTTTTAGCCATTTATTTTTTCTCACATAAATTAGCATTCACAAAAATCTCTCTAAGAACGCACCATATAACCATCATCTTCAGCATTAAAGTGTTCTGATGCTTACAGGCAGGCAGCTTGCTTGCTTGCAGGCAGCATGCTTGAACAGGCAGGTAGGCTTAGTGGTCCTTTTTTTAACGAACTTATATAGTACTAAAAAGATTTATCAACTTCATGGAAGGGACAGTGAACTTAAATGTCTTTTACCTTCCATTGAAGTGTTCTGATGATTGCAGGCTGGCAGCTTGCTTGCTTGTAGGCAGCATGCTTGAACAGGCAGGTAGGCTTAGTTGTCCTTTTTTTTAACGAACTTATATAGTACTAAAAAGATTTAGCAACTTCATGGGAGGGACAGTGAATTTAAAAGTCTTTTACCTTCCATTGAAGTGTTCTGATGCTTACAGGCAGGCAGGCAGCTTGCTTGCTTGCAGGCAGGCAGACAACTTGCTTGCTTGCAGGCAGGCAGACAACTTGCTTGCTTGCAGGCAGCATGCTTGAACAGGCAGGTAGGCCTAATGGTCCTTTTTTTAACGAACTTATATAGTACTAAAAAGATTTAGCAACTTCATGGAAGGGACAATGAACTTAAAAGTCTTTTACCTTCCATTGAAGTGTTCTGATGCTTGCAGGTAGACAGCTTGCTTGCAGGCAGCATGCTTGAACAGGTAGGTAGGCTTAATGGTCATTTTTTTAACGAACTTATATAGTACTAAAAAGATTTAGCAACTTCATGGAAGGGACAGTGAACTTAAAAGTCTTTTACCTTCCATTGAAGTGTTCTGATGCTTGCAGGCAGGCAGGCAGCTTGCTTGCTTGCAGGCAGCATGCTTGAACAGGCAGGTAGGCTTAGTGGTCATACTTGTTCTTGCCTTTCATCTTCTCCGCCAAGAAGGCAAATTCGTCAAAACCCAAACCCAAACCAATCAATTACCAACAAAAAAAACCCAAAACTATAACCCACGCAAACCTATAATCCACACATACCTCAACTTGTTTTTTTGCAGTTTGGGAATCAGAAACTTTTGTTATGATCAAAGCGGTTAAACAAAATTAAAGGAAGTGTGAAGAGATGAGATGCAGAGGAATTGGGAGGTTGCCAAGGAAATGATGGGTTTTTTTATGCTTTGTTTGTGTCTCTAATCAAATAAAAAAAACAACAAATCAAATTAAATGAAAAACTGTCTTCAACAAAATCACAATTACACCAAAACACAATGCTAATCCTCAATTACCTATTTCTGTGCATTTCATATTTGCAGACTATAACAAATAGCGAAGCTTTTTCTGCTCAAGTAGATAACTTTCTTCGAGCTCTATAAACGACCGAATACAAAGCCTCAACTTTTTTATATACTCTGCCATCTGCTCACATTTTCCCTGCAAAATCAACAAAACCCAAACCCAAACCAATCAATTACCAACGAAAAAAAACCCAAATCTAATCAAAATGTTGCACTTCCCCACATACTCTGACTCAAAATCATTCAATTAATTTCAAACAACCACAAAATCTATTCAAAATAAAGGAATAAAGCATTTTAACTCCAAAACAAATAACCCCATACTCAAAAACCAATCAAATTCAAAAAAAAATGAAAAAAAAAATGGATTTTGAAGAAAGAGCAACAGACCTTGTGATCATACTTGTTCTTGCCTTTCATCTTCTCCGCCAAGAAGGCAAATTCATCAAAACCCAAACCAATCAATTACCAACAAAAAAAAACCCAAATCTAATCAAAATGTTGTACTTCCCCACATACAAAAAACTCAAAATCATTCAATTAATTTCAAACAACCACAAAATCTAATCAAAATAAAGCAATGAAGCATTTTAACTCCAAAACAAATAACCCCATACCCAAAAACCAATCAAATTCAAAAAAAAAAAAATTGAAAAAAAATATGGATTTTGAAGAGAGAGCAACAGACTTTGTGATCATACTTGTTTTTGCCTTTCAACAAAAGCTTGTGTTGGTTGAAGCAAAACCTCTGCCAACTCCTTATCTAGATGCACTTGAATTGACAAATCTTTCCCTGCCCAAAGCACCTTAGCAACCACAAAGCAGTTTTTGATTAAAATTCCCAAATGAGAATCAGTGAAATAAAGCAACTACATATAATCACAAAAATCATAAAATCGAACAACATTTAAAGTACCTTGGAGACAAAAAAGGCAACTCCTTTCCGAATATATCGAAAACCCCATCACCAAGAACACTTGGGTTCTCCAAGATCCAAAAGATATTCACCAACAGCTCCGACCTCAACGTTTTCAGAGGATTAGTCTCCACTGTTTCCAATTAAAAACACACAAATCAAAACCCTAAACAAACAATCAAATAAAAAACCTAAAAACACACAAAATCAAAACAAAATCTTCAACCAATCAATAACTCACCAGCTCTATTTGCGAAGGTGTCTTCATTTTCCTATTCAACTTCACTTCTCCTCCTCCTCCTCCACCGAATGGAAGAATGAAAGGAGAGAGTGAGGAGAAGAGATCTGAAAAAAAAATATTTAAAAGAAGAAGGGTCTTAAGAGCGAAGAGATCTGGAAAAAAAAAAAAGCAAACCGTGTGTTATTCAGATCTGAAGAAGAAGAAGAAGAAGGATCTTACTTTTCCTCTTCGGCTTCACCCCTCTTCCTACTCCACCGAATCGAAGAATGAAAGGAGAGAGTGAGGAGAATAGATAATAAAAAAAAAAAAAAAACCAAATCAAGAACACTTTCAGCTTAAAATTTCATAGACATCACAAAATACTTGCCACTTTCAGCCATGGAAGAGAAATCAGGGCCATTTGGATGCCATTGTTGTGGATGGTTATCTTTTTGAATGCCATCATAACCATCAAACTTCAGAGAAAATGAAAAAAAAAAAAAAAAAAAAAAAAAATCCAGAACCATGAAATTGTTAATACCCTATTTAAACCTTTATAAACTTTTGCAATAATCAACCATCCAAATTCAACAGTCTCAAAATTTGCAACATTCAACCAAATTCAACATACTCAATCACAACATTCAATTAATTCAACAATTAACCTTTGCAATATAAAGTCTCAAAATTTTCAATATTCAACCAAATTAAACTTACCCATCAAAACAATAGACCAAATTCCACATACCCGTGACAACATTTTCCCAAATTTCTTTTGCTATTGAAACCCAAAAGTGAAAAAAGAAGAAATTTGATAAAGACGTAGAGGCGCTAGGAAAAACCCCTATCACAACATTCAATAGTAGAAAATGAAATCCCAAAAAATAAAACAACGTGTAGAATGAGAGTATTCATTTTCCTATTCGGCTTCACCTCTCCTCCTCCTTCTCCACCGAATGGAAGAATGAAAGGAGAGAGTGAGGATAAGAGATTTGAAAAAAAAAATTTAAAAAGAAGAAGGGTCTTAAGAGCGAAGAGATCTGGAAAAAAAAAAAAAAAAAAAAAAAAGCAAACCGTGTGTTATTCAGATCTGAAGAAGAAGAAGAAGGATCTTACTTTTCCTCTTCGACTTCACCCCTCCTCCTATTCCACCGAATCGAAGAATGAAAGGAGAGTGAGGAGAAGAGATTAAAAAATAAAATAAAAAGATCAAATCAAGAACACTTTTCAGCTTAAAATTTCATAGACATCACAAAATACTTGCCACTTGCAGCCATGGAAGAGAAATCAGGGCCATTTGGATGCCATTGTTGTGGATGGTAATCTTTTTGATTCCATCATAACCATCAAACTTCAGGGAAAATGAAAAAAAAAAAAATTCAGAACCATGAAATTGTGAATACCCTATTTAAACCTTTATAAACTTTTGCAATAATCAACCATCCAAAGATTAGAGAATTGCTGTGGAGGATGGGTTCGGCTTGTAATTTATTTAGGGATTTGGGTTTTGCCACTTTTATAGTGTCTTGGCATTCCTTGATATAGGAATGTTTCTCGTTGTAATTTATTTCTCTTTCTTTCATTAATAAACATCTTCATGTTTGACCGAAAAAAAAAAAAAAAAAAAAAAACCATCCAAATTCAACAATCTCAAAATTTGCAACATTCAACCAAATTCAACATACCCAATCACAACATTCAATTAAATTCAACAATTAACCTTTGCAATATACAGTCTCAAAATTTTCAATATTCAACCAAATTCAACTTACCCATCAAAATAATAGACCAAATTTCACATACCCGTGACAACATTTTCCCAAATTTCTTTTGCTATTGAAACCCAAAAGTGAAAAAAGAAGAGATTTGATAAAGACGTAGAGGCACTAGAAAAACCCCCTATCACAACATTCAACAGTAGAAAATGAAATCCCAAAAAAATAAAACGTGTAGAATGAGAGCATACATGCTTAGTTATATGGTTGTTGAAAGAAGAAAAAAATCACCATGAGTAGTCAACATCCGAAGGAAATGAGTTAATTAAACATTTGAAGGAAATGAGTTAATTAAACATTTGAAGAAAAGTAAGTCAGTAGAAAGATTCACAACAAACCACAAACATCACATTTTAATTGAGAACTTTTTTAAGGTTGCTTACTAAGAAAAACAAGTTAGTAGAAGGGTCACATTCGTTCAAAGAGATGGACTCTCTACTGGAATATAAATGTCCCAGTAATTGACGAACATTTAGGAAACTGCTTTGAATGAAATTAAAAAAAAATGAAACATACCTATAACAACATTCAAAAAAATTAAACATACCCATCACAACATGCAACCATATTTCTTTAGGATGGAAACACAAAAGTGAAAAATCGAAGACATTTGAGAGATATTGCAAATATTCAACCAAATTAAACATACTCATCACAACATTCAACCAAATTAAACATACCCATCACAATATTCAACCGTATTTCTTTAGGAGAAAAACACAAAAGTGAAAAATCGAAGAAATTTGAGAGATAGGGCAAAAATTTAACCAAATTAAACATACCCATCACAACATTCAACTATATTTCTTTAGGAGAGAAACCCAAAATTGAAAAATCGCAGAGAATTAAGAAATGACAAAAAGTCAAACAAATTAAACATACCAATCACAACATTCAACCAAAAATTCAATTGCATGAAGGAAAATGATAAACCATACCTTCTCTATATATTCACTGTTGATTGAATCCATCACAGTAAACCCCAGAGAAATTTAGTAGCACATAAGAAAAATAGGAGAAGAAGAGGTGAGTGATTGTTGGGCAGTTGGGGAGATGGGGTTTCTAATAATAAACCCTTTGATTACATGATGAACTCCCATGAACTCTCACTTGCCAATTGATGGTGAATGTATAGATGAATAACTGAATGGTGGAGAGAGTGAGGAAAGTCTTCTCTGAGAAGAAATGAATGGAAGATAGATAAACATAAACATAAGTTGTTGCCACGGAGGACAAACTCTCACAGAACACTGTTCATAAACAGTAAAAAGCCTATCTAAATTGTAAGATAGATAAAATCATGACTTAAACCCAACCAAATTGTCCACAGGCTTCTCTGCCTCTGCTTTGCTTGATATTTAATGCCAATATTATCGCTTGATATTCAATGCCAATATTATCACTTGAATTTTAACTTATTAACATAGAAATTTTCACTCTTCAATAAATTATGTAGAAAATGATGGTTATTTACAAGACACTGTCGGTTCGACTATTAATTGGGCCTGAGACCCAACTTATATGGACCCTTTCGGATAATTTTGGTCAAAATTCCAGCTTTTCAATCTGTGTTTTGGCCAAACATTTGCAAATTTCTGAAATTTCTCATACCCATTAATTTCTTCAATCTAGAGTATATGATCGTTAATTTTGAGTTTTCAATTGTCACTCATTGTGCAACAAATATCAACATAGGTTAAATTTTGTGGCGTGATCTAATACCGGATAAATATCATATTTGCCAAGAAGCTTTTAGTTGTTAAAGGTCTGTTTGGTGGCATATAAAATAGACATGAAAATTAAAATTATTTCCGTGAATTTGATTTCGAGGCTTTTCTTCGGATTTGGTTTTCCATTAGTAGCGAGAACACTGTCTTATGAATAATCAGTTCCTTGTCAGTAAATGGATAACCAAACAATAAAAATCTGCATAACAAGATAAATTGATTCCATTTATTTTTAAGATTAGTAAACCAAAATTATGGCAAAAAAAGTAAAGAGATATTTTGAGAGAGTTAATTGAGGCAAATATAAAATGCCACAAAATTTCCCGCTTGAAATGAAACCAAAATAAACGGACAACCTTACATAATGAAACAGATAAAAACCTCTAAACATCTCATTTAAATTTGCATCCAATTCATTCTATCCAAAAACCTTCTTTCATCAAACCGAAATTGAAACCCTTAAAAAAGGTTTCAATTTCAATTATTTATCTCCTTCTCCATGACCGATTTGATCATCGTGGTATCATCGACTCTACCGGACTATTCGGATGCTAATTTCCGGCCACATTTCCAATGCGGTGCGTCCTCCCGCAGCGAGGATATGGCGAGCAATCTCATTCGGAAAAAAGGAATACAATTATAAGCCGCTTTCGCCTTTCGATGAATCCTCGAACGAGAATTTGCTCCCGGTGGACTTGTCAAAAGGTCGGAATTTAACAGATGTAGTACCGAGGGGATTCCTTGCAGTCTACGTTGGGACGGAGATGAAAAGGTACGTGATACCGGCTACTTATTTATCGTTGCCAGATTTTAGGGCTTTGATGGAGCAAACCGCGGAGGAATTCGGATTTGAGCAAGAAGGTGGGCTGAGGTTTCCTTGTGATGAGGAGCATTTTGATGAGGTTTTGGGCAAATGTTCCGAGAGGCAGAAGAGGAAAAAGAAGGATACATCATCAAATAAGTGTTATATTCGACAAAACAACGCTAATTAATTGTGGCAAAATTTTATTGAGATTGCTCCGATTCGCTCGTAAGAGGATCATCAGTTCATGATATGCCGCGGAATGGGAATTTAGATCAGTGTTGCGTTATTTGGTGTAGAAAATTCGCATTTACGTGCTGAAAACCACGGCAAAATTGAACATATTTTGGTGCGAAAACCATTTTAGTAGTATTTGTAGAAAAAAAATGTTATGGACAATTGTACATTCTAAGCATAGACAATACATTATAATGCTACAATGAATAATACTTCAGTAATTTAAGAAAAATAAATCCCATGGCGATATACAGCTCGATGTTTTATTGATTTCTCACATCACGCTTATTAATTGTTTTTATGAGCGGTCAGGGTTTTTGCCCGAGTATCTTAATATGTCATCACAAAAGTAATACCATCTGCTACAAATCTTATTGACTAAAAGCTTTGCAATTGCTGAAATTCTGGTTTACAGACCTGATTCCATGTGAGCTTTTCTATTACCATGGGCTTTTGATGAATTTTTCAGCTCTATTTTGCAGTTTCTTTTTTGTTCAAACACAAAATAGAATAAGCTCGATTGTGTGTTAACTTAAATGTTAAATTCATCGTAAAATGAAATAGATTTTGAATTTACAGTTATCTTAAAAGGGATAATGTTGCTACCATTAGTTGGAAAGTATAAATAAAGTTGAAAAGCAACCTAATTAAGTTGAGTTGCTGGGCTTATTGGCCTCAAATAGTATTACAGAAAAATGTTTGGACTAGTGAGTGTTATATTTGATTACTTTCAAGGTAGGGTTATCAATCTAACCAACAAATCTGAAATATATTGCAACATATTTGATGAGACATCAAACAATCACATCTGTATATGTGACATAGGCTAATCTTAGAACGTAAAAAGCTTCAGCGCAGTCCCAAACAGAAACATGTGCAAGACCACAGTTCAGCTCGTAAGTCACGCGCTTAGGCCCAAGACACGCTAGCCCCAGAGACACAGGTCTTCGAGCTTGGCTCAAGACAATAAGACCCGAACAACGAATTTCAGAGCTATCACAGACTCGAGATCCACTTGCACGAAACCAACTCTAGCCCAATCAAACATTGGGTCTTAAACAAAGTCAAGTGTCGAAGAGCTCTAATCATGCACATGTAAGATCTTATACAAGATCTCCTCCCTCGCCTTGACAATTGAAGAGGGAACACTCGCTATAAGATTCGGTGAAAGGAATGAGAAAGGTACGCATATACGCTGCAATTTACATACAATTTTTATTCTTTCTCAAATCGATATCTGACTTAAACATTGAAATGCTTTCTAACCCGACAAATTATTATTATTATCATAAGAGCGGATGTTGATAGTTTTTCAAACAATTATTATTTCATCTATCAAATTTAAGGAAACATAGCAAAATTTTGATAATATTAACCTAAACAACTCTACAAATGGTGGTATTTCCTAAAAGATTATAGAAATGTCATTGTTGCCCCGTATAAATTATTGTTAATTTTTCATAAGCGGAAGAAAATTTCGAATAAAATACAAAATGTCAGACGAATATAATTTAAGTACTAGTCAACCAAAGTATTTTTTATTTTATTCTATTTTGTTTCGTTTTCTATTTTTATCGATCGTTACGCATACTGTACGAGTGAGGTTTCTTTAAGTACGAATTAGGGTTAATAGGAGAGCACATTGATCACCTTTAAGAACTAATTTTTTTTAATACTTAGTATGTGCATTTATTTCATATTAGAGACAACCTTGCTTAATTAAGCTATAGTTTAATCCTTATATACCAATTAAATTTTACATTCTCACATGCACTCACATTGGATGCTAGTGTTTGGGACATGTGCTTCGATAGATCAAAGTTTGTTAAACATTCTTAGGGTGTGTTTGGTTGTATGAAATTCTATGTTATGAGAATTCATAAGAGGATCACTTAAATCTAAGCTAATTTGAGGCTTACTCACCAATCCACCATTATATTTGTGATCAATGATGAGAATGAAAGTCCCATTAATATGAGAATCACACTCCTTATTACCCCACAACACAATATTTCGAACATATTTCATAATTTTCAGCTCAAAAAATTAATGCAAAATTTTTCATTGTGGCTGACAGTCTTAACGTCTAGAGGAGGAATAATATTCACTGAGAAATTTTTTAAAATATGGTCATCTTCATTCTCAAGTTACATTTTCTATCTCATCTCTCCTTTTCACGATATTAATAACACTTGGTTAATTAACAAACCCGCCTAGATATTGGTAACGTCGAATCTTTGAATTGGGATAACTTTTGTATATCGTGTTAGTACACTTTGACTATGTGAAGTGGTAACTTATTGTATATCAAGTTGTACTTTGAAATGCCTGCAACATATCAAACAAAATCCTATATACAAATGCATATATATGTCTATGTGTTACTGTGTATAATTTAAGCGCAAATTTTCTTATTGTATTGAATTATTATGCCAAATTTCAACTTGACATGAAGGTTTTGATTATTGCAATTGTATTTAAAAAAAAAAAAAAAAAAAAAAGGAAAAATTAGAACATTTGTAAATTGACTTTGTTCATTTGCAAAATTCTTTATATATGAACCTCTACAAGCACAGCAAATTTGTAGTTTAAAAAAAAATCACCAAATTATAGATAGAACTTCAAATTTCTTCTACTCAATAATAATGTAGGATTACAAGATGATAACACCCTTAAAATAAATCCAAAAAATAAAATAAAAATAGTGTTCATCTACACAATGGTTTGTGATGGATGAAGAGACATAGTGAAGTCAGCCTCTGATGAGCAACACCCAATCATTTGATCCATATGATCACCACCACCAAAACCAAACTCTTGCATGAAAAACACTTCTTTCTTTTCCTCCACCACCTTCAAAATCTTCTCAAACACCCTCACTTCACATGGAATTCTCAACACACCTTCATTGTGGAAACCAAACTCCTCCTCAGCCTTTCTAAGCAAAATACCAAATGCTCTATGACTCAAGTACTCTGTTGGTATTATGAATCTCTTGAGCTCCTTACCAACACACACTGCAAGAAACCCTTTGGGGACTACATCATTTGCAACCGAAGCGACCGAGTTATTATCATTGAACGATAGCGTCTTCTTGAGGAACTTGATACTCTTGCTACCACTACTGGTAGTGGTGGTAGTAGTAGTGGTGGCGGTGGAGGGTTTTGGTGCATTGGCAAGCTTTCTCCATTTCTTGAGGATTTGTTGAAGTCTAACTATCTCACTAATCTTGTTAGACTTCTTGGACTCCATTGAAACTCTTAATCAAACTCTTAAAGTATTTCTTTGAAATGAACTTGTTTTGAATCTCAAATGTGTTTGGGTTTGATATATATATATATATATATATATATATATATATATATATATAAAGATGTTTGGATCCATGGAGTGTAGTGAACTTGTACTTGAATTATTTATTTATTTTCATTTTTATAATATTTTTTGGAAATTTTAATTGGTTTACATGGGTTGGTGTTACAACTTCCTTGAGAATCAATTCAAAATTCATCAATGGGTTTTTGTTAATACTATACCAAATTGACACTTTTGTAACAATCCACCAAACAATTTTAAGTCAAAACTAAATTTAGTCTAAAAATGAAAAATAGTAACACAAAAAAAATGATACAATAAGTTGAATCACCATGAATAGTATCACTTTTATAACCATACTCTTCATGGTGAAACAATTATTGTATCATTTTGTTTGTGAAAATGTGTAAAATTGTTAGGTGAATTGTTACACTTTAAAAGTAATACTGTTTTTTGGGTTATTACAAAAATGACAATTTGATGTAGTGGTTTATTTAATCTCATGATGAGTAGTTTCCAGACTTGGGGTTTCTTGGTATGTGCATATCTGTTACCACTTCTTTAAATTTCTATTACTTATTTATTTCATTAGGGTTTTCTTTGATCTACCCCAACAACTTCAATTATCAAAATCTATACCTTTAGGATGTATTTAATTACAAACTTTGGTTTCTGATCCAACTGCCACAACAGTGAAAAACTCATAAGGTCTGGTGTGGATGGGGTGCCCTTAAATAATTTAAACTTTCATTTCTGTCTTGGTATCTCTGTAAGTAACTTGATTTAAGGTATTTAATGTTATCAAATGACTTATTTATTGGATTTGGAGGGTACTTGGAAGATCATGGAAGATGGCAATCAGGAGAATTCCATGTGATATCCCTCATTCCTATTAAACAACAATGTAATACATATGTAGATTACAAATTTATAATTACCTATTCATAGTTTCATTGAAGCATAAATGTTCGAATTGGTTTGTATGAGTTTTTAGTTTCAATGTTTTTAACAAGTTGTAAGTTTCTTTTAGAATTTCACTAACGGGACTGTTATAGGCTTACAATTTCATAATGAAAGGATCGTCTAAGAAGTCTCTATATACTAGGGGTTTGTAGAAAAGTTTAATTTTTCATTTCAATACACATTTTACATACTTTTGTAGGATTCCTGTGAAATGGAATTTAGATGTAACTATTTTTATGATATTTTTATAATTCAATATTTTTAGGTATATCAATCAAGTCAATAAATAGGGTACTAGCTCAGCTGGTAAGCTTGTAAAGGATAGTATCACAAGTCCAAGATTCGAATCCTATAAGTAGCATTTGGTGCGGGAGGGATTAAGGGATTAAATTTTTTTTTTTTACATCAATCAAACAATTTTATATCATAAAGTTGAATGAATCATAAAGTTGGTTGAATCATGTTATGAGATGAGAGGTTGTTTAATTGATTCATTTTCTTCATTGAAAACTACATAGACGTGGCTACTCGAATAGAAACTAATAATGTGTGCCATTTTTTTTTTTTTGCCAAATACGAAGATGTTTATTAAAAATAAGAAAGAAGGGTGTCAAAAATCAAGTCCCTGAACAAATTACAAGCCAAACCCATCCTCCACAACAATTCCCTAATCCCGAACTCATCCTCCACCATTTCTTTATAGTGTACATTAAAAAAAACAATTTCTTTGTTTGAGAAAAGAAAACAAGATTTTATGTAAATTCCAAAACCACAATTATGACAAATGAAATCATTGTGTAATTGTGGTTTTGGAATTTACATAAAATCATGTTTTTTTTTCTCAAACAACTAGTATATGAAAATTTTACAAGTCTTATCAACTGAACTAGCTGCATTGATGCTACGGGACACAAGTACCAACAATTTTAGAACTTATATAAGTTCAAATGTAAAATCATATAAATAACCTTGTCGATTAAAGTTGTGACTAGAGAAAAAAGGGCTTTAGCTATAAATTTAAAATTATACATAATTATTGAAAATGTAAATCTCATTGCACATGTAAATGTCCTATTTGCACAATTAAGCCTCCCATGTAAATCTTGGAAGAAGATAGAATAAGAAAATAAAGCATTTATGACAAAATATTAAAAAAAAAAAACCACTTGGTCAAATTGGTTTAAACTATAATTTTATGATTAACAAGTCATAATTTTGGATTTAGGTCAAAAGTCAAAAGCATGTGAGACATTCGTACAATTTAATCCAAAGGAGTTCTAACTTAAGTGAGATTTAAGTTGATTGGTTGATTAGATTATCCATGTTTTATGACCATTTTTATTGTTTAATTGCCACAATTTTAATCCATATGAATTGAATTTAAACCCTTCGATGATCATCTGCGCAAATCTCTAGCGCATCAAATGGTCAAGCAAGTAAGCGAAACATGTGTAGTCCATGTGTTTGGTTGATTGAAAATCATGTGGAGTTCTTAGGGTTTTTGAGGTGGATTTTGAGTATTTTTTGTTCAAGTAATCACATGTACACATGGGCGGACCTACTAAGGGACCAGGGGGGGCAGCCCCTCAACTTTTAAAATGTTTTTAGTATATATATTTTAGTCTTAAAAAAATCGATTATATAATGTAGAATACAATATAACAATTGGTTATGCAAATATTTCAATATGTCTTTGTTTGTGTAGTGGTTGGAGGTTTATTATTTTTAGTAAAATACCTGAGTTCGAAACTCTTCAAGTGCATTTTTTTATTTTATTTTCAATACAATTTTATTAGTAATTGCAAACACTAAAAAATGTTTAGTTTAATAAAAATTTATTAACATTAAATAAATGATTTTTTTTCGCAAGTAATATAAAACCTCTAACAAAAAAATATTTAAAATTAATATCTAAAATAATAACGATAGAATTCAATGAAAATATATACCATCAGCCAATTCGTATAAAATTTGAGCCTCATATAAACTATTTTTTCTTTGAAATTGTATTATGATCATATTAGATTCGCAAATTTAAAAAAAAAATTAGCTTCACATATAACTTATCCTAATTATTTTGTGATTATCAAATCTAGACAACTAGATTTTATAGCCACTTTTTTGTCAGGTTTTACACTTTTATCCTTTTTATAGATAATGTTTGTGGTTGTATTTTATAGGGGTGGGCAAAAATCGATTTAAATTCGATTAACTGACCTAACCAATTTTCAAATTCGGTTCGGTAACCGAACCGAAATATGAGTAGAAAGAAAATAATTTAAACCGAACCGATTATAAACGGTTCGAAATCGGTTTACGATTTTGAACCGAACGATTAATTAGATATATATAAATAACTAAATAACATGTAGGTGTCAATACCTGATTAGTGCAACAAATGCACTACAGTACACCCTGTTGCACTGAATCACTCCATTCTCTCAAAGTTTTCAATTTTGGGCTAAAAATTGAGTCTATAAAAAAATTGGGCCTGTAAAAAAATTGGACATGTTTTAATGAAAGTCTTTCAAATGCTTGAGCCTGAAATTTCGGCCCAACCGAATCGAACCAATCCGAAATTCGGTTCAACCGAATCGAACCAATCCGAAATTCGGTTCAACCGAATTCATCGATTTACAAATACAAAATTCGGTTTCGGTTTGGATTTTGGGCAAACCGAATGAAATCGGTTCGAAATCGATTTGGGGCTCAAAACCGAACCAAACCGACATTGCCCATCCCTAGTATTTTAAAGAGAATGGGTAAAAGTGTAAAAATGCTTTAGCTTGGCCAAAAAATGGCTTTAAAGTCTGGCTGCCTAGACAAACTCTTTTGTGATATTAGTTATATATTCTAGTTATTATGCTTATTTGCTCTTTGCTAAGGTTATCAATAGTGATCTTATTTTGGCTTAAAATGGACTACACTTGGATCCAATTTGATATATGCACTGTATTTTTTATTGTTGAATTTTTTTTATTAGTTACTAGCTTCGGTAGAAAAAAAATTTGGTTTTACCATTGATAACTATTATTATCAACTAATAAGTATTTTGCATTTCGCCCCCCCTCGACTAAAATCCTGAGTCCGCCCCTGCATGTACACTAACTCTTATGAACTCCAATACTAATAAAATGTTAACTTCTACTCTAAAATAGAAGCGGAAAATATTCTATTTGGATAATTAAATTTTGCACTCAATTGGATGTATAAACTACTCTTCATGTAACTTGCACTATAAACTGTTTCTTCATAAGAGAAATATGACCTACTCTTCTAAGTTATTGAGCACACTAGTATGGCTTGAAATGAGGAAATCCTTTTGATTTCTCTTGAGTTTTTACATTTTTGGTATAGTTTGTTTTCTCTAAGCTACATTATCGTGGTATGCGTGAGTGTCGAGTGGTACGTACAAGTACAAAAGATTCAGAGCTTAACTGCAAAAATGGTAATAAAAGAAGAAGAAGATACAATAAAAGTTTTTTTTTCCAATCCTTTTGCTATATTGTTAGAAAAAGAATTTCAATATCTCCAGCACAAATTCTCTTGAGGCTCGAACCTTTACTATCTTACAAAGATTATAATACTCTTAAGAACAAACTCTCGAGGCTCCAACCTCTCAGAAGAAACTCTCTTGAAGCTCTAACTTCTCAAGAGCAAACTTTCTTGAAGCTCCAACATTTGCTATCTTACCAAGATTACAATACTCTCAAGAACAAACTCTCGAAGCTTCAGCTCTCTTGAGAACATTCTCAATGACAACTCCTTTGAGAGCTTCACTTACAAGCTATGGCTCTACATCTCTCGCAACATCCCCCAAAAACTCCGTTGGAGCAGCTCATAATCGGCAATCTAGGATTACATAATTTGACAGTGACATTGGAATCTCTGAGTCCGAAACCCGAAAAGATTGTTCGGGGGATGGGGAAAGCTAGAGTTCGTGAGGTCGACACCTCATCTTCAACTTCACAGCGGTCAGTCGGAACTATTTCATCATTACAGTTGAAAGTGAAGGAATTATAAAATGAGCAAAATGTTGCCAAAGCACGTGAGGCAGAGCGGGCAAAAATCAAAGGAATCAAATAGAGCCATAGAAAATCTATATGTAATCCAAATCAATACATACATCACTCTATCTAAGAAAATATTTCAATTTTGACACTTACAAATAAATGCTCAACCCCCAAGTAAGCTTACAAATTTGATTATGATCAAGTGCTTTTTGGGTCATCTCGTGCCTTGCTATTGGCATTTATCCCCAAAATAAATATCTCAAGTTGTCTTACATACAAAGGATTTACTTGTTACTAATATATAGTCTAGCCTTAGTTTTTCTTTAGATCCATTATCTCACTCCGATAGTCTGTTGTGTTGGATTGTCAATGCATAAGGAATGTGTGCATTTACTTACTATATAAGTAAGTAGAATAGGGATAACATAATCTGGAGTAGCTAACAATCGATGATCTTGGATTACATATTTTGACGAAAACGTTGGAATATCTGGGTTCGAGACCCGAAAAGACTGTTTGGGGAATGGGAAAAGCTAGAGTTCGTGAGGTCGACACCTCATCTTCAGCTTCACAGCAGTCAGTCGGAATCGTTTCATCGTTACAATTGAGAGTGGAGAAATTATAGAATGAGCAAAATGCCGCCAAGCGCGTGAGGCAGAGCGGGTGGCCCGAGAGGGGGAACGGTAGGCCCAGGAGACAATTAGGTGGAGTAAGTTATTAGGGGCTTTCTAACAGACAGAGATTAATTTGTCGAGCCTCCCGCTACCGTCGACGAACCATCAGCCCTAAAAAATGTACCGATGTATTTTTTTATTTTAATTGATACAGTAGGGTTTTAATTATTAATTTGTAATGGATACAATACGATTTTAAAGTATTAATTTGTAATGGATATAATACGATTTTAAATCATATTTAATTAAATTAACAAAATCGCAACGAGATGGTTCAATTAATAAATATTTCAAATTTAATTAAAATAAAACTTTGAAAAAAAAATCAAAATTATTAAAATGAACTTTAAGCGACAAAATTTTTCGTCGCACAAGAATAGATTGAGCGTGTTTGGAGGGATGGAACCTGTCGTCGCAACATTAGATCGACAGATATTGTCGTCAATCAAACATAATCTTAAGCGACGAAAGAGTGCGTCATCATTTGAGTTAAGCCGGCGAAGTTTAAAGCGACAAAATATTTTATTGCGTAAGTAAATTTTGCACGACAAATTGTTCTATTTCCTGCGTAAAAAATAACGTAAGTTTAAACCAGTATTACGCGACGAACCCTTCTTGCGGCGAACTTTGTTGTCGTCGCTTAAGAAGACTCTGAAACGAGGAAGATTTTTTTTGTCGCGCAAACGTTTGCAAGACAGCTGTGGCGATAACTTTTGCACGACAAATATTTCGTCGCCCAATATGTACAGCGACGAAATGTTGTTTATAGCGATGATTTTGCCTACGTCCCCGAAGGGTTTTTTTTTTTTTTTTTTTTTAGTGACTTGTCTTGATTAAAAACGAAACCTACAAAATTTTCGTACAAGGAGACTTCCCTTATCCTAATTAATTAAGAAAATCTTATTCAAATAGAAAACTTTTCTTAATTAACCACTAAATATATAAAGAAAAATACTCCTGTGTATGAGTAGTGGTTTTGATATTCTCTATGCATGCATGAATGAATGAGATCTTCAGCAATTTTGCACCATGTAAGCTTTATTTGTTGTCATTGTTGCCTTGTTGGATAAGTGATAATTAAGATGCATGAATGAGATGAGGTTGTGTATGTATGCCAGTGAAATCTTCGATGGTTGTACTAAAAAAGAAGAGAAACAATTGAGAGTGAAGTGAATTTGGTCAGTTCCATTTGATATCTCTTCTTCATCTTCTTCCTCAGCAATATAGAGTAAAAGAGTTATTAAGAGAGCTCTCTGATCAATTAAATCCAATGCAGCATGCATCATCACAAAACAAAGATCTTTTGTGAGTGCCATTGATACATTTTGCCTAACTTTTGGACCAATGGGTTTAGATTCTGGGCAAGCAGGGTCTTGTAACTGTTATTCCATTTTTCTTCCCATTGTATGTGTTATTACTTGCTCTCGGTTTGTATTTAAATGGTATGGATGGGATGTAATTAGATGGGTGGGTTGGATGTAAGATGGTATTGAAAAATTTTCCAAAAATCAAACACACCTTGGTTAATAATGCAGCCTTTTAAACCTGAAACATCTACAAAACAACAATAACAGCCATAAAATTTGTCCAGGCAAAACAACAATGACTAGCCTGATCCAGCAACCCGCTGCATGCACAAGGTGATGTCCTTTTTTTTTTTTTTTTGGTATAGAATTAGGGGTGGACTCAGGATTTTAGTCACGGGGGGAGGAGGGGCTAAATGGAATATACTTATTAGTTGATAATTGTAGTTATCAATGGTAAAGCCTTTTTTTTTTACCTGAACTAGTAATTAATAAAAGAAAATATAACTATCAAAAATACATTGCATATACCAAATTAAATTCAGTGTAGTTCAATTTTAAGCCAAAATAAGGTCACTATCGATAACCTTAGCAATGAGCAAACAAACATAATAACTAGAATATATAACTAATATCACAAAATAATTAGGATAAGTATCTAGGTGAAGCTATTTTTTTTTTTAAATTTGCGAACCTAATATGATCATAATACAATTTATAGAAAAAATAGTTTAAATGAGGCTCAAATTTTGTATGAGTTGGCTAATGGTATATATTTTCATTGAATTCTATAGTTATTACTTATTATTTTAGATATTAAGTTTAAATATTTTTTGTTGGAGGTTTTATACCACTTATGAAAAATAATTCATTTCTTTAATGTTAATAAGTTTTTATTAAACTAAACATTTTTTAATATTTGCAATTACTAATAAAATTGCATTGAAAGTAAAATAAAAATACACTTGAATAGTATCGAACTCAGGTATTTTACAAAAAATAATAAACCTCCAACCATTACACCAACAAAGACATGGTCTAATTTTTGTATAAACAATTGTCATATTGTATTCTATATTATATAATCAAATTTTTTTTTAAGACTAAAGTATATATACTAAAAATACTTTAAAAGTTGAGGATGGCAGCTGCCCCCTCACCCCTTAATAGATTCGCCCATGTATCGAACTAAAGACGTAGAGTTAAATCACCACAACCTTAACCAATTAACGAGGCCGCCATTGACGCACCAGGCGTCCCTATAATGGTACATATGAACACTGGGCCTATGAAACCAAGGTCTAACCAGATTGCTTGCCATTCGTATGTTACTTTCGATTAAAAGGCAGTTTTAAACTGTTTTTCAATAATGAAGTATTTGCATTACTCATAGTGGTCTCAATTGAACTTGTCTGCCATTATGTACTTCAACATATCCAGATCATTAACACCCCTAATCAATATGGTATAGTGTGGAAATTTCCTACCTAAGGAATTCACTTAGTTCTTGATCCAACAGGTGACTCGATTTTGATCACTTATTGTTAATGGTAGACTCGAAATACACGTATCCTTAAAACCTTAGAGCCCATTTAAGGCAAACCATCTTTGTAATTTTTTTCTAGGAGAGACTTGTCATGCATGGAGCACTAACAAAGGTTTTTGTTTGGGTTCCACACTCAAAGCACTCTCATGACTTGACACCAAGCACTTTGATGAATAATATAACACCACCACATAACTACATCTTCAATTCTTGATCAATTCCACAAATCAAGACTACTTTAATTTGCTTTTGACTCCACCATTTAATCAATCAACCAATCTTGTTGAGAAAACTTGTCATCTCTTCAGGAGGGGGAGCATATCTTGTATGTTTGGATTACTCAAAAGATCACAAATTGGAATAATTGGCTCTAAAACATGTATACAATTGGAGATTCTGTCTCTCTCTTTTTTGTTTCTTAATAAATTGGAGCATTTGGTTTACAAACCAAACATAAAGGAACATAGTTTAGTCATGTATTAAGCTCCTTTGTTGTTCACCAATTGTAGATTTGTAGTTTAGATGGTTAGACATTCACTCTTTTTGTTAAAGATCACGGATTCGAGACTCATCAGTGAGCAAAAACGAATCTTTATGCGAGATGGAAGCGACAAAGATATTAAGTGACAACAATATTATAACCTTCGAACCTGATTTAGTTAATCCTATAGGATCAGTTTACGTCTCTAAATAACTCTTTAATTTGTAAATTATCTTAAAGAAATAAGTATCAAACGATATGCTTCGTTCGAGTTCTATTACTAATTGCTAACTCTACCTCTGCCTCAAACTGAATTTCAACTTCTAATTAACTGTTAAATGAAAAAAAAAAACCACCTAGTAATTGATATTGAGGTCAAAGTTATTGAAATGCCCGTTCTTAATTCGTTGGGTCAATATAAGGTTGAAGTTTTGTAATGTTGGGTTCTCCACTTTGCAATTCATTTGACTTAATACTAGGCACTTGATTGTGATAATTGTGATAAGATGATAAATAGACATTCACATACATCCACATCTTATCACTTGTCACCTCAATGAGAATTCTTGGTACTAAATGGTACAAGCTACACTCAATGCGTCGGATCCCATTATAATTTCGCACTTAAGCGTGATCGAGTGAGAGTAGTACTAAAATGAGTGAACTCCTAAAAAAATCCTCGTATTACACCTCTCACCCTTTTGCGTTTCGAAAAAAAGGTAGACTCAATAATAGTTTTTACAGGTCTATTTTATTGTCTGTGGGTGGTGGTGCAACAGTGAGAGTTTGCATGGCTTGGTGATAAGAAGACAACTCTTTTCCTTTGGTGGGAATCTATGAGTAATTTAGCCATTTGAGAGCACATAATCAATCAACCATAATGTTTACTAGTCTTGCACAATTCCTCAACTCCATCACCTATTTCTTTGTTTAGTTTGATTGATTGGTTCCCTTGTCTAGAAATCCACTTTTATTTGGACCATTTTAGTGTAATTCATGCAGGAATCAAGAATTTTATTATTATGGATTGAAGTTATGTCTAACGCAGACTTCTGAGATAGTTTTTACCATCATATAGTGTTTTTACATTAAGGAACTTCTTTAATATTTTTGGGGAATAAACACCCTGTTAATAATGTCTGTTACTAATGAAAAAAAATTCACCATATCTACAAGTTCAAGCTTCACGAAGAAATTAATCATAATAAAGTTATTCTTCGATCTAGTTTAAGAAACCATCCTTTACCTTGAAGAAAAAAGAAAATATAAATAGGTGCTAATTGGATTGGTAAACTTGTAGTGTTTTATTGATTTTTTTTTTTTTTTTTAATTGTATTCATATATACGAAAGCAATTTCATTCAAACCAAACAAAGCAGCTGTAAATTTGTAGTGTTATACCATATTACTAAGAAATTCAATTTTATTTTATTTTTTTGGCTCGGAGGGAAATAACAATTACATATATGGTTCGAAACCTTGTCAAAAATACATGAGTGAGGCTAGTTAGGAAATTAAGTTTTGCAATCAGGATGATGGATATCATCAGATGAGTCTTTTTCAACACTCTGTTAAGATCACACCACGTTGATTACAAAAAACTGATTTTCTAATATTTTTTAAAAGACATTTACCACTAAAAAACTATGCTTACCCTTAAAAAAAACACAATAGTAATAAGAAATTGTCCATTTCCCTTGTTGCATATTATGGATTCTACATCATTGGTGCACATCCTTGATTCATTGAACATGGTCACAAAACATCAAGTACTCACACATATATTCTATTATTTCTCAGCAAGTATGTAAAAAGTGTAGAAAATGTGATGAAATATTAGAAAAATAGATGACCACAACTCCACAAGTATCTAGATTTAATGTTAATGTACACTCCAAACAATATAACTTTGTTATACAAAAAAATTAACATATAATTGGCTCCTAGAGTTGTAGAGATAATTTAATCAATTATATATTTGATCATATTAGTCAAAAGTCGTCTTCATAGTTCCACAAAATACAAAAACACCTGATGATCCTTGACATGAGTGCACTCCTAAAGACAAAAGTGTCCAATAAGGAAAGAGCTTCCAAGTGTTATTTGTTATTTCTTTATTTAGTGAACAAAGGAAGTAAAGAAGATAGATAGCAATAAGGAAAGTTAGATAGAAATGAAGGCCCCTCCACTACTTAGCAAAATGGGGTGTTTACATAATTCAATGTTAATCCACTAATCTTAGGTCTATTGAACATAATTTCAAATTTTAAGTGTTAATTAAATTCTATGACATCATACATACTATTATATAAAAAGAGAATGTCATTTGTTGGTTGATTTGGTAGATTTCCAATATGAAAAGGTCAATTTGGGTGCAATTCGAGATTTCAAGGACTTGAGTGATCAAATGAATATATTTTGATTTCTAACACCATTCGTTGCTTAATTTGATAGGTTTTCTATATAAAATTTCATAACATCTTTCGTCAAATTAGCTACCAAATAGTAGTGCACGTAGTATTGGAAATTGAGGTATTTCGTCAATAATTTCTTCTCATATATAATAGATGTCGCATTATGAAAGTGATAGAAAAGATGGTTTTCTACAAACATGGAATTTGCAACGTTTTCATGATGGTCTTTTATGGGGAAATTGGTGTAGTGTGCACTTGGTTACTATAATGCATCTCAATGTGTATAATTAGGTTTTGGTGATTTAAATAAGAAATCTCTAAGAGTAGATAAAAAGATACTTCCATCGTCGACCAACTTTGATGTGAAAGTTATATCACATCCATTAGGGTTTCCACAAACTGTGGCCAATTCCAATGGGACAAACCAGGAAACTCACTTCAATAATCATATGTCTCTTGTTTCATCTTGTTCTTAAGGCACATTCTGGTTTTCACACCTGGTAATATCATTTGTTACAAGTCTTACCTACAGAGTTAGCACTTATTAACAAGTTTCTTATTTGTATTTATTCAACAAAAGAAAAACACTGTAAAACTCGCTTAAAAAAAAAGCAGGCTTGCATTGAGAAGGCGTTCTTTGGGGGTTGTGACTAGCTCTGAATTTTGTTAATTTGGACATCCTTTCAAAAGGCGCATTTCTTATTTGAAAGTAATCATTTTCACGGTTTCTAATTTTGTATTGTAACACACTTAATCGTTGTAGGTCACACTTATAACAATACACATCCGAAAAAGGACCATATATAACGTCTCGTTGAGCGTTTGATAGCTCTAACGCATGCATGCGAGAAGCGTGACAAAAGACCTTGAGACGTGTATGAACTATGAACCATGGAAACCCTAAACAACAAAAACACACATAAGTAAACACAATTAGATTATCCACATAATCAATTCTCTTCCATGAAAAACAACATTAAATCGATAACCACATAAATTTTCCAGGTGTATCTCACCATCATCACCACCATCAATAAACCTAACAAGAAAAGACCCACTTAGAAGAAAATTGATTGTTTTAAAAAGGTTGTGTGACCAAATGGTTTGCACTAAAAACAATATTTCATGGATTTGGTGTGCATGTTGGCCACCTTTGTCCAATTTTCCTCTCCAACTCCTAGTCAGATTCTCACTTATACCATTCAATTTCCAATATCTACAAAAACACCCTTAAAAGCAAAGCTTGCCATTTGATCAATAAGACTCGAAAATTATCAACTAAATGAGTATATAAAAATCATAATTAGGACATTCACAATCTACCCTATTCAAACAGAAGCCAGTGTTTGGCAGTAAAATCTCCTAATTTTCACTCATGTGAGAGGCTTTCTGTGGTGCAAATTGCTCTCACTGAAAACAGCCAAGCCATCGATCCGTGTTCCCCCTCCTACTTGATCCATTCACATAAATTTGTTATACATTTAGGTCGATGGCAGATGCACTAATAATAGCTCAGTAATTAATATAGAATTGTGCGAAAAAAATTACTTAAAAAAAAAAAAAAAAAAAGTGGTTAATTTGAATGGCAGTTTAGTAAATCATTGGACTTTTAAGGGGGGTACACTGAAGCTACATGGCAAAGTTGGGGCTTTTAACTAGGAAGAAGAAGAAAAAAAGTAGCTTTGCATTCCATGATCTTTATGTTATATATAGAGAGATGGAGCTGTAAGAGAGACTTGAATGCAGAACAAGCTTAGTCACACACAGAGAAGAGAAGGATGGAGTGGAGGAAGAGTTATTTGGATTTGATTTTGGTGCCATTGGGGTTTATGATCAGCATTGGTTATCATGTTTGGTTGTGGCATAAGGTCAGGACACAACCCCTTACTACCATCATTGGCACAAATGCTGCAGGTCGACGACTTTGGGTCTCAGCTATGATGAAGGTAAACACCCTGCAACGGTTTCTGTTTAAACAAGTTTTTCAAATAGTAGAAGAAATGAAAGTTTTCAAATACCATGCTTAGTATAATAATGTAGAAAATTTTCACTGTTGACAGGACAATGAGAAGAAAAACATATTGGCAGTACAATCCCTACGAAACGCACTCATGGGTTCAACCCTAATGGCTACAACTTCCATCCTCTTATGCTCAGGTTTGGCTGCAGTCATCAGTAGCACATACAGTGTCAAGAAGCCACTCGGTGACACCATTTATGGCGCACATGGAGAGTTCATGGTCGCCCTGAAATACGTCACAGTCCTTTTAATCTTCCTCTTTGCATTCTTGTGTTACTCGTTATCAATCCGATTCGTGAACCAGGTGAACTTCCTCATCAACACCCCACAGGACACCATGTCCATAGTGACCCCAGATTATGTTTCAGAGCTGCTAGAGAAAGGGTTCACTCTCAGCTTGTTGGGGAACAGACTCTTCTACACTGCACTCCCTCTTCTGCTCTGGATCTTTGGACCAGTCCTTGTTTTCTTGTGTTCAGTGACAATGGTTCCAATTCTTTACAATCTTGACATTATTTTTGGGAATGGGACCAAAGGGAGGGTTGAAGAGGTCAATAACAAAGCCTCAGACTCAGTGTGAGTGTCATTGAAATGGTTTGTGCATTTGTGATGAGATATACTTCCATTGAGAGATGCAAAAGCTCTGACATAACCAACTGAATGTAAATGTGTTCCCTCTTGGTTTCAAATGTTTAATTCTACTAGTTGGTTTATGTGTATACTAGGTTGATGTACTTGTCCTCAGTTCATTTTGAATAAGATTGTTCAAAGGTCTGCTAGAGCACTGCAAAGTTCAGTATCGTGCAAATGTTGACACTTCAACAAAGTAGGTAGGTTTCTCAAGAGAAAATATTAGGGCTGCTAGTGGAGAACAAAGGGGAGCATTAGTCAAGACAATCCACCATTAGCACATACCCTTCTCATTGATGATATATATCAAAGCACTGTCCCAAATTTCAAGCTATAAAAAGAAAACCTGCTTCTATTGCCCAAAGAGTCTGTGTTCCACACAGACTGCATTCAGGTCATGGTTGAAACTTGACACAAAGATTACATTCAGGTCCTTGTAATGATGATGAATCTATGGTTGGATGATCTCATCATGCAACTCTAACATATCCATGTTGAATCTTTGCAACTACAAATACCAAATTGAGTCTTTAAGCTTGATGACCAAGCATAATCCAAAGTAATCCTTGTGTTATATGCACTATATAGCAAAAATGAGTGCACAGCACCTCAATCCCACCAATCGAATTCTGACAGGGTTAAAACTTCTAATGAGCGGTAAAATAAGATAGCTTATGCTATTCCACAGGGTCAAGTAAAAGATGAACTGAAAAAATCGAATGACTTTTATTTGTTTCTTTTCAACTATAAAGTTTATATCAGTTATATGTTTTACTTGTCAGTCAATATTGCTACATTTGCTAACTAGCCATATGTCAGACAAGGGATTTTTTATTTATTTTAAAAAACAAAGTGCTCATAATACATAAATTATAAGCGACAATGTCCAAGAAAGCCAAAAAGACAAAACATCTTTGTATAAAGCCTTTCAGTATTTTAACAATCCTTTGGTAATCTTTGTATATGCATGAAGCAAATGCTTTCTAGTTTGGCATAACACAGAGTATGAGGTACCAAATACTCAAATATCATCAGGAAAAGAACCCACAAGTAACAACTCGTGCTTAAAATCATTTTCAAGCAAGAGCAAGATAAACCCATTCTGAACACCATAGCATTACCCTCCTTTGATAATAACTGAACTGTCACTACTAGAACAGTCTCAGAATCTTCCTTCTAGGATTGTTACTTTGAAGTAAGTCATAACCCAATGCCATTCATCAATACTTGGAAGGATAGTCTTATTCCTTACAATGCTTAAGCAACTCCTTCCATACAGCTTTGGCAGAACCACAGTCAAATAAGAGATGATTCTCATTCTCTCCATTTGGAACCTCTTCTCAAGAAGGCGTCTTAGTTAGCTCTTGTGGAGGAGGGTGTGCTTTTCCACTAAACCAAGGCACAAGACACGGTGGGTTTCAGAACTCTTGATAAGATGAGTTGCAAGCCTGCAACCTCCATATCAGAGTATCAGTTTTTTTTTCTGATAGAAGGGGCAAGCAACTGGTGAGCCACTCTCCATAACTTTTCTGGTTACAGCATCAATCCCTTGAGGAGTCCTATCTTCCCCCTATCAACCAAAATGCACACATAACTCTTATTACTAACTTGGACAGACCTTATTTCATAATTTTTTTTTTCGGAGGATCCCATGTGGATGCCAAAAGGGTCATACCAAAAAGTGACTTTGATCCCATCTCCAATAAGCAATCTGGCTCGTTGGATGGGAATCCTCCAGTCATCTTGCTTGTTGGTTGGGAGTCCTGCTCCCAAGACACCTCCAAGCCCAAGCCAGTCATTTGGAACATCCATGTGCAGAAATATTGCTTCTTTATCAAGTTACACCCCATTCATCTATCCACAGAATTTTTACAAGACTATAGACTATCGCTTTGTTCCACATCACTGTGATGAGCTTTTTCTCCTGGGAAGGACCTGACCACAAGAAGGATCTTCAAACTCTATTCATCCTACTCCAAAACATAGTAAAATCTTCCAATATTTTCCTATATATGGCATATCAAGTCGAGTCTCATGTGTCAATCAGAAACGGCGTGAATCTCAACTTCAAAATTTAATTAAATTTTTTTTTTCACAATTTTAAAGGTTTCTTTATTGTTCCTGATCATTCTAGTGCCCCCTTCAATCTAGACATCGATGTAACTACAATAAAAACAGAAAAACAACATAGCAAATAATGCAAGCATAAACACATAACTCAATCAAATTCTCAAATCTCAATCCCACCATAATCAAGATAGATAATCTATTAGCAAATATTTCTCATAAGTCATGATAAAACTCTCTAAGCGGGTTTCATAAAACTCTGTAAGCGGGTTTCACAACTGAGATCGGCAATGCAGGCCAATGGAAAAATGTCGTCTTTAGGTGCATAAGCCCCTAGACTCAACTGAATCTGAGTGTCATAGAACACCTATAATCAGACTGGTTAGCTGCCATTACAGCTCTACACGAAACTCGACAGGAAACAATCCAACGGAAAGGACTCTACCTGACAATTGACCCAAATATGTAACAACTAAACCCAATCCACCCTTAATCAGTGTGACCATTTATTTCTGAACATGGTAGATCAATCACACCCCTCACTGTCAAAAAAATCCCCCTCTTTTAAATATGCCACTGCCTATTTGAAAATGAAAATTAATAAACTACTTATCGATAATAACTAACTACCACAGATTGCATTTTTAAGGCAAGGCTGTCTAGTTTGCAGTTCTTGTTTTCAGGGTAAACTGTTTGCATCCACTAACTTTTCTACTTTATATACAGCCAGAAATAAATACTAGTCAATAATTTTATTGTTTTATTTTTAAATCATGCATCTTTAGGGGTCTATCATGTCATAAGATGTTCAGCATTTGATAATAAAAGAAACCATGAAATAATACTTTTACTAAAGGAACGTCACTAACAAACAAATATCTTGATTTGAAAGGTCTGGAGTAGATTAAATAACTAAACCTAGAGAACACACATGAGTTAATAATGATGGATGGTTCCGAACAAAAAAGATACGGTACCATAATGTCTAATCTATTTTCTGACTAGTTCCAACAGCATATACTTTTTCCCATAATGTCAGTCTAATCCAGCAAATTAATCCAAGATCTAAGAAGAAAGATACCTGCATAGCAAAACAATCCCCAAGAAGTCAAATTGACTGAACTAACAAGTGTACTGATAATAAAAACAAAGAATGTAACAAATACCTGCTGTTTCTCGAATCCTAGTCTTCTTGGTTGACTTCAAGGTTCTTAAGCTTTGATTCCAATGCCTGCCCATTTTCATCAGCTTCTTGTTCCTCATTGTCTTCCTCATCATTGTCTTCGCCTTCAGGGTCATTTTCATCCAAAGTTCCAAGCATATCTGGAGATTTTTTGAATATCTCCTTCACCTCATCAATGCCTTCGTCAGAAATGTAATTACCATCGATGTTCAGCAACTTAAACTCAGATTTACCTATCACAGCCTGAGCCAAGAGTCTGGCTCCAGCCCTTCTGATTTCATTAGTGTTCATATCAACTTCCTTCAACTGAGTATGACCCTCTTTCAGTGCCTTGCCAATCAGGATAGCACCCTCATCCTTTAATTCATTCTCAGCTAAGTTCAGCTTAGTCAGTGACTGCTTTGCTGCAACTAAAGAAGCTAAAACAGGAGCAGCCTTGGCTGTGATATCATTTCCAGCCATCTCAAGGACTTGGAGTGCAGGAGCAGACTCTTTTAGGGCATTTGCAATAGCGGTTGCACCTTCATCTTCCAAATTTAGGTAGCTCAAGTAAACCTCAACAAGACCTGTGTGGGAAGAAATAGCTTTACTAAGAGCAATACCAGCATCCACACCAAACATGTTATCCCTTAGATCAAGCTTTTTCAAATTAGTACATGTTCCTAGAGCGTCAGCCAGGGCAACACCTCCTTCAGAGCCCACCCTTGTAGAAGAGCATCGAAAGTCCTCCAACGCGGGAGAATGCTTCACAACCTCAGAAATGGCAAGAGCTCCTTCGTCTCCCGTCATATTATTATGGAAGTGAAGAACTCTAAGTTTCTCTGTAGAAGGAATTAGCTCGCACACCGCCCGTGCAGCTTCCTCAGAGATGCCATCATTCATTAAATAGAGATCCTCCAAGCTACTTTGGGATTTCAAGAGCGCCCCAAATGCCCTCACACCCTTCTCGCCTAAAGCATTGTTTGAGAGGTTTAGTGACTTCAAAATGCAGCCTTCCAGAGCCACTGAGAACATATTCATGACTTCAAGAGCCTCAGCCTCTGGTCTTCCTGCAATAAAATCTGACAGGTCTACTTCTGTCAACTGATCCTTAAGGGACACCAAGATGGGTTCCACAACACGAGCAGCACCAATCCCAAAGCTTCTATTGCTGAAACATATCTTTGAGTATGAGTTCCCCTGCTCTGCCAGAGGCCTAAGAAGGTCCTCTGCTTCCTCCGCTTCAATGAAAGCTCGACGACCTCCAGATATATCGAATACTGTTTCCTGAGAACCAGGAACTTTCTCCTTTGGACATTCGCTCTCTTTGACTTGTGGGCCTCTCTTAAGAACTTCCAACATAAGCTTGCTGGAGTGCTTGGCATAAAGTTGAACTGCAGAACTTCCATCTCCATCTGGCTCCCTTTCATAATGCTCATTTGCAACAGCAAAAGCTTCGTCTTCTATTTTTTTGGAATCTTCCTCGGCCTCTTCTTTGCTCAGTAGGCCATGTTTCTTGGAGAATATTGATGGTGTAGAAAGATTGTTGGTCATTCTTTCCACAAGCATCAACCTTGTACTTTGACTAGGTGGCCACAACTTAATCGAAAATGGACGGGGCTGAAAGGTCTCTGCTGTGGTCTCCATCTCCTGCATTAAAGAAGGGTACAAAGTTAATTGTCTTTATCAAATATGGAGAGGGCTGTAGTTGTTACATTCCAGAATACATTGCAAAGGGTTGCTCATTACACACATTCAAAGATGCATGCCACGAATCATGTCAATCATAGATATTTCATTTGCTTCTCCAAGTCTTTTTCTTATAAGCAAAGCATAACTTAATTCAATATATGAAAGGAAAAAATTACCACAAATTAATAGAGTTGAAATATAACAGCGAATTTCAGTTCTTTAGAGGACCATAACGCAAACCCCAATGCCACAAAGTTATCTTGATCTCTCTCAGGAGTAGCTGTGAGAACGTGTAGCATTAGATTGCTGATTTCGAAATGGATACTACTATCATATCTAGGAGAGGCTTGTAATCTCTCGTATAAGAAAAGAAACTCACAAAATGCATCACTTACGGTAACATAAGACAAGTACTCAACTATCATAATTCATACAACAGATCAGCGAAACAAATCAATCAACGTAGCTTTTTTTTGTTGCGTCGTACAAATTATTAAACAATAAATATTAAATTTAGAAGAAAATGTTATTGATTAGATACATTACAATAGACCCGAGATGGGTTTATATAACCCAAACTAAAATTACATTTAGAAACAAATACAAATTATATCAAATAAAATAAAATAAATCTAGAACATAAGAATATCTTGGCAAATATTGTGCTAGGATCCATATCTTGAAGAGGTGGGTCAATGTTGGCTATGTTGAGTTATATATTCTAACACGCCCCCACAAGTTGTCTACACATGTAAACACAGACAATATATGCAGCTTGAAACTTTGAAGTCCAACTTGTCAACCTAACGAGCAACAAATGACATGTTGAACATGTCATATAAAAAAAAACAAGTTTGACATTTTAGATTATAAACAAATCAATATGAAATTTTGGGCAAGAAATCGAGTTTGATTTCCTCAATTAATGTGATAAAAGGGGTGAGATTGGCATGAGTTTGGCACCTCAAAATGATAATAATCAGTGTTCTAAAAAGCGCTAGGCGCTGGGCCGGCGGCGGCAAGTGCATGGCACCCAGGAACTTAGGCAGTATTAGGTTTTGTATTATAACTTTAATAATTTACAAAAGTTAAGCATAATACCTTATCAAATTACATCCAATTTAATGCCAAGATATATATGCAAAATTTAAAAACATGAAAAATTAACAATCATGAACAAAATTTATTAAAACTCAAATGACTGAAGTTGGTCATGATGGGTACTTCATATAAAATTGAATTTGTGGACAAATATCCAAACCTACTCTTATTTTTCTTCAAATTGCATGAATAACCTCAGTCATGTTTGATAAAATCTACATTAGTAAAATTGGTACTAGCAGATCCTTTGAGAATTTCATTAAATAATCATCCTTTGCTACAATTAGACATATACTGAATAAAAAAGAATTAAATAGTTATTTATAAAAAGCAGGAAAGAAAAATAAAATAATAACACAATCAGCCTTATTAAAAAAATAAAAATAAAATAAAACAATCGCCCAGACTACCAAAAACCCGTCCAGCATTAATCTGGGCGATTTTCTACCTTCTGGCGCCTAGGCCGATTTTTAGAACACTGATAATAATGCACAAATAAAATGGAAATACGTATCACCGGTGTGAAAGTTAGACAAACTGATGATGAATTGAGGTTTGAGAGAGATGGGTTAAAATTCCCACAATGAAATAAGTTTGATTGATTATTCCAAACTAAAAATTGACATATTATCAATGAAACTGATGTAGAATAGATAACATTATGTAGTGAAAACCTAAGGAATGGCATGATAACCAAGAGATAACCAAGGAAATGGCATTATAGCCATGTGATTTGCCATAATAAATTAAAAGGAAAAGGAGTATGAAAACTCACAGTTGGGTGACTCAAATGATGTATGTCAAAACACCAAAGTAAACAAAAAAGGCTTCAAGCCAATTGACTTCCTATTGGGACGTAGGTGTCAATAGTGATAATAGAACTAATATCATTAAAAGAAAGTTGGGGATTCCAACTTGAAAGAGGCCTTTGTAGGCAAGTGGAGACAATGTGATAGAAAAGGTGATATGAGCACATGGCATACCATATGAGCAAAACAAATGAAAATGACAAATCGATGGCCATAGTGCAAATGACTGATTATGTAGTCAAACAAGAACACATGGACAATCAAGGTCGATTGATTGAAAAGAGAAATGGAAACCGTACCTTGCTTAACGTGATTGCAAGATAGAGAAATGATTCGATAGAGAATATGAACAAAACTAATAAAAACAAAATAGAGAAAAGCAAACGGCTAAAGGTGAGTTGTTGTTGCTGGTAGAAAGATCCAAAACCACGAGTACATTTATGATCGTTTTCGCTCTGATACCATGTTAAATTGCCAATTTCTATATAAGATTAATCTAGTAGAGAGAGTATATCTAGCATATATCAAGGTCAGGGTCTTTCGAATGGTGGGGTGAACTTCTAGTCCCAATACTCCCCCTCAGCGCAATGACTGAAAAATACCTCAGGACTTGTGTTTGCGAGAATCGAACCTCAAACCTTTTCGAACAACCATGATAAATTGTCAATTCTCTAAAAGCTCAAACTTTTAGAAAATGTGAATTTAATTATATATCAAGTGGAAGCTAGAACGGAGGCATGGGACTACAACATACATCGATGGGTACTAATAGTACAACTACACCGTGGTGTGGACAAACACATGGGGAATTTAAGCCCGTGAATAATTGAAGTAGGCTTAATATTCCAATACTCCCTCTCAGCGCAAGCATATGCAAATATTGAAAATCCTTGCAGCGATTGCGCTGGACGAGACTCGAACCCATCACCTCCGAGGAACAATGCTTTATACCATATTAAATTTAGACGAAGAAAACTTTATTGGTTAGATATATTACAAGAGATCCAAGATGGGTCTACATAACCTAAACTAAAATTACATTTTGAAACAAATACAAATCAAATAAACCTAGTATAAAAGAATATCCTAGTAAATATTATGCTATGACATAATTAGATACTTCATATCTTGTAGATCATTCTTGGACTTGGGCATGATTATCTTGAGTGCAAGTTCTACATATTCTAACAAGAAAAACACAAAACCACGACACTCTAGTGCCATTCACCAAAATTGCATGTTTACCAATTACAAACTAAGGTCCTCACAGTGACAAATCCACATGCACTCATGTGCATAATGCAAGTAACATATTGGTTTAGAAAAACACTATGCAAAATACTCCCAACAAGCCCTAATTACAAATTAGTGACACCCACAATAAAAACTGCATAAATTAACCAACCAACCAAAAGCTACATTCACTTAAACGCACCAAATAAACACAAAATAGATTGCATTTTGTTGGAACCTTTCAATATGTCATCTTCGCATAAATAATTTCAACCAAAAACACAACAACCATTATAAGAAATATAGATTAATAAGAACCAACCAACAATGATTTTCGACAGATTCACATATGGGATCTCTTAAAGTTGAGTGTTTGAGCAGGTATAACAACAAAGCTCTCGACTTTATGAGTTCGCCAAACACCCTTTTGAATCTCAAGTTCAAAAATCGTAAAACCAAATGAAAACATAAAAACAACTCATTTCATCAAACACCTTTAGATCTACTCAGTAAATCCCACCCGAACACACTATGTACTGAAAAAAGCTAAAAACTTTCATGAAGAACTCACCACAAAGTGCTCTCAAGCCTTCAGATTAGAAACGAAACCCTAGAAATCTTTATTGAAACCCTAGAAACGATAGATGAAAAGAATAAAAGAAGAGTAAAAAGGGTACCTTTTTGTTTGGTTGGGTGCTCTGTACTTCTCTAGAGAGTTGTGTGGATGGGGAAATCGGAACCACCAAATATTGAGAGTGAGAGTGAGATTTTGGAAATTGAAAGTGAAAATTTTGGAGGCAAGAAGGGTTTTCGCTGTTATTTGAGAGATTTTGAGCAGTTGAGAGACCATAAAGTCCTTAGCTTTAGATTATTTTTACCTTTTGTTGTCTCAATGGGCGGCTGGCCGCTCAACTCAATCTCCCCCGAAGTAACTTATTAATTATTTTTGTTCCGAAATTCTTCCTGGCCTGGGAAAATCAGCGAGGTTGCTGCTTGGGGGGCAAAAATACACTTTTGTCCCTCTCCTCTTTAAACACATTTTTTGGAAAAGGTGTTTAAAGAGTGTATTCTTAAACCCCCCGGCAGCAAACCAGCCAGGGGGACTCAGGCCCTATAGAATTACAAAATCATCACCGCTCCATCAAAAATGATGGATAATCGCCCCGCCTTGATTAACCATTTAAAATTATGTATAAGTCTCCGTCACCAAAACTGAAAATTCATTTCCAATTCATCAATTGTATCAACGGTGTTGATGTACTAAAATCTTCCCTTATCTTTGCAATTTTTTAGTTTCAAACACTCGCTCACTCTCTCACGTCATATTCTCATTTTTAAAGTTGAGGTTCAAAGACACACACAAGCAAAAACATTGAGAGAGAATAAGCAATGAGTACTCCACATTTCGCTCTATCTTTTGCTTCTAGTGTTAGTGGTCATAGTTTCAGAAGTTTTCATCAAAGGAGGTGCAAGAACATACAAAAAAGACATAAAGGTGTCGAAATAACTTAAGAATGGGCTTGACTCAGTTTCACTACAGGAATTCTAAATGGCGAGGAAACCAGCGAGGGGAGTGAGGTGGAGGGGGGAGAACCATTCACTCCCTTCAGGATGCGCGCAAGAAAAGGTAATACATGCATCCCGAGGGGTGGATGGTTCTCCCCCCTCCACCTCACTCCCCTCGCTGGTTTCCTCGCTCATTTCCTCGCCATGTAGCCTTTCTCGTTTCACTAACTTCTGGATCTTGTGTGAGCTCATGGGATTTCTCAATTGATCCATGTGATCACATCTTCATTGAGAGATTCACTTGTGGGTTCAGATGTGATGTTGTTGTGTCAAAGTTCAGCAGAGTCGCTAAGATCAACCTTGATCAAGCTGGCTACACTGGCTCCATCTCCCTCTCCTCCTGGAATTGATGCCATTGTAATTTCCTCATCCAATTCTACTTCAATCAACTTCGAAAGGGGATTCCTGAAGCAATAAGAACTTTGATCAAGGATGTTGTCAACGCCGAGGGTGTCGAGGAAATCTCTATAGTAATAAGATATAGGCTCTACTTGGTACACCGTAAAGTAATGCTTTTGCATTTTTTTTACGAGCGGTTACACAAATATATGCGCTTGGTATGATTTGCAAAAGACAGTTTATGGAATTCAAATTCCACGCCTCCGTGTCTTGTAGTTAAGTGGTCTCGCAAATCTTTACGAGTTAAAATCTCCCGTAAAACTTTGCAAGTCTCACTCTTTCCTTCAACGTCTACACAATCCAACTTTATAAGAAAACACGATTTCTTATAACTTTTTTAATATAAATAATTATTAATTCTTTTAGAACTCTTTATAAGGAAACAACTTTTATTATTATTATTATTATCATATAAGAACTTTTTTATAAAAATAGTGAATAATAGCAGGGGGAATGAATTAATTATAATTATTTTTCAATTTTTATGAAGCTGATGTTTGCATAAATGCAATATCCAGGCCAACCAAGCAAACATTGGGTATATGCATTTTTTTCATTAATTGTTACAAAACAGTTGTAAATATTAAACTAATGCAAATGCAAAATTTTGCATAATGCAAAGTTTAACGATGTACCAAGTGAAGCCATAAACAGAAAAAAAGAGAAAAAGGGAGAGAAATGCATGGGGAAAATAAGGGAGAGAAAAAAAAAAAAAAAAAAAGGAAAGAAGAATAACTTGCGAACGAGGGCCATAGCGTGGTGGATGGTGGTCCTCCTAGACTCCTAGCAGATGGTCTAGAGGCGTGGAGCGGTGAAAGGTTTTTTGTGTGATGGGCAATGGAGAGAATATAGGGAATGGGGAGTTGAGGATAATGTTAGGAATTGGGTTTTTTTTTTTTGTTTAAGTATATATTTGTGGTAACACATAGATATACGGATATCCGTTGAGCGGTATGGCCAAATCCGCATCTGCCCCAAAACAATGACGGATACAATTTTGATTCCCGAATCCGCCCTGAGATCCACTGAGGCAAATCCAAATTCACCCCATTCTGGTATGGATGGAGCGAGTATTCGTGATAATCCACCCTACTGCCATCCACAATGATGATCCTGGTGGAGGAATAGAGGTGTAATGGAGACGAAGATAGGCAGTGGAGTGGAGTTTGAATTTGTGATGAAGATATTTTTAGGATTTGTATTGTGTTAAGGTCATTTTAGTAAATTACATATAAATCCGCCCCATTTGGGACAGACGGGGCGGATATCCAAGAAAATTCGCCCCCACTGCCAACCCTAGTGTTGAAAATCGAACCATTGGTTTGATTTTTCACCTAAACTGTGAACTGAACCGACTTAGGTTGATTTTTTAATTTTCAAACTAAAACCAAACCGACCATTAACAAAACCGATTCGAAACCGAACCGATTTTAATTTATGCAAACCGAACTGAACTAATTAAAATTGAACCAAAACCGAACTGACCGCTTATTATAAACATATTTTATTATTTATATGTAAAATATATATTATTTATTATATATATTCGGTCGGTTCGGTTTGGTCAGTTAAAATCACATAGAAATTGAACCAAATTGGTTCAGTTTTAATCGGTTCGGTCGATTTAATCGGCTTGATCGATTTTTTGTTCAACCCTAGCTAACCCTACTTTTTGCACTTCAAACTTTCCTTTTTGAATTAGAAATGTTGTGCCTAATCAACACACTCTCTCTAATTCAATGGATACAATTGTTTTGTTCTTTGTATATTGAAGAAAAAAAATATACATAGCGTTTTTTCATTTATTCTTTCACATATGAGAGAGAAAATATTAAGTAAATTCGCCAGAACCAGCACCATCGTGTTAAGTTGTTGGTCGTAGATAGTTGAATCCTGGTGATCAGATGTCTAACAAACTACAACATTAAGTAGAGGCGAAATTTTTCTATAGGACGTAGCAATTTCAATAGCCTCTATCTACAATTCAAGTCAGTGAGTCTATTTATTTTCCGTTTTAATTTCATTAAAGTCACCTTGTAGTTTTATATATTTGTTGTACTATTATATATCAATATTTGTTGTATATACATATATGTTGCATTGTTATATCAATATACATATATATTTAATTTCATTAAATTCACCTTGTAGTTTTATATATTTGTTGTATTGTTATATATATATAAAAGTGTTATGATTGTTATTAAAAACAAATTGTAGTAGTTTATTTTTCACGTTAGAAAAATGTATCAATGATATGTATATTTGGAATTTGGATATGGAAAACTCTGAATTAGAAGATTAATTGACGTTGTTATAGCATTTCTTGCTATTACTTATGAAGAATATATATTCATTTATGAAATAATCAGATTATGTGCAATAGCACGAGCTAAATTGTTATTGTTTCTACCAATGAAATGATTTTTTGGTTTTATATTATGCAAACAATTGCTTCCATAACTCTTGATTATTTGAATATGTGAAAGGACGCAATGGCGGACCCAGGATTTCAATCGAGGATGGGCGAAATGGTAAAGAATTGTTGGTCGTTAATAGGAGTTATCAGGGGCAAACCTATAAAGTTTTGCACTCGGGGCCAAGGATTGTGATTTCGTGAAATTTTGTGAAATATTATTTTTTTGAGGTCTCGAAAAATAAAAATCGCTATTTCAAAATATTTCGTGTTTTCTTTGTAAATTTCAACAATTTTGTGTAAACCCAAAAAAAATTATGAATCAATTTACATTTTTTTGGTCAAATTATTTCGTAGATTTTTTTTTAATATTTTCGTGTAAAACCCAAATTATGAAGCAAATTACATTTATAGGAATACTTAAGTATTTAGGCTTCATTTTACGTATTTATTAGGTATTTTAATTGTATCTCATGACATACGCTTATATATATATTTGTATTTTTTAAACATTTTTCTATATACAGCAAAAAAATTTGACAATCCTTGCTTCGGACTGATAATTTGACAACAAATTTCTACTAATATCTATTATTGAGCATTTATCTGTACAACTATATATATAAAATATATTATATATATGAAACTAAATCGGGTATAATATTTGAAGCTAAATTGTGATCAATTTGTCGACAATTTAACAAACACCAACACGCCTAATAACTAGAATACGAGATTAAAATTGCAAATAATTAAGATAAATATAAATATTTAATATGAAAATTTTGAAATATGAGAACATAATAAGATCTAATTACAACTTTATAGAAAGTAAAAATGAAGGGGGAACATCTTATGAAAGAAATTTAGGGATGGTAATGTGTAGAGATGTTAAAAAAAATATCTATATATGGTAAAATCATATTACTTGTGAACAAACAAGTATTTATTAAATTATATATATATATATATATATATATATATATATATATATATATTTATTTTTTTTTCTTTTTAATATATTCATATCACTACATAAAACATCTTATGATTTTTTTTTTTTAGGATGGTAACATTTAGAGAGATTAAAAAAAATCTCTATATATGTTTAAATATTCTCACGCATAGAGAGAATTGAACTTGAGTCACTAAGGAATGAAGCTTTAAAAATCTCTATATATGGCTCGATTTTCATTTTGTCAATTCTGTTCGATTTTAACTTTCATTTATTATCCTCTGTTTCCTTTCTACATCATCTATTCTTTTTGCTAGACGTCAAAACACCATCCTTCCCTCTTTTTGTCACCTATTATTTTATTTGCTCTTCGTTTTTACTTTCTCTCAACCCTTTCACTTTTCACCTCCAGGCGGCGTACTAAACTAATAAAATCGATTAATTTGCTATTCTCTCACCATTTTCAACTCGTTCAAACTTCACTTTCACACAATATACTAGAGATAACAAAACCTATGCAATAAAATTAAATTAAATTACATTTACTAAATAACCAATCTAAACCAAACGATGGGGAACCATAATAATTATAGAAAAAAAATATATAAAATCTTCATTGGAACTAGATCCATCCATGACAATCAAAGTAACATGGGCTGGGTCCATGAAAATGCCTCATTCCTTTCTGATTTGTTGACATAAAAATTGAAATTGTTTTTGTCAATTCGATCATGAGCCTCCCTTCGTAATTGAATTCCTATAAATAGTGGGAAAACAGTGTTACTAAGATTCAATTTCCTAGCAGACGACCAAACAGCGGAAATATGCGTAAAACCAGAAATGGATTCATTTAAGAAAATGGCTAACAATCACCCATTTTCGTTTCTTCAATTCTACTTCTCTCTCTCTCTCTCAATCTCAACAAAACACCTTAATAAGCCAAACCCTTATCACCCATTTAAAAATTAGCGAGTTTCAGAGCGATTTCAAGATGGGTTTCTCTTATTGGCCTTCTGAAGCAGAGGTAATAAATAAACTTTCCTTATCTTGCTATACGACTACTGCTGATAAATCTGTGTTTTTGTTGATTTAGAGAAATGGGGTTGTGTTCTGATTGATTTGTGTTTTTTGTTCAAATTTGTAGTGTTTGTGTTAATGGGTACTGTTGATGAATGGGTGTTTTCTTTAATATTAAATCTTTGCCTGTTAATGGTGTTTTTTGAGGTTTTTACATGCGCCAGTGATGGGTTTAGGTGCATTTCACCAGACTCGGTAGGGCTCAGAGTGTGTGGGGTAACTCGGAGTTAACTCATTGTTTGAGAAGCTGAATCTTTTATTCTTTGAAGCTTGATGTCTTTAGTATATGAACTATGTAAAGAACCCATGGTTTGCGCATTTTGGTTAATATTCTAGTCAAGTCTAATTGGCTTTGCAATATGATCAGTGCATTTTCTTGGAAATGTAGTTTTTTTTAATTGCTTATGGGGAGCCATCAATGTAACTCCCTCCCAAATAGTTCACATGGTTAGCATTTTCAAAGTGGCTTGAACTTTTGTAAGGGTGACCTCCACGATATATAAACCATGTCTGCAAATTTAGCCGAGTTTTAAATTTCTAGCATACTGGGGCCATCAAATTATCTGATGAAATTAACAACGAAAATGCATGGACAAGATTTTTTTTTAAACTTATTTATTGGGCTACAAGTATAAGAATGTATTGAATTTTTGTGATAGTTACTAGTGAACTAGATATTTGGGAGATCACCCTTTGCAATGTTTCATGTTAACCATGTATTTTTGGGGGTTTAGGTGGTAAGTAATAAATGAGAGGCACGTTGGTGCCTCTGCTTCTCTCTGTGTTTTATCAGGTTTAAGGTGGTTCCTGCTTGAAAGGGTGGTAAAGTTAGGTTGCAATATGGTTATTTAGTTATGCTAATGGTGTCGATCATGGTGGTTTATCTGTATTTTAATGGTTGTTAGCACGTTTGTTTTTTGTTGCAGCTGAATGGGGTGTGTCAAAGAGTAACAGTAATGAGCGGAAAAGGGATGGAGGAGGTCAGGGTGGTTCTCTCCCTATAGGATTTGTCCCTTGGGGGCTCATATCGATCATCAGGTGAGCCATTTTTTGTATACTATATGTTTGTAAATGACTATTGTATCCTTTTACAATTAATTCATACCATAGCAAATATCATTTTTGTACTACGTAGTATTATTAATGACCAAAACAATTGTGCGTGGTTACGAATATATATTTGTAAAATTTGTTATTCTACTTAAAAAAGATTAATTATTAGGGCATTATCATATGGTTAATGTATATGAATGAGAATTTATAAAGATAATACAGTAAGCCTCATTAATTATAACAGGTGTTTGAAATGCTTTGTATAGGTTGTTTATAATTATATCTTACTAAATTTGGTTGCCTTTGGTAAAGCTTCATTGAAATTATTGTTGCCTGCAGAGTTACAGTGAATCGAACACATAAACCCTTATGTCCTTATATAGAAATATATTGGTTTTCTTGTTTCTGACTCATGATCAAAGGCTTCCATTGTCATGGGTTCTAGATGATGGATTATGTTTACTGTTTAATCTTACATTGTTTCCTGGTGACCGTTTCAATAAGGAATTAATGAAAAGAGAGTTAGTTTTATGCATGGAGGAATTGTTTCAGCTATGACAATTAATAAGGGAATACTTTTAGGATTTGTTCCCTCTAGTGACCCTCAGTTAACAATGCACTTTCCCCTATATCATGCGTAAACATTACAAATGTTCTTTTACTCTTTTGTCTGTTTTCAACTTTTTTTGTCATGATTATGCAAAATTACTCTATGTATGAGATAAGGGAAGTGAGCCTCAGAAGAAAGGTGAAACAAAAAGAAACGAGAAAAATATGCCCAACTATCATTACTGTCTGGTGTAACACAACAGTAAGGACTTCAGCACAAGTGCTTCTCTTGACATCCTTAGAAAAAACAGTGAGAAGTTATTTCTTCATGGACCATAAGTCCACTTTTGATGCATATAGCTTTAGAATTCCCCTCAACTTTTTAGGCTATTCCAATCTAAGAAAGAGCTTCTAATGTCCTGACAAACTAAATTGAAGTCCACACTTCATTCAGGTTCATCCAGTCCAACAGCATAAGTGGTTCCCTTAAATTTCATTGCACAAATCAGGTAGTGAAAAACGATCCCGTGGAGAGTACCCAGAAGTTTCTGAGTGGTTCAATGAATATGTAGAAGTGTTTCCTTGGATTCTTTAGGCTACTGCACTGAACGTTGGTTGATAGCTCACCTTTAGAGAAGAGCCACCACATGAAAAAAAAAATTCTCGATGCAATTATGTCAATTAAGCCACCACTGCAAGTACATGGGTTTCTTGTCCACTGTGACCGAGTTATTCAAACAAATCTTGGCATACTGTCCCGAAGTCAAGTGCTAGCATCTAGGATGTCCCGGCCGCTCCAGGCCAAGACATGTGTGCTTGAGCTTGGCTTGGTCACACGATTCCCATGAACCTAATAGCTCAAATAACCACTGAGAGATTTTTATTTTCATCTCGTGCTCGAATTTAAAGTTCGGTCCTTATAACAGTGACCGCACAAAACTGAGTTGCCTCTGTTTTGTTGTCTCTCTAAATAAAATGTCACTGCTCATTCTAGTTTGTAAGTTCAAACTATTTGAAACTTGAAATTTAGCTTGTATGTGTCTATCCTTCATTGTGATACTTTCAAAGTTATGCAATAGTAAACCTTTTGCTATTGCTACTCCATGTGCTTCATTATATTTCTTTTGTAGAGATTGTGATCAAAACCCTCTTTATAATGTAGTTTCTCAATTTAGTTATGTGAATAAGCATGCTTGGGTGAAAGATTGAGCATGGTTACATGGAGTATGGGTCATGATGGTGCACTCTAATGTGAGGTCCGTTTGTTAATTGGTTCTTATATTGCAGGATATGCTGAATGCTATCTCTCCCAGTCCAAACTTGAAGCTCTTCAATATTTAGATAATGTTGGAAAGATGCATAATTTCTTATAACTCTATATAATCGAAACTAATTATTTTTTAATTTTTTATTATTATTGTTATTTAATGTGTGTGTGCGTTTATTGTTTATTTTTTACAATGAGAACACACTTTTTGTTTTTGGGTATTAGGTTTTACTTCAGTCTGGACAGTTTAAAGGAGAAGTGAGATTCAAGTAAGGATACGTCTTTAAATATATATTCATTTTTGTTTTCTTTGGTTGATACTTTTATTCATTACTGATGCTTTCTCATGGCTGTGACATTTGAACCCTAAGCCAAGTCATTCATATAACAATTTCCTATAAGATTTTTCTACTTTAATTGTGCTGAAAAGCGTATGTAGGAAATGGAAAACGTCCATGGATGGACCTATTTTTTCAAATGTCGCAACTTCGGGCTTGAATTCTCATATCTTTGTTCAGTTCAAAAAATGTAATTGTTTCATTGCAATGTATGAGTTAATCATGTCACATATTGAATAATCTGATGATTGTTTGATAATACAGGGTTGATGAAGCTCAGCAACCAAGGCATGCTAATGGGACACATACAAATGATCCTTCTGTAGTTCATGAAGAATGTAACAGGGGAAGTTATGCAAAAGGAGCGTTGTATGCATTGCAGAGAGTTGGGAACCACCTAACTCAGGTTGTATTGGCTGTTTTTTTTTTTTCCTAATAAATTCCTTTAAATTCTATTGGTCTAGGTTATAGTCTTATAGTGATGCATGTGTACTCCTTAAAGCTCATGACATGATCAATTATATGATCTCTTTTTGAATATTTTTGTTCAGCCTTGGAACTTGTTATCGTCTACAAATCATATCTATCACCTCTGCGCATTTAAAAATCATATCAGTAATTTTTTTTCTTAAAAAAGGAAAAGAAAGAAAAAAAAAAAAGAAGAAGAAGAAGAAAAGAAATAGTCACCTTACTGGTCTCTGTGTTGTTGCAGGGCATCACAGGGTTTATTTGCGGTTCTAAGGGACTTGATAGTTCAGGCCTTAGCTCATCAGCAGCTGTAAGTTTCTTGCGACTCTAAGTGGAAGGTGCTATGATTATTTGATATTGTAAATAAAGATATGAGTTGTCTCTTCCTGATAACTAAGCCAATTGACCAATTTGTCGCATTTTATAATAGTATTGTGTCATACAAAAGTAAAATTCAAATAAAAAACAGCTAATTGTGTGGAAACCTTCTCATACTTCTCTCTATATCAATTAGAGCTTCAGAACTCACAAGTATAGCACATCATGCAAATTGAGCATCAAAACAACTCTTTGAGTAGTCAAATAACTTTCAACTTAAAAAGGAAAAAAATGTCTCTCTTCTGGAATGGTGAAGGAGAACTCAACCTCTTAATCATTGTGTATCTTGATGTCTAAGATTATGAGGATCAGATACGGTATGCATATGCATAAACGCCTCCAAGACGTGTAATCCATCAGCAAGTCTAAATCTCAAACATATACCATAGATAGCAAAGATTTCTCTAAAGTGGGGTGTGGTTCCATGAGCAGAGATTCCTGGAAACTGTAACTCCTTTCTTATGAAACTGTGGTCTTCTCTGGAATAAAAATCCTCTGCTTTGCATATCAAATTAGTTAATTACAAACACAACAAAAGAACATTATGTAAAACTAAAATCTACTAAATGATTAAGCCCCTAACCATTCTCAAATATAAAAGTACCTACCTTTTGTTTATCTTACCTAGTAAGAACACAGGAAAACAAAGATTCCAAACTGCAATTACCAAATTGTAAAATTTTCTTACAGAATATATTGACAGCAGCAAACTTTGTATGGATTGCTCAATCATGTGTGGCATCTGCTCTTATGAATTAGTGATCTAAGTCAGGGTATAAACAATTCTCGCATCAATATATGTTGTGTTAACTTGCATCAAGTGTTTGCAAGTTACATTCCTTTTTTCTTACTTTTTATGTACTTATTATTGTTGTTGTTGTGCAATCCTGTCTATTCACAAGCAAATGCTGTTTTTACGTTTCTGCTAAGTAGATTATCCTTTTCTTAATTCTCTTACTTTATGCCGTAACTTCCTTTTTACAAATTCTTTCACAAATCCTTTTGTTTTATTTTGCAGGCTTATTGAAAATGAATATTTAGGTCTAAAAATTGGTATTCTGGATCAATCAGCCATATTACTTTCAACTATGTAGCCGCCTCGGTGGTGAGTTTTTGAAATTATCAATTTACATTATCCAGTTAATAAAATTATATTGCTTATGACTTGAGCTTGACTTTATGATGCATTTGTAATTTTGAATGAATGAATTTGAATGTTTTATTAATATGTTTGGATTGTTTAATAGTATTATTTATGATTTTATGTTCATATGAGTTTAAAAAAAAATATTAAAAAATTAAGTTTGACCGTGTCGCCGAGTCCTATTTTTTTTGAAAATCGCCGAGTCGCCGTGTCGTATCCGAGTCCGTGCATCCTTGCTTTCAAGCTATGGCTGTCTTACTTGCATGAACTGCAAGGTATTGCATAGCTTCATTATGTGCAATTGTTCCATACGTGTTCCTTCATAAGCAAAATGTTTTCAACTTTCTGCTTAGTAGATGAACCCCTCTTAATTCTCTTACTTTTATGCTGTAATTTCCTTCCATCGAACTCAGACTTTGATTTTCAATAAACCCTATTACATATCCAGGAGTGAACCATGGTGAGGCTGTATTCATGCTTCTGTTAAAGTTCAACAATCCTAGTATGCTATATTATTCAGTTTTTGCATCGGATCTGAGCAATGCACAGAACTAAGAGTTCAAGCTTAGCCTTACCTCTAGGAATGTGAACATTTAATCTTTAAATTTCGTAGATATATGGGGATAAATAGAAAAATGGTGGACACAAAGAGATCTAGCTGAGTCTGTGTCTACGTAACAACGGCAAGGAAGTATTTACAGTGTTGAAAGTGAGAAAGAGGTGTTGGATGAGTTTCACTCTGAGTCCCTAAATGCTTACAAATGTCTATTCATGCACACATATTAATATATGCATCTTAGCTATATGCCTATGTGTCTAAAACTCTAAACTAGGAATAGCTGTGTCTAACAAAATTGAGAAAGGTAATAAGAGAAAATGAACGGCAACATTAGCATTAGGTATGCGTTAGAAATCACTTTATAACCGTATCAAAAGAATTCCAATTTCCTCTGACTGCTTCATTATCTTTTCGCCAGCATGATTTTTGCTCATAAATTTACTTTGGCATGTGTAGACCAAGGAACACAAGCTTATACAGTCACCAAAGTGGCAGAGTGGAGACAAGAAGTTAAAATCATACAAAATCTTATTAGCATTTTCAGGATTGAAGAATGCCTTGACAAACAATCCTGGATACAATAAACGAGTTTTTGAGTGCCAAGAGGCGGCTGGTGATCTGCTAGAGTAAGACTCGTGCTTATTCTTTGAGTTTGTTTTCCATGATTTGATCCTGATCTTGTTGCATGGTAGTGATACTTACGAGCTATTATGAACTACACAACAAAGATATGAACTTCGTATTTGGTTTGTATTTGTAGTATAGTGTTCAAAAGGGAAGACTTGGATAGTGTAATGTGAATAGGACGAGAGGCATAGATCTCATTCATCTCATAGGCCGAATAGGATTTTAACATGTGAAGTAACCGAAGAAAATGAATGGTCCTGTAACGACAGCTCTGATCTAGCTGTGGGCTTGGACTAAACCCACCTCTGAGAGCGAAGCCCACATTGTACCAATATTGTCCCCTAATATCCATGAGCCCCATCTTGGGCTTTAGGTGTGGGGTTTTGTCCCAAAAGTTGCTCCCACACCTAAAGCACACACTAGTATTGTATAAGTTGGGGATAATATCGGTTTAATGTGGGCTTCACTTTAAGAGGCGGGCTTTATTCTAAGTCCACAGGCTATAAAGCAGAGCGAGTCATTACAGGTTTAGTGCACTTGTGATGGCAATCTTATTTTGTATTTGCTCCTTTGTACATATTAAGCCTCCCCTGTAAAGTGTCACATTTGCTCTTGCTTGTTCTTTCATGCTTGCAGTGCTTCTGGGAATGGAGAGCTGGAGCCGTGTCTTGGCAATGGTCACTTATTTTGATCAAAGTTTATGTTCATGCTTTATTTTTATTTTTTATTTTTTATTATTGTGTAGTGAGATGAGTAACCTTTTTTTCCCTTAGTTAAATCATTCTCCCTCTCCGTTTCCAATTCGATATTAGAAGGTGATCTTGACTACAAAAGAGAAAAAAATGATAACTGAGGCCATTCGAGACTATTCAGTTCTGTATGCATTCCATGAAGACAAGATACAAACCATTCTGTCCAAGCCATAATAACCAAGACCTATTGCGACCTTGTCCAAACCAGTTTTTATATCGTATTGGAAAGGATATGCAAATCACATTGAGACCAAAATGTCTGACCCCTTGATTACATGTGTAAGCATGCATATTTCTGAATATGTTTGCATGCAATTTTGTATGCGGAAGTACACATGATTATACAGAGTCGTGTTTGCATCTTCATAACTTGCTGATGCCATGAATTACACAGGCTGCGAACCGCTGATACAACTCTACGAGATTCTTTTGTGTACATCTGGTGTCTTGCATTTGTCGATTCAAATCATGCAGATGAAGCTGCTGCATTTGTCAGAGATGAATACCTTAAGCAACAACCTGAATTAGCCAGTAATCTTAACCAAGACACTGCCGTGCTAATCTGTGAAGCAGGTGACCATGCTCATGTAATATAGCCAGGATTTCTTCAGTATCCATGTACATTCATGTACTTGTTTTTTTTTTTTTTGTTATTCTTATTCATTTCATGTATGAAAATATATTCTTTTGTTCCATTCTTTACGTTGAGCTACCTGATGTTTCCCTCTGCCGCACCTTATGTAATATGAATATGAACACATGTACCTATAATGAGAGCTTAATAATAGATATATTTCAATGTTTGTAAAATGGGTGCCTGGTGACTGGTATTCGATTATTTTCTTCTGTTATTATTATTTTATTTTCTTATCAGCAAAGCAAAGAGAATTTTATTACAATGAACAAAAAGGGGCGGAGGAAAAAGGATCCGCAGACAACCAACGTGAATCAAGAACTATTATGCACGATAACACGCTAACTAAACATGCAAGAATATGCTGATTTTTTTTTTTTTTTTTTTTTAAAAGATTTCTCATTATGGATGTCTTCATCATACAGTTAAACGCATTTTAACAAGTTCCATTAGTTTAATCAAAGCTAAGAGCCTAAGAACTAGGGGTGGGTATGGGATGGACCTCATCCCGTTTGTTTGGGATCGGGACGAGACGGGATAGACTTCATTCCGACCTCGTCCCATCCCAAACGGGTTCGGGACGGGACGGATGAACATGTATTAAATTTTGGATTGAAAATTTAATATGCAAGATTGACAATTTTTGATATACCAAACACACAACTCTAAGAACTATATACTTTAAACCACTGATTATTATTTTCCCATTTCATTAGCTTTTACTCCTTTTTTTTAAGAATCACTATTGAAGATAGCCATTTTATTTGTGGTTATTTTTGGCTTGGTTGCTAGGTCTCTTGTGTGATTCTTGGTGTTTTATAGTTTGTAGTCATTACCACTATCCCACTACTTTTGTTCAAAATGTTCTGAATTAAAACATGCATGCACAAAAATGATTGTTTGTTTATGAGCTTGGATTGTTGTTCTCTGTTTTACTTCTAGGTGTATGGCAGACATGATTTCTCAAGTAAACAATTATGTTATATCTCAGACGAGTGACATTAACTCAATGCATTCAAACTTAAGTTCAATCAGAGCACAACGTTTTCTTTGACTTGCAACTATTTCATAAAAAACATAGAAATTATACAAAAACAGTACAAATAAAACATGCTTACTTCTCTTGGACTATCATTTTTTAACATAAAATAGTTTATGTAGAAATAAAATAACAAATAAAAGTCATGTCAACAAATAGTTTCATAGTTCCATACTACATATTTAATATTACATATTAAAAAAAATTGGTTCGGGATGGGACAGGATTGAAAATCTTCATCCCGATCCCATCCCACTCTAGATCGGGACGATATGGGATTGGGATGAGATTGATCAATCCCAATAGAATCCAAAAAAATCAGGATGGGACGGGATCGAGATCACGGAATAAGATGCCTACCCCTACTAAGAACACCACCAGCTTTCACAGTTGACCTCCAACTTAAATATTCCCTCTTTAAGTAAGATTAACCGAACTTTTAAAAGCAACCACAATTAGTGCTCTTTTTATTCTTCCTCAAATCGTAATGATAATTTTCTTTTATTTACATCAACTATTTCCATGCTAACATAGTAATTTGATAACATATTTTATTTACAAGAGGAATACCTACCATATCTTCTAAAATTTGTTTAAAAAGCGAATGAGATTATGGGATGAAAAGTTTGAGATCACCTCTGATCAAATTGAATTTAAATTATTTGCAAAAATGTGGAAAGTGTTTTTCCATAACTTTAGGACTTTATAATTATATCGGCTGTAAAGGTTCATGGATGCATTGCCTTAATTATACCGCGATTGGCCACCTTTCACAACATAAAGATGCCGACACACCATTTTATCAATGTTGTTGAGAATAAAATCATTGGCTCATCGTGGGTTATTAGGTTAACGTTGTTGTTAACTGTGGCTTCAGTGATTTGAAGGCGAGTAAAATAATGATAACCTGTGGTAATTTTGTATTTTAATTATTTGAAAGAATAATTTATTTACAAAATACTAATTAGCTTATTCATGAAAATAACTTTATCATTAAAAAAATTCAAAATTATATACAAAGATAAACATTTCATCCAATAGTTCTTGAACATGCCATGTTTGATGAGAAATCAAGTGGAAAGACAAAGATTGAAATCATAAATGAAAATTCTAGGGAGCGAGGGAAGGAGCGAGCCCTCGCTCCCTAGAAGTGCTCAATCATAAAATCATTGTTGTGGTTGGTGACAGGTCTTGCAATCTGAACCAAAATTAAATGGTAATCCCAAAAGACAAAGACAAAGACAAAAAAAAAAAAAAAAAAAAAAAAAAAAAAAAAAATTGAAATCGTAAAAACTCGTGGGTTAAAGCCTTTGAAATTGAGCTCAATTTTTTTATTTAAAAAAAAAGGAATCTAAGTGACTTTGTTTATTTAGACATGTAGTTTTGAAATTGGAGAAAAAGTTCAGTTGTCATCAAGAAACAAAAAACTTTCGAAGTCATACAAAATTGTTGGTTAAAAAAGCCTTTGAAAATGAGTCAAAATTTTGATTTTCAAAAAACTAATAAAATTCATAGCTCTAGACTAGGATCTATCCGACTATGTTTATTGTTACTCTTGAAATCGGACAAAACTTCATCAGTGATAAAAAAAAAAACTTTCAAAATGGTAAAAAATCGTGGGTTAAAGTTTTTATAATTGAGCTCAAATTTTGATTTTCAAAAATTAAATACAATAAAGCTCTAGACTATAATATATGCGACCATGTTTATTTGGACGTGAAGTTTTGAAATGGGAGCAAAAATTCATTTGTCATAAAAAAAAACTTTCGAAGTCGTACAAAATCATGGGTTAAAGCCTTTGAAAATGAGCCAAATTTCAAAAAACTAATAAAATTTGTAGCTCTAGACTAGGATCTACACAACTATGTTTATTGTACCGATATCTTGAAATCGGAACAAAACTTCAACAGTAATTCAAAAAAGAAAAAAAAAACATTCAAAATTATGTGTTAAAGAAATTTTGATTAAGAAAAAAAACGAAGCTCTACACTAAAATCTATGCGACTATGTTTATCTAGTTGTGAAGTTTTGATATGGGGAAAAAATTCATTTGTTATAAAAAAACAAAAAACCATTCAAAATCGACCAAAATTGTTGGTTATAGTCTTTTAAATTTAATAAAAATATTGATTTGAAAAACTAAGAAAAGTTATAGCTAAACTAAGATGTACGTGACTATATTTGTTGTCGTATGAGAATGAAATGGAAGAAAAAAAAAATCAGTGTTTTATATTCAAAACAAAATTAAAAAAAAAAGATTTTAAAATCGTGGCATTGATATTGAGCCAACAATTAAATTTTCAAAAACCTAAGAAAATGTATAGCTTTAGACGAGTATCTGTGCAAGTTAGTGCAACTATGTTTATTGTGACTTGAGGTCTTGAAATCGGCAAGAAAATTCTACGATAATAATTTTTTTTTCGAAATCATCTAAAATCACGGGCAAAAGCTTTTGAAATTAAGCCAAATTTTTTATGTTAAAAAAATTAATAAATCCCTAGCTCTTAACTAGGGTCTATGAGGTCTTGAAACCGGAATGAAAATTCAAAGGTAATCAAGAAAAAAAAAACTTTTTAAAATTGTCCAAAATTGTGGGTTTAAGCCTTTGAAATTGAGCCCAAATTTTGATTTTTTAAAAACTAAGAAAATATATAGCTCTAGACTAGTATTTGTGCGATTATGTTTATTATGACTTGTGGTCTTGAAATTGGGGTGCAAATTCTACGATAATAATAAAGCAAGAAATTGGGGTGCAAAACTTTGGTCTTGAAATTGGGGTGCAAAATCATGGGAAATTGAGCAAGAAATTTTATGTTAAAAAATTAAGAAAACTCATAGCTCTAGACTGGGATTCATGAGACTATGTTAATTGTGATCTATGGTCTTGAAATTGGAGTGGAAATTCAAAGGTAATCAATTTTTTTTTTTTTTTTTTAAATTGTCCAAAATTGTGGGTTTTAGCCTTTGAAATTGAGCACAAAATTTGATTCTCAAAAACCTAAGAAAATACATAGCTCTAGACTAAAATCTATGTGAATAGTAACCCGAGGTCTTGAAATTGGAGAGAAATTTCAACGGTAATTAAAAAAATAAACTTTCGAAATCGTAAAAATTGTGGGTTTTTTGCCTTTGAAAATGAGCCAAAATCAAAATTTAAAAAGAACTAATAAAATTCATACCTCTAGACTAGGATCTATATGACTATGCTTATTGTTACTAAGGTCTAGAAATCGGAACGAAACATCCACAGTAACCTAAAAAAAAAAAAAAAAAACAACTTTAGAAATCGTAAAAATCGTGGGTTAAAGCCTTTGTATTGAGCATAAATATTGATTTTCAAAATAAAATTTTAAGTTCTAGACTAGAATCTATGCTACTCGGAAGCAAAAATTTATTTGTTATAAAAAAACAACAAAACCATTCGAAATCGTTCAAAATCGTGGGTTTGAAATTTAACAAAAATATTGATTTGAAAAACTTAGAAATTGTATAGCTTTAAAGTAAGATGTATGTGACTAAGTTTGTATATGAGATTTTGAAATGGGAGAAAAATTCCATGTTTATATTCAAAACAAAAACATTTGAACTAGTAAAAAATCGTGGTTTTAAAATTGTGCTTTTGAAGTTGAGCCAACATTACCCAAGAAAATGTATAGCTCTAGCTAGTATCTACGTGACTATATTTATTGTGACTCGAGGCCTTGAAATCAAAGAGAAAATTCTAGGATAATAAAAAAATAAATTCCAAAATCACCAAAATCGTGCGCTAAAGCATTTGAAATTAAGCCAAAATTGTTAAAGCCATTGAAATTAAACCAAAATTTTTATGTTAAAAACTAAGGAAACCCATAGCTCAGGATTAGATCTATGAAACTATATTTATTGTTATACGGGGTCTTGAAATTTGAGCGAAAATTCAAAGTTAATCCAATAAAAAGGCTTTTGAAATTGTAAAAAATCATGGGTTAAAATTTTAAAGTTAATCCAAAGTTAAAATTTTAAAGTTAATCATGGGTTAAAATTCAAAGTTAATCCAAATTTTAATTTTTAAAAAATAATAAAATTCAAAGCTCTAAACTAGGATATATAAGACTATGTTTATTATTACCGAGCTCTTGAAATCAGAACGAAATTTCAACAGTAATCCAAAACAGGAAAAAAAAATAAATAAATAAAATTTTGGAATCATAAAAAATCGTGGGTTAAACCCTTTGTAATTGAGCCCAAATTTTGATTTTCAAAAAACTAAGAAAATATATTGCTCTAGACTAGTACTTATGCGAATATAGTCACGAGGTCTTGAAATTGGAGCGAAAGTTCAACAATAATTTAAAAAAAAAAGTTCCAAAATCTTTCAAAATAAAAACACTTTGAAAATAAGCCAAAATTTTGATTTTCAAAAAACTAATAAATTCATAGCTCTAGATTAGGATCTATACGACTATATTTATTGTCACTGAGGTCTTAAAATTGGAATGAGACTTCAACAATAATAATAAAATAAAAAAAACTTTTGAAATTGTAAGAATTTGTGGGTTAAAGCCTTTGTAATTGAGCCCAAATTTTGATATTCAAAAAAAAAAAAAAAAAAAAAAATCTAGACTAGAATTTATGCCACTATGTTTATTTAGATGTGAAATTTTGAAATGGGAGCGACAATTAATTTTTATCAAAAAAATTCAAAATCATCCAAAATTGTGGGTTAAAAATATTGATTTGTAAAACTTAGAAAATTTATAGCCCTAAACTGAGGTTTACGTGAATATGTTTATTCTTGCATGAAATTTTGAAATGGGAGAAAAAAATGATTGTTTATAATCCAACAATCATGATTTTGAAAACTTTTGAAAACTTAGGAAACTTTTGAAATAGACCCAACAATCATGGTCTAGACCATGCTTTTTGTGATTTGAGGTCTAGAAATATGAGCGAAAATTCTATGATAATAAAAAAATAGATTCCAAAGTCGTCCAAAATCGTGGTTTAAAGCCATTGAAACTAAGCCAAATTCTTTATGTTAAAAACTAAGAAAACCTATAGCTCTAGACTAAGATCCATGAGACTATATTTATTGTGATATGAGGTTTTGAAATTGGTGCAAAAATTCAAAGGTAATCCAATAAAAAAAAACTTTTTAAATCATAAAATACCATGGGGCAAAGCCTTGAAAATGAGCCAAAATTTTAAATTATAAAAAAAACTAATAAAATTCATAGCTCTAGATTAGGGTCTATAAGACTGTTCATTATTACCGAGGTCTTGAAATCGGAACGAAACTTCAACAATAATCCAAAAAAGAAAAAAAAATCGAAATCGTAATAATGGCCTTTGTAATTGAGCTTAAATTCTAATTTTCAAAATAAAAATAAAAATTTATGCTATAGACCAGAATCTACGCGACTACGTTTATTTAGATGTGAAGTTTTGAAATGGGAGCAACAATTCATTTTTACCAAAAAAAAAAAAACATTCAAAATCGTGGTGTGCTTTGAAAGTTAATAAAAAAATATGGATTTGTAAAACTTTGAAAATTTATGGCCCTAAAATAATATTTATGTGAGTATGTTTGTTGTCATATAAAATTCTGAAATGGGAGAAACAAATTCAGTGTTTAAATTCAAATGAAAAACTTTTGAAATCATGGTTTTGAATTGATCCAACAACTAAATTTTCAAAAACCTTAGAAAATGTATTGTTCTAGACTAGTATCTATGCGACTTGAGGTCTTGAAATTGGAGCGAAATTCTATGATAATACTATAATAAAAAAATCCGAAAATTGAACTAAAATTTTACTTTTAAAAATCTAAAAAAAAATCATAGCTCAACAACAAGATCTATGAGACTATGTTTATTGTGATCCGAGGTCTTGAAATTGGAGCGAAAATTCAACGATAATAATAAAAAAAATGTTTGGAATAGTGGTTAAAAAAACATTTGAAAATGAGCCAAAATCAAATTTTTTTTTTAAAGTAACAAAATTCATAGCTTTAGATTATTGTTGTTGATATCATGAAATCGGAACGAAACATTCACAGTAATCAAAAAAATAAAAATAAAAACTTTCAAAATCGTCAAAAATCGTGGGTCAAAGCCTATGTAGTGTTCCAAAATTTGAAACTATGCGACTACGTTTATTTAGACACCTAGTTTGAAATGGGAGCAAAAATTGATTTGTTATCAGAAAATCAAAAAATCATTCGAAATTGTCCAAAAATGTGGGTTATAGCCTTTGAAATTTGATAAATATATTGATTTGAAAAAGTTAGAAATTTTTATAGCTTTTAGACATACATTACTATTTTTATTATCATATGAGAATTTGAAATAGAAGGAAAAATAAAATAAAATCTAGTGTTTATGTTCAAAAGAAAAAACTTTTGTACTAATAAAAAATCGTGGTCTTGAAATCATGGTTTTGAAATTGTGCCAACATTTTAATTTTTAAAAAAATTAAGGAAATGTATAGATCTAGAATAGTATCTATGTGACTATATATGTTTATTGATACTCGAGGTCTTGAAATTGGAGGCAAAATTCTACGGTAATAATTATAATAAAATCTTCAGAAATTATCCAAAATTGTGGGTTAAAGCCTTTGAAATTAAGCCAAATTTTTTATGTTAAAAAACTAAGAAAACACATAGCTCAATTAAAATATATATGAGACTATGTTTATTGTGATCTGAGATCTTGAAATTGGAGCGAAAACAAAAAAAAAGCTATTGAATTCGTAAATAATTATGGGGTTCAGCCTTTGAAATTGAGTCTAAATTATGATTTTTGAAAAACTAAGAAAAAAAAAATAAATAAAAAAAAATAAATATATATATATATATATATATATAGCTCTAGACTAGGATCTATGTGAATTGTTTATTGTGACTCAAGGTCTTGAAATTGGAGCAAAATTCAACGGTAATTCAAAAATAATTAAAATGTCGAAATCATCCAAAATCGTGGTTAAAATTAGACGATATATGCCACTATATTTATTGTGATAACCCACACTTAGTAGATTTGTCTCTGCGAACAAGGTGTATTTATCAAAGGGAGATTTATTATTGAAAATATTGGTTTTGCGCAATAGCTCATGAGGGACACTAGTAAGAAAAAAAAAAAAACTTCTGGTGGAAATATGATTTTGAAGATTGATATGGGAAAAACGTATGATCGGTTGGAAAGGGTTTTTTTGTTATCGGTTCTAAAGAGGTTTGGCTTTGATAATCAGTTTTGCCACATTAATTCCAACTGCATTGCGCACTGAGGTTTCTCAGTGCTGTTACAAGGCGTGTTTATGAAAAAAGGGTTATTTAACTTTTGCCCCCTAGTATTACGACCAATGTAGTTATTATATCTCAAACTTGTCCAAGCTTTATTTTAGACCCAATATTCCATAAACTTCTTTTAAATGACCACTTTGTCCTTTAGGTGAAATACTGAAATCTAATGTTCCCTCCTTAAACCTATCCAAATTAGACACGCTCACTCAAACTGCCTCGAGATAGCCAAACAAACCGGGGGATGAGGAGGTACGTCTAAATTGTAATATTGTATAGGTCCGAGGAAGGAATGTCAAGTGTTACACAATTATAAAAAGACCAAAATGGACATTTCAATTTTTTTTTAATGAAAATTAAGGTCTAAATTAAAACTTAGACAAATTTGATATCTAATAACTAAATTGGCTGGTAGCAAAAGTTAAATAACCCCCAAAAAACGAAAATTAGTATATGTAAGGCAATTTGAGATGCTCTTAACATATAGTCACTTAAATACTTTATGAAAAAATTTACTCAACCTGCTCCTTGTGACTGGTTAATGCCTGGGGAGGGCATCCAGCTCATGAGTGTCAACTCTGCTCCTTTCTCTATGGGTTTGGAAAAAATAGACAGAGGGGTAGAGTTGACACTCACATACTGAACACTTTCCCAAATACTAATGAGTGTTTTCTCTGGATGTTACATAGGAAGGTTAATAGCTTATATTCTCAATATAAACATAATATATAATATAACGTATTATAGCTAATTATGACCGATCAATCAAGAGCCAAAACCCATATCATGTGTGAGTTTGTTAGCTAAAACAAGTTCCAATCTATCCACACAATCAGGGTTATGCACATGGCCCTTTGTGGTTGGTTAGAATTCAAACAATAGTTTATTCTTCTCATTGTAGTACACATGGACAATCTTAGATAAAGTTGATTGTATGGCAATGGCACTAAGTGAAAGTGATTTCAAGCCTCCTTAATTATAAAAAACCCTCCACTTGTATCCAAACTTGCTCAAAGCACCTCATTCTCTCTTCTTCAACATGAAGAACTTTGAATGCTTTGGGAAGAAATTACAGTGTTTTTGTAGCACTTCATGCATGAAACTATTTGGTCAAAGCAAAACTTTTTGTTCCATTGCATGTACTTTTTATCGATATGTAGTCTTCCAGGTGAACCCATTTTGGATTCATCTTTGCTATTTCATCTCTCTTTCGTTTATGGGATTTTTCGGTTTAAAGGTTTTGAAGCCTAGAACGGATTCGTTTAGGCCTAAGAACCTTGATTTGTTTTTTACTTCGGTGTCTGCAACGACAGTTTCTAGTATGTCATCCATTGAAATGGAGGTTTTCTCTAATGCCCAACTTGTTATAATGACTTTGCTTATGTTGGTTGGTGGGGAGGTCTTCACTTCCATGCTTGGACTTCTATTTTTGAAATCCAAGTTGAAGAAGGAGAATGGTAACATCGACAAAAGAGTTGATTCGGTGAGTATCAACATGAGTCCTATAAAAAATGAGGTAGAATTAGGTATAGTTCCATCTTTCCATTATGGTAAGTCAAATTACCATGTCGAATCAATGGATAGTGTTGCCTTTTTGAAGTATAATTCGATAAGATATTTAGGATATATCGTCCTGGGTTATCTCCTAGTAGTTCTTCTTGTTGGTTCAGCACTGGTTATGGTCTACACAAGCCATATAACTAGTGCACATGATGTGCTGAAGAACAAAGGCCTTCAAATACCAACATTCTCCGCGTTCACCATTGTGTCAACATTTGCAAGTTGTGGCTTTGTTCCTACAAATGAAAACATGATTGTGTTCAAGAACAACCCCGGTCTTCTTCTTATTCTTATTCCCCAAGTTCTGCTAGGAAACACGCTTTATCCAGCCTGTTTGAGGGCTTTAATATGGGTGTTGAGGAGATACATGAAGAGGGATGAGTTTAGTTATTTGTTGCAGAACACAAGAGAGATAGGGTATATGCATTTGCTGCCTAGCTTGCACACTCTGTGTTTGGTTGTGACTGTAGTAGGGTTCATTGTGGTTCAATTTGTTCTGTTTTGCTGCATGGAATGGCACTCAGAAGGCTTAGATGGGATGACTATTTATGAAAAGACTGTTGGTGCATTGTTTACGACTGTTAATGCAAGGCATTCGGGTGAATCAGTTGTCGATCTATCTACAATATCTCCTGCAATATTGGTGTTGTTTATCACGATGATGTTAGTACTCTTTCTCTCCACATACATACATAGAGTAGATCATCTTCACCATTAGCACCTTTCCAAGTCTTGTATATTGAGACTTCAGTACAAAAATTACTTAAAAAAACTTGGTTAGAAATCATGTTGTACTAAGGTCTTAAAAATGTTGACTAGCAAACAAGGCGAACTAGGTGTGCATGAGTCACCCTAATTAAATTATAACAAAAGAATCATTGGTTTGATTGTTATAAAATAAACAAAAGAATCAGTATAAATATAAGATCAAATAAGACAGTGAAGACACACCACTTGTTCTTAATTTTGTTGTTACAATGATAATCATATCCAGTAACAGTTAAACCTTTACGAAAACAAAATATGACCGGTACGTAGATAAATGTCTGGGTAAATTTTTTTTTTACAGGTACCTCCCACCATATACTTCATTTTTACCAGTGAAAGAAGATGAAGAAGATTCCTCAAGGAGATCCAATGAGAAAAAGAAGAAGAAAAAAAATCAACTTGTGGAGAATCTCTTGTTCTCACAGCTCACTTACCTGGTTATATTCATCATTCTCATTTGCATCACAGAGAGGGAAAAGATGAAGGATGATCCTCTCAATTTCACTGTCCTGAACATTGTTTTCGAAGTGATCAGGTATGTTATTCCACGGCTATGTCAGTACTAGTCTTCAGTACGACGCACTTTTCATGACAGGTAAGATGACAAATCTAGAAAAAAAAATTTCCCTTTATCCAACTTGCAAACACCTTTGGTGGCGACTCCACCAAAGGGTTTAATGCAATCACAACCACCACCACCATCACTATAAACTTGTCTTATGTAAATGGACCACCTTTCGTGGCAACTCCACCAAAGGGTCTAATGCAAGCACAACCACCACCATAACCATGAACCTGTCTTATGTAACGTGCACCCTAATTTCTTAAGCCCATGACCTATCCATAGTGTTAATGGCATGGCCACTTTCAACCAAGTACCAAGAACACTAATGGCAACCCAATAGGACGATGAAATCCTAGGTTTGGAGCTTGGTGGTATGGCCTACTGAAGCATGTTAAGTGTCTTCCAATATCGACATCAAGCCTCAACCCTATTTAGTGGTTATCATTGTATAGTACATACCATGATAAATCGTTATTCTCTTTAAGAATTCAAAACTTTTAGACAGGATGAATCTAGTCGCATACTTTAGATCAAGATCTAGTCACACGGAAAGAGTAACAACAGTGCTAGTTCACCCTCACAAGTAGTCCAAGGTTCATATCTGCGTATGGCATTTAATGGTTCTGAAATTACATTCGCATCATGAAATTGAATTGGACTACAAATGATTTGCAGTGCATACGGAAATGTCGGGTTCTCAACAGGATACAGCTGCAAGAGGCGAATAAATACTGATGGTTATTGCAAAGACAAATGGTATGGGTTCTCTGGCAGATGGAGCAACCAGGGGAAGGTGCTCCTCATCTTGGTAATGTTTTTCGGAAGATTTAAGAAGTTCAACATGGAAGGAGGAAGAGCTTGGAAACTCTTGTAGACAAATAAACATTCCAACTTCCATAACAATGTTGCCAAAGGTGTACTGATGACTCGGTGGTTGAACAGTGGTTGATGGTATCACTAGGTCACAGGGTTAAATTCAACCGACGGCATTTGGGGTGGGAGGGAACAATGTTATTGTTAATTATAATCTTGGATTTTAAATTAAATGTAAAACCTTCAATTACAAATAGAGTTTGTCAAAGAATGGAGTGCTCAAAATTAATGTCAGACTCAACAATGTAAATATACTCTACCGAAGGTAGTTTGAGAACTTTGTGTAAATATGCTCACAAGTTAATCCATGATTTTCACAGTATTTTTAATCAAATCCGTGGATCAAATTTCAAATGTTATAATTCACGATTTTGTCAGTTTTGTTTTATCATCATTTGATATGCTTTATGTCAAAACGTTACTATGCAAATTTTGAAGGATTTTTTTTTTTAAAACCAAATTTTCAGGCTAAATTTCAAAGGCCACAAGATCTGATACATTTCAGGCTAAATTTAAATCATTTCAGGGTTTTATAATCCACACTTTTTTAAACTTTTCACCGTCATCATTTGAGGCTCAATATCAAAGACTATATTTCACGATTTTTTCCAGTCTTTCATGTCGACTTTTGAGGCTTAGTTTTAAATTTGATAATCCACAATTTCAATACACGTGCAGGCGATTACATGCCAATCGTAAAATTCTTACCGTGGATCGACTCGCAATAAAAAAAAATTCTTACAGCTTAAATTGAAATGGTGCACTGGTGCATGATTCAATTTTTTTTTAATTTAATTTCTTTTACTAGAGATACTAGCTTAGATAAAAGAATAATAATTAAAAAAAAATTGTTGTGATTTGTAAACGTACGAGAACTAGTTGAAAACGTCAACAAAATTGGACTTGTGAAATTTATTTTCCACATAAATTTACTTGGTTGTTAATGATTGATATAAGTATTAATGTGTTATCGATTGGACGGAAACACGACTTTACTAATACTCTATAAAAGAAAATTTGTTCTTAGAATATGATCACCATATCTAGCCCTACACGGTCTCTACTCGCATCCTAGATCAAAGAAAGTCGATGGAATTATTTTTCTAAAATGGAATCCAACTAACTTAGAAAAATAATCAGGTACAGTACCTTCCACTCCCTGTATAAGCATCGTCAATAGGGTTGACGATAAATCAACAAGAATTTCTATATATTATCCATCGTGCAAACACAAAGTGTGGTAGTGCAAAGAGGATCAAACCCCTTAAACCAATCTACTACAATGTTAGTGGCATTGCCACTTTCAACCAAGTATCACGAATAACACTGATGATAACACACATCTAATGAAGCCTGCCAGCAAATTACTATCTTATATATGTATTGGAATAGTGTTAGCTTGAATAGTTTCACGTCAAGTAAAGAAGACTCATCAAAATGTGCTTTCTACCAAAGGTAGTTTGAGAAATTTGTGTAGTATATCACTAGCAATAGATTATATCCCAAATAACATCAGATTAAAGGATAAATGTAGCTGTACCTTCCCATTCATGATGAACTGAAAACATTGTGTGAGTGCCTGCAATAACAGCTCAGTAAATCCATGTACAGCCAAAAGAAAATTTTGTGCTAGCGATATGCCTGACATGGAAATATAAATCAACCAATCTTGATTGTATGTATCATCAATCTGCTAAGTAGTCAACCTGTAACATATTTGAATGATAAGGCAAGACGGGGCCACGTTTTGATGGATTCATTAGGGAAATTACCACAATCTAACAGGTCAGATGCCTAGACAACAAACTATGCTCCAAAAAATTTCAGAGATACCGTTTCAATACAAGACCTTTGAAATATACATTTTTTGTACAAGATCAAAACTGTAAGGATAACTTGATCTCTGCCAGCTTGAACTGATCCTTTAGTGAACTCGGTTTCCAGATGCTCACAAGCTTGCCACTTGCATTTCAGAGCAGAATTATCTTGTGGACAAGATGATCAAGTTCTCTTATCTTACAATAAACTGGTTAAGCCATTAAGGAGGCTTATCGATCTGTCAAAAATGAGGATGAGTCGCACATATTAAGAGAAGAATAACAGATACCTACATCACAATGCTAGGGAATCAATGTAGACATCAATCACAACAGACTGAAAAAAAAAAAAAAAAAAAAAAAAAAAACACAATGTCTGTAGCACAAATTTGTAATGTCATTTTGCTAGTTTCCGCAAGATACCTTTTGTTAGTCCCAAGACCATGTCTGTTAACTCTACCTACAAATATAGGATCTAAATGCAAAGGTGGTATAAACTGTGGAACCTAAAGTCTAAATTACCTGTACCAAAGCCAATATTGTTTCAATCAAGTTGAATCCTATAGACAGGCATGCTCATAAAACTGGTAACCTCCATAAATCGATTAAATTAAGGGGAAAGTGTCAAACATATTAAATTAAGTAAGAGGACATAAGATTCCAACTAATCTTCATATGTGAAGGCATTGATGCCACAAACCGAAGCACATCAGGCTTTGAGCTATGCTTGAGTTGTTGTTCGCCAGGTTCTTTACCCAGAACTCCAAGGAGCTTTGCAATGTTTGGAATGACAAGCTCCCGACAATGCAGGTGCAGCAAAGGAACCTTTGACAAGACACTCCCTTTCTGAACATCCAGACCTTCTGGCCTCCGCAATCTGTATGGCTTCCCGGTTGTTGGTTCAATGTCCACTCGAGGCATCTGCTTCCATTTGGAGTGCACGAACCAACCATACTTGTAGTCGCCAACAACTGGTGTGCCCAAAGCTTCGGCGCAATGGACTCGAAGCTGCAATACCAAGGTTAAAAGCTTATATAAGGAACTACTTGACATGCAAGCTATAAACATCCAGTTAGTAGCTTCCCCCCTCACCACTGAGGATACAATCTGTTTCTCGACAAAACGTTGTGATGATCATAATATGTAGGAACATTAGATGCTTATGATCTGTGGATTATCCACACTGCATACTTTGGGAAACTAAAGCACCCGTGAAATATGAAGAATCTTCTCTTTGTAACATGTTTTCCTATCTATAAGTCACTGTGGAATCCGAAATGAGAATCAAATGGAATTGAAAGCTATGTTCTCTCCACTCTTTGTTACAGACCAAGTTCATTGGTGAAATCGCAATAAATAGACACTTCCATAATACCTGATGCTTACGGCCAGTAAGTGGACATAGCTCGATCCATGAGCATCCATTAATCGTCGGACCCAGCACTCGATATTCGGTTATAGCATCTTGTGAAGCTTCGATTCCTGATGGATGAGCAATGATAACCCGTTCTGTCTTTCCATCATCAAGCATCACCTATAAAAAAAACCACTATTAATTCAAGTGAAGGAATAAACTACAGCAAAGGCTTGTATGATATTTTAAATCATAGAGAAGAGGCTAAGTAATTGAATTCAACCCCGTAATAATTGTCATGGCTTAAAGGCAAGACAATCTACCTTGGAAAGAGGAGCACGAATAACACCTTCCTTTTCTTTCGGACAGCCTATAACTAATGCCCAATACCTCTGTACTGCTGCTTCACAAGCATCATTCCAAGTCTAGATGATTGATTAGCACATTTTTCCAAGAATAAACCTAAGTCTCAGCTTCATATGTTATAGACTTTCTCTTTATCAATACTAATCACTAAAAACTATAAGGAGAGATAATGAGTACCTTAGATGGAGACTTCCCCTTATTTGTGTCACTGAACAAACTTTGCAGCCGCTTGACACTTTCTTTCGTTCTCCCCATTAAAAGGATACCACTGCTCTCTTTGTCAAGCCGATGCACCTGATAAGAGAATAGGAAATCCATGGTTTAAGCAAACACCAAATTCAAATTATGAAGATATCTACAAGACAGGACATCAAAGCATGGCCTAAAAAAGCAATAATAAAAGCAAATGTAGACATTATAGGTTACGATAATATCGAATATTTACTCTACTACTAAGGGAGGCTGTGTTTTGGCACAAGAAGAAAGTGGAATTTAAAATTTACCAACTTAGGTCCCTCTTCATAGCCATAAGAAAGTGCAGCAGCAGCCAAAGCATCCATACTGTTATGCACCGGTAAGTTTCCCTAGAAACCAACATTGATATAAAGGCATCAACAGAATCAAACAAAAGGGATAGGGTCCGATTGGAAAACAGCAATAAACGAGAGCCTAACCTTGACCGGCAATCTAGGAGGCTTATTCAATACCATTATCGCGGAATCCTGAAATTTCACAAAATCTTCTTTCATCAACAGATCTTCTTTGGTTTTTAATCAATAACAGTTTTATTTGATTGTAAACTACAATTGCACCAATAAAGAGTGAGAGAGAGAGCAACTTAATCCCAATTTCTAAACGTAACGCTAATCTAGGTACAAGAGCAACTTAATCCCAATTTCCATCACTCAATCGCAATCCAATATGTTGTGCAGACCGAATAATCCTGTAAATGCCTCCACTCAACTAGAGATGGGTTCTGGACTTATGGGTAGCAATTCATGAAACAACAAATTCAGTCGACAAATTTTTAGATTGAAAATGCTAATTACACTCAAAATAACTAATTTGTAAGTACTCTGACTGTATCAAATAATGCCTTCCTCATAAAACATCTGAACTAAATCAAATTAACCTTTAATCAAAACCTGTAACCATAGTATAACGCCACTATTAGGACGGTTCATCAGAGTCAGGTTTAGGTTCACATGGCCCTGCCTTTGCTATGACAAACCATACACATAGTAGAGCAGCAGAGGGGGATACGTACTCTATAGGAGTTGATATTAAAAAATCTAAACCAGGTCAAGTCTGACCACATTGGAACCAACTATGCAAGCAACCCTATGACACAAACAAGATTAAAAAAGCATATACCTTATACATCACTAGCCTTTGCAAGTATTCTATCTCATCAGCATTTGGATAAAGAGTTCCACTGGGAATTGTATCAAATCTCTTGGAAATCTTTGTCTCAGCAATCGACACTGGCACATATATTTTTGCGCCAGCCTCCATAGCATCGTTTGGACTGATCTGTATATAGAATTCAAGTAGCAGATTCACATAACCTAAATATCAGTTCACAAGAGAAAAAAATAGATTATAATTAAACATATCGAAATTGATTTGTACGAACTCATACAAACCACTAGAAATGGTCAGTATATATCTAGGATTGAAAACCTTTTTTTTTTCTTTTGATCAATCAAACAAGCAATAACCCATTAGGTGACTGAGAAAGTCACAATACAAAGCAGGGGAAGACCCCTGAACAAACAAAACAGTAATTACAGTCTGAACAAGCTTTCCCAATAAAAAAAAATGCAAATATGAAAGGCCAGTAAGTACAAGTATGAAACCCTTAATACCTTAACTATCGAATGTGGTTCGTTTTGCTTTCTATTGGATGCATCACTAAGATTAGGACATTCCATCTGGACCTAATGGGAAATCCGAAAGTACCACTAACAGATTAGTAAAGAGATGTGCTCATTCATTTTTAAATCATGAAAAGAGAGAAGAAATCTATAACACTCTTAAGTACAACAAAAGAGTCAGTGAACTCGTGTGACCCAAGTTTTGTATATGTGACAGATGCATATTACACATTATATAGGGATAGATAACTGCGTCCGCCAGTCATGCTGGCTGGCTGACTGATTTATTATTATTATTATTTTTTGTCATGCTGGTTGACAGCTGATTACAACCAAATGGAAAATGAGCAAAATATCACAAGCAAGTTGGTTAAAAAAATATCAACTCACCAGGCCCTTGTTGAAGTGGGATTGAATGACGGAACCAGGGATGTCATCGAAGTAGAACTTAAGCCAAGTTATGGCAGTGACCCGAGCAGCCTGACCCGGTTGGCCGCCTGAGCTCTTTCCGGGCAAAGGGTGATGGAGATTGGCAGGAAAAGCAGGCAATGAAAGGAGTTGCCTGGCCTTTGGTCCTTCTTTGGGGCCTCCCAACCGGGTTATGTTGTTAGAAACTCCTATTGGAGCAGCGCCGACAGGTCGGGGAGGGCAAACTCTTGAATAATATCTGATAGCAGGTAGAATGACTTTACAGGGAAGGTGTTTGATCATTGCTGGACATACTAGAAAAAATTCTACACCACATAAACCTACAAAGATCCCAAAACAATATAAAGGAACTTCAGAGTTTCGGGGAATAAAAATATTAACTAGAGTGTAGACAAATGAAAATATTAACTGCAAGTTCCACAAGAACCAAACAGAACCCAAATTCAACAACACAAAAAGAACAACGCCCTCTAACATTAAAAAAGGGGGTTTGTAACAAATCTATTAACGCCATACAAAACTACTACCATTTACCACCTTCCCTTAAAACCACTTAGTTTGATTGTTGTTCATTCACAAATATTAAACTCCCCATTCTGACAATTTTACAAACACTTCGATAAGTAAAGCAAACAACTCACTTTTTTCCGTTCCTGCCCTACGAAAGAGATATTCCTAGCAAATTCCATTTGGTTGTTGATGATTCCCTTCTATGGTGTGCAGCCATTAGGGGAGTTAAGCTCTTTTGGGCAATTCAACCTTGACCAGAAATGCCCTCCTTTGCCTTTATTATGTCTTTGCAGAGACTATTTTCGTTAGGACATAACTACTGTATAGGATTCTCTGATTTCCCGATACCTAGACCCCCTTATTCTTCCATAACGAATCTCAAACAATCAAGTGAAAACCTCATAACGGCTGTATAGGAGTCTCTGATTTTCTGATACCTAGACCACCTTATTCTTCCATAACGAATCCCAAGCAATCAAGTGAAAACCTTAACCCTCTCTCTGATCACCCAAAATTTTTCACATGATCAAATTCACACTAAACATATGCAGGCAACCATAGCATACAATCTTTAATATGCAATGCAAGACCATTAGCTAGCTTGGTGCATTCTCTTTCAGATCTAAATATCCCCAACAGCCAGGACATGAATCAATCTAGTACCTCGAGCCCTTCATTAGGTGTAAAAATCAAGTACAACATTCACCACGATTACTAAATCCTATTAGTCTAGAGTACGAAGATCTCACTTTGCTCACTGACCCATGAACTTCAACTCTCCCCTTGCAGATTAAAGGGTTCACTAACAAGCTAATTACTTACACTCAGTCACCTTTACTATTATAGATATTTCTATAATATGTAACTCAATCAACGCGTTTGTTTCAAACTAAAGGAAAAGATATGACCTTTTAAGATTTAGTACTGGTATTTCTCTACTGCGCCGCACCCATACATATAAAATGGATCTTCTCAACATTTCTTAACTTAATTTTGAAAAAAAATTCTGAACTTTCCTTCATGAATGTAGATTACATTGCAGGAACATAGGATTCTAAGTGAACTTACATTGTGAGGGTATTTCTGAACTCTCTCTCAAACGATCAAAAGGAAGGTCAATCAAGAAAACCCCTTTTCACACACACAGACACACCTCAGAATTACTTGCACAGGAAATCGTGAACAAGTTACAATATCGGATCAATTTCAAAATGATAAGTCAATTACAAGAAACAAACACTAAGGGAAGCAAACCAACTCGAATGAATCGATTGAAGCTCAATCGACAGCATTCGCTATTAAACCCTTGCTTGCACCCCAAAACCCAAAACCCTCATTGATAAGTTTACAACAGTTAAAAAAAAAAAAAAAAAAACCAAATCGATTTTCGATGTTTACCTTTCAATGGCGACCTCAAGTTCCAATCTTTTCTGCTTCTTCTGCAACTCAACTTCGGAGTGAAGTGTAGAAAAAATTAGAGGGAGGGAGGGGGTAGATAAGAGAGAGCATCCAAGTTTAATACTACTAGGGCCACCACATCAAACATTTTGTTATTTGAGCCACCCCATGGGAAGCGTGGCCACCACTGCAACACTTGATCGAGCAATATTTCTAGTCAGCCATGTTTGCTAGTTTTGTTTTTTTTTTTGCTTTTTTTTACACTTTACCCTTTCTATAAATACTGTTTGAGGTTGTGTTAAAGAGAATGGATAAAAATGTAAAAATACAACCAAAAAAACTAGCAAATATGGCTGGCTAGACTAACTCCTTGATCGAGTACATGGAGATTAGAATCAAAACCTTGTTACATACAAGTCGATGTGTCTTACCTTGGTAATGTGAATGCATTTATGTCGGAGACATGGAATGGGTTTCATCAATATAGCAGCCATACTTAAGAATGATGCTCATTTAGCTTCCAACTACAATGACTGCTTTGTAAATAGGTGATTTCTATTTTATTAATTTTTTTCTTTAGATAAACACTTTAACTAACTATCTCTCTTAGTTATAAAATAAAATAATTTTCATTGTAAGTTTTATACAATAATAAAAAGTTTATCTGATTCAGAAGATTTATGCCTCAAGTATTTATATAATTATAACAAATATAATCAAGATCTATATTGACTTCTATAGTCTCAGGCAAATCCTCATTTTGAGTCTTGACTATTAAGTCAAGGTCTTTAACTAGCAGAAAACATCCAAACCTTTCTAATATCAAAATTGTTGGAGTTTGTATAATAAATAACCAACATTAAAGAAAAAAGATGTGTCTTTTGCACTTGAAGAAAAAATATGTGTCTTTTGATTTAAGAAATAATGTGTTGGATCAACACACTCTTTTGTTCTCTATATATTGAAGAGAAAAACAAGTTATTCAAACATATTAATTTTCTAGAGTTATTCATTATTCTTCACTTCTTAGAGATATTGCATTCGGTAAATTCGCCAGAGCCAACACCTTTGTACTACGGTGTTGGTATTAGATAGTTGAATCCTAGTAGTCAGATGCCTAAAGAACTACAACACCAAGTAGGGGCAAATTCTGTCTATAGAAAAATATTGTTAGAGTTTGTATAGGAAATAATCAACATTGAAGAGAAAATATGTGTTTTTTGTACTTAAAGATAAAAGATGTGTGTTTTGATTTAAAAAATGATGTGTTGATCAACATACCCTTTTGTTCTCTATATATTGAAGAGAAAAACAAGTTCTTCAAACACATTAATTTTCTAGAGTAATTCATTCTTTTTCATTTATGAGAGAGATCGCATTCCCTAAATTTGCCAGAGCCAACACCTTTGTGCTACGGTGTTGGTATTAGATAGTTGAATCATGGTAGTCAGACGCCTAAAAAACTACAGCACCGAGCAGGAGCGAATTTTGTCTATAGGACATAGCGAATCCTCTAGCCTCTATCTACAAATCAAGACGTACAAACTCCGCCAATTCAAGATAGTGATTTCGCAAGCCTCTCTGCAATACAAGTTAGTAAAATTATTTATTTTATTTGATCTTGTTATAATCAATTTATAATGCAATAGTATTTGTATTGTTATATTATTTATTTCAAATAAATTTATAGATTGTTATAGACAGATTTATGGAACAATCAGTTAATGACGTCAAACCCCATGTTGAAAAATCATACAACTTCAAAGGTATGAATTTCAATTGCTGGCAATAGAAGATGTTGTTCTATCTAACAACCTTGAACCTTGCTCATATTGTCAAGGAAGATATTCCTGTCACTGAAGGAAATGATATTTTCACAGATTAGTTTAATGCAATTGATGCATGGAAACATATTGAGTTTTTATGCAAGAAATATATCCTAAACAGTCTCGATGATACATTGTATGGTGTGTATAGATCATACAAAACAGAAAAAAAAAAAAAAAAAAAAAAAACTTTGGGATTCCCTGGAGAATAAATATAAAATTGAAGATGTTGGTTCAAAGAAGTTTATCATTGGGAAAATTGTAAAGTATCAAATAATAGACTCGAAAACTGCTGTGAACCAAGTGGAGGAATTCTAGATTATGATCCTAGAACTTGTTGCAGAGGGAATGAAATTGTCACACCAATTTGCAGTCGGGGCTGTCATTGAGAAACTGCCTCAATCTTGGAACGATTTCAAGATTCATCTCAAACATAAGAAGACTGATATGACAATGAATGATTTGGTTATCAAATTAAGGGTTCAAGAAGATCACCACAAGAGTGAAGGAACAAACATTTTTGAGTTTGACGCCAAAGCCAATGTTGTTGAGGATGGAAACAAGTCCAAGCCTAAGTACAACATTTAGAAGAAAAAAAAAGAAAAACTTCGAAATCCACAAGTGGATATGTATTTACACTTGGTGGGGCAGCAGTGTCGTGGAAATCACAAAAACAAACATGTATAGCACGTTTCACAATGCAATCTGAATTTATAGCCTTAGATCAGACTGCTGAAGAAGCAGATTGGTTGAGAAAATTTTTAGAAGATATTCCACTATGGCCTCAACCTGTGACTGCTATATGTATTCACTGTGACTGCATGACTGCCATTGCGCGAACAAAAAATAACATTTACAATAGCAAGTTTAAGCACATAAGACGATGACATAACACAATAAAACAATTGCTCAAAACTATGATCATTTCAATTGATTATGTGAAGTCAAAGGAGAATATTACGGATCAACTTACAAAGAGTATACCAAAAGAGCAAGTGTTAAAATTATCGAGGGGAATGGGCTTAAAACCAATCCAATGAGGAGTATACCTGACGGGAACCTAACCTAACTAAATGAAATTCCAAGGCTCTTGGGTTCAAAATAGTTAGGTGAAACTCAAATAATAGAGTGTACACACTTACTCATTCATATGATAATAAATATATACTACCCATGATGATCAGGGTGAATATTTATTTATTCTTAATGACACCAATCTCTTGAGAGATAAGATGAATACAATAGGGTATTAATAATCTAAGTGTTACCTATATGGGAGTAAATGTAAGATCGCATTTATGAGAATGATATGGCTGAGTTCTCTAAAGCTCTTATGAATCCGAGATTTGTTCAAGACCAAAATGAACACAACCGTATGAATTGAAAAATGTGAAGATATAATATGTATGATGCTCATTGTCTTGATTTACTAAGCATGGTGAACAGTTCAATGTCTCCTATACACACTGCGTCACCGGTAAATTCGATAAGTATTCACCAAGGAAGGTTCAAATCCAAAAGATGCATCTCCCGATGCATATTATGTCTAAGTTTCTCTCCAGAAGACAACTTTATATATTTACTATACAAATGTGGGGTGTGGTTGGAGTTTGTATAGCAAATAACCAACATTAAAGAGAAAATATGTGTCTTTTGATTTAAGAAAGGATGTGTCTGATCAACACACCATTTTGTTCTCTATATATTGAAGAGAAAAACAGGTTCTTCAAACACATTAATTTTCTAGAGTTATTCATTATTCTTCACTTCTGAGAGAGATTGCATTATGTAAATTTGCCAGAGCCAACACCTTTGTGATACGGTGTTGGTATTAGATAATTGAATCCAGGTAGTCAGACGCCTAAAGAACTACAACACCGAGTAGGGGAGAATTTTGTCTATAGAAAATATATTGGAGTTTGTATAGCAAATAACCAACATTGAAGAGAAAAAATGTGTATTTTGATTTAAGAAATGATGTTTCACGACCCGATCCACAAAGTACTATATTGTTCGCTTTGGGCTCAAGGGCCGCACGATTTTAAAACATATAGTACTTTGTAGATCCAACCTCTTACATATATAGCACATCCCCTTCCCCACACCTAAGCGATGTGGGACTATAATCTCCTATTTGTAGCTCGTCCAACCTCTCTTGGGATTCACGGGCCTATTGGACTTAGCCAACACGGGCCTTTCCCGCACCCTCCCCCTCAGGTCCGCCCACACAAGGGTATCACAGTCCACCCCCCCTAAGGGAGCCCAACGTCCTCAGCACACTTCTAGCTAGGTCCGACTCTGATACCATTATGCCACGACCCGATCCACAGAGTACTGTATTGTCCGTTTTGGGCCCAAGGCTCGCATGGCTTTAAAACGCGTAGTACTTTGTAGATTCAACCTCGTACATATATAACACACCCCTTCCCTCACCTAGGCGGTGTGAGACTATAATCTCTCATTGGTAGCTCGTCCAACCCCTCTTGGGATCCACGGGCCTATTGAGCTTCGCCAACTCGGGCCTCTCTCGCATAAGAGAAAAGAAGAGAAGTTGAGAGTATCAAAAGAAAGCTAGAGGGAAACTAGGGATGGCAGTGGGGCGGATTTTCATGGATATCCGCCCCACCCAATCCGTTTGGGGCGGTTTTGGATATGCCTAAATGGATTTTGGGGCGGATACGGATATTCAAAACACATCCGTTAAATATTCGGGGCGGATATCCGTTTATCCATTTATTGATAACATTACAACAATACCCTTCCCTTTATAAAGGGATTAAAATTAAACCCTTAACCCTACCCTAACCCTCATTCCCTCCCTCACACACACGCCCGCGGCTCGCTTCTCCCTCTCTGCCTCTCACACTCACACACAGGGGGCCGAGCGATTCGAGAGCCTCTCCCTCTCTGCCTCTCACACACACACAGAGCACAGGGCAGCGAAGGGCCGAAGGCGGGAGGCCGTCCGCCTCTTCTTCTCTCTCACAGCGAAGCAGCGAAGGGCCGAAGGCGGAGGCCATCCGCCTCTTCTTCTTCTCTCTCACAGCGAAGGCGAAGCTCGTCCGCCTCTTCTTCTTTGATCTCTCTCACAGGCTCACAGCGAAGGCTTCGTCGTCCGGTCGTCGCCCCTTCTCCTTCTCCTTCTCCTTCACTGATCTTAGATCCAGATCCACGGTTCACTGCTCTTTGAATCTATTTCGGTGCATATTCAGGTACTTTGATTTCTTCCTCAATTTCATTTTTTTGTGCTATTGTTTGTTTGATACATGTTTGTCTTGAAATTATTTGATTAGGGTTTATTTTAGGGTTTTATGAAGTCATAGGGTTTATTGAAATTCTAATTTTCAATCAACTCTCGGGGAGTATCACTGCTACTCCATATATTGAGTTGTCTATATGTTCGATTCTTAGTGAGGCGATCAAGAAACTCATGTAAATGTACTGCCATGCATGTATGGGAATTGGTAGGGGCTGTAGTAGGCCTCCATAAGCAGATAGGTCTGTTGTATTACACTGGCAGACATTGTAGTTTGTAATGAAATCTGTGAGTTGATGTTTCATACCTGGCCAAGGGAAACATTGTCGTCGTCTGTGGTGGGTAGTTGTCATACCAGAGTGACCACCAAGAGCTGAGCTGCGGAGAGCTAGCAGTGCCTTGATTGTTAGAGGACCGGTTGAACCGATATAGATACACGGTACACCCCTTGTATCTAATCAAGCCATTGGCAAGAGTCAATGATCAGTTTTTGAATGATAGATTGTGCAGCAATGTCATCAGTGTATCTATGAGCTACTTCAGTAATCCACTGAGGTACAATAGTTGTAATAGCTTGGCAGGACGCTGCTCAACACCCCTTCTTGACAAAGCATCTATTGCTGTATTGTCTACTCCCCTGTGCAGGCATCTGTCTCAAGATAAAATGGGAGTGAAATCAGGTAATGCCAGTACTGGAGCTTGACACATGGCCTCCTTTAGGTCTTGAAAAGCCTTTGTTGTTTGAAAGTTTCAATGGAAACAGTCAGTAAGAGGCTGTGCCAATTGTCCATAGTGCTTGAAGAATTTCTTGTAGTAGCCTGTCAACCCTAGAAAATCCCATAATTTTTTGATGTTTGTTGGTGTAAGCCAAGTGTACATGGCCTCCATTTTTTGATGGTCAATATCTACACCTTGGAAGCTAACAATATTCCCTATATACTCAAGCTTAGGCTGAAGAAAGGAGCATTTGGATAGCTTTGAATACCATTGATGCTTCCTTAGTATAGAGAAGGTCAAACAATCTTTCTGAATGAGTTGCTGTCTTCTGATCGAATGCTTCCTGTGGGCAAACAATCTGTAGCTCCTAAAACTTGCTATATGCTCTGGGAGAGCATTCATCTCATTCCTAACCCAATTCACAAAACCACCATCTCCATCCAAGTCACTTGTTTGTGTAAAGTTACCAGCTCCATCAGATGTAGCATCATGCTTTAGCACCTTTGCTTCAACCTCATCCTCTCTAACTTCTTCCTGCCATTTGGCAAATTCATCTTCATTGGTAAAAATCTCTTTTCCAGCAGTGTGGCTGGATCTATGAAGAGCACATCCTATAAATAACTCTGGAATTGAGGACCAGGGTATCCGATCACTTCTTCTTTCAGCCCATGAGAGTGAATTTTCAGAAATGTATCCATTCATAAAATGTTCTTGCAACTAGGGAAATGCATATGGACCAACATGTTCCTGGTTCTCCATGAGGACATACCAACCGACTTGGGTAGCAGCATCTACATGAGACGATGGGTCAGAACCGCTTTCCATTTCTAGATTCAGGAGTGATCCTTCCTTGCCGAGTTGAGTGTCAACATAGTGAACATAGGAAGTTGCTGATTTTTTCCCAACTGCCATGGTTACTCCATATCCAGCTAAGTCCTGAAGCTGGACGGTTTCCATTGTTGGTCACTCTATCAATTTTGAAAACGTTCAGACCAAGATGAGCCAAGATATGAGCAGTCACAAATGCAATACTCTTGATGCTTCATCAGTTACATCAAAAGTTCTCAATATAGCAATGATAAGAGGACATCCAAGTAAAGCCACATCAGAGGAATGTAGCAAATACAAGTAGAAAAGTTTCTTGACTTCCACTAATTGAGATGCCACACTCTTGACAACCTGAATTTTCATCTTAACCTTTATCCGAGAAGAGTAAGTAATCCCTCGAAGCCTTGCTTGACTAGGCAATAAATCCAAAACTTGGCCAATTGCACCAGGAGAAACACAAGCAGAAAAGACACTTGCAATGGTTACCTTGTCTGGCCTAACTGTATCATCATTCAACATCTGTGTCTCATGGAATAAATCCATGGCCTCCCTAGGACTCTCAACACCTCTTGTAGACATTTCATCATATACCTTCCGTGTGCATTCTAACTCTTCGCCTGTTGTTTAGATAACAGGGGGTTCCTTGGAGGCAACTTCCCTTGTTGACATTTCATCAAATACATGCCGTGTAGACAAATCACTGGCAGTAGATGCATATATATCATATTTGGAATGGTTGAGATTGGTTCGATCAATTAGGGTAAAATCCAACTTTGGGGAACGAATGAACTTACCAAGGTCTCCCATAGAGTATGGGAGAGAAAATTAATGGATTAGTGGCTGGATCGGCTGCTCCAGTGATGTGCATGGTCGGAGAGTTGCTTGAATCCCCAGATCCGACAATTCCATGGTGATTTCGCACTAATTGAAGCAGCTGTTCAAATCGTGCATTTAATCTCTTCTCTCTTGCTTCACTTGCCTTTGCTAGCATCTTCAGTTCGGTCTTCACCAGTTCAATTTGTTCATATATCTCTAGTTGGTCTCTCATAGTCTTCTCCATGAATGCTTTCATCTCATTATATGCGATTCCCATGGTTGCTCGGGTTGGTGGATCGTAACGATTCTAATATCAATTGTCACGATCGTGACTGATTGGCAATCAATTTGAGGAATAAGAACAAGATGAAAGATGAAATTAAGATAAAATTGGATCGAATTACGGACTTCTCAATTTTCTGAAGAGCAAGAGCCTCATTACTTCTGAAATCTTCTTTGCTTTTCCTTACAATCTTTTTATAACAAGGAACCCCTAACAAAAATTCAACTTACATTGCTAATAACTCGACACGTGCCTAACACGGCGTCCCTAACTAACTAAAGATAGAAAATGACTAAGTAGCCCTTCTTTCATAAATTTGAATCATGCGCCAACTTACTGAAATATTTCAAGAAAACCTTCGCGCGTGACACACTCCCGATGTAGGTTCTAAAATCATCGTCTATTGCTATTCATCCTGTTTTTCTTTTTGTGTTAATGCTTCACAGTTTCTACATTTATTCTTCACACTAGTTTTGAAAATTAGTTAAATTGAATTAGTTTAGTTTGGTCATGCACAGTGATTAGCTCAGCGTGAAATTTCATTATCTCCAACTTTGTCTTCTTGTTTCTCATTTAGTAATAGGTTTCACAATAACTTGTGAGATTTTCTGTTATATCCATCACACTTCATTATGACATGATCTGAATATTTGTTGAATTTTACTTTTTACTACCCTATAGATGAAGAAGATTTTGTTGCAAAGACAGTTGGAGACTTTGTTGCAAAAACGATTGAAGGAAAGCCTGGAAAGGTAATTACTTAAATCATTACTTCTTTGATTTCTAATAATTTGGTTTTTTTTTTTACTTGATTGTTGTTTTTTTTTCTTTAAATTGGATTCCATGGGGCTAATATAAACATTACAGTGGCATTAAGTTGGGAATACTGACATCTTGTTACATGAGTTGAAGATGGTATTTGTCAGAAATCCCACTTTCTCCAAACCAAACGGCATCAAGTCTAATGTGTTTTGACTAACCCCTGAAAATTTTGTGTGTGGATTGTTTATTTGACTTTAAGTATGAAATTTTGTTAGATCGAGTTGAAGTCTCCCAAAACTGCCCATGGAAGCTTATTGCTACTTGAGAAGTTCTGAAGTTCTAGCCATAAACTCTTCCTGGTGGAGTTATAATTGCTGCCATATACATAGGTCAATATGCATGTGTATCCATTAGGCCAAATAGATTTCAAAAATATGGCCTGGTCAGATCTAGATATCACACTGATGTTAACTGCTTGAGGGTCCCAGACTACCCATATTCTGCCTCCTTGCACTGTCATTATTATCAATTACTAGCCAGTCTCGGACCAGGTCTCTTTGAATCTTCTCCTTCTTTTCATTACTTACTTTAGTCTCAACCAAACCTATGGTACTGATCTTCTGCTTATGTATAAGTTTGTGCACTTCACTCTGCTTTAAGGGGTCATTTAGGCCCCTAACATTCCAACAAGCAGTTCTAATCATCTAAACATACCTCAGTTTGATCCCCTCCCCCTATTGGGTTATATGTGCCTTGTCCTGCAGGAGGTCTAGGTGTTTTGGTTTGAGGCTTCCTGGTTATCACATTCTCATTCCCTTGATCCAGTCTTTGTAATACCTCAAACTGGTTGCCCTTGCTGCGTAGGTTATGGGTTCTGGTCTGGGTTTGCTGGTGCTTGTTGCTCCCTTTATTCTGAGCCGTATTTATAATCTCCATTTTCTTATTTGTTCCTCCTTGTATTGTCCTTGATGCTGTCTCCTTCTTTCGCCCATTTTCTCGCCCTGTACAAGGTACATTTTGTGCAATGTCATCCTACCTAGGTGATGGTATCATATCAGCAGTTGGTAATGTTGCTTGCATTGCAACTGTTACCATGTTCTGATTACCATTTGAACCTGCACAATGTGGTTCATTCAATTGGGTTTTCTGCATTATAGTTTGAGGCTCATTCAATTGGATGCATTGTGCTACATTCTCAGCACTTGGCTTGTCAGTAAGCATTTCATTGCCTATGTCCTGCTGCTCTGCAAGACTGCAACCTGATTGTCATTGCATCTATCTTCGTGTCTTTCATTCAGGTCACTGGGTTTATCCAATTGACTCCCATTAATTTGCTCACCAGGTTCCTGGTTCTTTCTCTCAGTCTGTGTGACTACGGTTGGTTCATTGTGACTCTCATGCTGCTTATCTTTGTGTCTACTGGTAACCGCTGTCCACCCCTCCTCTGTATTCTCTACTCCCCGCTTTCCTTGAACCTCTTTCCAATACTTTGCAGCAGGGGGTGCTGCCTTCTTCTGCTTAGGGCACTTAATAGAATTGTGTCCAAAGCCCACACAATGCTTGCATCTTTTCGGCTTCCATGAGTATTCCACTTCCACTCTTGTAGCCCTCCCATCATTTGAAACTACTTGAATCTCCGCTGGGAACAAGCTAGTTGAACTCATCTCAACACAAACCCTTGCAAAGGAGAGTCTACTCCTTTGCTCAATCGCTTTGTCAAGCATCAAAGGTACACCTAGTGCACTGGCTATAGTTTGCAAGCCTCCTGGACTCCATAGAAATAGAGGAACCTTCCTCAAGTTAACCCAGACAGGAACTGAATTGAGCACCTCCACATCATCTTCTATATAAGGTTTCCATGGCCTGACAATGAACAACCTGCTTGCTATATGCACAGGACCCATATCTAAAACATGTAACCTATCAGTTTCATTTAGAAACTTAAAAACAAACGCTTTGTCACCATAGACAGACATCTCGAATCCGTTTTTTAGACCCCAGATACGTTTTAAGCTTTCATTTACGAATCCATATGAGAGTCTTTTCCCAACAAAATTTCCTACTATGTATTGTTCACATTCCACCATTCTGTCCCCATGTTCTGCAACCTTAATCTGCACCACAGTCTTGCCATCAACCATCGATGGAGGGACATAGGATAGCCTAGTTGTTCCTTGTTGACTGCGATTGGCAAACAACGCTGCCCAACTCACCTTCTTGTTTGCAGTTTTGTTGTTATCTGCGGCTGGTGTTGTTGCATGGTTTTCATCTGTTAGAGCTGTTGCATCTAATATCATTAAGGACTTACAATAGCAGTTGTATCATTGATTCCTTTATTCATTCCATGTTCCTGACCTGGTGCATGATCAACACGTCCCTCTCAACGTCGGACGCTTCTCCACGAGGGGTAATGGAGGCGCTAGCAGCCTGGGTAGATATTGTAATCATCCTTGTTCGATCAACCAGACAAACATCATCAGCATTCACGTTCAAACCCTGCGAGCAACCCAAATCCTAATCGCCTCTATCTCAAACCCTTCAATTCCAACCCAACTGTCGATTTCACATGTTACAAAGAAAGAACGTATGAAACAATATAGCGCAGATAACTTCTTTTTGTTGAAAGCCTTTGAGCTTGGATTAGGCAATGATATGTGGGAAGACTGCATTGCTTGGAGAACTAAAATCCGTGTAGTCGACCCCGAAAGTATCGGTAATAGGCTTTAATGATGATGATGATGTGTAGGCAAACCAAGGAGGTCTAAGCATCTACACCCACTAACCGAGCGCGACACTTGTACAGTTTGATCTCTCCTTTTTTTCCCCTAAAAGGACTTGGATCACCTCAAAATTCATAACATCTTCACTACAAACCCTCTCCCTCTTGCTACAATCTTTTCAACTCTCTAAACTTGTAGACGAAAACTCAATGATGGAATTATGTCAGATGGAAGATGTAGCTTGGATGATGTTGTCCAGTCTTTGAACTAAAAGAGTTTGGAGGCGCAAGAGTCTTTTGTGAATTGTTGAGACTCGCTAGTAGTAAAGGAATGAACCAAATGATTTTGATCTCAATTACTTCAGTTTGAGGAATGATGAGGATGGTAATACAAAATTTTGTTGCCTAGAGCATCTAGGCCTGGGCTTGGGTTATGGGAGGTTTACCACCTCTTAAAATGGAAAAACCTATAAGGTTTTTAATATAAGTTGTATCTAAAGAGAAATAACTAATGGAAGGAGCATTTCTGTAAGAACTTTGAAGTAAGGTTTTGGTCTATAATAGTTTTATCACTTTTGTAGAAGTGATGCCTACTTTGCTTTCTTCATAAGATGCTTGGGCTTAAATGGAAATGAGTTCTAAGAAATGATAGCTAATATGTCAGCAGTTTATAATTATAACTGACCAAAATCATAGTTTTTTATTATTTAACAAACGAGTTTCTTCATAAAATCATAGTTGACTGTTTGTATGCATCATTAATGATAAATTGATTATTTCTTCTTGGAAGTGAAGTGATTAATTAATGGTTAGTCCAGTTGTATTAAAAGTCTACCTGTAGAGCATAGTCTGTATATGTACCAACTTGCCATAATATGGTTGTGAAAAAGTTGATGATTCTAAGAATGAAGTATCTGATGGAGTGTTAAGAGTGCCAATAAGTGTCTGCCACCATGACATTTTACGAAAATGAAGTATCTTGTTACATGGAACTAAAGACCATGTCAAACTAAATAATGTTGAAAATGCTTAAAATTTTCTCTGATTAATGTGCTTTTCATTTTTGACATTTTCAAGAATTTGTTCGTCTTTCTTTCAGGTCCTACGAATTTGATGGTAATGAGGATTGGGTCTTTGGTTTGACTTTTAGTAACAACATCATAGATCTCATTCATAATTTTACCACAAATATAAAAGAAAATTGGTGGGTGATGCATCTCAAAAGAGAGAATACTATTGTTCCTCTCTTCATTGCTAGAGTGGAAGTTGACGACCAGTATATCAGTTCACTACCATACTGCAATCACTGCAGCTACATGGGTGAGTTATTACTCAAATTAAATTAATTTGCACAAAGTTTGGATTCAAATATATAACATTTTCTTTTATAATTTCAGGGTGGAAGGAGCATATAGTCTGTAATTCTGTCCATCACCTAATCATTCCAACAACAGACACACTGGACTTTCAGGTGGAAGAACGAAAAGTCTTTGAGGATCAATCACATCTTCTTCATTGCCTAATCCACGATAATGGCTATGGCCATCTATTGCGCCTAAACGGTCTACAAGGTGGATCCAAGTATTTTCGAGGACGAGAAGTTATGGATTTCGCCATAAGATTTTGCCAATCCTTGCAAACCCGGTAAGAATTGTTTACATTTGAATCTCTACACTGCCGATAGGTCCATGTATATTTTTCATTTTCTTGTACCAAGTTAGTACTTTCTGTGTTAAATTTTGACATGTCATGTGGGTGGGGTTGGGGGAACACATGAGCTGTTTGAACACCTTTTCTACAAATTCTAGGCTATTTTTACCCTTGCTTTCAATGCTAAATCTGTAATACCTCTGAAACCGTGCAAAACCCCCATCTTTTTCATCCCTGCCTGTGAAAAACCTCTGTCTTCCTATTCCTAACTGTGTTACTATACAAATTTTGATCCCTATCAGGGAAGACGAGAAAAGCCATAATGTTTCTATGTGGAACTATCTGAAACACGACATTGTCTTGAAGTAAGAAAAATCAACAAAACCTTTGAAAGGGTGAAACTATAATGGACTGATCTATTTGTTACTTTTTCATCAGATTTCTCTCAGTCAGGGATGATGCTTGGAAAGGTTCTACCAAATTGAGAATACTATACGGAGTTGCAAAATCCCAGTCTTGGTTCTCCCAGTGGGGTTTTGAGTTAGTGCGGGGAGTGTATGGCACGAATGTTCAAGAATATCCTAAAGCAACAAATGTGGTGAAAACTACTACCTGATGATGGAGAGTGTTCGAAATGTCAAATTTGTTGCACTGACTGAGAAATATCGGCAGATTCAGAAACACTATCTAGGACTGAGTTCTTATGATGACATTGGTGATTTGATTAGTTTCATTCTTTATTTGCAAGGACTGAAGCGATCAGAGCGAGAGTTAGCTGCGAATGTGACTGAAAGAAGGAAAAATCACAAAGAATTGTCCAAGTTCTTAGCTGAGGTAGAGCCTGAACTCAAAGAAAAAGGATTTTTACATGCTGAAAATTCAAGATGCTTTGGATCAAATCATGGAGGCACTAGTCAAGGAACCCATGTTGTTCACTGAAATACTGGACCGTGCAAACTGTAGCAAGAAATTGGTTGAGTATCTTTTGGATAGCATGGGCAACATATTGGTCGGTGACTATCTGGTTACAAAGAGAGTATCAAAAACTAAGCACGTGGAAAAAGATGACCAGTAATATTTTTTTTTACAATTGAGTATAGATTGGAAAATATGCTCTATGAAGATGATGTGTAATATGACCTTAAATTTTTATACTATGAGGTGTTGATGAAATATCCAAACAATGATGTCAAAGACTCGATCAAGGCCATTCTAAATTCCAAGAGTTTTATCCTAAGTTCGAGTGTCAAGCCCCCAGGAGGGGGAAAAAGAATATTTTTTCAAAATTATTCCAGAAAACTCCACAGACCAAATAAAGCCACAGGAGCTGTTGATTCTGCCTCAAAATAAAAGCATCGATTTTCTAGAATAATTTTGAAAAAATATTCTTTTTCCCCGTCTTGGGGCTCGACACTCAAACTTAGGATATAACTCTTGAAATTTAGAATGGTCTTGATCGAGTCTCTGATATTATTGTTTGGATATTTCATCAGCACCTCATGGTATAAAAATTCCAGGTCATATTGCACATCATCTTTATAGGGCATATATTCCAATCTATACTCAATTGTAAAAAAAAATTCTTCCTGGTCATCTTTTTCCACGTGCTTAGTTTCTGATACTCTCTTTGTAACCAGATAGTCACCGACCAATATGTTGCCCATGCTATCCAAAAGATACTCAACCATTTTTTTGCTACAGTTTGCACGGTCCAGTATTTCAGCGAACAACAACATGGGTTCCTTGACTAGTGCCTCCATGATTTGATCCAAAACATCTTGAATTTCAGCATGTAAAAATCCTTTTTCCTTGAGTTCAGGCTCTACCTCAGCTAAAAACTTGGACAATTCTTTGTGATTTTTTCTTCTTTCAGTCACATCCGCAGCTAACTCTCGCTCTGATCGCTTCAGTCCTTGCAAATAAAGAAGGAAACGAATCAAACCACCAATGTCATTAAAAGGAGAACTCAGTCCTAGGTGGCGTTTTCGAATCTGCCGATATTTCTCAGTCAGTGCAACAAATTTGACGATGATGGATAGTATCAGAAACTAAGCACGTGGAAAAAGATGACCAGAAAGAATTTTTTTTTTTTTTTTTTACAATTGAGTATAGATTGGAATATATGCCCTATGTAGATGATGTGCAATATGACCTGAAATTTTTATATCATGAGGTGTTGATGTAATATCCAAACAATGATGTTAGAGACTCGATGAAGACCATTCTAAATTTCAAGAGTTATATCCTAAGTTTGAGTGTCGAGGCCCAGGAGAGAAAAAAAAGAATATTTTTTCAAAATTATTTCAGAAAACTCCACAGACCCAAATAAAGCCTTGATTCTGCCTCAAAATAAAAGCATCGATTTGTTAAAGGTAGAAATTGAAAACTACATGAGAGGCACCTACTGTTTGCTTGAAGACATCATTGCCATACACATAGAAGATCAGGGAGGTGATAGTTATGATGTGTCAGCCAGTGGACTTACGCTTGGTGATTTGAAGTTTGAAAGGGGAAGTCAAAACTGGAGAGTAGTCTGCAAATGTTTTGCTGATGACGATGATGGGGAAGAGATGCTTCAATGTGATAGGTGCTCTATATGGATGCACACAGCTTGTGTCGGATACGACCAACCTCAAAACATTTTACTGTTCTGTTTGTACTGATCCCATGACATTGAGGACATGATGTTTCACTGACTTTGGCTTAAATTTTTTTTTTTTTGTTTTTTTGACTTTTTGACCAAATCTTACTATGCGTCAGTACATAGTATGATCTGAAAGTCGAGAAGCAGAAGCTTAACACAAACTAAAGCCATAAACTTGTAAGGCATCCAGTATACCATTGATTGAAGTCATAGTTCTACATGCAAGTCCGAACACATTGGATTCTCATTGCCAAATCTCTGACACACGGCTCAGAGCCTCGCTAAGGCTATTTTGCAAGTTTTCCAGGTTTGCATTCCTCTGAATAGTGGGTGTATTTCGGTTCAGTCTTGGCTTGATATTGCTTTTACCTGTGTCAAGATGTTCTATACCCAAAGATGGGATATGTCCAGAACCCGATGGGTTAATAATGTAAGAATCTCATCTAATCCGATGGTTGGCGATACTTCTGTTGCCTGGAATATCATGGGTATTCAGTGGTTGGGCTGGATTGGAATAGCTTTGAAGTAGATGGTTCAAACTACACGTCAAGGAACCCCGAGCAACCGTATTCCCTGCCAACTTCACTTGTAATAGAGTCAAATTAGTTCACTGGGTTATGCTGTTCGTTTGTCAGATGGGGAATGCGTCGGGTTTACCTTCATCCTCAGAGCTTCAACATCTGATTTGAGCACCCTGTTGTCAGTAGCAGCTTCACTGAATTGTCGATGTGCTTCTAAATATTGCTTGTAAAGAATGCCATTTTCTGATCTCAGTTGATCAACCTGTGAAAAATTAAGTGAATGTTATGCAATCAGTATCATCAGAACACAGAGGCACACTTGGAAGCTGCAAAATACCTGTGTTTCAAGATCATTTGAGTGTGCTTGTTTTCTTCTTCTAGATCGTCTAGCAGATTCCCTGTTTGAAACCTTCCTGAGCAACACAATACAATGAACAATATTACATGCTCAAAATCCGTTATGCTCTCGCATTGTAACAAACACTAGTCACCTCTGACAGTAATATACCTCATGATGCATTTTACGTCAATGTTAGTCATGCTTTGTCCACATGAACTTGCTTCAATTCCAATATTATCGTCGTCAGACTGCTCCCTGGAAGAACCACTGGTAGCTCCCCTTGCTGGGTTCTCACCACTTTTGGGTTCAAGCCCAGAGGTTGGACTTCCAGCTGACCCATTGGCTGTGCTTACATATGTTATACCACTAGATGCAGGACCTACATTCAAGTAAAACTCCCCTAGAAATTGAAGCTTAAAACATGCAGTGCGTCTAACATCTATTTTCTACATATATAAATATGTATGTTTATCTACATTAAGTGACATGTACAGATTGCTTTATGTTTTTATGTCGTATCACAAATGGATGATTGCGTATCTATGGTTGTTGTGATGCCATAGTGGGATTCAGAGGCCATACGAGGTTTTCTGGCAATCCACCACCACAGTTCATGAAGCTATTCATTTTCTCCTGTTTGTTAGACAGATGCAATGAGTTTATCAATCTCTCGTGCTACTGTCAAAACACTTGGAATGAAGTAAACATGAAAAGAAAAAAAAAATTGATGGGTTTAGATAAACTTAAATAATTTTATGAATATATTGCATTAAAAATTATTAAATGTTTAATTACATTCTAAAAAAAGAGAAATATTCGATGAAATTTCGACATTTTTCATGAAATCACATTCTTTGGTCACCACTACCACGACCACCATACCATAACCATCATAATCACCACAACGCCACTACCATCGTTGCCGCCACTTCCACCACTACCACTAACATAGCATAATTACCACAACCAACGCCACCTCACTATTACTACCATAACAGCCGCCATCGCAAGTCACGACCACAACAACCATGACATAACAACCACCATCGCCATCGCCACCACTATAACAAGACCATCACAACTACCACCATAACTGTTGTCGCTGCCACAACCACTATTACCACCACAACTACCATAGTATAGTCACCACAACTACCACCACCTTTACTACTACCATCGCCACAACCACCATAGCTACCGCAACCATCACCACCACAACCACCATGATCGCCAACACAACCACTACCATTTTTACAACCACCGCCACTGCAGTCACCACCACCATCATTGTCCACATTCGCAATCACCATCACCACGATCATAATTACCGCCACCATAACCATGCCACAATTACAACTACTACCATCATCAACATCACCCACAATCATTTGTCTGATTTGCATTGAATTTCCTTCATTACTACCAAGTGTCCCAAAGTAATCTGCATTAAGTTGCGAAATGCATTATTTTACAGTATACCAAGCGGAGCTTTAATGTTAATGAAAGCTGAGATTACACATCAGAAACTATCGTAATCACATAGGTTTGGAGTCAATCTCCACATTTAAATCATGTCAAATAAAGAAAAAACATTTGGTTGGTCCAACTTAGCACATAACATAAAAGCTAATCGATTGGTTACAAATGAAACATATAGTTTTTCAATTACTAACTCAATGAAAAATTGACATTATTAACTCGAAGAAAAAATGACATGAAGATCATGGAAAAAATGACATGAAATATAGGGTGTGTTTGGTTGCATGGAATCCAATGCCATGGGAATCCATGAGGGAACCTCCATATTTTGTGCTAATTTGAGGTATCATTTCACATTCACCATTTGATTTTGTAATCAACGGTGGGAATGAAAGTCCCATGAACATGTGAATCTCACTTCTTGGGGACTTTCATTTCCACCATTGATCACAAAATTAAATGGTAAATATGGAGTGATATATCAATTTAGCCTAAAATATAGGGATCCTCTTATGAATTCCTATGACATAGGATTCCATCCAACCAAACACACCCATATAGTTTTCCAATTTCTCAATGAAAATATTACATGAAGATCATGAAAAAAATGAAACATACAGTTTTCCAATTTCTCAACAATTATTAACTCAATGAAAAAAATGACATGAAGATCATGGAAAATGAAAACATAAATGTCTCAGAGAATAGGGAAAGATTCACTCAAAAATAACAAACACGAGCAAACTGCCACTAGGATATTAAAAAAAGAGAAATATTTGCTGATCACTGCAATTGCACTTGTTTGAAAAAGGAGAAAAAATGCACATAAATGATAAAAAAGTAGATTACTAGCAAAGCTTCAAATTTCAGCAGTTCATTTAAGAATGTAATACATTATTATCCACTCCGGGAAACCTTTCCTAACTCTTAATCATAAAAGAGTATTCACTTGAACAATAAAGATGACGGTGCCCAACTAGGGCAAATGTATGGAAAGTAGTAGAACATCGCCAAAGGCAAATCATCTTCGTGAGCATGGACTATTTCAATCTTTTTACTTTCAAGGTTATACCAAACAAGCTTGTGAGAAAAATACCCTTCTGTAACTTGCTTTCCATCCTTCACCAGTAAAAGCAGGCAGCGATGATCCAAAGGATGAAATGCATGAATGCTAATGTGTTGAATAAATTCATCAGCAATGCCAGGATTGGCAATCTTCATATCCACCGTGTTGACTCTGTATATCAACCACCAGTCTTCCATATTTTCATCTAATATCCACATGTTAACACGCTGACGGAAGAATGCTGCAAATAGAAGGGCACCTTTGTTTTGACCCAAATAATGACTATATGGACCCAATTCATCGGTCTCTGATAAAAAATTTGTCACCTCTTCCGGCAGTGCAATCATTTCCAACTGAAAGGGATCTTTTCTATAATCAAAAACCACAATGGCACGTTTACGAGAGTTGTCAACAATCATCATAAAACAAACCCCATCTTCAGTAATAACTCCACAAGACTTCATCTGTAATACTAATCTAGAAGTAGCGCATGTGACATTGAATTCCTTCCACTCATGCATTTGATCTGAATCAAACAATTCTATCTTTAGATTAGCAGGAACACGTGAATCTTCTTGACGAAAGGCCCGTACCACTTTGTAATGTGGATTATTATTCCCATCGACTTGGCAAATGAAAAGCGTATCAAATTCATCACTCGTCTTCTTAGGTGTTGGGAGAGTGAACCACTCCATGGTGATTGGATTGCAGATGAAGTAGGCGAAAATATCAAAACGATCCAGAGTTTCAAATAGTAGAAATCCATTGGCAGAGGCAACCAAGTACAGATTTCTATAGTTATAACCACCTTTCAACCCAAATGATTTATAGAATTTGGCATCATTCTTGTCAAGCAGCATCTTCCCTTGATTAGAGGTACACATAAACTGAATTTGTGGATCAATGAAGGATCGTCTCGTATAGAATCTTTGGCGGAAGAGACCCATCATGAGAGGAGATCCGCCGATGTCTCTGTATTTCTCGCGGAAATAAGAATCATGAGAGATAAAGTGGTTCCACTTCTTTGATACACACTTGGCTACGGCCAGAGATTTGACAGGCAACCAGAAAAGTATCTCCATTACAATGTCATCCATTTTCTCTTTTATAATGTTTTGCATCCTTTTTGCAACAAGATTTTCAGTTTTTTCTCTTTCGATTCTCATCTTCTTCCGAATTCTAATCTTTTGAAAAGATGGAACAACAATCTGCCTGTTTTTGGAAGAAGAGTCGTCACTTCCTGGAACAAAGACAAAATACATAAATTAGAGCACTAAAAGAAAAAGCTTTAGTGAATCTCATCTATCTATATCCTTTAGATCTTTTACTATTATAAAACCCAAAGGGAACAATGTCTGTCATCAACGCCACTTTTTAGACTTCCTTAAATGCCCTTGTGAGAATGTATTATTCACATAAGGTTTGTCAACCAGTGGGAAATGGAGGGCTTTTGGAAAATCAAGAAACTAATATGGCGTTATTTGGTAAATGGTTAAGGCTTTTTGGTGCTGCACAAAACTCTCTTTGCAGACAGATTGTCGCTGCAAAGTATGGTGAATTGCATCATTGTCGGTACACTTAAGAAGTTAAAATTTTGCAGAAGCATAATTTCGCATGGTTAGGCACTTTGGAACGGAATCTCAAAGATGCAAGTTCAATTCAACCAATACACTTTATTCAAAGTTGGAAAAGGGGACATAATTCTTTTCTGGGAAGACAAGTGGGCTCGGAATAGACCATTGATTTAATCTTGGTTATGAAACAAGGGACAGTGAGCAAGTTTTACAATGATATGGAGGACTCTCCACCTTCGACGTTCAATGCAGATTTAACTACTGGGAATCAGTTCAGATTCCAGCATGAAGACGATAGGTTGGAACGAAGCGGCAAGAATGATCAGTTCAACTTAAATTTGTCCATCTTAAGCTCTGCGAGCGTAGTATCCAAGGGTGGGACAGAGATATCATCAAGAAGATATGGGTCAGTAACATTGCTCCCAAAGCATGTGTTTTCGTTTGGATTGCCTTAATTGAGAATACCCTCAAAAGGGACAATCTCCTTAGAAGAGGTAGGCATGCGAACAACAAATGCGTCCTGAACGTCAAACAATGAATCAATCAACCATTTGCTTGTCAACTGCAGTGTTTCTAGGTGCATTTGGGGAGCCTTTTTAGCTGAACACCTCTTTATATGTTGCCATCTCACCTAGAAAGCGGTTTTTTTTAAAATAAAATTTTTTTTTTCATTTAACACCCCTGTACTCTCAAAGTCTCAGTGAGTTCTCCTAGAAAATATTGAAACAAGGTTCTTATTATTTTTCCATTGTGACTAAAGTGGAAGCCAAGTGTAAGAAATGAGAATTAAAGTTGCAACAAACATGCACCATGTCAAGGACAAACTCAGTTGTATTTTGGCATCTTATGCTCACTGCTCTGCAAGAGTATTTCTTCTTTGTGAAACTTGGAAATAAAGGTGAGGTGAAACGCAAAAACTTTGGTACGTGCGAGGAGAGAGAGAAACGAAACAAGTGAAGAATCCTCCCTCCCTCTATAGATCTCTAAAGGCATGATAAGAAACGTAGTAGTGTGATGAGGCATCGAACTAGAGCAAACAAATTTGTGTTTTCATAATGAACATTGAGCAACCAGGTGTGTTGAAATAGTGTCTAGCACAAGATGAGGTGATGGTAGCATCATAACAAAGTTTCTTAAGTGAGAGTTACAATCTTATAATGCCTAAGTGTTTCGAGCTCGACTTGTGATGATGAAAACCTATATAACAACGACAAACCATTTATTAGGAAAATAAGAAGTCGTGGACTTGTTTTCATCATTTTTTTATCAAGCAAAACACTTAGTAATTTTATTAATCAGTTCAAACGAACAACAAGTGAGACTTACTCAATGAAAGAAAATTTCATTGAGGCTCCTAGAAACAATTACGTTACATCGAACTTAGGGTGTGTTTGGTTGTATGGAGTTCAATTCAATAGAATTCATGGGGTACCACGTGTGATAGTGGTGGTTGGGAGGGGGGGGGGGGTATATATAGGTGTGTGTATATGGGAATTCAACTCCAACCATTGATTAAGAAAAAAAAAAAATTAGAACTGGTAATAGATGAACCCACATTTTCATCAAGTTAACCTTAGAAATATGTCGTTTCCATATTATTGAACTTAATCAAACACACCCTTCAAGTGAAAACTAATGCATCCTGGTTAGGGTTGGCGGAAATATTTGTTTCCCCGAATGGGCCGGATATGGTTTTAGCTTAACGGATTTTGAGGAGAATTTTGGGAGAAAACTAAATCCATCACGAATTTAGAGCGAATACGGATTTGGTCATATCCGCCCCGCTGATATCCGTTTATATAAATATGTATTATTTAAACAACCTCATTTATTATTACTAAAATAACCTTAAAAGAGAAACATCCAAAATTCAAAGCCAAATAAAAATCCAGGGGGATGTGTGGCGGGGATCCACAATCCTTTAGAAGCTCACGGGGGATAAATGGTTAAACGAGGCGGAGATCCGTGATCCATTAGAACCCGCGGAAGATAAACGAAACTGGGCGGGGTGGGGACTGATTTGGTAAAAAAACATAAACGGGGTGGATGTGGGGATCTGCCATTCCTATTCCTAGTTAAACATACAATCCTCCAACCTTAGCTTCCCATTAATTCTCGTCCTCCCTGCCCAATGCCAAAGGAGAGACTTGGTTTGGAGGATTAAATAGCCCGTTTGCTTTATCTTGTAATTTGGTTAGAAAATCCATGCATCCCTCTCCTTCCAAACCCAAGTAGCACTCTGTCTCACAACCAAGTGCCTCCTCACTTAAAGTTGCCCATTTCCAATCCCTAAACCACTGAAGTAAACTCCATTGTTCACCTTTAGGACCCACAATCTTAATAAACAGGAAATTTGACTATTAACCCCTATCCTCATTTTATTCACATTTGTGGTCAACGATCTGAGTAGCCTTTTTCTTGAGGATAAGGATATGGGCCTCATCTCCATATTGGTGTGGGAATCGAAACCCTCATGGTTACTCAACTTTTGCGAATGACACTATGACTTTTGTGTGAGTTTTGTTGATAATGGTCTAACCCAAGTTGAAAAATCTAAAATCGGTTCTTGTGCTATTTAGTTTGGCTTGAAGATAGTTTAGCAAAGGAGTGGTAAAATAGTAATATTTCTTAGCAAATCAAGAGATCATTCAAAAATAGAAAAGTGCAGATAATCTTTGACAAGGCTGATAATTTGTCCTAAAGATTTCAAAGAATGACATGTTACATCGTCCCTCTACATGGAGTGCAGATAATTTGTCTTAGGTGAACAGAACGTCAATAAAGGCCCTTACTTTGATAATGATCAGTTGGTTCAGCTGATAACTGTCATGCAGCGTCGGGATGATTCAAGTTTCAGACGCGACGTGCCTTCTAATGATGGAGTTGCCATGGGTGATGCTTTCATAGATTGGTCCCTAGAGATTGACTGTATACTTAATTTTACAAGCATTTGAGGTCCGAAGACGATACAATCAGTGACTACCAAGATAAAGAGTATTGTGAATCTTTGGTATCAGGAGGAATGTACATGACGAACAACAATGAGGTTACCTCCTGTTATTGCTTGGGATGATATGCCTAGGTTGATGTTGTCTGCTACTGTTTCTATGGACTATGAAGGCGAGCTCTTTGGGTGGTTAAGGAGAGTTACTCAAAACACAGTTACTGATTATTCTACATACTTTCATCCGTTGTGTATGCGCGCTAAGCCCGACGAAACCGCCTTCTGTTTTTTTATGGTTAGGATGCGAGATTTGAGTCTGTATTAGCATTGGAGGAATTTGATATACTTCTGGAGGCTAAAATCATGGCTAAACATGCAGAAACAAAGTTACAGTTGCACGAACAGAGAAAAAGACTTTGGCGCCCCTACCACGCACTTTCACTCTTACACACTGCAACCCACTCCTGAGGGCCCTCTTAAGTGCTTTGAGTGTAATCAGTCTGGCCATGTCCGCAGTAATTATTCGAAAGGAAGTTCGTGCTAATGACAGATGAAGTTGATGAACAAGCATTTCTGGATCATGTCCCTTCAGTTGATGGTGAAGGTGAACCCATTCTTAAGTGGCAAAAGACACAACTTACACTTTTGAAACTTGAGGACAAGCTTCTTCAACCGGGGGAGGTTGATGTAAGTTGGTTATTTAGTAATATTATAACTAAGCCTATTTAGTAACAATTCATAATAGTTAGGGCATTAGTTTCCAATTAGGTTTAGGGTGTGTTTCTTGCAGAGAAGTTAGGTCAATTATAAATAAGGCGTAGGTCATTCATTGTTAGAAGTTAATTGAAGAAAAGAATTTATTTTGTTTATTCGCTTTTATCATAGACTTCAATTCTTGCTTTGCTTTCAATTCTTGTTTATTTGCATTTTTATTTGTATCAAAAACTAAATACTTGACCAAGGTTTGGCAGGGTTGTCTTCATTCAATCAACCTTGTTCAACATACCCATTTACCTCCTCTCCCGTTGTTTTATGGAATCATTCTTGGGACAAAGTGTGCATTTCTTAAACAAGGGTGAATTGGGAATCAAAAAATTTGAAAATCTTTCAATAAAGCTTTACAAACTAAGTGGATGCGGTGGTTATACAAAGAAAATGAAACACTTTGGAGGACATAATAACTGATAAGTTGGGAGACAACCATAATCTTTGGGCTCACAAAACCAAGAACTTCATGGTTGTGGTTAATGGAAGAGAATTTAAGGCCTAAACAACAATCTCCATAACATGATCACTCACAAACTTGGCAGGGGGGACTCAATCAACTTCTGAAACGACAAATGGTGCGTAAAAGAATCTTCAATGACTGAGCTAGGCAATCTGTCATCCATGGTCCAAAGTAAGAGCCCTTGTGATGGGGATGATGAGATCCTTCGCGAAAAGGAAAACTTAATGGTTTCTATGTTAAGAGAATGTTTGAGACCCTTAATGAAGGTGCTATAACTAATCATGGAAACTTCACTTCTGAAAACAACATTGGGATATAGATTAAACATTATCCCCCCAAAGCTCAACTTCTTCTTATGGATAATCACCCAAAAGATGATTCTAATAACCTGAAGAAAAGGGGAAGCCAAACTCCAAATCAGTGTAACTTGTGCAAGGAGAATGAGGAGACTATGGACCACCTCTTTATCAGCTGCAGCTATGTTAAAGCACTGCGGGAAAGCTTCCTCAACGAGTTCCAGCTACCTCTTCCTCCTCGAGAGTTGATCCAAGAATGGTTGATTGGGTAGAAAACTTCCAACTTCTCCACTTTGAAGAAATGGATTTGGAAAAGAGGAATTCACTTTATCAATTGGACATTATGGAAGGAAAGAAATAGAAGAATGTTTGAAGGAAAAGTTCTGACTCCCATAACCATTAAAGAGGATGTGAGCCAATGGGGCACAACAGATGGGAATACAGTTATCTGAGACATTTGGGTTGATGTTGAAAATAGTCAACTCCCCGTAACTTAGGGTTGAACAAAAAATCGACCAAACCGATTAAACTAACCGAACCGATCTGTTCGATTCGGTTTTGGTTTAAAAAATTCAAAACCGACGTGGTCGATTCGATTTTCGATTTCTATGTGATTTTAACCAACAAAACCGAACCTACCGAATATATATAAGAAATAATATATATTTAATATAAAAATGACATAATATGTTTAAAATAGTCGATCGATTTGGTTTTAGTCGGTTCGGTAACGGTTTGCATAAATTAGAATCGATTCATTTTCGGTTCCGTTTTATTAATAGTCGATTCAGTTTTGGTTTGAAAATTTTGAAACCGATCAAAGTCGGTTCAGTTCACGATTTAGGTGAAAAACCGAACCGTCGGTTCGATTTTTAACCCTACCGTAACTGTCTCATAACTAGAGCTGAACAAAAAACCGATCAAATTGACCGAATCGAATCAAATTGACTAATTTGGTTGGTTTAACTTTTGGTTCAGGTCGGTTTCAAATATTCATAAATCGAATATTTTTTGACATGTGGTAGTCCAACACGTAAATTTCTTGACATGTGGAAGATGATACGTAAGAAGTGAAAGGTGTGCAAGTTAAGTAAGATGTATAAAATCATCAAAGGAGTTTCAAACTTTTTTTTTTCAAACATTTGCAAAAATCGACAAAAACTAAAATAAAAATTGACCGAGTCATGTGGTTGTAACAAGAGCCAGTTCGGTTTTTAATTCTTTCAAATGTATCTAGTCTGGTTTTCGGTATGGGTGAAAAGCCGAACCGTCAGTTTGGGCATCCGTTGACAGGTGGAAGCGAGAAGCCCTTCTCATAACCATCAAAGAGGATGTGTGGCAGTGGGGCACAACCAAGGAAACACAGACTGAAAACTTGTTGTATCCGTGTCCGACACGTATCCAACACTCGACATTCGCTCGACATGCCTCCAACACGCACCAAACACTTGGTCAACGTGTCAGCAGGTGTCAGACATGGTCAATGTAGTCAGCATGTCGGACACGCCTCTGATATACCCGAAACTTGGTCATGACACACTCAATACTTGAAAATCAACTTAAATTTTTTTTTTTGTTTTAGATGTTTGCAAATAACCACATAATTTAATGGTTGTTGATCCATCTGAAATTAATGACTTTCAATTGAGATTTAAGACAAATAGGGCAAAAGCCACTAAAGCATAAAGGTCGTCTATACTTCTTAATCTTTGTTTCTTATTTTGCTCTCATTTGCTTCTCTTATCATCTACTACTTCTGTACTATACTTTTTATTGATTTTAATTTTTTCTTTTATCAGTGTCATCTTCAAGACACTCTAGGAAGACACTTCATTCGATTATTATTTATATTTATATGACATTAAAAAAACTATGATGTGTCGACGTATCCTGGAGCCCTAGTTTTGGAAAAAATTATCGAGTCGGCGTGTCGTATCCATTCATGCTTGGGCACAACACAATGGGCAATACAACAGATACCTTTGGAAACTTTATGTTTAGCTGGGATAGTTTGGGTTAATGTTCAATGTTCTGCTTATTTTTACTTTTGCTTGTTTTTGTTGCTAGAATATGTATTGTGAGCATCTTATTCATCCTTATAATCTTGGCTTTATCAATATATACCTATTTTTGTTTGACCTAAAAAAAAGATATTGGATTTATTTAGGATTCTCTTTTATTGTTATTTCCCTTAAATAAGTGGGCTTGAATACAACACATTATTAAATTAGGGCTTCTCTTTCAATTTGGCTTTCGGTTGGGTTTCTTTGAAGTTAAAGTTATGTATTAGCTTACAAAACCGTTGCAATATAAGGCTTATTTCTTAAAAAATTGAAAAAAAAAAAACAGAGAATAGTTTCTCAATTTTCTTAATCAAGTTGAAACATTCCTATAAAAAAAATGATTACAAGAAAATACCTCGAATCTTTCCAGCACTGCGAGTTCTCATACCTTGGAAAATGGAGCCTTCTCAACTGTTGCACGGATGAAACAATTGTAACTAACTATTTTATTAATTTTCATAAAAAATGAACAAGATCACTCACAAACTGACTTAGTCACGAACACGAGGATCTGATTTTTTAAACAATGGGAAATGAGAACTTTCCAAAAACAAGTACCTTACAACATCATCTTTAGATCACATCCACTTATGCATTACAAACTACTGATACTTTGATTGGGATAGATAAGTCAAGTATTAAACATGATCAGCCATGCATTCACGCGATGCAACAGATATGACCCAAAAATAATTAATCTAGCCAATGTGTACCTTGCATGAGTTAGGTGTTGGAAAATCTCAAAGAGGGCTCCTTTTACGAGGAAGATCTAAAAATTGCATCTATTAAATTGATTACTACTGTATGAGAGGACCATTTACTGGCTCTGAATCTAATAATATTTTTTAATACTATTAAGGACTAAGATACATACAAGAATTTTATCAAAATACACTAGTTTTAATCAATCAAATGGATAAGGAAAATTGTACTATCAACGAATGAGAAACTTGTACCTTTCACAATAAGGATAGAAAATGAATACATTGAATTGCAATTGAAGTTGAAATGTTGCATCAAACTAAGTGAATAAAATTTTACAGGAACATTTCTCACTCAATTGTTATGAGTTTCAATTTTACGGGAACATTTTACAGGGATTCTATCGTAAGCTTTCTCCAAATCAATAAAAATCATATGCAAACTCTTACGTTCTTCTCGATATTTTTCTATAATTTGCCTAAACAAGAAAATGACCTCCATAGTATAGCTACTCGGCATAAATCTAAATTAATTCTCCGAAACAATGGTTAAACTCCCAAGTCTTCGTTCTATGACCATCTTCCAAATTTCATCGTATGACTCATAAGTTTTTATCCCTCTATAGTTCGAGCAGCTCCGAATATTCCCCTTGTTCCTATAAATTAGTACCACAATGTTGTGCCTCTACAAATCTGGCATTTTCTAGTTTTCAAAATCCTATTAAAGAGCCTAGTTAGACATTGAATCTCAACTACTCCAAGACATTTTCACGCTTGAATTTGTATATCCGGTCCAACTGTCTTCCCTGTCTTAATTCTTTTTAAAGCTTCTCTCACTTCTGTGCACTAAATCTGCGATGGGACACACGATGCTTCTCTTTCTGTGAAACATACCCATCTCCCCTACATGTGTTCGATTGAGTCGATTCCAAAAGTAATCCATCCATTTATCTAAGATAGTTTTATCCTGCATTAAAACTCTTCCATCCTCATGCTTAACACACTTAACATGACTCAAGTCCCTAGTTTTTTGTTCTCTAGCTTTAGCTATCTTGAAAATATTATTATTTGCACAATAGTAGATCCTCATGTTTCTCTAGCCAATTCACTATATAGTCTTCAAAATTAGATCCTCTGATCTGCACAAATCCACGAATAGCCTACACCCACTGTAAATAACTTTAGGTTCCAACACTAGTCGATTAAGCTCATGTGTGATCCGCTAAAAAAGTCTACCGTTATGCAAAGGAAATCAGTCGAAAAATCTTATTACCTTTAAAACAAAATACACTCTCATCTCCATGGGAAAAAGAATTCCCTTACTTAACAGGCATTGCTCATGAAACCCTTCATTCACCTTGATAAAAATGATAAAAGGCAGCAGAGCAAAACATAGTCTAAATATTCCTAGTTTGACAAGAATCAACAACAACGCCTTCCGTTTTTCTAGTTATCTTGCAAGGGAGGGGGGGGGGGGGGGGCTCAGTGGCATGAGCTCCCAAATATTCTTAGAATCATAATGGAAAGACACGGGTCAACTACGATAAAAGTCTTCAATCCAAGTATGGAAATCTAATGCAATACGGGTTATTTTATATTTAATTCAGTACTGAACTGGTACATTGTAAACCCAAATAAAGTAGGAGTCCAATAGGTTTTGGGTTTATTTAGGTTTTTGTTTTATTTTGGTTAAATAGGCATAAACATGGAAGATGTAATTTCTATTTTGAGTATTAAAAATATTATTGACTATATAAGCTTTGTAAATCAAGTTTCGATGGTTTGGTTTGTAAGCTTCAACTGAACCCATCAATCTCTGATCGCCTATTGTGTCTAAGAGAGCACCTAGGTTTTCAACTTCCAATTTGTTTCATAAACTCCAAATTTCACCAATAACTAGGGAGTTTGAAAAATTACTCTAAAAAGAACTTGTTGATGACAAAAAATAAAGTAAAACTCAAAAAAACAATGCATAGTAGTTCAGTGTCACACCAAACATCCTTCCAAATGTAATCCTATCATTATTCGCCAACCTAAAGCGAACCCTTTTCATAAAACTTTCGAGAACTCTTCTGAACCCCTTGACAAGCATCTGAAGTTGTCTTCCATGCACACTCCCACACTCGTAAATAATGTTTGCCTCCTCACTCTCCCAGCCTCCCACATCACATATATGCCTTGAAACGATAACACTTCTCTATAACCCATCTCATTCTTCACAACCACCATTTATCCAAAAAAGCCTTAACCTGAAAAATCTTTATCCCCAACTTTTTCAGTTTAGTGATTTTTATACATACCCCCTAGTGCTAATTCAAATTTGACATACCCCCGTTAGAGGATTAGAAATTAGACATACCCCCAGAATTGCCCAGAACTATTTTGACTTCCCATTTTACCCGTACCAGGATTGACAAAAATGAGCTTGCAACTTACAATTTAGATTATTTTTATTAAAAAAGAATTTTGAACATGAAAATCTAGGCAAGAGAGGTACATGAGTTGCACCCTATTTATTATTTCAAGTGTGGTCAGGGCAAAATGGGAAGTAAAAATACTTCCTAGCATGTCTGGGGTATATGTCTAATTTCTCATCGAGGGATATGTCCAATTTCGAATTAGCATAAGGGTGTATGCCAAAAAAACCCTTTTAGTTTACCAAGTGACATTTCTGAGCATCTTCTTCATTGTTCCAGACTGAAAGTTTCAACAAATCTTGTGTGAAACTCATCAACAACATAAAGTGGCACTTAAAAACCAAGGGACTGCATTCAGATTGATTGTAACATGTAAGCCAAAGATAACCCAAACCACAATGGACTACTTTTGTTAGAACAATTGACCAAATCACTTTGCCCCTTTGTGTCAAACATGCTAAATTACAATGGGTTTAATTAATTTGTTGGAACAATTGAGCATATTTAGGAGAAAATCAATTGCTGCTTTGTGTCAAGTTTGAAACTTTAAACCCTAAAACAGATAAAATTCGAAGCAAACAATCATACAATACCCACACAAAAAAAGAAAAGATGGATTTGAAGCAATCAGAACATACCTTAACCTGAGAGGAGATCGGCTACAAATAGATTGATAACTTAAAAGGACTGAAAAAAGCAAGCAACTTTTTGCAGAGACCAGACGAATCGTTATGGGCGGGGAGTGAAAGAGATCAAGGAGCGGAGATGATGGAGAATCTACGAAACGCGATTCAATTTGGAATTAATGCTCTCTATCGGGGTGTGGGAGGGGTGACTTAATATAGCCTAGATGATATTGGTTGTTTATATCTATATTAATACTGCGGTGAATGTATATTGCGCCCACAACAAGTTTTTGTCGTTGCCAAATTATGTGAGTTACAAATGTTTATGACAAGTTTAAATATTGAAAAAGGAAAAGCTCTGTCAAAATTTTAAATATTTTTAAATTTTTATAAAAAAAATCATCTTGATATTCTTCAAAATTGAATGTGTCATTCTGTTTGTTCTAATTAAATTATGTTTCTTCAACTGCTGCTTTACTAAATCGAGCATTAATTTCAGCTAAAACTCACTTGGACAAACATGAGATATTTTTTAATATTTAATTATTTCTTTCTTATTTTTAGTTAAGCTGACATTTAGTGGAGATTAAATTTCTTAGCACATTAGTTGCGTTGATCAGTTTTATTAACATTGTTTTACTGTTTAAGAGTATTAACTTTTTATAAAATTAATTCAGTATAACTGTTGTAATAGACAATTATGCAAATGTTTTTAAAAATTGAAATAAAACCACAAATGCGAGTATTCGACATAGCCGTGAAGGTATGATGTAATCTGTGATAGTGCCAACGCCACGGGTATTACACTAGTATCTTATAAGGCAGCGAGTACACGGCTCCACCATATCCTCTCTCTCACACCACCAATTTTTTTTTTTTTTTTAAACTTTCTCACACCACCATTAAATATGGTAAAACCTAAAAAAAAAAAAAACGATTCAAAAAAATCGCTGAACCCTTTCAAAAAAAACACAAAATAGTCTCCTCGCTCCCTCAATCTCTCGCACTCCCTGCTGCATCTCGTCCCACGCTCGGCGACCAAACCTCACTTTCTCGCAAGGTTGGCATCCTCGTCCTCCTCCCTATCTCTTCCTCTGCGCAAAAACCCTAAAATCGCAAACGGTTCGTCTCATATTCCTCCTATTTCCTATCTCCCCCTCTTCCCTTGCATTGCACTACATTTCACTTTGAATAACTTTGTTCATTTCATTAAATGAAAATGAAAGGGTTTAGTGAATTTGATTATGTTAGAAATGAAGATTTTAATGGTGAACATGAGGGTGAAGGAGATGATTGGTGCATAGACACTTCTAATGGATGTAATAGATATGGAGATGCCTTTTAACGATGTTGAGAGCCCAAAGACGAACCATTTAGAGGCAACCACTATTTTGTTATTAAGTAAATTAAAATTTTAATTAATATATGAAACTAATTATAAATTGAATCATTATGCAGAATGTTGATAATAATGTTGATAGAAGTGGTGTCAATAACAACGAAGAAAGATTATTGATACTGGTAGTCGATGTTAGTAGCTATTTGTTATTGACGAGGTATGTAAGTTTTAACTTATTTTCGTTTTCACCATTTTTCATTGTTATAAATATGTTGTTATTAACAAGTTTTTAATTTTTTTTTTGTATTCTCATCAAGATCTGCATTGATAGGTTGGGTCCAAGGGATCGGTAGGGATAATAACATGGTTATTACTAAATCGAAATCGGCTAATCAAATAAGGAAGGGAATTGTCCATTTTGGTTGTGAAAGGGGAGGGAAGCCAGATAAAAGGTTAAAGAATCATATTTGATCAAGCAGTACAAAGAAGTGTGGGTGCAAATTTGAGTTGAGAGGGTCCCACTGGAAAATGATCATTGGAGGTTGCAAGTGACATGTGGAACGCACAATCATCCTCGATTAGAGTTACTTGTTGGTCATTCGTTTGCTAGAAAATTGAACATAGAGGAGATTATTTATATGCAGAATATGGCGAAGTTCGGTGTAAGCCCTCACAACATCTTGTCTCGGCTGAAAGAGATGTCACCGAATAATATCTCGACTATGAAGCATATTTACAATCTAGTGTGTCGGCTAAAGGTATTGAAACAAAGAGTTAGGACGGCTTTGCAACATACTCTAGAGTTGTTGAGGGAGCACAACTACATAGTGTGGCATTTTGTTGATCAAAATAATAGAGTCACCAACATTTTTTGGGCCCATCCTAAATCTATCCAGTTGGCAAAATGTTTTCCACAAGTAATGCTTATGGATTGCACGTATAAAACGAATTGCTATAGGATGCTGCTGTTTGAGATTGTTGGTGTGACGTCGACTCGGAAGACCTTCAACGTTGCATTTTGTTTTATGTGTTCTGAGAATGAAGAGTCATATGCTTGGGCATTGGAAAAGCTTGCAGGAATTTTCGAGTCAGACAACCTGCCAAGCGTGTTTGTGAGTGATAGAGAATTGGGTTTGATCAAGGCTTGAGCGAATTTTTTCCAAGGCAAGGAGATTTTGTACACATGGCACATCAATACAAATGTCGAGAAAATTTGTAATAGACACTTAGAGGACAATGACCGGTGGGCCGACTTTATAGATTCGTTTTCAGATTTGTATAGATCAAGTTCAGAAGATAAATGGAACAATGCCACAATTGAATTTGATAGAAGATGGGCAAAATACTCAAAGTGTTTGGAATATCTCAAGACGATTTGGTATCCCCATAAGGAGTACTTTGTCAGTGCATGGATGTATAAATTTATGCATTTTAGACAACACACAACGGGTCGAGTTGAAGGTGCACACTCGAAGTTGAAGCACTCATTGGAAAACTCCCAAGGAACATTCCTAAATGTCTGAAAAAAAGATACATGATATGATCAAAGTCCAACTGGTTGATATAGAGTCGTCATTTCAGTATAGTCTGACGAAAGTGAAGTCTGAACATAACTTCACTTTATTTTCCTTACTTCATGGGTCGGTGGCGTACAAGGCAATTGATTTGATAAATTCAGAAATTCGGAGGTGTGAAAGTATGGGGGTTGACCATGTCAAGTGTGGTTGTGTGCTTCGAATGACGCATGAATTACCTTGCGCTCATGAATTTAAAGATTATTTAATTCCCACATGACAAATTCCAGTACGCACCGTAGACAAAGATTATTAATGTGGCGATGTAATTATAGCCCCAGTGTTCGATGCTCTTATGAATAGGTTCAATGAGTCAAGTTATGATAAGAAGTTGGTTATGAAGAGGAAGCTTATAGAGTTCGTTCTCCGGGTGACAGTGTCATGATTGAACCATTTGCACTTCTGACTGGAAATGTGAGACCGAAAAAATTAAGTTTGTTAAGCTTTCTCAATGTATGACGCCACCCTTTCAAGTATTAGGAGACACAAAATGGATTTTCTCCCCAAGACAGAGAACCTTTATCATCAATGCTACATCGTTTATAGCATCTCACCCTTTAAGTGTTTTTATCAAAAGTCACAAAAAATGGTTGTTTGTTTATTTTATTATGTGTCATCCATCGACCATTTTGGCAGCACATATTGTAATTTACCTATTGCTAGATACTACATCTAAACCCCTTAATTAACTGCAATACTTCAATTATCAACAAAGATTCATCAAATATGAGGATGTTCCTGTCAAAACTTACTCACATTCTAGTGAAACCGGTTACCCATAAATTCAGAACATCACAAAAGGTTGTAGCCAGATCCTTTTAAAAAAAATGAAAACTCGTTACTGCATGAAAACACATCATGAAGAGGAATCTATCATCAAGAAAATCACCACATAGTCCCATCCATGTTTCTCAGCAAACGCCTTGGCTGCTTCCGCACTATCAAAACTGAGCCCAGCATCACCAACATTAGCATAAGGATCCCCAGTTGATGTCCAACCCATCAATGGATTTTCCCACCTATAATTCAACAACAAAACCCATACCATCAAATTCCACAAAAAGATCTTCAAACACTCAGAACATCCAAGATGTCTTAAAAAGCCAAAAAAAAAAAAAAAAGGGAAAACAGGACACCCCCTTTGAAGATGTAGAATAAGAGAACTTACTTTTGGGTGGAATTAAAATTGATTTTCCACTTCCCAGATCCTTGTTGTGTTGCAGTTCGAGCAGGCGAGTAAATTATGACCTGTTCATCAAAATCTAAAATTCATGGAGAGTGAGAGATTGGATTAAAGGTTTTGACGTTTCTGCAAATTACTTAAAAAAAAAATTCTGTTGCACACTTTTTTTTTTTTTGGAAATTGAGTTAGGGTTTATGTAGGATCCCTTAACCTGATAAAAAAAAAAAAATTAGATTACATTCGTTCATATACTTTGCATATAGCTGGACACAATAACTAAAATTTCAAATCTCGGGTACAGTCCACTATCCGGCAAGGTAATCTGCAACTTTTTTCACTTATCTGTATTGATTTCAACTTTATAATCTTCTGACATAATTGTCTTTTTTTTTATGGAAAGCAACATGCTCAATTGTCTCATGATCCTTGTAATGGTATCTCAATTCCTACGGCAATTTTGTTCTCCTAGTGAGATAAGTGTACACCGTACATTAGATTGTGCTAATAACGAGCTGTTTTACTACTTGCTATTCTGCCTGCCCTGAAGCCAGCTTCAAGTCCATGTAATTCATGCTTGATAACCGAGTGACCTGTGGGGGAACCTCAACATGCAATAACCACCTCACGGCATTCATCTTCAGTGATAGCATCATATCTGCCTCTTAACACCTTTTAACAAACCATCAGAATTCAGCTTGTAGCAACCTGCTTCAGGCTTCGTGTCCACACACGCTTAAACTGAAGTTTGAGCTCATACATGGTGTCTGTCCTCCATCTACTAAACAGGTGCCTGTTCCTTGATTTGTCTTCTACCTTGAGATCCATCCCTGCTAACTTGATAAATATGCCATCATATATTTTGTTTACAAGCTGGATTCCGAACTGCCTTGTGTGATCATGTAATCTGTTTTTTTTCTGCCCAGACGTGATACACAGTTACATTGAATACAATCTTTTTATATTGCACTCAGTTCTTTAACAGCAAATGCTTGGACACGCCAATCCAGTTCCTGATCCCATGCTTGCACCTTCTACTATAGCACAAATAATGAAGAATGTACATCCAAACAAACCTTGAATACAGACAACTGAAAAACGGTCTCATGTTTCTGGGTCAGCTGAACAAAAGTAAGCATATACGAGTAGAGTTTAATCCTAGTTTCTTCCTTATAATTCACTCATGTCCTATTCTTTAGGCAGGTGAAAATACAGATTTATTTTCAACGTTTTAGACTTCTTTCAATCTGGAATACCATAGGAGGCGCACTTGTTCTACAACATTCATTTCTCTGAAAGCAGCCAGCAAAACCATTTGCAAAAACCTACACAGCTTTCGTCTCCCCTCCCTTGCTCTCCTGGTCTTCCCGTGACAATAAGAAGTGAATTTAATAGGGAGGGCGTAATATAAAATGGGATTCAGTGATCCTAAATCACACTTTCTTTATATGTTTGTGAACAGATTTCTATTTAAGCATACTGGGGAAGCATACAAATAGATAGTTAGATAGTTGAACTGAACAACGTGAAGAAAGGACTGGCTTTTCATTGAACTGCACACAGCAAGGACATAAGCAATATACTTCCCAAGTGAAGCCACCATTCAGTCACTAATAGTACATTTTGAATCACAGGTACACCTCAATCTTAGAGTGTGTTTGATTTTTATTCTCCATGAAAAACTTAAACTAGTGAAGAAATCATGTAGAGAATAGAGGGACGTGAGCATGACATTTGGGACCTCCCAGCACGTATCTTCTCTCAAAATCATGGAAACTCTAGGGGGAAGAAAAAAAATTTGTGGAAAAACTCAAGAAGCATACCAATGTTCATCTTCATACATAAAAAATATTTCTCAGTTGCTCTCTCATCTCAACTTTTTTCATAGTTTCCATAAATAAATAAATATTAAATCATAAAAAATAAAAATAAAAATCAGACACACCCTTGAGGTTAGAGGTGATAAAAGTTGACACAGATTGTAATACAAGAGCTTACACATGCAAGTTTTATGCTAATTCAACGAAGAATACCATATGAAAACTTTGCTAACAAAGTCATCCTTAATGATTGAAATTTTCAGGAGAAGAAAGGAGTTCTAAAAATACAAGCTGAAACTATTGAAGCAATCAATAGCAGATTTTTTATTCATACATGGGGGTGGATCCAAAATCTCTGTACAGAATAAGGATCCAAAAATAGCGAGTTAAAGTTTAATGATCATTCACGGATGCTGATAGTGAAACGTTAGTTTCCATTCCTTATTTTCATTACAACTGCCAAAGAACAATAATCAATATTTAATTCTTGGAAGTGTTTTCTGCTTAATAAAACAAATTACAATGTTGTCAATCAAACCACATTACTTCACTTAAAATCAACCATCTTGAAACAATGTGACTGAAGCATTCAAAAGTGTAAAGTTAGGAAGTCTCAAACTCCAGCTCCTTCTAAAGTATGGACAAAAATATTCAGGAGTGTTTGTCTTCTTAGAACTACCACAGCAATTCTTCAATGAAAAATAGTCTGTTTATTCCTCGGCTACTTTGAAGAAGGTGTACGATAAAATCAAGTTGTTTATACCATCCATTTTTGGATCAGTCTCAAATTCTGGATCGATATAGAAGAATACCTGCAAATGAAATTGTTTTTCCAGATGATGTTTCAAACATTGAAATGAAAAAACATTGGAAAACGAAAAGAAATGGGTAAAGAATAATTACAGGCATGTCAATTTGTTCCCCTGGAAGAAGTCGTTGCTCCTCAAAGCAAAAACACTGTATTTTGTTGAAGTAGATAGCAGCCTGGGAGGAAATAAAGAAACATGATACAATTGCTTCGAAATGCCATTTAAAATACATTTTATTTCCAGTATAACGAACTAGAAAGATTTCTCAGCCAACTCTTGAACATTGGAACATTGATCTCTCTGTGCCTTGTCTTTGGTCTGTTGACTGGCCTTCATTATTATGTCTGAATTAGATATTATTCAAAATGCTAGTACCAATACTTCGTTAAAATGTTAGAAACAGATACTAGCGGTCTAATAGCTAGAAAAATTGATCATCTAGAAAACCACTTTTTTATTTTCATATTTTTCATCTCACCTATTACGTAGTGTTATATGTTAGTACCAGGTAAAACAAAAATTTGTGCCTAGCTTTAGAAGAAATTAATCTTAGTAACCAATGAACACTAAGAAAGGTACTGCAAACAAAGATGATGGCATTAATATGCTTTCATAGATAATGAAATTTGTGCCAAGCTCCAGAAGAAATACAGATTTCAAGGGCATTATCATTGTATTTCATCTATAATATACATAAAATTCCTGGAAAGCATATAGCTAGCAGTTTCCTGGTGTCATTACGAGTTGTACCACGGGATGGAAAGTGCAATGTCACTATCATATAGAACAGCCAAGTCTACAACTATAGCCTACTAAGTTCACTATCAGTTCCTTTACCTAGTCCCCGACAAAACAGTGATACTATTCTTAGCATGAAGGGAAGTGATCTAACCTAAAAATGGTAGCTTAATATTCCCATGTGTATCCTATTTAGAAAAGTAAAGGTTCATTAGTGCTCCAACCCTTTCCTTGAGCATCAATGTTCCCAAGTCTACATAGCCTTGCCTTCAACCAAAGCCCCCCTCCCACGTCCTCTGCCTCTCACAAAGGATCAGTAGGTTTCTTAAATCCCCATTCCCCCAGAGCTGGCAATAAATAAATAAACAAATAAAAATTAAAAATTAAAAAAATGGAAGAAGGTTCTAAGTTCAGAATGAAAATAAATAAATAAATAATAAAAGATTAACATTCCATTTTATTGTGTTCAAAGGATAAGTACATCAAGCACTTCTTGAGCTTTCTTGGGTCCCACTGCTTCTTGAATGAAAAGGATGGTCACTTCCCTTGAGCTTATGCTCCTCCCTATGATTTAAAACTCCCATCTTTTAAACTTGATATCCATTGCTATGCAAAAAAATGGAAGATCCTCTTACCGCTACCCAAAGTATCCACTCCAAACATAGATCATTTAGGGAAAACTAATTGTGATTCACAATTAAATCCCAGGCATAAAAGCCATACAAAGAAATACCTCAGTCAGTCACACCAACCATATATACAAATTGTCAAGAATACACTTACTACCCATCCTCCTAATACGTATGCCACATAACCTAAATAGAAGATTGGAAACCTGATGCTAGCTGCACCACCCCCACCCTTGGATAAAATTCACACATAACTGGCTTATACGCGATGGCTCCTTGAATGCCTAGTTTTCATCATGATTCAATGCCTAAAAACATTAGATTAGAGCATCTCCAAGAAATCCCAAAATATAGGGTCTAAGTGATTTTAAAGTAGGAAAAGAGTCCTACAATGCTACAGCTTCAACACCCCCCCCCCCCCCCCCCCCCCCCCCCCCCCCCCCGCGGAAAAAAATATATATATTATAACAATAACAATAATAATAAATATGTATGTGTGTGTGTGAGAACTTGAATTCCTCTAAAAATCCACATTTTTGCGGTATAAACTAATTCTGTGGGCTTCTCTCGTGCAGTCATGCTAAAGACTACCACACGCATCCACTCGTGCCACTCTCTATGGCATCTGTGAAAAGAACCTTGAATTTTTTTTTTGTTTTTTTATTAAATGAGGAATATGCTAGAAATGATGGACCAAACAAGCAATATATGAGCCATGCTGAAAAAAAAAATAAAAAAAAATCAAGCACCTTCCAAAATGTCAATGTTAATAGTGAGTACCTTCATTGGTGTGACATTGTAAGTAGATACACCTCTTATAGGAGTTGAACTGCGATTTTCGGCAGTGTAAAATGCAAGGGCACTTTCTCCTGGCTTGACCCTTACCTGCATAATATTAACCAGAGACAGTAAGGGGGACATATGTATTACACGTGTATTTTTAACTGATAAATATGTAGCAAGAAATCACCTCTCTCTGTGTAGGAATAAACTTCCATGGCATACTATCAGCTACATCAGCATTGAATTGCACTGTAATCTCCCTGTCAAACCAGAGTTTGGGAATACATTAAGGTAGAATTACATAAAGAAAGTTACGGGGCCAAGATGTGGAGCGCACTGTCTAGTTTAAGACCCTTTACGCATGCTAGAAAATATTCTCAAGAAGATGCGCCGGAAATAATATTACATTAGGAAAAAAAGAACAGTTCAAATATTGATGCATGGACGTGATCATAGACCAGTAACCATCTCTCTTAGGATGTACATGACTAGCAGTGACTGTAACATAGTTCTGCATTAAAAATATAAATCAATACATCAAAAGTGAGAGAAGAATCAATGTACAGTTATTCATGATTAGCTTTTGATCTTTTCCAGCTGAAGCCTAAATTATATGCTACTTCCTCATCCTTGATGTTTAATATACCGAAACATGGTTTGAAAGCTAGTATTTGTCTATAAAGTGAACAAAATGCAATTTTGAAGTGATAAAAAGAAGATTTCACCATGTACATCTCTTAATTGCTTTTTGGATTCTAAAACATTCATAAGTTTGGGTTCAACAATGAAAACTGTAATTTGGTTTTGCTATGAACTCCACAAACATACTACATGTAACGTAAGCTAAACCAAAAACCACCTGAGTCTCACATTTCCTGTTAACATTCTCTGTAATCGTTGCATCCCACATATTTCCTCTCATGTGTGTCACCGTTCCTCATTTGATATAAAACAAAGATGAGAATCTTTACTGGCAGCTAAATAATTTCCTCATTGCGTCCTAACCACTCAATGGGTTTTTTTTCCTCTCTTCTCTCTCTGAAAAGTAAGGAACGATAGCTAATACTATCCCATAAAACCGCTACTATAATGAAAATATAAAACATATGAACAAATAGAATTGCTGAAATTTCCCACAAATTACCTGGTTGGAGTGGTTCCATATTTAGAATGGCGAGCAATCTTTTCCTCGACACTCTGCAGAGACTCGGACCTTGTCACAAGTGATTAAGGATGCTTAGAGAAATAGTTCCTAATAACCTTAGAAAAACAAAGAATTTCCAGAGATATTAAAATAAAAATCACCTCTCGTCGCTGAATGGTGCCACCATAACCAGTCGCCTGGCAGAATCTCCTGTATAGAGGCACAGCTGCAAACGTGGAACCGACCATTGCACAAACAAGTGCAGTCAGGTACCAAAGAATCTTTTGAGATTTTCGCTCCCTAGAGGTAGTACTAGCGGCCGAGTATTGGCGTTGTAAAATGGTAAGTGGTGAAGAAAGGGATATGCAACTATGAGATAAAGAAGGTCTGGTACCGACTCTATGGGTGGAGGACATAAAAGTCCTGATTTGGGATCCCAATCCAGTGGCATTATAACTCGGTGCAAAAACTTGCATGCCTCGTCTAGAATTCCGAACAAAAGTGAATTTTCAAGAACTAATCATCATTTTTACAATGGTAATAAAAAAATGTGAATGGTTAGTACCTGAAGTTGAAGGAGATAGATTGTATACTGTTGGGCAAAGTAAAGAGAGGGATCCTCTTTGAAAGTCTAACACAGAACATGATGACAAGAAAGGGTAAAGAAGATCCAAAATTTCTTTTGACTTGTGCCTCACCCAGAAACCTAATCAAACACAAAAACAATAAAAATTCAATCTTTCTCTTGCAAACTAAAAAAATAGATCATATACAGAAACAATTCATCTCTTAATGGAGTTTAGGCAAGTAAAAGGCAGTATACCTCTCCGAGAGAGAAAGAGTCAAGTGAAAGTATAAGCTGAAGTAAGAAAACAATTACCTGGAGATGTTTAGGAACACAATGAAAACAATGAACCCAAATTAGAATACCCACAGAGTTCATCCCCTTCCATTATAAAGAAAAGGTCAATTGCACGAAATCAACAAAACAGAGTTCATCCCCTTCCATTATAATGAATCGTTGGATGAAATCAACAAAAAAAGAAAAAGAGATAAAAAAAAAAATCGAAAAAAGAGATCAACAAAAAAAGAATCGAAAGAAAAAAAAATCACTTTCTGAAAGAAGAAAAAAAATCAAAAGAAAAAGATATCTGAAAAAAAGAATCGATTTTTTTTTGGTTTGCCGAAATAACCGATATTTTTGCTTTGCTGAATAAAATCGAAAGAGATCAAAAAAAAAAAAAAAATCAAACTGTTTTGCTTTGCCGAAAGAAGGAAATAAAAAAAGATATCTGAAAGAAGAAGTTTTTACCTGGAAGGAGGGAGGAAACGTTCCTCTGCTTCTCTCGTTCTTCTTCTTCTTCCTTCAGTCTCTGCGAGTTTTAGAATCGAAGAGTTAGATTTTTAATTATTTTTTTTTAATACAGATGATAAATTGGCGAGTAAACTCGGACAATTATGTAGTGACTCGCCGATTTAGCTGAGTCCGCGAAACCCTAGCGATTTTTACTCAATCCGGAACGGTCTAATCCTGCATAGCAAGTATTTGCCGATTTAATAACACAAGGCGAGATTGAGTCAATCAAGTGCGTCTCCAAATGCTTTCGCAGTCACCTATTTTGTGAATGAATTTGGTGAGGGGAAGCAGTAGTACTAATCTATAAATCAACAAACAAAAGGGTATGATGTTACCTAATGGTATGTGTTTCTGACTGAGTGGTATTGATATGAGCAATGCGAGTCTTGGTGGTGTTGATCTAACCTATCAGTTGGACCCAAAACTCCTCGTCTTTCTGTTTACAAGGCAAAGCGTCGAGTGTCCTTTGATGAATTAGGGTTTTTCGAGTGCAAGTTATGGTTTGCAGGTCAATCGGCTTGAAGATCTTCAACAATGGCGGAACAAGTTTTCGATCTAACCAAACTGTCTTTCCATGACATTTTATCGTGAAGTTTCACCGCGACGTTGTTCATTTAGTGTTTCAGATTGTTTTGCTTTGTTTACATTGTAGACTGATAAGGCGTTTTTGAAGCAACCTAAGGTTTTACTCTTGTAAGAAAAGAGAATTTCTTTTTTAGATCTAATTGTTCATTTATTGATTTGGTGTTTGAGTTGTGTTGAATGAGATACTCGTATGTAGTTGGTATTATTTGTAATCTGTAAAAAAAAGTTTCTTCTTGTAGCCTAACTTACATAACTAATTCACTCAATAGACTCTCCACTCTTCAGAAAAAAAATAATCAACAAAACGGAATACATTATCGTTCCTTCGTTGCATTAGGTCTCTCATATGACATGTCAAATAGGAAGGACAGGCGTACCAGATGTTTGCTAGGTACCATCCATTGAGCAAACAATAACTACCGAGCCAAAAAATGTCTTTTCTTTCATCCCTGACACACTGCACTTTGAAACTTTTTGTTGTTCCAAGCCAACTCAACTCAATAGGATCCTTAATGTCTTCCAGGTATTGCCTGCTTTGAATAAAAAAGGCCACACTTCTGGAGAAATCCTTGAAGAACAGTTTAAAAAACCTTGGGATATCTCCTCGAATTCTGCTTCTGTTGAGGTGCACTGTCACAAACCATATCAGCTTCCAGTTGGTCCATCAATGAGCACTAACATGTCTAAAGCTAGGCGCGTGTGGAATGCTTGAACCCTCTGAGTTATGATGTATGGTTGAATTCCATATCGAGCTTCTAGCGAGGCTTACTAAAGATTCGCCAGCATTTATCCAGAAATTTGTAGTAGTAACAATCAAATAAGGTTAACGAAGGAACAAGTGGTGGACTGCGCCGGTGAGCAACGACGGGTATGCCAAACTAGTGCAGTTTAACTCAAGTTGGGGAGTCTGGAGTGGTCACCTCCACCACTTCTCGATTAACCCTGATGTCTCGACTTGCGCTAGAATTTTGGATCTCAATACAGAGAGGAATTGGACATGGTCTACTAGATTGGGCCATTGACTTCCGGACACCCCTCTCATCCCTGCAGTCGGAAGATGCATGCAAACTGTGCCAGCCTGATACTTGTCCCAAGTTCATCCAGTCAAGTGGATCGAGTGTGTGAGTCGGCCAAACACTTTCACAATACTCCTGGTTGTTGATTTTGTACTACCTCAGACCGTATTTGAGGGGTATGTCTACGAGAAAGTGGTTAAGTTGGTGCCAGGCATTCAACAGTGAGTGATTAGTTGGAATCAAGGGGGTATTATATCAAATTTGGTTTCACATATCCAAAACGAACCCACAATGCAACAGTATCTTATCCTACAAACTAAGCCAATCCTTTGGCACTCGGCGCCAATGTAGCAAAATTGTTGGGTGAGCTTCATATGGTAGGCTCATGTTTGCTTCCGAGGGCTTCCTCTATGTAATTGGGTATGACAGCCATTGTGTGTTTGTGTTTGGCAAGAAACGAGTTTCACCCACACTAATGGTCAGCTCTTCCTTGTGTTTTTATTCCCCTTGTCCTGCTTGCTCAAATATATATATATATATGTGTGTGTGTAGCTTGAGTATTTCCACACAAAACTTATGATCATAACAAATATATCATGCATCAATTACCTTAGTGTGAATGGTTAAAGTGACACGAGTTTGCATATGGATGCCAATCCTAGGTTACTATCAAGAAGCACGGACTCTTCACAAAACTTGTCGTACCTGTGTCCGACACTCGCTCAACACACCTTGGACACATGATCAACGTGTCGACAAGTGTCAGACACATGGTCAGTGTAGTCAACATGTCGAACACACCTCCGACATACCCAAAACTTGATTAGAATACAATAAAAACTTAACAACCAACTTTATTTGATTTTTTTCTTTTAGGTGGGTGCATATAGGCACTAAATACTAAATTGAAGGTTGTTAACCCATCTAAAGTGAAAAATTTTCAATTTTGATGCAAGATAAAGAATGCGATGAAGCATCTTGTTCTTTACTTCTTATCTCCTGATCTTCTCTACTCTATTTTTTTTCTTGCGACAGAGGTTCATCTTTTTCTCCACATTTTACATATTCTCTATGTTTTTTCCTTCATTTTTTTTTTCTTTTCCAGCAAAATTTGTATTACATTTTCATTTTCTCTTGTTCTTTTTTACTTAAATTCTTATTTATTAAATTATGGTTTATGTTCTTTTTTACTTAAATTCTTATTTTCATTTTCATCTTCTCTTGTTCTTTTTTACTTATATATATATATGACGTGTTGCTGTGCCCCCCGAGTCCTAATTTTTGAAAAATTCCCGAATCGGCATGTCATGTTTGTGTCTGACACACACGCATGCCCGTGTCTATGCATCCTTGATTACTATTTAATGAAGAATTTTTTAATATAAAAAAAAATCTCAATTCTCCTCCCTTCTTCCTTACTGCTCACACTTGTAACCCTAGTCACCAATAACAAGATCTCCTACCATAGAAATCCCAAATTCATAATTTTAAATTCCTACATAATGGTCTTATAAGCTCTACCCTCAGGCCCCGTACTTCCCCCAAACCCCACCTCAAATCATATAATCATCATCCCTTCTCCTCACTAAGATGACAACAAAAAATGGATGGATGACAAAGAGACGTTGGGTTGGACAACGGTTGTCATTGTGATGACGACCTGCCTAGGGAAGAGGAGGGAAGGCACGCGAGTGGTGGTGGTTGGTGGATCTTGCTTGACAGACCAAGGAGGAGGAGGGAAGGCATGTGAGTGGTGGTGCCGGGTGGATCTTGCATGACAAACCAGGGAAGAGATGGGAAGGCGTGCGAGTGGTAGTGGCAGGAGGATCTTGCGTGACATACCAGGGAAAAGGAAGGTGGGCAAGATGGTGGTGGCCAGTGGATTTCACCCAGTGTAGTTAAGGCGTCGAGGCGGTGGGGAGGCGGACGAGCCTGAAAATGCCTCAGAGGCGAGGCGGACGCCTCACTTCACTGAGGGGGTCTGTATCATTTTAAAAAAAAATTATTATAATAAATTGAAACATATTTAGATAAGTAATATTCTTCATTATTTTGATAACTTGCATAAGCCAATATGTACAAAAAGTCATACAACTATTTAGAATTGAAATGGAAACATAATAAAGTTGCATAGCATAAAAAAAGATGCACTACATAAGTGTACACTTAACATGCCAACATTCACAAAATCACTAAAAAAGAAACAAACAAGAAAAACATCAAAGCATAATGTAAACTAGTTCACAAAGTTCTTTGTTTATTTATTTGTAGCTATGTTAGTCAGTCCTTACCAAAACCTATTTGAAAGATAGTAACAAAAGTTCTTGATAGTAACAATATTTCCATATGTGGTTTTTTGCAGTTTTTTTGGAGGTAGAAGCAAATGAGGGGTGAACTGGCGAAAAATGTGCTTTGAATGATGATCTAACTCTGTCTGTGAACAGATCATATAAAAAAAAGGGCGTATTTTCCATATCTTTCCCTCTGTGTGCAAGTCGAAGAGCTAATAAAATCTTCCTCACTTTTCTTTTGCCAGCTCTTTGTAATTGTAGTTGCTGGATGAAACAAAATAAAATGTTGAAAAAAATATGTAAATTGATTAAATTTGGATCTAGCAATGTATATCTCCCAATTCCAAACTCTTGGTAAAATTCAAGTTTCAAACAACAATAGTGGGTTCAAACCCGTTAGCATATTCTTTTTACCCAAACGCGTTAACACAATGTTAAAGGATTTCAAATTGCTACCTACATGGTCAAATTGGGTTTGTTCTCTAATAATACAAAATTTCGATATCCCTAACAAGGATACATGGGGGTTATTATGGATTTAATAAAACAAAGGACCCTGTTTTTTTCATCTAATATGTCAATGTAATCAGAAATCTTTCCATTTAACACAAAAGATGTACAAGTCAGAAATCTAAGGTTACCTTTCAAAGTTTAAGGTTCTATTCAAAGTACCATCAACAAGCATCCCAAAATTTTGAAAACAGAGTCTATTTTGTTTTGTGTTAAATGGAAAGATTTCTGATTTATACAAGATTTCTCATTTAACACAAAAGAAAAGAAAGGAAGAAATTTCGAGGGTGCATCTGTCTTGACTTGGAAGCATGAAATGGTAATTCATTTTGATCATAACAAAAAGAGGGAAGAAGATTAGAAGACGCAGAAAACGCAACATGATGATCTGACTCTATGAACAGAATACAGATCATCATCATCATCATCATCAAAGCCCATTCCCGAGATTTTCGGGGTCGGCTACATGAATTTTGGTTCTCCAAGCAATGCGATCTTCCCACATTTCCTCACCTAATCCAAGCTCAATGATATCTTCATTCACCGTCTTCATCCAAGTTTTCAACGGTCGTCCCCTCCGTCTACACCCTCCATTAACTTGCCAATCTAAACATTTTCTAATTGGCGCCGTGCTCGGTCTCCTCCGCACATGACCAAACCAAGTTAAACGTCTTTCTCTAATTTTTTCCTCTATGGGCGCTACACCTAAGTATCTCCTAATTCTTTCATTTCTAATCTTATCCTTACGAGTTTTACCACACATCCACCTTAACATACGCATTTCTGCTACTGCCATCCTATGCGTATGTTGTCCCGTAGTAGCCCAACATTCTGAACCATATAGCATGGCTGGTCGAACAATTGTCTTATAGCATTTCCCTTTTAGCCTTGCAGGCATCCTTCTATCGCACAATACTCCTGACGCCATTCGCCATTTCAACCAACCAGCTTTAATCCTGTGGTCTACATCTGCTCCAATAGCCCCATTCGTTTGAATTATAGACCCTAGATATCGAAAAGCCTCACACTCTGGGACCTCGACACCTTCGATCTCAATTGCATGACTTCTCCCTCTTGGTTCACACCCAAAGTTGCACACTAGATACTCCGTCTTCGAACGGCTAATTCTAAAACCTTTACTCTCTAAAGCCTCCTGCCACTTAACTAATTTCTGACCTAAACCTGCACTAGTCTCATCCATTAAGACAATATCATCTGCAAATAACATGCACCAAGGTACATCTTCTTGCAGATGTCTCGTCAACTCATCCATGACCAAAGCAAAGAGATATGGACTTAACGCCGACCCTTGATGTAGTCCTACTGACACTGGAAATTCACTAGACATCCCACCTACTGAGCGAACACTTGTTACAACCCCTTCATACATATCCTTAATGATATCGACATAACATTGAGACACTTTCTTCCTTTCAAGCACCCACCAAATTAACTCCCTGGGGACCCTATCATATGCTTTCTCCAGATCAATAAAAACCATATGCAAACTCTTACGTGCCTCTCGATATTTTTCTACAGTTTGCCTAAGCAGGAAGATGGCCTCCGTAGTAGACCTACCTGGCATAAATCCAAATTGATTCTCCGAAATCGTGGTTAAACTCCTAAGTCTTTGTTCTATAACCCTCTCCCAAAGTTTCATCGTATGACTCATAAGCTTTATCCCTCTATAGTTCGAGCAATTCTGGATATCCCCTTTGTTCTTATAAATTGGTACCACAATGCTATGCCTCCATGAATCTGGCAACATGATTTGAAGAAAGGAAGAAACATACCTCTATTTGTTGATTTGAAGGAAAGAGTTGAGTTGAAGCTTGAAGGAAAGATTGAAAGCAGCCCCCATCTCTTGAGTCTTGAATCTCTTGATTACAAACCGTAAGTAACCCTTCCCCAAACCCTAAAAGGCTTTTGAGGCTTTTGAGCTTTTGGGCTTTTTGGGTTTAATTGGGTTTTAAAGTTTAATTGTAACTTAAAATGGCAAGGCGGCCCGAGGCGTTTGAGGCGGATCAAGGTGGTCGCCTCAATTTACCGCTCCGCTTCGCCCCAATTTGAGGCGCCCCTTTGCCAAACCGCCTCGAGGCGCGCCTAGGCGTCCGCCTTAACAACACTGAGCAAAACACTAAGTAATTTTATTAATAAGTTCAAACAAACAACAAGTGAGACTTACTCAATGAAAGAAAATTTCATTGAGGCTCCTGAAAACAATTACATTACATTGAACTTAGGGTAACTTTGGTTGTATGGAGTTCAATTCAATAGAATTCATGGGGCACCACATGTGATAGTGGTGGTTGGGAGGGGGGAGAGGGTATTGCAAGGTGTGTGTATATGGGAATTCAACTCCAACCATTGATTAACAAAAAAAAAAATTAGAACTGGTAATAGATGAACCCACATTTCCATCAAGCTAACCTTAGAAATATGTCGTCTCCAAATTAGTGAACTTAATCAAACACACCCTTCAAGTGAAAACTAATGCATCCTAGTTAGGGTTGGCGGAAATATTTGTTTCCCCGAAAGGGCCGGATATGGTTTTAGCTTAATGGACTTTGAGACGAATTTTGGGAGAAAACTAAATCCATCACGAATTTAGCGCGGATACGGATTTGGTCATATCCGCCCCGCTGATATCCGTTTATATAAATATGTATTATTTAAACAACCTCATTTATTATTATTAAAATAACCTTAAAAGAGAAACATCCAAAATTCAAAGCCAAATAAAAATCTAGGGCGATGTGTGGTGGGGATCCACAATCCTTTAGAAGCTCACGGGGGATAAATGGTTAAACGAGTCGGAGATCCGTGATCCATTAGAACCCACAGAAGATAAACGAAGCTGGGCGGGGAGGGGACTGATTTGGTAAAAAAACATAAACGGGGCGGATGCGGGGATCTGCCATTCCTATTCCTAGTTAAACATACAATCCTCCAACCTTAGCTTCCCATTAATTCTCGTCCTCCCTGCCCAATGCCAAAGGAGAGACTTGGTTTGGAGGATTAAATAGCTCGCTTGCTTTATCTTGTAATTTGGTTAGAAAATCCACGCATTCCTCTCCTTCCAAACCCAAGTAGCACTTTGTCTCACAGCCAAATGCCTCTTCACTTAAAGTTGCCCATTTCCAATCCCTAAACCACTGAAGTAAACTCCATTGTTCACCTTTAGGACCCACAATCTTCATAAACAGGCAATCTGACTATTAACCCCTATCCTCGTTTTATTCACATTTGTGGTCAACGGTTTGAGTAGCCTTTTTCTTGAGGATAAGGATATGGGCCTCATCTCCATATTGGTGTGGGAATCGAAACCCTCATGGTTACTCAACTTTTGCGAATGACACTATGACTTTTGTGTGACTTTGGTTGATAATGGTCTAACCCAAGTTGAAAATCTAAAATCGGTTCTTGTGTTATTTAGTTTGGCTTGAAGATAGTTTAGCAAAAAAGTGGTAAAATAGTAATATTTCTTAGCAAATCAAGAGATCATTCAAAAATAGAAAAGTGCAGATAATCTTTGACAAGGCTAGATAATTTGTCCTAAAGATTTCAAAGAATGACATGTTACATCGTCCCTCTACATGGAGTGCAGATAATTTGTCTATCTTAGGTGAACAAAACGTCGATAAAGGCCCTTACTTTGATAATGATTAGTTGGTTCAGCTGATAACTGTCATGCAGCGTCGGGGGATGATTCAAGTTTCAGACACGACGTGCCTTCCAATGATGGAGTTGCCATGGGTGATGCTTTCATAGATTGGTCCCTAGAGATTGACTGTATACTTGATTTTACAAGCATTCGAGGTCCGAAGACGGTACAGTCAGTGACTACCAAGTTAAAGAGTATTGTGAATCTTTGGTATCAGGAGGAATGTACATGACGAACAACAATGAGGTTACCTCCTGTTATTGCTTGGGATGATATGCCTGGGTTGATGTTGTCTGCTACAGTTCCTATGGACTATGAAGGCGAGCTCTTTGGGTGGTTAATGAGAGTTACTCAAAACACATAGTTACTGATTATTCTACATACTTTCATCCTTTGTGTATGCGAGCTAAGCCTGACGAAACCGCCTACTATTTTTATTATGGTTAGGATGCGAGATTCGAGTCTGTATTAGCATTGGAGGAATTTGATATACTTTTGGAGGCTAAAAACATGACTAAACATGCAGAAACAAAGTTATAGTTGCAGGAACACAGAGAAAAAGACTTTGGCGCCCCTACCACGCACTTTCACTCTTACACATTGCAACCCGCTCCTGAGGGCCCTCTTAAGTGCTTTGAGTGTAATCAATCTGGCCATGTTCGCAGTAATTATTCGAAAAGAAGTTCGTGCTAATGACGGATGAAGTTGATGAACAAGCATTTCTGGATCATGTCCCTTCAGTTGATGGTGAAGGCGAACCCATTCTTAAGTGGCAAAAGGCACAACTTGCACCTTTGAAACTTGAGGACAAGCTTCTTCAACCAGGGGAGGTTGATGTAAGCTGGTTATTTAGTAATATTATTATTAGTAATATTATAACTGACCCTATTTAGTAACAACTCATAATAGTTAGAGCATTAGTTTCCAATTAGGTTTAGGGTTCGTTTCTTGCAGAGAAGTTAGGTCAATTATAAGTAAGGCATAGGTTATTCATTGTTAGAAGTTAATTGAAGAAAAGAATTTATTTTGTTTATTCGCTTTTATCAGAGATTTCAATTCTTGCTTTGCTTTCAATTCTTGTTTATTTGCAGTTTTAATTGTATCAAAAACTAAATACTTGACCAAGGTTTGGCAGGGTTGTCCTCATTCAATCAACCTTGGTCAACATACCCATTTACCTCCTCTCCCATTGTTTTATGGAATCATTCTTGGGACAAGGTGTGCATTTCTTAAACAAGGGTGGATTGGGAATCAAAAATTTTGAGAATCTTTCAATAAAGCTTTACAAACTAAGTGGATGTGGTGGTTATACAAAGAAAATGAAACCCTTTGGAGGACATAACAACCATAATATTTGGGCTCACAAAACTAAAAACTTCATGGTTGTGGTTAATGGAAGAGAATTTAAGGCTTAAACAACAATCTCCATAACATGATCACTCACAAACTTGGCACAGGAGACTCGATCAACTTCTGAAACGACAAATGGTGCGTAAAAGAAACTTCAATGACTGAGCTAGGCAATCTGTCATCCATGGTCCAAAATAAGAGCCCTTGTGATGGGGATGATGAGATCCTTACAATGCTAAATTACTTTGCCCCTTTGTGTCAAACATGCTAAATTACAATGGGTTTAATTAATTTGTTGGAACAATTGAGCATATTTAGGAGAAAATCAATTGCTGCTTTGTGTCAAGTTTGAAACTTTAAACCCTAAAACAGATAAAATTCGAAGCAAACAATCATACAATACCCACACAAAAAAAGAAAAGATGGATTCGAAGCAATCAGAACATACCTTAACCTGAGAGGAGATCGGCTACAAATAGATTGATAACTTAAAAGGACTGAAAAAAGCAAGCAACTTTTTGCAGAGACCAGACGAATCGTTCGAGGATTGATGGGCGGGGAGTGAAAGAGATCAAGGAGCGGAGATGATGGAGAATCTACGAAACGCGATTCAATTTGGAATTAATGCTCTCTTTCTGGGTGTGGGTGGGGGAGAAGTTTTCAAGGGGTGAGTTAATATAGCCTAGATGATATTGGTTTTTTATATCTATCTTAATACTGCGGTGAAAATGATATGAGTTACGAATGCTTATGACGAGTTTAAATATTGAAAAAGATGAAGTTCTGTCAAAATTTTAAATATTTTTAAATATTTGTAAAAAATTCATCTTGATATTTTTCAAAATTGAATGTGTCATTCTGTTTGTTCTAATTAAATTATTTTTCTTCAACTGCTGCTTTACTAAATCGAGCATTAATTTCAGCCAAAACTCACTTGGACAAATATGGGATATTTCTTAATATTTAATTCTTTCCTTCTTATTTTTAGTTAAGCTGACATTTGGTGGAGACTTAATTCCTTAGCACATTAGTTGAGTTGATCAGTTTTATTAACATTGTTTTACTATTCAAGAGTATTAACTTTTTACAAAATTAATTCATCATAACTGTTGTAACAGACAATTATGCAAATGTTTTTAAAAATTGAAATAAAACCCCAAATGCGAGTATTCGACATAGCTGTGAAGGTATGATGTAATCTGTGATAGTGCCAACGGCACGGGTATTACACTAGTATCTTACAAGGCAGCGAGTACACGGCTCCACCATATCCTCTCTCTCACACCACCATTTTTTTTTTTAACTTTCTCACACCACCATTAAATATGGTAAAACCTAAAAAAAAAAAACGATTCAAAAAAATTGCTGAACCCTTTAAAAAAAACACAAAATAGTCTCCTCGCTCCCTCAATCTCTCGCATTCCCTGCTGCATCTCGTCCCATGCTCGGCGACCAAACCTCACTTTCTCGCAAGGTTGTCATCCTCGTCCTCCTCCCTACCTCTTCCTCTGCGCAAAAACCCTAAAATCGCAAACAATTCGTCTCATATTCCTCCTCTTTCCTATCTCCCCCTCTTCCCTTGCATTCCACTATATTTCACTTTGAAGAACTTTGTTCATTTCATTAAATGAAAATTAAAGGGTTTAGTGAATTTGATTATGTTAGAAATGAAGATTTTAATGGTGAACATGAGGGTGAAGGAGATGGGAGATGACTGCAATAATAAAAAATAAAAATAAAAATTCATCTAATTTGCATGTAAATTTTATTTATTTTTATTTTTTCAAAATAATTGATTGATTATTGTATGATGCAATGGTGCATAGGCACTTCTAATGGATGTAATAGATATGAAGATGTCTTTTAACGATGTTGAGAGCCCAGAGACGAACCACTTAGAGGTAACCACTATTTTGTTGTTAAGTAAATTAAAATTTTAATTAATATATGAAACTAATTATAAATTGAATCATTATGCAGAATGTTGATAATAATGTTGATAGAAGTGGTGTCAATAACAACGAAGAAAGATCATTGATACTGGTAGTCGATGTTAGTAGTTATTTGTTACAGACGAGGTATGTAAGTTTTAACTTATTTTCGTTTTCACCATTTTTCATTGTTATAAATATGTTGTTATTAACAAGTTTTAATTTTTTTTTGGTATTCTCATCAAGATCTGCATTGATAGGTTGGGTTCAATGGATCGGTAGGGAAAAATAACATGGTTATTACTAAATCGAAATCGGCTAATCAAATAAGGAAGGGAATTGTCCATTTTGGTTGTGAAAGGGGAGGGAAGCCAGATAAAAGGTTAAAGAATCATATTCGATCAAGCAGTACAAAGAAGTGTGGGTGCAAATTTGAGTAGAGAGGGGTCCCACTGGAAAATGATCATTGGAGGTTGCAAGTGACATGTGGAACCCACAATCATCCTCGATTAGAGTTACTTGTTGGTCATTCGTTTGCTAGAAAATTGAACATAGAGGAGATTATTTATATGCAGAATATGGCGAAGTTCGGTGTGAGCCCTCACAACATTTTGTCTCGGCTGAAAGAAAGGTCACCGAATAATATCTCAACTTTGAAGCATATTTACAATCTAGTGTGTCGGCTAAAGGTACTGGAACAAAGAGTTAGGACGGCTTTGCAACATACTCTAGAGTTGTTGAGGGAGCACAACTACATAGAGTGGCATTCTGTTGATCAAAATAATAGAGTCACCAGCATTTTTTTGGGCCCATCCTAAATCTATCCAGTTGGCAAAATGTTTTCCACAAGTAATGCTTATGGATTGCACGTATAAAACGAATTGCTATAGGATGCCGCTGTTTGAGATTGTTGGTGTGACGTCGACTGGGAAGACCTTCAACGTTGCATTTTGTTTAAAGTGTTCTGATAATGAAGAGTCATATGCTTGGGCATTGGAAAAGCTTGCAGGAATTTTCTAGTCAGACAACCTGCCAAGCATGTTTGTGAGTGATAGAGAATTGAGTTTGATCAAGGCTTGAGCGAATTTTTTCCAAGGCAAGGAGATTATTGTACACATGGCACATCAATACAAATGTCGAGAAAATTTGTAAGAGACACTTAGAGGACAATGACTGGTGGCCCGACTTTATAGATTCGTTTTCAGATTTGTATAGATCAAGTTCAGAAGATAAATGGAACAATGCCACAATTGAATTTGATAGAAGATAGACAAAATACTCAAAGTGTTTGGAATATCTCAAGACGATTTGGTATCCCCATAAGGAGTACTTTGTCAGTGCATGGATGTATAAATTTATGCATTTTGGACAACGCACGACAGGTCGAGTTGAAGGTGCACACTCGAAGTTGAAGCACTCATTGGAAAACTCCCAAGGAACATTCCTAAATATCTGAAAAAAAAGATACATGATATGATCAAAGTCCAACTGGTTGAGATAGAGTCGTCATTTCAGTATAGTCTGACGAAAGTGAAGTCTGAACATAACTTCACTTTATTTTCCTTACTTCATGGGTCGGTGGCGTACAAGGCAATTGATTTGATAAATTCAGAAATTCGGAGGTGTGAAAGTGTTGACCTGGTCAAGTGTGGTTGTGTGCTTCGAATGACGCATGAATTACCTTGCGCTCATGAACTTAAAGGTTATTTAATTCTCATATGACAAATTCCAGTACGCACCGTAAACAAGTATTGGCTTCAACTTGGCACAACACCTATTTGTAAATGTGGCGATGTAATTATAGCCCCAGTGTTCGATGCTCTTATGAATAGGTTCAATGAGTCAAGTTATGATAAGAAGTTGGTTATGAAGAGGAAGCTTATAGAGTTCGTTCTCCGGGTGACAGTGTCATGATTGAACCATTTGCACTTCTGGCTGGAAATGAGAGGCCGAAAAAATTAAGTTTGTTAAGCACATGAGGTCCACTAAAAGAGATCCCTCGGGTCAAGAATACGCCATGACACAAGAAGAAATGAAAGGCAAAAGTAAAAAAGTGTCGATCAAAAAGGAGAAGTCGATAATTCATAACAATAGATTGATGCGGCAGATTCTGTCTTGGACACGAGATTATGTCTATGACATTGTCAACGTCCCAAACGACGGAAACTGTGGCTTTTGATGCATAGCCAAATTCCTTCAGTATGATGACGAAAACGATTGGAAACAAGTTCGGAAAGAGCTACTGATGGAGCTTGAGTGTAATGCAGAGTTGTGGTATACAATGTGGCACGATGAATGGGTAAAAGTTGTGAAGGATGCTTTAATAATTCCAGAAAACCAGGTGCGGGTGGATAGGGAAAGTTGGTTTATGGACCCCGACATGTTAGAGCTAGCAGCGACCCGTTACCAATGTGTCTTTGTTTGTTATGGGAACCAAAGCACGACATGTTTTCCCTATGTTTACCCGACACCACATTTTGACTCAGGACGTGTTTGCTTCATGACACACTTGGCTCAGAGTAGTCACTATGTCGTCCTTCATATGCAGTCGAACCCACCACTGCCTCCTACATTACCAACCTGGCTGGGTCAAATGTTTCCTTTGGCTCGCTTGTTGAAGAGTAGTTTCGAGGTCCAGCTCGGTATTGGTGCGACGATGGTGAACAAATGAAACATAGTTTTTCAATTACTAACTCAATGAAAAATTGACATTATTTGCTCAATGAAAAAATGACATGAAACATATAGTTTTCCAATTTCTCAATGAATAAATGACATGAAGATCATGAAAAAATGAAAACATAAATGTCCGAGAGAATAGGAAAAGATTCACTCAAAAATAATAAACACATGCAAACTGCCACTAGGATATTATATACATCCAGTACGACAACGAATGGTGATCACTGCAATTGCACTTGTTTGAAAAAGGAGAAAAAATGCACATAAATGATCAACGAATATTTGAAGTGACAAAGAAGTAGATTACTAGCAAAGCTTCCAATTTCAACAGTTAATTTAAGAATGCAATACATTATTATCCACTCAGGGAAACCTTTCCTAACTCTTAATCTTAAAAGAGTATTCACTTGAACAATAAAGATGACGGTGCCCAACTAGGGCAAATGTATGGAAAGTAGTAGAACATCGCCAAAGGCAAATCATCTTCTTGAGCATGGACTATTTCAAACTTTTTACTTTCAAGGTTATACCAAACAAGCTTTCCCTTGAAGCAAAAATACCCTTCTGTATCTTGCTTTCCATCCTTCACCACTAAAAGCAGGCAGCGATGATCCAAAGGATGAAATGCATGAATGCTAATGTGTTGAATAAATTCATCAGCAATGCCAGGATTGGCAATCTTCATATCCACCGTGTTGACTCTGAATATCAACGACCATTCTTCCATATTTTCATCCAACATCCACATGTTAACACGCTGACGGAAGAATGCTGCAAATAGAAGGGCACCATTGTTTTGACCCAAATAATGACTATATGGACCCAAATTATCTGTCTCTGATAAAAAATTTGTCGCTTCTTCCGGCAATGCAATCATTTCCAACTGAAAGGGATTTTTTCTATAATCAAAAACCACAATGGCATGTTTACGAGAGTTGTCAACAATCATCATAAAACAAACCCCATCTTCAGTAATAACTCCACAAGACTTCATCTCTAATAATAATCTAGAAGTAGCGCATGTGACATTGAATTCCTTCCACTCATGCATTTCATCTGAATCAAACAATTCTATCTTTAGATTAGCAGGAACACGTGAATCTTCTTGACGAAAGGCCCGTACCACTTTGTAATGTGGATTATTATTCCCATCAACTTGGCAAATGAAAAGCGTATCGAATTTATCACTCGTCTTCTTAGGTGTTGGGAGAGTGAACCACTCCATGGTGATTGGATTGCAGATGAAGTAGGTGAAAATATCAAATCGATCCAGAGTTTCAAATAGTAGAAATCCATTGGCAGAGGCAACCAAGTACAGATTTCTATAGTTATAACCACCTTTCAACCCAAATGATTTATAGAATTTGGTATCATTCTTGTCAAGCAGCATCTTCCCTTGATTAGAGGTACACATAAACTGAATTTCTGGATCAAAGAATCGTCTCGTATAGAATATTTGGCGGAAGAGACCCATCATGAGAGGAGATCCGCCGATGTCTCTGTATTTCTCGCGGAAATAAGAATCATGAGAGATAAAGTGGTTCCACTTCTTTGATACACACTTGGATACGGCCAGAGATTTGACAGGCAGCCGGAAAAGTATCTCTATTACAATGTCATCCATTTCCTCTTTTATACTGTTTTGCATCCTTTTTGCTACAAGATTTTCAGTTTTTTCTCTTTCGATTCTCATCTTCTTCCGAATTCTAATCTTTTGAAATGATGGAACAACAATCTGCCTGTTTTTGGAAGAAGAGTCGTCACTTCCTGGAACAAAGACAAAATACATAAATTAGAGCACTATAAGAAAAGCTTTAGTGAATCTCATCTATCTATATCCTTTAGATCTTTTACTATTATAAAGCCCAAAGTGAACAATGTCTGTCATCAACGCCACTTTTTAGACTTCCTTAAATGCCCTTGTGAGAATGTATTATTCACATAAGGTTTGTCAACCAGTGGAAAATGGAGGGCTTTTGGAAAATCAAGAAACTAATATGGCGTTATTTGGTAAATGGTTAAGGCTTTTTGGTGCTGCACAAAACTCTCTTTGCAGACTGATTGTCGCTGCAATGTATGGTGAATTGCATCATTGTCAGTACACTTAAGAAGTTAAAATTTTGCAGAAGCATAATTTCGCATGGTTAGGCACTTTGGAACAGGATCTCAAAGATGCAAGTTCAATTCAACCAATACACTTCATTCAAAGTTGGAAAAGGGGACAATTCTTTTCTGGGAAGACAAGTGGGCTCGGAACAGACCATTGATTTAATCTTGGGTATGAAACAAGGAACAGTGAGCAAGTTTTACAATGATATGGAGGCCACCAATAGGGAGGACTCTCCACCTTCGACGTTCAACGCAGATTAAACTACTGAGAATCAGTTCAGATTCCAGCATGAAGACGATAGGTTCGAACAAAGCGACAAGAATGATCAGCTCAGCTTAAATTTGTCTATCTTAAGCTCCGCGGGGGTAGTATCCAAGGGTGGGACAGAGATATCATCAAGAAGATATGGGTCAGTAACATTGCTCCCAAAGCATGTGTTTTCGTTTGAATTGCCTTAATTGGGAATACCCTCAAAAGGGACAATCTCCTTAGAAGAGGTAGACATGCAAACAACAAATGTGTCCTGCATGTCAAGCAATGAATCAATCAACCATTTGCTTGTCAACTGCAGTGTTTCCAGATGCATTTGGGGAGCCTTTTTAGCTGAACACCTCTTTATATGTTGTTATCTCACCTAGAAAGCGGGTTTTGTTTTTTAATTAAATTTTTTTTTTCATTTAACACCCCTGTACTCTTAAAAGTCTCAGTGAGTTCTCCTAGAAAATATTGAAACAAGGTTCTTATTATTTTTCCATTGTGACTAAAGTGGAAGCCAAGTGTAAGAAATGAGAATTAAAATTGCAACAAACATGCACCATGTCAAGGAAGAACTCAGTTGTATTTTGGCATCTTATGCTCACTGCTCTGCAAGAGAATTTCTTCTTTGTGAAACTTGGAAATAAAGGTGAGGTGAAATGCAAAAACTTTGGTAGGTGCGAGGAGAGAGAGAAACGAAACAAGTGAAAAATCCTCCCTCCCTCTATAGATCTCTAAAGGCATGATAAGAAACGTAGTAGTGTGATGAGGCATCGAACTAGAGCAAACAAATTTGTGTTTTCATAACGAACATTGAGCAACCAGGTGTGTTGAAATAGTGTCTAGCACAAGATGAGGTGATGGTAGCGTCATAACAAAGTTTCTTAAGTGAGAGTTACAATCTTATAATGCCTAAGCGTTTCGAGCTCGACTTGTGATGATGACAACCTATATAACGACAAACCATTTATTAGAAGGAAAAAAAAATCGTGGACGTGTTTTCATCATTTTTTTATCAAGCAAAACACTAAGTAATTTTATTAATCCGTTCAAACGAACAACAAGTGAGACTTGTTCAATGAAAGAAAATTTCATTGAGGCTCCTGGAAACAATTACATTACATCGAACTTAGGGTGTGTTTGGTTGTATGGAGTTCAATTCAATAGAATTCATGAGGCACCACGTGTGATAGTGTTGGTTGGGAGGGGGGAGGGGAGGGTATTGCAAGGTGCGTATTTATGGGAATTCAACTCCAACCATTGATTAAGAAAAAAAAATTAGAACTGGTAATAGATGAACCCACATTTTCATTAAGTTAACCTTAGAAATATGTCGTTTCCATATTATTGAACTTAATCAAACACACCCTTCAAGTGAAAACTAATGCATCCCAGTTAGGGTTGGCGGAAATATTTGTTTCCCTGAATGGGCCGGATATGGTTTTAGTTTACGGATTTCGAGGTGAATTTTGGGATAAAACTAAATCCATCACAAATTTAGCGCGGATACGGATTTGGTCATATCCGCCCCGCTGATATCCGTTTATATAAATATGTATTATTTAAACAATCTCATTTATTATTACTAAAATAACCTTAAAAGAGAAACATCCAAAATTCAAAGCCAAATAAAAATCCAGGGCGATGTGTGACGGGGATCCACAATCCTTTAGAAGCACACGGGGGATAAATGGTTAAACGAGGCAGAGATCCGTTGTCCATTAGAACCCGCGAAAGATAAACGAAGCTGGGCGGGGAGGGGACTGATTTGGTAAAAAAACATAAACGGGGCGGATGCGGGGATCTGCCATTTCTATTCCTAGTTAAACATACAATCCTCCAACCTTAGTTTCCCATTAATTCTCGTTCTCCCTGCCCAATGCCAAAAGAGAGACTTGGTTTGGAGGATTAAATAGCCCTCTTGCTTTATCTTGTAATTTGGTTAGAAAATCCACGCATTCCTCTCCTTCCAAACCCAAGCAGCACTCTATCTCACAGCCAAGTGCCTCTTCACTTAAAGTTGCCCATTTCCAATCCCTAAACCACTGAAGTAAACTCCATTGTTCACCTTTAGGACCCACAATCTTAATAAACAGGCAATTTGACTATTAACCCCTATCCTCGTTTTATTCACATTTGTGGTCAACGGTTTGAGTAGCCTTTTTCTTGAGGATAAGGATATGGGCCTCATCTCCATATTGGTGTGGGAATTGAAACCCTCATGGTTACTCGACTTTTGCGAATGACACTATGACTTTTGTGTGACTTTTGTTGATAATGGTCTAACCCAAGTTGAAAATCTAAAATCGGTTCTTGTGCTATTTAGTTTGGCTTGAAGATAGTTTAGCAAAAGAGTGGTAAAATAGTAATACTTCTTAGCAAATCAAGAGATCATTCAAAAATAGAAAAGTGCAGATAATCTTTGACAAGGCTAGATAATTTGTCCTAAAGATTTCAAAGAATGACATGTTACATCGTCCCTCTACATGGAGTGCAGATAATTTGTCTATCTTAGGTGAACAGAACGTCGATAAAGGCCCTTACTTTGATAATGATCAGATGATTCAGCTGATAACTGTCATGCAGCGTCGGGATGATTCAAGTTTCAGACGCGACGTGCCTTCTAATGATAGAGTTGACATGGGTGATGCTTTCATAGATTGGTCCCTAGAGATTGACTGTATACTTGATTTTACAAGCATTCGAGGTCCGAAGACGGTATAGTGAGTGACTACCAAGTTAAAGAGTATTGTGAATCTTTGGTATCAGGAGAAATGTACACGACGAACAACAATGAGGTTACCTCCTGTTATTGCTTGGGATGATATGCCTGGGTTGATGCTGCTACTGTTCCTATGGACTATGAAGGCGAGCTCTTTGGGTGGTTAATGAGAGTTACTCAAAACATATAGTTACTGATTATTCTACATACTTTCATCCTTTGTGTATGCGCGCTAAGCCCGACGAAACCGCCTTCTGTTTTTATTATGGTTAGGATGCCCTTACAGAGGAGACTTACTAGATGAGGATATACAAGAAGAGGATGAAGGAAGAAGGCGGAATTAATCTAAAAATATTAAACATGATCAGCCATGCATTCACGTAAGTGCATGCATGTGATGCAACAGATATGACCCAAAATAATTAATCTAGCCAATGTGTACCTTGCATGAGTTAGGTGTTGGAAAATCTCAAAGAGGGCTCCTTTTACGAGGAAGATCTAAAAATTGCATCTATTAAATTGATTACTACTGTATGAGAGGACCATTTACTGGCTCTAAATCTAATAATATTTTTTTAATACTATTAAGGACTAAGATACATACAAGAATTTATCAAAATACACTAGTTTTAATCAATCAAATGGATAAGGAAAATTGTAAAATCAACGAATGAGAAACTTGTACCCTTCACAATAAGGATAGAAAATGAATACATTGAATTGCAATTGAAGTTGAAATGTTATATCAAACTAAGTGAATAAAATTTTATAGGAACATTTCTCACTCAATTGTTATGCGTCTTAATTTTACGGGAACATTTTAAGGGGATTCTATCGTAAGTTTTCTCCAAATCAATAAAAATCATATGCAAACTCTTACGTTCTTCTCGATATTTTTCTATAATTTGCCTAAACAAGAAAATGACCTACATAGTAGACCAATTCAACATAAATCCAAATTAATTCTCCGAAACAGTGGTTAAAATCCTAAGTCTTCGTTCTATGACCATCTTCCAAATTTCATCGTATGACTCATAAGCTTTTATCCCTCTATAGTTCGAGCAGCTCCGAATATCCCCCTTGTTCCTATAAATTAGTACCACAATGTTGTGCCTCTACAAATCTGGCATTTTCTAGTTTTCAAAATCCTATTAAAGAGCCTAGTTACACATTGAATCTCAACTTCTCCCAGACATTTTCACGCTTAAATTTGTATATCATCCGGTTCAACTGCCTTCCCTGTCTTCATTCTTTTTAAAGCTTCTCACTTCTGTGCACTAAATCTGCGATGGGACACCCGATGCTTCTCTTTCTACGAAACATACCCATCTCCCCTATATGTGTTCGATTAAGTCGATTCCAAAAGTAATCCCTCCATCTATCTAAGATAGTTTTATCCTGCATTAAAACTCTTTCATCCTCATGCTTAACACATTTAACATGACTCAAGTCCCAAGTTTTTTGTTCTCTAGCTTTAGCTATCTTGAAAATATTATTATTTGCACAAAAGTAGATCCTCATGCTTCTCTAACCAATTCACTATATAGTCTTCAAAATTAGATCCTCTAATCTGCACAAATCGACGAATACCCTACACCCACTGTAAATAACTTTAGGCTCCATCACTAGGACATTAAGCTCATGTGTGATCCGCTAAAAAAAGTCTACCGTTATGCAAAGGAAATCAGTCACCAAATCTTATTGCCTTTAAAACAAAATACACTCTCATCTCCATGAGAAAAAGAATTCCCTTACTTCAAAAGCATTGCTCATGAAACCCTTCATTCACCCTGATAAAAATGAGAAAAGGCAGCAGAGCAAAACATAGTCTAAATATTCCTAGTTTGACAAGAATCAACAACAACGCCTTCCGTTTTTCTAGTTATCTTGCAAGGGAGGGGGGCCTCAGTGGCATGAGCTCCCAAATATTCTTAGAATCATAATGGAAAGACAAAGGTCAACTACGATAAAAGTCTTCAATCCAAGTATGGAAATCTGATGCAATACAGGTTATTTTATATTTAATTTAGTATTGAATTGGTACATTATATGTACAAATAATATAGGAGTCCAATAGGTTTAGGGTTTATTTAGGTTTTTATTTTTTATTTTGGTTAAATAGGCATAAACATGGAAGATGTAATTTTTGTTTTGAGTATTAAAAATATTATTGGACTATAGAAACTTTGTAAATCAAGTTTCGATGGTTTGGTTTGTAAGCTTTAACTGAACCCATCAATCTCTATTTGCAAACATTTGGGGCGGATCGCCTATTGTGTCTAAAAGAGCACCTAGGTTTTCAACTTCCAATTTGTTTCATAAACTCCAAATTTCACGAATAACTAGGAAGTTTGAGAAATTACTCTAAAAAGAATTTGTTGGTGACGAAAAATAGAGTAAAACTCAAAAAAACAATGCATAGTAGTTCAGTGTCACACCAAACATCCTTCCAAATGTAATCCTATCGTTATTTGCCAACCTAAAGCGAACCCTTTTCATAAAACTTTCGAGAACTCTTCTGAACCCCTTGACAAGCATCTGAAGTTGTCTTCCATGCACACTCCCACACTCGTAAGTAATGTTTGCCTCCTCACTCTCCCAGCCTCCCACCTCACATGTATGCCTAGAAACGATAACACTTCTCTTTAACCCATCTCATTCTTCATTGAATCTTCACAACCACCATTTATCCAAAAAAGCCTTAACCTGAAAAATCTTTATCCCCGTCCTTTTCAATTTAGTGATTTTTATACATACCCCCTAGCAGTGTTCTAAAAAGCGTTAGGCACTGGGCGGGCGGCAGGTTCCTAACGCCCAAGGGCCTAGGCGGCACCTAGACGGTCTTAAGTTTTGTATTATCTTTAATAATTTACAAAAGTTAAGAATAATACTTTATCAATTACATCCAATTTAATGCCAAGATACATTGTAAAATTTAAAAAATATGAAAAATTAACAATCATGAACAAAATTTATTAAAACTCAAATGATTGAAATTGGTCACGATGGGTACTTTATATAAAATTGAATTTGTGGACAAATATTCAAACTTATTCTTTTATTTTTCTTCAAATTACATGAATAACCTCAGTCAGGTTTGATAAAATCTACATTCCATTAAGTAATCATCATTTGCTACATTTAGACATATACTGAATAAAAAATAATTAAATAGTTTATTTCTAAAAAATATGAAAGAAAAATAAAATAAGAACACAATCAGCCTTATTTAAAAAAAAAATCGCCTAGGCCGCCTAGACCCTGCTCAGACTGCCCAGAACCGCCTAGAAACCCGCCCAACCATTAATCTGGGTGGTTTTCTACCTTCTAGCGCTAGGCGCAGCTGCCTAGGCCGATTTTTAGAACACTGCCCCCTAGTGCTAATTCGAATTTGACATACCCCCATTAGAGGATGAGAAATTAGACATACCCCTAGAATTGCCTGGAACTATTTTGACTTCCCATTTTACCCTTACCAGGATTGACAAAAATGAGCTTGCAAGTTACAATTTAGATTACTTTTATTAAAAAAAAAATCGAATTTTGAACATGAAAATCTAGGCAAGAGAGGTACATGAGTTGCACCCTATTTATTATTTCAAGTGTGGTACAGGGCAAAATGGGAAGTAAAAATACTTACTAGCAGGTCTGGGGTATATGTCTAATTTCTCATGAGGGATATGTCCAATTTCGAATTAGCATAAGGGTGTATGCCAAAAAAACCTTTTTAGTTTACCAAGTGACATTTCTGAGCATCTTCTTCATTGTTCCAGACTGAAAGTTTCAACAAATCTTGTGTGAAACTCATCAACAACATAAAGTGGCACCTAAAAACCAAGGGACTGAATTCAGATTGATTGTAACATGTAAGCCAAAGATAACCCAAACCACAATGGACTACTTTTGTTAGAACGATTGACCAAATCACTTTGCCCCTTTGTGTCAAACATGCTAAATTACAATGGGTTTAATTAATTTGTTGGAACAATTGAGCATATTTAGGAGAAAATCAATTGCTGCTTTGTGTCAAGTTTGAAACTTTAAACCCTAAAACAGATAAAATTCGAAGCAAACAATCATACAATACCCACACAAAAAAAGAAAAGATGATTTGAAGCAATCAGAACATACCTTAACCTGAGAGGAGATCGGCTACAAATAGATTGATAACTTAAAAGGACTGAAAAAAGCAAGCAACTTTTTGCAGAGACCAGACGAATCGTTCGAGTATTGATGGGCGGGGAGTGAAAGAGATCAAGGAGCGGAGATGATGGAGAATATACGAAACGCGATTCAATTTGGAATTATGGCTCTCTTTCTGGGTGTGGGTGGGGGAGAAGTTTTCAAGGCGTGAGTTAATAAGCCTACATGATATTGGTTGTTTATATATCGGACAACGCAGCGAGTAAACGGCACCACCATGTCCTCTCTCTCACACCACCAATTTTTTTTTTTTTTTTTTTTTTTTTTTTTTTTTTTAACTTTCTCACACCACCATTAAATATGGTAAAACCTAAAAAAAAAAAACACAAAAACGATTCAAAAAAATCACCGAACCCTTTCAAAAAAAACACAAAATAGTCTCTTCGCTCCCTCAATCTCTTGCACTCCTTGCTACATCTCGTCCCACGCTCGACGACCAAACCTCACTTTCTCGCAAGGTTGTCATCCTCATCCTTCTCCATATCTCTTCCTCTTCGCAAAAACCCTAAAATTGCAAACGATTCATCTCTCATTCCTCCTCTTTCCTATCTCTCTCTCTTTCGTTGCATTCCACTACATTTCACTTTGAAGAACTTTGTTCATTTCATTAAATGAAAATGAAAGGGTTTAGTGAATTTGATTATCTTAGAAATAAAGAAGTGTGGGTGTAAATTTGAGTTGAGAAGGGTCCCACTAGAAAATGATCATTGGAGGTTGCAAGTGACATGTGAAACCCACAATCATCCTTGATTAGAGTTACTTGTTGGTCATTCGTTTGCTAGAAAATTGAACGTATATGAGATTATTTATATGCAGAATATGGCGAAATTCGGTGTGAGCCCTCACAACATCTTGTCTCGGCTGAAAGAGAGGTCGCCGAATAATATCTCGACTTTGAAGCATATTTACAATCTAGTGTGTCGGCTAAAGGTACTGGAACAAAGAGTTAAGACGGCTTTGCAACATACTCTAGAGTTGTTGAGGGAGCACAACTACATAGAGTGACATTTTGTTGATCAAAAGAATAGTCACCAGCATTTTTTTTGGCCCATCCTAAATCTATTCAGTTGGCAAAATGTTTTACACAAGTAATGTTTATGGATTGCACGTATAAAACGAATTGCTATAGGATACTGCTATTTGAGATTGTTGATGAGACGTCGATACTAGTTGGAGATGCATTTACGTTGTTTGGTTCAAGTGATAATTGTCGAACGACCCTTAAAAAATAAAAATAAATTGTCAAATGTGGAACTTGTGGTATTGCTTGTTCAAAAAAATTTGCACTTTTCTCCAACTATCACTAAAGAGAGTCCGCGAAGATAATCATTCGTACATTAAGGCACTAGGTGAGGCACTGGAAACCTTGAACTAGCTGAGGCCATAACTGATGCCTCCTCCATTGTCCATTCCCTCTAGCTTTCCTATAGTTTCCACTCACATGTACATAGTTTTATGAAACTCGAAAGGAACATGAATGAAAGTGTTTATACCTCAAGTGTGATGATATATCGGCAGGTAGGCTTCATTCAAGCTGAACAACCGATGCTGCAAAAAGCCCAACAGTCTTGTCCTAGAAGAAAAATAATAACTAGCGGCAACTTTCATATTTGAAATTTCCAAGGAGAACCTGAAAAGCATATCTAGGAACCTTGTCACAACATGTTTTGTTAATTATGCTGTTCAGATAGGTGCACTTGTCGTGACTTTGATATACAGTTAACTTTGTCGTCGTGATCGATTAGGGTTTCTTTGTTGTGAATACTTTGATAGTTCGTTATGTTGTTGTGAATTGGTTTCCTTGTTGTGACTTTGATAGATCGAAAGAAAGTCTACCTATGTTACATAATAGAAAAGTGTTACATAGAATATGTTAGAAAAGTCAGAATAGAATAGGAAACCTAAGAGTTCTTATTCTCTTCTAACTTTCCTAACATATTCTATACTAACTTTCTTATTCTATTACATACCTAGACTTTCTTTCCTATTTATTTTTGTTATAAGCATGATCAAAGTTCCGGTCTCACTACTATTATGGAAAAGTAAACCCTGACCATCCATGAAAATTCAGGAAGATTGAATCTCAATGCTTGAATATCATGAAACAGAATAGCGACTTTACTAGGAAGTAAGGAACAAAAGCGAGTGTTCTTGTAAGTGCTACTTTCTTTCTAGTTTTTATTCTGCACGTTTCATTGTTGCATGCACTATTATCGTGGTTTAGCTTGATTACTTGAATTGTGTGTTGATGGAAGATCAGACAGAAAGAAATATTGTTTTTCAAGTGTGTATTTGGGTTTGTCTTAGGAAGTATTGATTATTCTTCTTGAATTTTAGAACAGGTTAATTCATCTGGGGAAGGACAAGAGGCATGACGAGAAGGGTTGTAATAGAAAAGGAGGAGGAAGAGATGGAAGACATGGCACTGGAGATACTTCTTCAGATGCCAGTGACATCGCTGGGTGTACTCAAGTGTGTATCGAAGAAGTGGGATGCCTTCATCAGTTATGATTCCTATTTCCGCAAAAATTACAGAGACATGCGCGGATCTTCTCTTGTCATGGGTATTTTCAGTCACAACCGGTATTTCAATGGACTCAGTTTTGATGTTCCAGAAATTCGATTTGTGAGCACCTCTGGTCAAGGGAGGATGCTGCTCGACAGGAGTGAAGATGCATTCCGCAAAGCATTTAATTTGCCTGCAATTGGTATCATCACTGACCAACTGAACCTGATTGCCTCATCCAATGGGTTTCTGCTATTCTCAAGATCAGATGACTCAGGTTACACTTGCTTTGTTTGCAATCCTATCACCATGAAATGGTACTTTCTTCCAACGTGTGACAAGACCACAGATGTCTTTCTTGTGCATTTCATATGCCAAGGAGAAAAAAATCCTCGTTACAAAGTGTTACGTGCCTTGCGGTCTAGACGAACAGTTGCTTCTCCAACATTAAAAATAGAAATGTTTGATTCGGATCATAAGAAGTTTGAGTGGAAGGAATTCAATGCTACTTGCTCTACTTCTTTCCGTTTAAATGAATTCAAATCTTCAGGTGTGGTCAGTGAAGACGGGGTTGTTTATCTTGCGGTGGTTACCCAGAATCATAAACATGCAATTGTTGTCTTTGATCATAAAAAAGAAGATCCTTCACAGTTGGAGATGATTGCACTGCCAGAAGAAGCAAAACCTGATGACACCCGTTGGTATTCAGGTACTTATAATCATCATTTGGGGCAGAACAATGGAAGTTTGGTATATGTCCTATCCAATGGTCAGCATATTAAAATGTGGGTGATGGATGAGCGTACCAGAGACTGGAATTTGATACACAGTGTCGCCACTGTGGAGATGACAATTGGTAATCCTGGTATAATTGAAGAATCTATTAAATATTTACACATCGAAGCGTTTCATCCACTGGATCCTTTATGCTTACTTGTGGTAGTGAAAGATGGAAGGTCATTGGATAGTCCTGATCTATTTGAGGGGTTCAAGGGAAAGCTTGTTTGGTACAACCTTCAAAGTGGAAGGATGGAGTTAGTCGAAGCTAACAAGGACTATCGTTCGATGACACAATTCTTCTTCGTTCCATACATGTGCCCTAGTTGGGCACCATCATCCTTGTTGTTCAAGTGAAGAATTTACATGAACAGGTATGAATAGGTCTCAAAATGGATAACTATGTGTTTCAATTGAAGGTAACTGATTACCTTTTATGTTATGTTTTAAGTTGGAGCAACTGAATGTTTCTTACTTGATTAAATGTGGAGATTTGACTCCAAACTTATGCTATGTCATGTTCTTATCATAGTTGTTTCTGTTGTGTAATCTCTGGTTTCATTAACATTAAATGGTTTCTTCGTACTTAGTCAACTATTTTTGCATTTATACAGGGATGGGCAAGCTTCCTCTTCCCCATTAGTCATCGAATGATTCATAGCAAGTCACGAAGTTTGAATTTAAAGAAAGAACTGATATTTCTTAGTTAATGATGCCAATTGCTTGCGTTAGTAACTATTTGTTGACATTGTTGCATTTGCAGGCAATTACCTGAGGTAAGGGTCAGATGTTGATGTTTTTGTGGTGGTGATGGAGGTCACGCTCGATCCTTTATGAGTTATGAACGATTTGCTCTAATCCCAACTCTGCAGCAAGTTGGATGATTCCTTATTCTTACTTCTCTGTGGAGTAGCATGGTCATGGCTAGCTTCCATTCTGAAAATGTTTTTATTTCCTTGCAGATTTATTTTTCAATGTTCTATGTGCAAGCGCGTGTATCTGTTTTTATTCTAGGTCATATATGGCAAAACAGCATTGTTAGCAATCAACTGTTTCTGTGTCTGCCACCATGTTTGTGAAGAATAATATGGAAGAACCTTCTCTTGGTTCCTTAACTTTTTTGTTATTTGTAACTGGAGGCTGGAGCCTTAGAGCTAAGTGCTTGTTTTTCTCTTTAAGTAAAGCTTTCACCCTTCATATGTACCTTTTGGCAGGCCATAAGACAGGCCTAAAATATGTTGTGCCTGTGGTGATCAAACAATTTTAAGTATAGGAGAGGGGATTGGTATATGATCACACAAGGAGGAGGTTGGTTGAGTTTTGTATAGAAGGCCTGTGGCTTCGCTTGACGAAACACTAGTTTGTCTATAAGACTGCAACTTCAAGTAAACATAATCTCCAACCTGAAATTCCCTCTCTATGCACATTTGATCAGCATAATGTTTCATTCGGACTTGGGAGTACCGATGGAGTACATTCTTAAGAAACTCTAACATGGACTATGTCTTTTTCAAATACTCATCTACAACTACTGATAAATCTGTGTCAACTAGTAAGGATAGTTGAGGAGGTGGGTAGCCGTATAGATCTTAGAAGGAGGAAGGTATCAAAGAAGAGTGGAATAAAGTGTTGAACCACCACTCAGCCAGAGTTAGCAAAGAATAACAACTCTTGGGCTTATGGCGAGTCATACATCATAGATAATTTTCTAGGCAATGGTTAGTCCTTTCAGTTTGCCCATCTATTTGGGGATGGTAGGCAGCGACGAATTGTATATCAGGACCCAATGCCATGAAAAGCTCTTGCCAAAAATTGCTCCGAAAACCTTGTCTCTGTCTGAAATGATTGATGCTCCCAAACAAGCTGATGGCTGAAACACGTGAGACGATGAAGCAGAGTGAACATCAAAATAAAATTTAATTAAATTTAAAAAAAAACAACTTAAATAGCTAAAATTTTCTAAGAAGGTTTGGTACTCCACTCCTCACATCATCTCACCTCTCTTTCTTTTGCTTCCCTGTCTCTCTCACGTAGTTTTGTTCTTCACTTTTCATAATCAAGCTATTTATATGCCTCCTTCCGGATTTTAGGATTTCGAATTGGTCTGCAGTAAACCTGGTCAGACATGACAATGGATCAATTCCAGTTAAGGATCCAGTTCAATAGCTAGTTGGATTAGTGTTGCTGGAATTCATTGATACCAATTTTAAAAAACGGTGACTATTACGAAGTTAAAAAAACATGAGTTTCGTGTGTAAAGGAAAAGAACGGCGACTATGGCCATCTCTTCTGTATCAATGGCCGAAAAGGGAAAAAAAACATGAGTTTCGTGTGTAATATATTCAAAATTATGTGAAAACAATAGACACGAATGTTACAAAATAGTGATAGCAATTCTGTTTTAATTCTCAAATAAAAGTTACTAGCATTCGGTCTGGTTTAGTGTAGAGTTAGGATTTAGGAAGTAAAACCCAGAAAACCCCAAACACCTAGGAATTTTGGGGGCGTGGTCTGAATCCAAAAGATGCACCCAAATACAAAATGTGTCCCTTATTTCAGTTCAGATTTCTTTGATTCACCCTCCCCTTACTTCCAAAGTGATAATGTTTGTGCTGAAACTAATCGAAGGATGTCATTTTTATGGCAATGTTTTAATTTGGAGATGTTCTTAGAATATTTGAAACACGACGATGTTTTGACCTGTTTCTATAAAATGAATCTTTACATAATTCAGCTCCTTAAAAATTCTAGTCTGTCATGTTCTTAAAATTACCACTGAAATAGATGGTTAGACAGTTTGTACTCCTAACAAAAGGTTTTATTTATTTACTTATGAGGTTATAAATTGCGCGGAGAAGACATGCACCAAATACATGTGTAAAAAAGTAATGAACGACGATCAATATTCGAAAAGTGACATTGTCTATAAATGTATGCACATCAATAAAAACAAGTGATATGTCCCAACTTTTTGTTGATAGCAAAGTCCTTGGTTTAGAATCAGATTTTTGTTAAGTTTAGAAACCTTTCTTGACTTAGGTGTTCTTTCAGATTTGTAGGCATCTCATAAAGAAAAAAGTTCTTCTGGCCTATTGAGTATTGACCCCTTAAAAAAGATATTTTCCTATAATACATTTTTTTTTCTATTTTATTTCATTTTCTTTGTTATTTTTTCTTTTCTTTTCTAGGATGTATGGAATATCTTAAAGTACTCAAAATGTATTTGTATTTGGGACCATTCAAAGAAATTTTATGTAGGACACATTTTTGGATGTTTGTCGAACTACTTCACATTGAACCGTTGTTCATTTAGTTTTTATTAATGGAGAAAGTTCAACGAGAGATTGTACTTTAGAGATTATCTTTTACATCAATATAAAGGTTTGAGGGTCCTTCAAACCTCCTTTCTTTTCAAAAAAAAAAGTTATTTGTTTTAAATCTAATTATAAGGATGGCGTCGCTCGGGTTTGGGTCTTTTAATTACATTTACTACATTGAGTTATCAAATTTAGAGTCTCTTAAATTCACGTCTGTCCCGTTATTATCCCTAATTCAATGTAAGAGTTTAAGCTATAAAAGGATCAAATTGTAAAAGGGTATTTTATTTATAGCATAAAATATTTTTCTAGTTTAATTGGGGAATGACAATTAAATACTCGACAACATTTGTATAATCAAAGGATTGGTTAAGGTTGGTCAAATTATTAAGTGTCATTTCAACTTTCTAGTTTCGGGACTTGTTTACAGGTTCATAAAACACCTAAAAATCAAACACACCCTAATGTTTAGAAAATGAGTGACTAATATTTTTTTTATTAATATATATATATATATATATATATATATATATATATATATATATATATTTCTTTTGTGGTGGCTATTATAATACTTATTGGCCTCAATAACACCAGTCAAAATAAAATAACATTTTTTGTTTTTGAAACCATCACTACCAATAGATATTTTCTCTTCTCCTTAAATTTAGGTAAACTTATCTCCAATCCAATCATCCTAATTGCACTTTTTTGATACTTTCAACCTTTGTTTTCAACCCTCCCTTTGAAGCAACAAGACACAAACCCCTCTCACTTTCCATCTCTCTCTCTCTTACACAATAGAAGAAGAACAGAGAGACCTAAAAATCCAATTTTTCCTCCAATCTGGTCCGTTCCAAAGAACCCCAGACTTGTTGTTCAAATCTAAACCCCAAAAAAAGCAAACCCAATTCATCAATCGATGAATCAGAAAAATTCAACACAGGCACGTCAATCACTCTCCATGTCTCTTATTCTGTATCTAATGCTCTGTTTTTGTGCATTTTTTGGGTAAAAAGTTACATTTTTTTTTGGTATAAAGTTGCAAGCTTTGTTGTTCATTCAATCTGCATTCAAGTTATAGGGTTTGGGTTTTTCATTTTAAGGGAAAAAGGTTTGATTTTTGGGGAAAATTTTGGGTTTTTTTCATTAACAATGTCGTTTGAATCGGTTTCGCAGAAGAAAAGTTTCAGTGTGATGGGAGATGTTTATGGGGCTTTAATGCTTTCAAAGGAACTTGAGTTGGATAAAGATGTCAACTTTGAACGAGGGTTTCAAGTGCCAGATGTTGGAAAAGCTATGAGGGTGAGTGTTCTTTCCCCCCTTTCATTCTCAACCTGTTTTGGTCGCTATTATCTTTAAAGATGCTTTTTTTTAAGTGTTAGTTCTATGGTGGCTCGGAAGTAGGTATTTGTATAGAATATTATCTATTGTATTTGTGTTGAATTTCTATTTGCCTTCTAATAATTTTAGCCCATTGTTGAAAAGTTATATTATTATGTTAAAAAAAAGTGATTTTTCAGAACGTTGTGTATTTGGGCCATAGAGATAGTACATGAAACAAACCCTTCATTTGATAGTTGATGCTTATTCAACAACAAATAATTTATTGTTCACCTTGTTTTTCATTTTTATGTAATTTTTTTTTCTGTGATTGATAGTAGAATTTTTTATTTTTTTTAATAAAATTGGCAGTGTTTATTGAAAGTTACCCTATTTGAGTTCCATTATTTGGATATAAAGAAGAAAAAGAGTGCTTCACGAGAATCCTAAAGCCCCAAAATTTTAATGTTTTTCTTTTGTTGAAGTTGAATGAGCAGTGGCTAAAACTTGATATTCGTATGATTATTCATTTATGTTTCGGAGTCAAAGATAAATTGTTGTTAAAGCTAGTGATTTGTTATCTGCGTTATCTATTTTACTTGTTCATAGTAGAGTAGAGGATCTGATACAATTGGGCTATGTTATATTCTTCATTTTCTGAAAATAACGGCAATAATAAATAATCTCTATTTTGTTTTTTGACTTTTGGCAGTAGTTCACTTTTTGAAGTTTTTACTTCTTAATTGTTTATGTCTTCGACATTTGCTTGGTGGTTATAGATTATATTGTATTGGATGTAGGTCTTCCTAAGGAATAGAGAAGTTGGGGAGTTTGTCAGCGGGGCCTTAGCGGGTGCTATGACCAAAGCTGTTCTTGCTCCCCTAGAGACAATCAGGTGGGCTTTTATTATAACTTTATAAGGTTATTGTTTCTTGCAATTTTTAAAAAAGTGTATATAAATCTTTAACTGGCCAGAATGCTAGATTGTTTTAAAATTAAAGGGGGTCTTCATTTCCCTTCTCTCTCTGGTAAACTGTGATGCCATTGAGTTCAAATGAAGGGTAGTTGATCCAGCGTTTGATGGAAACATCTATGCACTTCTTTATGATGTTGAGTTGCATGCCCTTTTAAATTGTATATTTTGAGGTTTGAGAATGGATGTAAATCAAACCAGACCTGTAAAAAAAGTTTACTTCCAGCAGAACGAAGGAATTTTAAAATCCAAAAGAAATCTCCATATGAATATGAATGACAATGCTATATTAGTCTAAACAAGTAATTGATTAGAAGCTGATTATGAGGCGTCTTAGTCCAAAGATATGCCAATGTAAAAGTTATTTGACATCTATCACATACAACTGTAACAGGACAGTTTTTATCTTTAAAAGCTTTCGTGAAAGAACAGTAGTCATGACGATCAAAACCTTGATTCAGGAGTGTGCTTTTATTGTCCATAGGTTGTCTAGCACATTTACGAGCATCTGAGTCTGATCTACCATCTCTCTCTCTTTTTCTAGGTAGAAAATACCAGTCTATCACATTGTTTACAAAATCACATTCAACTAAAACAGTCAAATTTTGTATGTCGTTATTGTTCTTCTCACTCAATATGATGATGCAATCTGTACAATTCGAAACCAATATGAAAAGATTGTTCCTTTTTCTCGCTCACAAAGTAGAATGGTAGAATGGCAGAACTGATTGGTAAGTATTATGCAGGACGAGAATGGTGGTTGGTGTTGGATCTAGAAGTATTGCTGGCAGTTTCATAGAGGTAGTTGAGCAAAAGGGTTGGCAGGGCTTGTGGACTGGAAACACAATCAATATGCTCCGTATAGTCCCGACTCAGGCGATTGAGCTTGCTACATTTGAGTGTGTTAAACGAAGTATGACGTTGGCCCAAGAGAAAAATAAGCAGGATGGAGGTCCAAAACTGCAAATTGGTCGCGTGAGTTTGGACCTTTCTTTTTCTTGGTTATCTCCAATTGCTGTTGGTGGTGCTGCTGCTGGATTTTTTAGCACGCTTGCCTGCCATCCTCTTGAAGTCTTAAAGGTGAGATAATGCAGGATACTAATACCTATGAACAAAAGTATGATGTCAAACTCATTCACATATCAAAATGGGATATTTTTGTTATTTTTCATGCTGATGGTTGTTCAGCTTTCTACTATTAGCGATTTATCTAATGATCTGTTAATTCTCTATCACTTTTGTACTCATTTAATACACATGGCTCATGTGAAATAGTTATGTGACAAGGAGACACATCTGGCGAACATTTGTCATGATGTTATCTCATAACTCAGAAGTTGATTTTTCCATGTTACCAACTTATAATGTAAATGAAGTTCTGGCGTTTTGCATTCAGCTGTTAGTAGCTTTTTACTTCGTATGTCTCATTTCATGAAAATATCTGGATTAGAAATTGATGCTAGTTACATATCCACAGGATCGGCTGACTGTAAGTCCTGAAGTTTACCCCAGTATCAGTGTCGCCCTTAGCAAGATGTACAAGGAAGGTGGAGTTGGTTCCTTATATGCCGGTGTTTTTCCTACACTGGTTGGCATGCTCCCATACAGCACTTGTTACTACTTCATGTATGACACAGTGAAGACTAAATACTGCCAAGCAAAGAATAAGAAATCTTTAAACCGCGTCGAGATGCTTCTCATAGGAGCTATGTCAGGTTAGTAGCGGTTTTAAATTGGAAGTACAAGAAATCTCATTCTTGCTTTCATCACATAAAAATGTCAGTTTCCATGTTTTGTTTTATGCTCAAGCTCGTTTTATATAGATGGAATCTTTACTAATAACAATTCTTACCTTCAAAAGAATTTGTGAAATTGTGTGTGCTGCCCCATCACTAGCTGTACTTTCACTCTTTGCAACAATCTATGTCTATTGTTGCACGGACAGTAGTATGACTCCACTCGAGTATGTGTCAGATTCATTGTGGAAATGACAAGATTTTTTCCCTTGGCTTTGTATTATATTTAATTCAATTCCTAAAAAAGATGATTTTCTTATATATTGTAAAAATGTTTGTTCATCTATCATTTATTAAATAAAAGCCTCAACTATTATGGACGATAATGCATGTATCTGTGTATTTGAATCTTGAGTTGGTTACATACTGAGTTTGGGATCGATATGGATTCTATACCAAATCATTACTTGGCTGATTTCACTTTTCTTATACTTATTTGTCAATGCCGTCTTTTGCTCTTTTATATGCTAAAGTCCACACCGTTTTTAGGAGAGGCATATTCATCATCTCTTTTGACTCGCACTATTTTGCTCGTCTTGGGTCTAGTTGTTGTAAGATTTGAATGTAACTGGAGCCTGTTTTTTATTGATTAAAAAATATGTAGTTGGATATTCTTATATTTAGACCTATATGAATGATGAACATGACTTGACAATAAATGGAATAATATCATTAAATTCATAAACATTTTATCTTTTGTAGGTCTTACAGCAAGCACTATTAGCTTTCCTTTGGAGGTGGCAAGGAAACGGCTGATGGTTGGAGCACTGAGGGGAAAGTGTCCGGCCAACATGGCAGCAGCGCTATCAGAAGTCATCCGGGAGGAGGGATTATTGGGACTCTACAGAGGATGGGGTGCGAGCTGTTTGAAAGTCATGCCATCATCGGGTATCACTTGGATGTTTTATGAAGCATGGAAGGACATATTGCTTTTCGACAAACATAATTTATAACAATGAATGTAGCCATTATACAACATGTGCAATGGGTTCCCATGCAACGTCATTGTGGGATTATCATGTCCAGCGCGATTTTGAGATTATCATGTCTAGCGCCTCGGCCGGCATTCGCCAAATGATGTTCATGTGGGTATGGGCAGAGGAGACAGATGTCTCATGTTGTGAGGGGAGTTATACTAGGCAGAGGAAAATGATACTTCCAACTTCCAACATAATGTTCAATCAGGTGAAGTTGTCTAGTATCATTAGTAGATTGAATGATACAATTACAGATTAGTCTGTAGTTGTGGAACCGGATGCCAATAGTTTTAGGCAACAATCCGAATTTGAATATTTCAGCGTGGTTTATTTTATAAATCTAGAGTAACTTGATGCTCATAGTTTATGCTTTAAGAGTAACTTGTGGCACTGCAGATTTGAATATTTCAGTTTCATTTATATAGTTATAATTTATAAAGACTTGATGAGATTTTGAAAAAGATAACATCCGTTTCATAACAGACTTAAACCATTATACATTCTGTTCACAGACTTAAACCATTATACATTCTGTGCATTGCTCGTTCAGGGTGAGCAAAGACTTGGTGATACTATATATACCCGGTAAATTCATTGCTTATAATCTGAAAGATAACTTGGTGAAGGAACTTAAGGACTTCACCCACACCTTATCTGCAGTACCAATGGTTTGATTCTTATCAGTTTATCAAAAGCTTTGCTTGTGTTTGAATGCACTAGTTTATCAATTGCTTGGATGCATTTGGTTGTAATTGACTTTGTATTCATCTTGTTGTGCAATATTTCGGATTTTTTTTGTTAATCTCACGTTGATGTATGAAGAAAAAGTATTGAAGCATCTTTATTGATCATTTCTGAACAGAGTGGATGATTACACACATGCAAGAGTTTCTATGTACTGGAATGAACCAGACCATTGATAGCATTTAGCAAGACCTGGTGAGAAATATTCCTTGAGCATCTTGAACACATTATCTTTTAGACTATAAGAAATGATCTTATTAGGTGTATGTAATATTAACAACGACGAGTCTTCCTGCACAGCCAGCACAGAGAATGCGTATTGGTACAAATCAGAGACATCCAAGTAATCCCGAACCACCTCTGGGTACGCAATTGTCAACTGATCAAGGTTGATACGGTATTTAACATTCCATTTAGAGTAATCACTCTCCATTTCAAGGAAGTAGAGTTGGTTTTTATCAACGTACCTCTCAATGAGATGAATATGGTACTTCGAAGCTCCAAAGTATTCCATCCTCCTTTCTTCTTGCCCGTACAGTACATTAGGCATTGGCATTTCTGACAAGAGCTCTCTGTTTGCATCAAAACGAACAGCAGATTCCCCAACGATGATCCAATGTAAAGCCCCATTCCAAAACACTCCTGAATTGGAGAAGATAAACTGACATTCTTTAAAAGCATCCCTACAGAGTTTCCATGAAGCCGTCTTTGAGTAATAGATTTCAATCCGATAGTGATAGTCCTCATCAATATCACCAATATCACCAATATCACCAATCATCGAAATGCAGACTACTTTGTAATGGGGTGAGATGAGGGGATCAAAAGCTAAGCTGACACTACAGATGGAAGTACTAGTTTTGGCGGTGACACAGCGAGGTTTAGGAAGGGTAGTGAAGTGTTTGGTGGCGGGGTTGCAGATGTAATACACAGTCAGATGAGTACGTTCTATAGCTCTTACAGCAAAGTAGACCATTGCAAGATTGCTGAATTGTAACACCTCTATGATCACGGATAAAAGTAAGAGACTTGAATGGGGGATTTCCTATATTGTCTTTCAGAGGAATGAAGTCAAATTTTGGATAGTAAACATGTTCAGAATTGTTGTACGAGTATAAGAAAATTCCTGACAGTGTGGGATAGTTCCGAAGGGAATGATTGTGAGTGAAATATGGATCGGATATGAGAGAAAGCCATTTTTTTGACACAGACTTGAAGGCAAGAAGAGACCTTACTGGGAGATGGAATAGGATCTCTCTTAAGAGATCATCTTCACTAGCAACTATAGTTGCTGAATGGGTGGACTCATTACCAGTAGAGTCTAGAATTGTTCGGCGAATTCTCTGTGAAAACATGATATTGAATCATGACTGAGAAGACAGATGAGCAATACATATATAGTGATAATATTATGAAGTCACTAATCAGTTATCGGAACCTTGTAGTGGAAGGAATCATGGCAATGTCTTCTCCTTCTTGTGTACTCTTCTCTGTAAGTTTGACAACTTGTAGTGGAAGGAATCTGGGAAGTCTTTTTTAATGTGATATAACCTGAGGCACTATCTGTGCACACTTGGATTACATTTTCTTCACCTACTTTCTGTACCACTTCATTCAACATCAAGTACAAGTTTTCAGCATTATGAAATATGCTTGATGTATCAAGGAACTTCGAGAAAACAGTTCTCTTTGGACTATTAACAAGAAAATTTGTAATGCTTTGACTTTTACCATCGGTCCACCCATCAGACATAATAGTGCATCCATATTTCTTCTAATCTTTCTTGTAGGATTCAAGCTTCACATTCACCTCTTCCACTTTCTTTTTCAAGTAGGTGTTCCTAATTTCATAGTAAGTGGGAGGTTTTAATCCACTCCCAAACTTACAAATTTCATCAATCATCTATTTAAAATATACACTTGTCACAATGTTGAAAGGCAAAGCACATCCATAAATGAACCTAGAAATTTTGACACAACATTTTTCCCTATCAGTTGGTTTCCATATCTCATTCATGCTAGTTTGTTTTTTTTCACCTCCATAATCAACTTTGCTTCCACCACCTACATTTCCATCATCCTCATACATTGGAGCATTTTTTTTCCCTCTTTTCAGCAACCTTTGCAATCACTTTATCAGTACACATCTTCTTGAATAGTAAATAATTTTCATTTGAATTGCTCAAGCATGGTGAAGTATCCTTGTTTGTTCTTCCAAGATGATTTTTCATTCGAAAAACTCCTCCCCACATCTCTTTTCCACAATAATTACACTTAACATGTTGTTTATTATTATTCACAGCGACACAATGTTTCCAAGCTACATCTGGCATAGTGATAATAGTAAAGTAATCTAATGAAAAATATCAAAAGACAATGAGAAGTAAACTTTTTTACCTTTGGTTGAAGCAAAACCTCCTTTGTTTGGTGAAAACACTTAATGTATGAAGTAGAAGACTATGGAAGAAGTTAAAGAACCAATCACTTGTTGGTGGTAGCCATTGAAGAACATTGAAAGAAGAGATTTTCCATAGAAATATGAAGTTTGCAAAAGGTAGGGTTTTCTTTGCTTGGGAAAAGTTAGGTTTCTAAAAGTTAATGGGGGATCGAATTTGCACTTTATAGATAAAAAGACTCTCTGAAAAATAAGGTTGTCCCTGTTATATTATTTATCTTTGAGGGTTTAAGTATAATAATTAATAATAAAAAAATTATTTAGGGGTCCCTGACCCTGACCTTCGTACATAATGAAATCCAAAAATCGATTCAACACAACACAACACTTGCAGAGTCGAGATGCAGAGAGAACTTGCCAGATGCAGAGAGAACTTGCAGAGAATCGAGATGCAGAGAGTCATATAAAAAATAACTCAAAATCCTCTTCTTCTTTAACATGGAACCTGAAAAAATCGACAAAATCGCCTTCTTCTTCAACAATCGACTCGAAACTTCAACAATTTACTCGAAACTTCTTCAACAGATCCTTCTTCTTCTTCAGCAATCGAGCCGAAACGACTTCTTCGAACCAATCTGAGCCGGAAATAGTTCGATAATGAGCGGATCTGAGGGATTGGCCTTGAGAAGCAGCGGATCTGAGGGATTGGCCTTGAGAAGCAGCGGATCTGAGCCGGAGCCGAGGGAAAGATGTCGTGACGGAGCGGATCTGAGAAGGTATCTGACTCCTGTTCTTCTTCTTCTTCCCTGTTTGTTGTTGTTTTTTTTTCCTGTTGGTATTCTCCATTTTGTGCGAAGCATATAAATCGGACATTTGTTCTTCAATCGCGATGTAACGATTTCACTGCTGAATCGGTGGTGATTCACTCCGATTTGGATGAAGTCCGATTTTTTGGACGATTTAAACCGTTTACATGCCGAGTCGATTCATATCGGCGATTTGAATCGCGATTTTCACCGATTCGTACAACACTGGTTTGGATGGAAATCAGTGGCTATTTTGCTGCAATTGCTAATGGTTGAGGGCAACTGGAACACCAATTGATCATCAAAGTGTTAGCTTATTTTCTCATCATCTTTATCGGTGGTTGAGTATTATATCCTTGGAAGATTTCTAATTCCCTATGCTTTGTATTTTAACCCGTTATCCACTTTTCCTCTTTTGGGGGAGAGTGATTTTGAAGAGTTGAATTGGATGGAGATGTTTTAGGATAACATTGAGATTAAATGGTTGACGAAAGATTATTTGGTAAGTTTTATATTGCTATGAAGAAGTATGCCTATGAGCAAAGTAGACTTACCAGTGCCATAGAACCGAACGTGACGAATTTTTGGCTTAACGGTGCTATTGAACCGAATGTGATGAAAAGTTGGCTCATTGGTGTCATTAAACCGAATGTGATGAAAAGTTGGCTCAAGTGCCATAGAACCGAATGTGACGAATATTTTTATTCGTCATCCTACGTGGCGTTGGAAACTAATTCTCGTAGGTTATTCATCCTATGTGCCCTCAAAGACTACTTCCCATCAGTTATTCATTTCTGTGTTGCAGCTTTGTTGTTGCTGAGTTGTTGTCTTGCTGGTTTACCTTTGTTGATTTCCTTGTCAAACTGGATATTTACGATATATATGCCTATAATAACTATATATTAGGAATACCTATTTAACAATGATTTTAATTATAGGAATACTGGATTAATCAGAATTATAATTAGTTTTTCTTTCTTAATTAGGATTCTATTTGTATCCATATAAGTACCTCCTTGTGAGGTATGAGCAGCGTAGTCAATTGGACATTTTTGTGGTGAAGACTGATTACTCTGGGTGGAATGTGAATTGTGAACTACCGCGTTGATCTTGATCCTGCCACAAGTGCGTATCTTGACATGGTTTGGAACAGACTTGATGTTCTGACTGTGCACCGAAAACTCACAAAATCCTAATTGGTGAGGATCGAACTCGCGACCTCTCACAAGGAGAGTGGATATCCGACCAACTGAGCTACAATTGGTGGACAAATTTTGTATCACATATTGTACTTAACTTTCAACATCCTAAACATATAAAGCACCAATGGTGAGTTTATCGCTTGTAAGTTATTCCACAAACATTTATGAATAGAGAAAGAAACTCATATTATTGTTAAATTGCCAACTTGTCTAAAAGTTTAAGCTGATAGAGATGGCATATCTAGCATATATCAAGGTCGGGGTCTACGGAATGGATGGAGTAGTAGACTTAGTCTCAATACTCTCTCTCAGCACAATGGCTGAAAATTACCCTCTGCCCGTTTCAAATCAAATTAAGCTCTGATATCATATTAAATTGTCAACTTCTCTAAAAACATAAGCTGATCGAGATAACATATCTAAGCATATATTAAGATGGGGATTGATATATTATCATTGATTTCTTACACTATCGAAACCCAACTTTTACCATATAGTATTATTGATTTGTTACCAGCTTATTGGAGAACTCATCATCAAACTCAAAGGTGAAAGCTTCGTGAAATGGAAAAGTAAGGCAAACCAAAGCAAAACTCTCTTCCAACTCAAAAAGCAAAAGCATTGTGTTCAAAAAAAGCACTTTCTTTAAAGTTGGGCAGTGCAAATCCAAATCAACCTCCACTACCCCATTATATGTTCTTAAAAAAAAAGCACTTGTTTCATGAAGTTGGTCTCTTCTTCCTACTTAATTTCCAAAGTGCCACTTTTCTCTCTTTTGCATTTTTTTTTTAATGGAAAGGCAGGAGATCCCTAAAAAAGTTGATAAAATATGTTAAAATTGATTATAATTTATTTTTTTCAAAAATAGTTAATTTTTTTTGCGTGGAAAGTTTTAAGTTCAAGGTTGGAATCAACCTTCAAAACGACTAAATTTGTTTTAAATCTCGTCCTTAAAATGATTGTAAGCACCTAAGGGTCTGTTTGGTTAGCATTTTTTTGGGGAAATTGAATTCATTTCTCTTTTCATGCAATTTTTTGTTGTTAGAAAATCGATTATTCATAAAACTGTTTTTCTACTACTCATCTCAAAGGAATTTAAGTCTGAGGGAAAGATTTCGAAATAGGATTCATAAAAACGATTTCAATTTTCATGTCTATTTTTCATGCAATCAAATAGACCCTAAGTGAAAGTCACAGATAGCGTAAAATATATATATATATATAAGGGAAAAAAAAATTATTTTACACGCAATCAAAATACTAAAATATTTTCGAAAAGTGACCACAAGGAAAACGATCGATACTCACTCACAACCAACTAAATTATTCAAAATTTAATTTGAGAGTGACACATGAACTAAACAAAATAAATATCATAGAAAATAATCATATCAAGTAAGGGCACCATCGTAAATATGCTAACACTCTCTTTTTAAACTCATCACTTTCTTCATTCTTCCTTCCTTTTGTTCAATCTCAAGATCCATAGCTAGCTAGTGAGTGATCATGGATCGAAAACTCGTCGAAGACGCAATCAATCGTGTTACGAATCGATCATCGTCGGTATTTCTTAGTGGCATGAAGCGGAGCATGTCTCAATTGGATTGGGATGATGATTTCTTGATACTCATGAGTGCAATGATCGATACTAAGATTGATGGTGATCGATCAAAAGGCGATCACCGGGGAGTTGGTGGTGGTGGTGGTGGTGGTGAAGTGCCAGTAGGGTTTTATGATGATCTGAGCTTCAACTTTGAACATCAGGTTAGTTATTTCAGTTAAATTAATTTTTTGATTTTTTTTTTTTTTAAAGTTTGCATGATTTGCATGGTAATGGACAAATAAAGCTGACGTGGATTTTTATTATTTAAAAACGTGAATAAATAGTTATGTATATTTAGAAAAATATCATCCAGTAATTATTTGAATATTAACTGCAAAAGTGTATCAGTTAAGTTGGTAGAGATGTGGTCACGGATGGATAAAAATTAAAATTAAAATGGATATTAAATTAAATTATCCATTAATTTCAGTGTCGTGTTATTGTGTTTGGATTGACTTTAAGCTATCTTTAATTAGATATTAAACATTTAATAAATTTTTACGCAATATTTTTCATAATTATTTAATTATATCTAAGTATCTTGTTTTGTATTTTCTTTGGGGATTCAGCAATCCAAATATAGATTATTGATCAAATATGTTTTTTTAACCCTTAACCCTCTCCACTCCATGTCGTCGGTCGGGTTCGAATTCGTGATGTGTGATACCATCCATCACACCTCTACCAACTCAGCTGATTCACCTTTGGCGATCAAATATGTAACTAGCGTGAATCTAATATTATCAACTTGAATTATATGCTGATACTAAAATCTATATTCTTCATATTTAAAAAATCGATAATAGGTTTTTATTTTATTTATATAAATGGCGACAAAAGTTAAGGTTGAATAAAAAATTGATCAAACCGATCAAAACCGAACAGACCAAATATAATATGTTTAAAATAGTCGGTCAGTTCAGTTTTAATTTCGGTTTTAGTCGATTCGATTCAGTTACGGTTTGCATAAAATAGAATCAATTCGATTTTGTTAATGATCGGTTCAGTTGCGGTTTGAAATTTTTAAAATCGACCAAATTCGGTTCGATTCACAATTTAGGTGAAACACTGAACCGCCGATTCAGTTTTCAGCCCTAACAAAATTCCCCAAGGCTGGAACATGGAAACTGTATATATTCGATTGTGCCAAATCAAGAAAATAAAAAACAAAGCTTGGATGTTTTGAATGTCTGTGACTATAACAATTAACAGTATCTCTTATTTTACAGGAAAATTTCAAGTACATACAGACAGAAGTAGTACATTGTAAGCTGCTTCAATTTGTAATTATTGATAAACTAAATACATACTACCTTCATGGAAATTTCATAATGAAAAACATTGTTTTAATTGGGGTGTCCGTTGTGTTTATAAATTAGAGAATACAGTTGGATGATTTGTAAACCCATCAAGTTTTTTCGTGTTTACTTCATTCTAAGTGTTTTGACAGTAGCACGAGAGATCGATAAACTCATTTTATCTGTTTCTACCAACAGGAGAAAATGAACAACTTACTGAACTGTGGTGGCGGATTGCAAGAAAATCTCGTATGGCCTCAGAATCCTGCTATCAATCGTTCAGGCATCACGAGAACCATAGACACGCAATCATCCATTTGTGGTACGACATGAAAACATAAAGCAGTCTGTACATGTCACTTACTATAGATAAACATACATATATGTAGAAAATAGGTGTTAGTAGTACTGCATGTTTTAAGCTTCAATTTCTAGGGGAGTTTTACTTGAATGTAGGTCCTGCATCTAGTAGTATAACATTTGTAAGCACAGCAAATGGGTCAGCTGGAAGTCCAACCTCTGGGCTTGAACTCAAAAATGGGGAGAACCCGGCAAGGGGAGCAACCAGTGGTTCTTCCAGGGAGCAGTCTGACGACGATGATATTGGAATTGAAGCTGGTTCATGTGGACAAAGCATGACTAACATCGATGTAAAACGCATCAAGAGGTATATTACTGTCAGAGGTGACTAGTGTTTGGTTACAGTGGAAGAGCATAACGGATTTTGAGCATGTAATATTGTTCATCGTATTGTGTTGCTCAGGAAGGTTTCAAATAGGGAATCTGCTAGACGATCTAGAAGAAGAAAACAAGCACACTTGAACGATCTTGAAACACAGGTATTTTCCGGCTTCTGAGTGTGCCTCTGTATTCTTATGATATTGATTCCATAACATTCACTTAATTTTCACAGGTTGATCAACTGAGATCAGAAAATGGTACTCTGTACAAGCAATATGCTGATGCAAATCGAATATTCAGTGAAGCTGCTACTGACAACAGGGTGCTCAAATCAGATGTTGAAGGTCTGAGGGTGAAGGTAAGCCTGACTTAGTATGTTGAGCAATTAAGCTGACATTCACCGTCTGACAAATGAACACGCATAACCCAATGAACTAATTTGACTGTATTACAGGTGAAATTGGCAGAGGATATGGTGGCTCGGGGTTCCCTGACGTGTAGTTTGAACCATCTACTTCAAAGCTATTCCAATCCAGCCCAAACACTGAACACCCACGACATATTCCAGGCATCAGAAGTCTCGCCAACCATCGGAGTAGATGAGACCTCTTACATTATTAACCCATCAGATTCTGGACATATCCCGTCTTTGGGTTTAGAACATCTCGACACAGGACACTTGAACTAGGGGGAAAAAAAAAAGGATTTCACCACTGTTAAGCTTATACGATTCTCGCGTAATAGTTACATTGAATTGCCTCAACATACATGTATACGTATTCGGAGAAAATAAGGTGGGAGTTTGGCACAAAGTTTCAAGTCAGCAAAAACATTACAATAGATTATGTGCCTCAACTAGTACAACATGTATCAAAGCATTCAAAATTTGAAGGCCACAAACCAGAGTAGTCTTTACAAGTGCACTAACTGACAACCGATGGCTAAAACATCTGATACTATTCACAAAGAACTTGTAGAATCTTTTCTCCCTAGCAACTGAGATGCATGAGCACCAATAGCTTGAAAGCTCTGAGCAAAAATGTACAGACAGAAGATGCACAATCCTGTTCCACCAAATGCCCAATCGAGTTTAATACAACATCATGGTATATCTGAAAATAAAACAAGAACAATACGTGTTTCTTTCGCACCATCATGTTCACCAAAACTTATTAGTGTTCACCAACTAATGGTAACTGGCCCTACCTCTAAAGTATGACTCTTTTTTTGTGTTTTTTGTTGAAAACTTATAAAGTATGACTCATTGTTTCATCCTACATGATAACTTACATGTCGGATACTGAAAGCAACGGTTTCTTTCTGTTGCTGTTGTTCTTTGCACATACACAAAAGGATTACTGATGATTAATTGAAGGCTTAACTATAGTTAGTTGACTACTTTCCAATTAAAACACGACTACATAATGCATACAACACAGTGATACGTTGAATCAATGTGAAATTCATGGTAATGGACCATCTCCACCAGATCAATTTTGAAACATGTTGACATTTTACATAACTTTCGCAATTGACACAAATAAAAGTTCTAACAAGCAAACAGAGCACATAAAGCATTGAACAACTACATCACCTCGATCACTTGAAGTAAAGAAAAAAAAGACACATAAAGTCATAGAGGAATACGTCCAACAGCAAAAATGTGTACTGATATCAGGTTTCTCAATCTATTAACTTTACAATACCATGAATTCAAACTAGACTTGAAGTAAAGAAAAAAAAGCCACATAAAGTCATAGAGGAATACGTCCAACAGCAAAAATGTGTACTGATATCAGGTTTCTCAATCTATTAACTTTACAATACCATGAATTCAAACTAGACTTCCTCAAGTCAGAAGCACATTAAGCAAAAGAAAAGGAATTGATGACCAAGCAGTTAAACCACTTTACCTGCATAAGCAACTGTAGCTCCCGAGGCCACTCGCCCCACAGCTGATAGAAGGTAAAGAAAGACAACAACCTTATGAGAAAGATAAACAAGAATCAGTCTAAGAAACCATATTGTTTTGCTCAAGGAACAAAAAAGCTAATAGAAACATCACAAACAACACCTCGAATGACGTAAGATGATGAAAACAATTCATGAGAGTTAATCTCTCAGTAACTGAATATGATTCAGCTTAACTACTACAGTAACTGAATATGATTCAGCCTTAACTACTACACTCAAAGAAACTGAGGATTCTGTTTATGGTAACTATCTGCATATTTTTATATAGTACTCATTTTTAATATGGGAAATGGAAGAGAGCTTGGTACACAAACAACCATCATTAACAAATTCCAATTTAATTGAGCATCATCACTTCATCATACCCAAATTGAATCCCATCCATCATTCAGCATCAAACAGCCCGTCTCTTCATATTACTCCCCTTTATGATTCAATAAAAAGAGAAACTTGACATATATTAAATTCTGTGATACCTATACCTCAATGTTTTTGGGACAGTATTGTACTTGCAACTATTACCTTAGCGAGAAAATCTACAGTGCCTGGTCCTTGATGCCTGGATGGTGTCCATCGTGTGAAACCAAACCCTTTGCTCTGTTTCAAATTGCGCCTCTCTGTTTCTTCTTCAGATCTACCATCATTGGTTGTTTCATCACTAGCTGTGTTTCATTTGAAATGAAGAGACATCATGGGTATAAAGAAGAGTTTGAAGATCTAGATAACCCCTTTCATTTTTCTTTGCTTGTTCTCACCCCTCCCCAAACACAACCATAACAATAATTGCCACGACATCATTCACATGATGGACAACATCCAAGCACAAAACAGGTATCAAAACCAGGCAGTGTAGAATTTCTCTACCTTAGCTATCTATAATGTGTTTGTTAGCTTTCTGATCGGAAAACTTAGCCATATTAGTCATTCCATTACATTTACAAATACCTCATTTTCAAAATTAGTATTTGTTTACTTTTCTGCCTTAGAATAATCTAAAGTTCATTAAAAGAACGTTCCTAAACATAATCCAGAATAAACAGTTAGCAAAACAGACCACTGATAAACACAGACTAAAAATAATGGGTCTCATATTGACGTCACTTTTCTCATTTTTCTTTGCTAGGTGCTATTGATTATCCAATGCTTTGTGCTGAATTGCTATTCAATTCACATGAAATTAAGTATCCTAATAAGGGAGAGTAATTTTTTCAAAAAGTTAGTTGTGTTCAGCCATAGATAAGATGAATTTGATTATAAAAGATACATTCTCCGAAATAAGTCAATATCAAACACAATGAAAGATCTTGTAATACATACAGTGATTGAAGATACAACTTCAAACAAATAACGAAGTTATAACCTTGAGAAATAGTCTCTTGTCGTGCCCTACTGCCGCAACTCGCAAAACCGACTCCGCTGCTCCTACTGTATTAGCCAACCATGCAAAAATGGCATTTGCCGTACCTTGAGAAATTTGCCATTCAAGAGGATCCACCGGAACACTACAAATATTTCCACCAGACAAGGTATCAATTTATAGAGGTCGCACCTTCACTTGAACCAACTGGCTTACAAAAAGAGGCAACTTTTTAAACCTTTTTAGGCATACATTAGTTTGAACAATCTAACAAGTCCTTCACACTTATAAAAACTCAAACCCAAATTCAGTTCAGCTACGTAGTAATAGAATCAAACACCGAAATGTAAAAATCCTAATTGCACCACCAATCATTCAAATCAAAAGAACACAAACCTTACCAATTCACATATCATCAAAACCCAAATTTCACATCAAATTCACCCAAACTGAATTAAAGGGGTCCTTCAAAATCCAAAATTTAACCAAAAACCTCACAAATTGAATCAAAACAAACCACCCCACCAACAAAATTACAAATACCCATTTCTCAAAACCCCTAAAATTCACCCCCAATCCTCCAAATACACCAATGAGGTCTTCAAACTGATCCTTTAAAAATCCCCCACAATCCACTAAATTGATTAATGGGGTTCTTCAAATTCACGAATCTCAAACACCCATTTCACCAAACAAAGATCTAAATCGACAAAAAACCAAAGAAACAAACACAAAAGGGGGTGAAGGTAAAGAGTAACATACGAGATGTTCATCTGGCGAAAGAGCATTCCAAGAATGGCGAGAGAGCAGAGAAGAACAATGAAAACATCAGAAATGAGTGAGAGGACACTTGAGTTCCTATACGCGCAGTGGTAGTAAACGAGAGTTCCACAAATCATTAGTATCAATGGCTTTCCCACTTCAGTCGTCTTCGTCGTCGTTTCATCTTCCATCGTCAAGTCTGGCCTGTCTCTGTTTCCTCTCGCTATTTCTTCGTCTCCTCTCTCCATCATTCATTCTCTCTCTTCTCTCTGTTTCTCTCCACTCTGCTGGAAATTCCCGCCAGGTCCCACACCACATGGCAACCAGAATTTGGAATGGGGGGTTTTGTACTTTTGCCCCTACGTTTTGTTTTGTTTATTTCACCTATCCCCATTTTTCCCAACATTGCCCCTTTCCCTTACATATAAAGGGGCAAAAATGTATTTTCGCCAACTAGAATTACTCTATAAATTAGGATCATTTCTTATTGTCGAGGAAAGGGGCGAGGAAATCAATGAGAGGGAGGGATTTTATCACTCTTTTTTTTTTGAGATTCGTGTTAATGTGCATTTCAAGAGTGTAGATTCACATCTCGAGAGAGTGACTTGTCATATACTCCCCACGCTGGTTTCCTCACCATTTAGAATTTCTCATAAATTATAAAGTCTACCACATAAGGTGAGCGAGGAATCGGTGTATGCACCCATCTCCCTCGAGATAAGTGAGGGTGCGTATCTCGAGGTCCTCGCTCCCTGGAATTTTCGCAGAACGTGTTAACAAGTACGTGAGCTCAATTCAAATCTTTTTAATATCTCATTTCGTGCCCATTCATAAATTTAAGTATGTAGGTACGGAGGAGATCACGTGTTGTGCGCCTGAGGGGTAGTATAGGTATATTAAAAAGATTTGAATCAGGTCACGTGCTTGTTAACACTGATTATGTTGGAGACATTATTTGTAGTGCAAAATGAGTAATATATGAAAAGTGGGAGTAAATGCAATAAACAAAATAAAAGTAATGGGAGCGTGCAAAAAAACCCCAACAAAAGTGACCATTATTGGCACCATTGGTCAATTGAGGGCCATCTCAAATTGACGGGATTGACTATGGGGATGTGAATAGAAGTTTTGGAGTTTCTAAGGTTTTAGGATATGATTGTGTATGAAAAGTGGTACAAGAAACATTAGATGCTAATGTAGGGGACTGGATGATCTTAATTGATGCGCATTTGTAAAAGGTTTGTTAAATTGATGCGCCTTTACAAAAGGTAAACTAAACCAAGTATTGAGCGAGAGCTTGCACGAATTAGTAAATGTTCAAGGTCTTCAAGAGTCTTTTTACAAAGGGTTCACCACATTAATGTCCTCTATAAATAATAGGCTAAGTCAACTATTAAGTGAGCAACGAAATGACAAGTAATCGGTAAAAAATAATAATAATAATAATAATAATAATAATAATTAAAGAAAAATGAAAAAAGAAGAAGAAGAAGAAAGGAAATGACATGTATGGAGCCTTTTGATGGGTTATTTGTACATTTGATGTGGTGTTTTCTATTGGCAACCATTAGGGATATCGCACAATGAAAATAGTTATGCAACATGTAAAGAATAATATTTCTAGAGAGCCATTGATGTCAAACACTATTTTCGAAGAGAGTACGAGCTTTACAACATGTCTCTCCTATTCTTGTGCTGCTCAATAGGGGTTTAATTGATCCATGTAAACTGATCGAATTAACTGAATCTCCTCAATGTTAATAAATATATTAGTGTTACCCCCTCCAATCACTGCCATTGATGTCAAACACTATTTTTGAAGAGAGTATGAGCTTCACAACATGTCTCTCCTATTCTTGTGCTGCTCAATAGGGGTTTAATTGATCCATGTAAACTGACCGAATTAACCGAATCAAATTGAATCATGCCGAAAAAATCAAAACCGAACGAAAATCGAAACCAATTTGCCAAAATCGAACTGAACCGAGTTACTTTAGTTCGATTTTGGTTTGAGTTTTTTCAGTCCTGAATAAACCAAACCAAACCGTATCAAATTTTTATGTGTTTTTTAACTCCTAGCTCCATCACAAACAACTCAATTCCCACCCCAATTTCCAACTCCACCCACCCACCCCCATTTAGTTCACCTAAGGTGAATATATAGAGATCGGATACAGCTAGAGAAGTAGAGAGGTGTAGAGTATTTTTTTAATATTTTGAATATTATAATCTTGTTAAGGTTCAAATTTTATTTGAAATATGTATGTGTGAAAATGTTTTATTTGTATTTAGGTCTAGCTGTACGGGAATGGTAATGGAAAAACAGAGTTGTTTTAGTAAGAAGAAGAAAGAGGATGGAAAAAAAGAAAAAGAAAAAACCGTCGGTTCGGTTCGATTATGGTTTTTTGTTTGAAATATCAGAAAACCGAACCGAAAACCTAATCTCAAATTCGGTTTGATTCGGTTTTTATCCAATTTTAAACCGATTGAACCTATTAACACCCCTACTGCTCAATGCCAAAGTGAAGCTCATATCTCTCTCTATTCTCGAAGATATGCTCTATTTTTCACCAACTCCCATCCTAAAAATTTGTTGTTTTCGTTGTGGTTTAGAAGTAAATGAAAGTTTTCGAAACATTGTAGATGTGGCGGAAAAACAAATATAAATTGAAGAAGAACATACACTGTGGTGATGGAGTGATGTGTCATCTTGAATTTGGTTCCATTGGGGTGAAAATAGAGGGAAAAGGTCAAGGGTGCTTTTGCTTTAGAAACTCCATGTGCAATATTACATGGTAAAGGTAGGGGTGTGATCGGTGCAAAACTGCAAGTGCACGGTATTGTAGTTTTATAGTAAAGTGATAAGAAAAGTATCGTCCTCAAGGATTGATAACTCACTTTTAACAAGTACCGAAATTATACTAATCTTGATTTTATTTAGAGAAATCATTAAGTTAACTTGTTTTTGAAAATTGAAAATAATAAATCAAAGGAAATAATCAAAGTGGAGTTGTTTGATGAAAGAGTCTCTAAGAAACTTCTAGGAAGCCAATTTTTCCTAATCCCTCATTATGTTTTTCTTATATAATTAATTGAATTTATTTCTCCAAGTTCGTTAGCAAAATCTCCCAACTCATCCAATAGCCTCTTTCGATAGTCTATTGAAACTATTCTTGAACATTATTTTATAAAAGAGTTTGCAAATTAAATAATAAAAAATGCATGAAGATTGATGATTCCTTTAAAACTACATAGGTTCTTATTAAGTATTCCGATCTCTATAATTGCCTATGTCAAATTATTCGAAGGTCTATCCTATAATTTCCTATTTCGAAAGCAAATAACAAAACATAATTCATCTAATCAATAGCCAGTCAATTAGAAACAATAATAAGCTAAGGATAATTCAAACAAACATAGCAAAAAATTACTTCAAATTAAAAGAATAAAAAACAAGCATAGTTGCCTAGTTGGGGACTAGAATTCATCAGTTTCCCTAGAATGAAATCACTTAGTCCATGCTGGAAATCAGATTTATTACAAACAAATTCAACATGATCTGAGTTTGGGAGTAGAGAAAATCAAACTCATTGATGTTGGTGATGGAGGCTTGATTGTTCGCCTTTGAGAATTGAATTAGAGCACCTTTATTGCCAACATTCAAACACAATCAAGGCTTCAAAAACGTTTTTATGGCTGCCAACTCAACTCTGTGTTTTGATTTACAGTTGATTACTGTGGTGCGTTTGATTGAAACTGATCATGCGAACATAAATTTTTTTGGATAGTTATATGCGACTTTAGTAAAATGACTATAACTTGCTTATTTCAAAACATTTTCAAGTGATTTAAGTTGTGTTTATTAGATAACTCAGAGTACTACAACTTTTATATTTGATCAACTTGATAATCGGTTTCGATCGAGCACATAAGTTGGTCTAAAGTCAGGAACATTATCTCGTTTTTATTGCAAGACAGATTTGCGCAACTTTAGTAAAATGACAATAAGTTGTTCATTTCAAAACATTTTCAAGTGATTCAAGTTGTGTTTATTAGATAACTCATAGTATTACAACTTTTCTGTTTTTATGAGCTTGATAATTGGTCTCGATCGAGCACATAAGTTGGCCGAAAGTCAAAAACACTATCCCGTTTTCATTGCAAGATAAATTTGCGTGACTTTAGTAAAATGATCATAACTTGTTCATTTCAAAACATTTTCAAGTGATTCAAGTTGTGTTTATTAGATAAATCATATTACTACAACTTTTCTGTGTTGATGAGGTTGAAAATTGGTCTCAATTGAGGGTTTAAATTGGTCAAAAATTACCCTATTTTGCTTTTTTCATTTTGAGTTTCAGTTTCTCTGTTAAGTTATGCATATTTATTGGTGGCGTAAGTTAAAAAAAAAACTCAATGATGATATGGAATAGTCGCTGCCTTTTTTATAGCAATAATCCATAACCATTTGCTAGAAGAAATATATTTTTTGGGAGAAAATAAGTATCCAAAAGGATGAAAACATATAAATAATTATGAACTCATCATTTTTTTTTCATTGATAGGATAGAACCATATGATTGAACATATTTAGTTTGTGAATATCTACAATTAAAATTTGATTAGGGCCTATGTAGAACTCTTCCAGCCACCAAAGCCGCATCAATTACTACGGAGATAACATCCACAACCTCACTTGCGTCACATTGGTTTCCTTGGAATGTATGTGCTCCCGTTTTCTTGAAATGGTCCATACAATCTAGAAGCCCTTGGCTGCACGATAGGCTAAGGTAGTCATCTGCTACCATCACCACCACAACCACAACCACAACCATCACAAATATATGTTAGATTCATCCCAAAATTTTCATGTAGTCCCATTAGATTAATTTTTAGAGATAGGTATCAGCAAAACCAAATTTCTAATGCAATATATATTCACATTAACTAAACACTAAACATATATTAATTTTTTTTTTTAATCTTTACAATCAGTTAAATAAACATAATAGTTTACTATAAAACATAGAGATTTAAATTTAAATCATTGTGCTTTTGATGGAAGAAAACTTACTGTCATGAGCTTGAATGCACAAGTCATGCTTCATACAACAAGAATCAAGGCCATCACAAGGTTTCTCTCCAGGGCATCCACTGTATAGCAGTCCACAGTACTTACCATATCTCAGAAATGGAGGCACTGTTATATTCAAGAAAATAAAATTATCAAAAAAGTAAAAAAATAAATTAAAAAAAAAATCCTTAAAAGCGTACTTTTTAATCGAAGGAACACAATTTAATTATAATTTACACATTTTATTTAAGAACCAATGACAACCGCATCACACCAACCCTAATAATCTCAAATAAAAATAAAATACAAGATTCAAAATAGAAAAACTGCAAAAATAACTCAGACCTATATACCTGTTTTTCTCTTTTCATGTTTTGTTAGTTTTTTTTTAATAGATTATATTTGCAAACTAAACTCTACATGAATCTTAAGATATATAATAAATATATTTTTAAGAAAATACCAGTGTTCTAAAAAACGCTAGGTGGTGGGCGGGCGACGAGCAGGAGACTAGCGCCCAGAGGCCTAGGCAGTTATTTATTTAATTATTATAATTGATAATTTATAAAAGTTAAGTATAATAACATATAAATTACTTCCAATTCAATATCAAGATACATATACAAAATGTATAAGAAAAACATAGTCTTAAATAATTTTTTTAATTGAAAATATGAAAATAATAATAATGATCAAAAACCCGCCTATGAGGCCGCCTAGACCTTTTTTAGAACACTGGAAAATACTAGGTTTAATATTGCCTAATGCCAACCTAAAAGATGAATAAAATAATCGTAATCACCAGTAATTACTCCAACTATTGGCTCCCTAACCCTATATGTATATTCTTTGATGCGGTTTGTTAGTCAATATTATCAAGCTCAGCATCCAGAAACCTTTGTTATAATTGATTTAATTATATCAATATTATCTTCTTCTTTTTTCTCACATAGCATATTAATTATTTATAGATCTTATCTAACTTTTCAGGAATTAGTTGTTGAAAAAAAAGTTGCTGAAAAAAAGTGTACCTGAACAATGCTCTGATTCACATTTTTTACTGCATGGTTTATTCTGTAGAGGAAAACCCAAAAATCGATTTGGAAGTATAATTGATCTACAAGTTCTATATAAAAAAAAGACTGCAAAAAATAAAGATGATGGAACTGATGAAGAAGATGAAGAACTAACCACGGCAACAGTTGCATCTGAGCTCTGAACGCCAATATTAAGTGCATGAATGTAAATCGAAACAAAGTGAAAAGCAAAAAGGGTATAAGGAAGAAGAAGAAGAAGAGCTAACTTCAAGGAAGACTGATTTGTTGCCATTGTTGCAGAGATGAAGCTTGGTTTTCCCTTGTGATCGAGCTCTGATTTTATAAAAGAGAGAAAACAAAGAGTCGTGAGTTTTGATAAGGTAAGTTAGAGCTTATAAGATTTTGTCATGCAATGACATGTGATATGGTTTTGTTTGGTTGTTCACACTTTTGGACCAAATGAAGTTAATACAAGAGAAATGTGAGTTGGTTGTAAGGTCCAATTGCTTTGATGGATTCTATTTACCTAATCAAGCCAACTCATTTAATTATATATCCTTACAAGAGTAGTAAGTAATTAGGGCATCCACATTTAAACATTTGGTAAATTTAACAACTTATTCAAAAAAATGGTGCTTGAATAAGTAAAAATAGGGTTTGAATAAGATTGCCATATAATTTTATGTTAAAAGTGCTGTAAAATTTAACTATTCTTCAGTAGTTTCTTAGCACTTTGATGGTTTTTGTGAACTGTGCTTTAATAGGAAGACATTTTTTTTGTTGATGCTTATAATACCCCAATCAAACACAATCATATGCACAGAGAGCCCCTGGCGCTGTCTTGGCGCTAGGTGTCACGCCCCGATTTTCGAAAAAAACGAAAATCCCAAAAATCCACGTAGGATTACCCGTTTTCCCAAAAGTCGGGACATGAATTTTTCATTCACAAAAATAACAGTTGGCATCCACGAGAAATAATAAATTTTGCACAATTTACCAAATAGAGGGAAAAACACAACTGATCTAAAAGTCCATCAAAGAAATAAAATTTTAAAACTCGCAGAGCCAACGCTAACAAGTTCAACACTTTACGAATGTACCCCTCAACAAAATACTGAATAACTCCGAATTCAAATTACCAGAATTAAACTAACATCTACAAATAGAAAGATCTAATCTTTCGAACACGCGCAACTCCCAGCAATGCTCGCCACGTATGGTACGAAATGCTCTAAGCCCGCCCGAGATTTCTGTATCCTGAAAATAAGCTAGTCGGCTACATTCCCGAAGGAATGTACCCAAGAAGCCAAAGCCCACTTGGGTCAGCAATAAAGCTGGTGTGAAATCTCTTTATTTCCCCCAAAAATCAATAAAATCGCACGTGATAACCATCAAGCTAAATACAAACAACAAACCATCACACCAATAGGTAGTTCCTCGACGAGGCAATCATATCATCATTCTAATATGTAAATATACATTTACCTGTACTTACCCTATAGGAGTCGACTATGGCAAGTCTAACCTGCAGAAATATTAGTGGACTTGCCATCCTGCATAAAAAGGATTAGAAACAATGCAACGTCATTTATTCTTTTTATTTGAATTAGGTTCATCTTTTTAACGGATTGATCACTTAGACGATACCACATTCGCACCACCTCCGTGCCGAACATACATGCCCGTATGCCTCTCTCATATAAAGGAGGACTACTCCGTCATCCATGCCTAAGTGGGGACATCACATACAGGCATGCATCGCGGATACCCCTAACTATATGAGTACCAAAAGCCACCCTTGGGCTATCAATGCGCATAAACTCACGTCACATTTTTGACGGATAAATATCAAAGCCTATTTTAGGCATACAAACTCACCACATTTTCGCAAGACTAACCCGAAGGTTATTTTAGTTTCTCTAGTAAGAAATGGGTGCCCCAACTCCGCAAGACGACCCACTGGTCATTTAGTTTCTCTAGTAAGAGAGGGGAAATAATAAACAAAAGAGATGTGGTATTTCTAAGTGATACAAGTCCATGTGGTTTATATTTTCAGAAATCAAGGTTTACCAATATCATTTATTTTTGATAATTCAGAATTTCTCCACAATGACATTTTGTCATACATAAATGGATTCACCATCTATCCACCCATATTTTTGGGGAAAAACATAACATATACATCAATCATGCTTTATAACAACATGACAATCACGTGACATTCTTATATATAAATAATAAGTGTCAGGTTCATCATAGATCAACTTATTCTTAAAAGAAAAATAAAGCTTAATCCTATACACAATTCTATACTTCTGATAAAGCATTCACTATGTAAATCAAGTAAGCACAAAGTTCATATAACCCAGTAAAAGTTCTCTATTAGCAACAAGCGCGTACTATTAGAAACCAATTATGTCAGAACAATATATTGCTAGATGGCATCGTTTACTTGCTGGTGAAGACTATATTTATTATGTGCAGAGGGGCTTTTGGTTTCCATAAATTAACTAGTGCAGGTCATCTGTACGTACATCCAGCAAGTGAGGATTGACTTGTACACTGACCTGAATTTGCTCTTTTAAGTCTTGGGGTCATGATTTTGTGCATTGTGTTCAATCATGCAAATACTTTCTCAAATAAATCTAAAAATCAATAATCTGTTACAAATTTGTTTGGTAAAATAAAGATATTTTTGTGGGCCGACTGTTACAAAAGTTGTATTCTTCTAATGGCATTTCTAGATTTTATCTCAGGTACCACTCACTACTGGCTAAGCTAATACAGTGAGTCAAGATTGCTAGATATAGTTGTAATATCGAAATCTGTTGCACCTTATTGCGGAAGCGGGTAGACACCAACAATTGCACACAAGTACCACAAGGATCCAATCAATTAAATAGAGCAACTAGCAATGAAAGAAATTAGAGAAAATTAAGAACATACCACAAGAGACACAAGGTTTACGTGGTTCAGCAAATTGCCTACGTCCACGGTGAGGTGATTCCACTATATTCAAGAACAAGGTACAAGAAGATGATAATTCTCATACAATCTCTCAACAAGAGATGAAACAATTCCAGCAATTATCTTTCTCTATTCCCTATGCTTCACAATTTTTCTACATGGAATCACCTTAAAACAAAACACCTACAGTTCCTAGTATATATAGGAACAACAGTTTCCTGTTTCACAGCAGTTTCCTGTTTCCTGTTCAAAAAACAGTTTCCAGAAGTCCAAACAGTTTTTCCTATTTCAAACAGGAGTCCAAACAGTTTCTTGTTTCAAACACGTTTCCTATTTCACAAAACAGTTATGTGTCCTATTCCTGTTTGTGAAACAGTTTCCATGTTGTTTCCTGTTTCACAATTCTCCACCTCGGCAAATTTTTTATAAGGAAAAAATGAGCCGAAACAAGGCATAAGAATAAACTGATCAACACTCCATCATAGCTTTGTCACCTCACGAAACCGCCCCGAAGGGCAACGCCCCAAAGGGCCCTCAATCAACATGAGTCAATGTGGAGTAAGTCCAAACAATGTTGGAACTTAACTAAGTCCAAACAATGTTGGAACTTAACTCCAGGAACAACCTTTCTCAACATATCAGCAGAGTTGTCTTTTGTGTGTACTTTCACCAAAGACACATCACCATTCTCAATTTCATACTTCTCCACATGTACCTTGCTCACCTTGGATGCCATTGCAAACAAAACCTGTGACTTTCTAGACAATAAGTTTCACTACGGTTTTTCTTCAAACAACTTGTGCACAAACAAATCCTAGCACTTTTGAATCTTCACAATCTTGAGTAGAACAATTCAAGATCAATTTCCCTTAGTGCTCTGATACCAATTGTTGCGCCTTATTGCGGAAGCGGGTAGACACCAACAATTGCACACAAGTACCACAAGGATCCAATCAATTAAATAGAGCAACTAGCAATGAAAGAAATTAGAGAAAATTAAGAACATACCACAAGAGACACAAGGTTTACGTGGTTCAGCAAATTGCCTACGTCCACGGTGAGATGATTCCATGTAGAAAAACTGTGAAGCACAGGGAATAGAGAAAGACAATTGCTGAAATTGTTTCATCTCTTGTTGAGAGATTGTGTGAAGATAATTCCTTGAAATTGTTTCATCTCTTGTTGAGAGATTGTGTGAGAATTGTCATCTTCTTGTACCTTGTTCTTGAATATAGTGGAATCACCTCACCGTGGACGTAGGCAATTTGCTGAACCACGTAAACCTTGTGTCTCTTGTGGTATGTTCTTAATTTTCTCTAATTTCTTTCATTGCTAGTTGCTCTATTTAATTGATTGGATCCTTGTGGTACTTGTGTGCAATTGTTGGTGTCTACCCGCTTCCGCAATAAGGCGCAACAAAATCAATGCATGTCAGAGGTTCATCATATACAAATAAATATCGAAATTACCAAAACAATTGATGCATGTCAGATTCATCATATACAAATAAATATACAAATAACAATTACCAAAAGCTACATCTCCTGCCCCTTTTTGAAAAAGCAATGAAAAATCCCAATTTTTGTGTCACATCAATCACCCATTCCCAACCCCTTTGTACACATAAAAATCAACAAGTCAAAAAAACGTATTCCCATAGTAAAAGTTAAAGGAAGCCTCCCTTTCCCATCATTCCCATCATACAAGTAAACCCATCCCATCATAAAGAAAACCCATCATTTGCTACAACAATTCCATGCTTAAGCACACTATGACACAAAAGAAAAACGAAAAACGAGGAAATAAATAATAGAGACTCACCTCTTTTCTTCCTCCCTTTCTTCTTCTCCTTTCTCTCTTTTTTTTTTTTTTTTTTTTTTTTTTTGTTGTTAGCGGCGAGAGAGCAATTAGAATAACCTAACCCATCAACCAGTGACGAATAAATATCACGTCAAACTTTGTGCATTTTGTTCGTGTTTCTTTGCAATGTTTGTGTTTGAATTCTGTGATGAGTATTTATGGTTTTGGAATGTGCAACATCGAAAAGAGTTGTTGGGGCTTTTGTTAATTGCATGCTCTATAACAGGTGAAGTTGGTCCAATGTATTCTCTTCCCTGTGACTTCTCTCCTGCCTATTGGTTTTAGCACAATAATTATCCTAACATGGGTGACTCCAAACTTTGTTCATGTTTGGGGTCACCCATGTTTACCATTTTATTGATTGGGTGTGACTTTGTTTGGTTGGTGTTTGAATGGTTGGTGAATATTAATGCATTGTGATTAATGTGGAGATTGGTATTATCATGCATGTTGACTTGTTTATGCATTATGAAGATTTTGAATATTTGAATCAAGGAGTGGCTTGATTGCCATATTGTTATATAGCATGATTAATGAATATGCTATGTTTTCCCCAAAAATGTGGGTGAATAGATTGTGAATCAATTCATGCTTGACAAAATGTCATTGTGGAAGAATTCTGAATTATGAAAAATAAATGATATTGGATTGCTGAAAATATAAACACTTGGACAGCAGATTGGATTGAGTTCTTTTCTGCACTTATCTTGGGCTTCCCCTTGGAGATAAATTATAAAATACTAAGGGGAGAAGGGAGGATGTCATTACCTATTTTGTGAAAATGCGTTGTAGCTCAACTCGGCTTGATGGGTTCACTTATGCGACTGTGATTCCGTGTTTGGGTGTGGGGTTCGGTCGCCAAGTGCACGCGGAGATTGTTAAGGTTGGGTTGAGTTGTGATGCTTTTGATGGGACGATAGCGTTGGCTGCGAAATCCTTTGCGATTTGCAAAATCAAGTGAGTTTCTTCATTTCTTTCTCTTCTATTTTGAGTCCTTCTTTTCTATCAGTTTGCCTATGCTGTGTTACTTGTTTCTTGTTCCACTTGTTGTCCTTCGATGAGTAGAGTATATATTAAATAGTACATTTTTAGAAAATCTGTTGTTGGATTGTTTGATTGGTTGATTAGGTGCCTGGTTCATGTTGTTCTTGAAAATAGAATATTCTCAATTTACAAAATAGAATGGGTTTTGCCTGTGAGAATGGGTTTGCTTTCTTTGTGCATTTTGTTCGTGTTTCTTTGCAATGTTTGTGTTTGAATTCTGTGATGAGTATTTATGGTTTTGGAATGTGCAACATCGAATAGAGTGTTTGTATTAGAGATGGGTTACGAAGGGTTGCCCTTGACATGAGTCAATACTTGATGAATCTATCGATGATCATAAATTTGTTGTAAGTCATTGAATAAACTTTGGCAAATAGTCACAATGCAGTGTTCTTGTGTAATCAAGGACCTGTCAATCTTTTGTAAGTTGTGTTTGTGAACAAGTAATTTAGCACAAGAATAGGAGTGGGACAGAGAGGAGGATTACACCTTGTTTTTGAAGCTAAAACTCTATTTTACTATTGTTATTAATTTATGATCAATATTATAGTGTAGTTCCTTGTCATCATGTCGCAAGGTCATGGTAAGTGGTTAGATCTTCTAATGGCTACTACTAAAGTGTGGCTAGTTTTCTATTGTACAATTACTTTTTAGTAGGACTTGATTATGATGTGAGACAATCTCCCACATTTTGTCGAGTATTTGGGTATATTGAATGTCGTTTCTTATTAAGGCACTGTAAGCTAAGTTAGCTCACACCGAAATCAGTGTTTAAGAAAGGCTATTAGATATGGATTTGTTTGGCTTGGTGAAACTGCAGTTAGTAGCTCGTAACTATGTTTTTCATATTCTAAGTTAATAGTGATGCTTGAGATGTGAATGGTTATGTGCTATATATGTGCGAGGTTGGATCCCCATAGTAAGAGGCCTTTTAAAGCCGTGCGGGCCGGTTGGGCCCAAAGCGGACAATATCTTACTGTGCGGATCGGGTCGTTAGTGATACAGTTTATTCAGGGTCTTAGAGATTTGGATTTTTGCTTCTTGGGTACATTCCTTTGGGAATGTAGTCGATTAGCTTTTCAGGTTCAGAGACTATTGAGCAGCGTTACGGGAGTTCGCTAGTGGGGCTAGCGACATCAGTATTTTCTGGTTAGAGTTTTATTATAAATTTTAGTTTGTTCCTATTTTCTAAATTATATTTTTTCATTGCTGCTAAATGTTTCTGTTGTTATTGAATTTCACGTCCCGAGTTTTGGGGAAACGGATAATCCTACGTGGATTTTAGGATTTCGTTTTTCTCGAAAATCGGGGCGTGACAGTTGTGAGTTTGTATGCCTAAAATAGGCTTTGATATTTATCCGTCAAAAATGTGACGTGAGTTTATGCGCATTGATACCCCAATGGTGGCTTTTGGTACTCATATAGTTAGGGGTATCCGCGATGCATGCATGTATGTGATGTCCCCACTTAGGCATGGATGACGGAGTAGTCCTCCTTTATATGAGAGAGGCATACGGGCATGTATGTTCGGCACGGAGGTGGTGCGAATGTGGTATCGTCTAAGTGATCAATCCGTTAAAAAGATGAACCTAATTCAAATAAAAAGAATAAATGACGTTGCATTGTTTCTAATCCTTTTTATGCAGGATGACAAGTCCACTAATAATTCTGCAGGTCCGACTTGCCATAGTCAACTCCTATAGGGTAAGTACAGGTAAATGCATATTTATTTATTAGGATGATGATATGATTGCCTCGTTGAGGAACTAAATTGTTTGGACTGTGTTTTCTTGCATCACACCTTTGCCTCGTTGAGGAACTACCTATTGGTGTGATGGTTTGTTGTTTGTGTTTCGCTTGATGTTTATCACGTGCGATTTGTATTGATTTTTGGCATGAAGATTTCTCACACCAGCTTTATTGCTGACCCAAGTGAGCTTTTGCTTCTTGGGTACATTCCTTTGGGAATGTAGCCGATTAGCTTTTCAGGTTTAGAGACTTTTGAGCAGCGTTGCGGGAGTTCCGCTAGTGGGGCTAGCGACATCAGTATTTTCTGGTTAGAGTTTTATTATAAATTTTGGTTTGCTCCTATTTTCTAAATTATATTTGTCATTGCTGCTAAATGTTTCTGTTGTTATTGAATTTCACGTCCCGAGTTTTGGGGAAACGGATAATCCTACGTGGATTTTTAGGATTTTGTTTTTCTCGAAAATCGGGGCGTGACAGTTTGGTATCAGAGCATTTGGTTAGCCTAGGCTGGGGTAGAGTCTAGGTGATCCTCGGAATGTGGATATGGGTGTGTAGGAGTTTAGAAGTCTTAAGATGAAGCGACAAGGGCGAACCTTGAAAACTTCAGCATTGTTGCTTTTTCTTCGTGAATCTCATGATGAGACTTCGTTGACTTGTGTGTGCGCGAGTAATCTTATTTATAATGTCGATATTTGCGTGACTTTATTCCGTATTGTTTTTTTTTAGGGGTTTTGATATCCGTAGTGTTCACTTACCACTTTCCGTGAATCTCGGGACGAGATTCCTTTTTAGTTGTATATAATGTAACACCCCTACTTTTCAAATAACAATAAATAATTTATGTTTCAAAAATTCAATTGAAATTTGTGTTTTAAAATCTTCTTTTGTTTGACAACTAGTATTTTTCGAAATTCAGTCAACTTTCTTACCATCCGAATCTCGGGACGAGATTCCATTTAACGTGTGTATAATGTAACACCCCTCAATTTCATAAAACAAATTTATTTTATTTTTAATTAAATAAAATAGGGTTACATTAAATTGATTGTGAATTTCGAAATTTTAGGGTTTATTTGGTTAGTTAAAGGGCGGGTGTTCTCAGAATTTTAGTGGGGGCGAATAGCCACCCACACTACATAAAGAGAAAAAAACCCTATTCTTTCTTTTTTTTCTCCTTCTTATTTTCTCCTTCTCCTTCCCTTGTGTTTTCTTCGATGGCGGCTCTCACTCCCTCTCACTTCCACTTCGTCTCTGCAACAATGAGAGAGTGAAGAGTTTTCTCCTCTCATGGCGAATCTTCTTCGATCCAAATAGCACTCACTCATCTCCTACAGTTTCTTCTTTGTTTCCTGCTCGCGATGATCCTGGATCTAAGAGTGTGGATGGTGGACTGTGGTCTATTGCAAGACGTTTTTTTTAAAACTCAATTCACAGTCCATCCCTAGGATTCATAATTTATTCTTCTGTGTTTCTCAATTATGCACCACAGAGGTTTCTTTGGATTAAAATTCTGGGTTTTGAATTAGAAGCACAGAGAAGAGAAAAGGGTGTTGAGAAGATTTGGTTTTAGATATGGAGGATGAGGGGAGATATATGTGGATGAATTTGATGAAGACAATATTGGTGAAGCCTGAAAGCCAATCATGTTCAGTGCAGGTATTGGGCAGATTGACCACACCCATATAACAAAAGGTGAGCCTGAGATTGGAATGCTGGTAGTGAAGATTTGAGGTCCAGCATATCGGATAGGAATGGGACGTGGGGTGCATCCCTTCGAAGGTAAATCGATATATTTGTGTTTGATTTCCATTTTGGGGAATTTGGGGTTTTTGGTTTTGATTGATTTGTATGTGTTTTAGATCTGATTTAAAGTGGGATTTGCTTGTTGGTGCTAATGAAAGTGGGGATTAGAATAATGACAAGTCAAACACTGGATTGGAGAATCATGAGATAATGCATTAGCTGCTCCAAAAGAATGCGGGATGAGGCTCATAGCATGGTAGTACTTGGTCAATCACAGAGGATATGTGAATGCTCAACTAGATCAGTTGTTGTTCATGAGTTATGAGAAGGTGCAAAACCAATTAAGAAGGATGACTATGGACTCCTTCATGAAGGTTGTCCTGATATGTCGGGTTAATGGACAGCTGATGAGTGTGTGATCAACTGATTCATTGTTGAGGCCATAGGACAGATGTTTGTGATCTCATTCCCTCATCTTCTTAGGTTGTTGATTGTCACATGCTGTTGAAAGAAAGAAAACTGACTGGGGGCAGTTGGTGATTCATATCTTTTTGCTGAGATCCTATGTTGAATGGTGGTTTGGGGTATAAGAGAAATCAATTAGCCCTGATCAAGTCAGTTTTTTCTATTTCATTAAGTTCATGTGCTAACATGAGTAATTCGAGTTTTGGGAGGCAGGTCCATGGAGTTGCTGTTAAGCATGGTTTGATTGAGTTAGATTATGTGAAGAACTCACTTCTAGACATGTACAGTAAATGTGGATGCTTTGAAGATGCTATGAAGTTGTTTAGGACCATGGAGGATTGCATGGTGGTTCGATGGCGATGGAGGAGGTGTTGAATGAGGTGAGTTTTCTTCTTTTCTTTTCTTTTTTTTTACTGTGAGTTCAACCTTTCTTGATATTGTTTAAGCAATGTTTTGTTTAATTCTAGTGTTTCTGCACTGAGCACTATTAATTGGATTAATGTTATGCTGCTTTGATTGAATTAGTAGTTGAGTTGATTGGGTTAGTTAAAACACAATAATATTAAGTCGAAATTGATGTTTGGCGAATGCTTTGGTTCTGTAGTGTTGAAATGGATTTCAAAAATGGGTTTGGAACCTATTGCAGTATTCTTACTTTTGATACCAACACATGTACTCCCTAATACTAATTAAAATGGAATACTCTAATCCAAATTTCCATATTATGTTCATGATGAGTGACGGTGGGGGTTTAAGTGGAAAAGGGTAGTGCTGGTTTCTTGAAAGAATACCAGCAATGGTGGTAGTGGTATTGGTGGATGGGGACACATGGTTGTGGGCTTGATCTGCCTAAGCCCAAGGGTTTGGCTTTGATGTTGAAAATACTATTGGAAGCACACCTCAAATAAACACTTGGACAGCAGATTGGATTGAGTTCTTTTCTGCACTTATCTTGGGCTTCCCCTTGGAGATAAATTATCAAATACTAAGGGGAGAAGGGAAGATGTCATTACCTATTTTGTGAAAATGCGTTGTAGCTCAACTCGGCCTGATGGGTTCACTTATGCGACTGTGATTCCGTGTTTGGGTGTGGGGTTCGGTCGCCAAGTGCACGCGGAGATTGTTAAGGTGGGTTGAGTTGTGATGCTTTTGTTGGGACTAATTTGGTGAGGATGTATGCGGGAAATGTGTTTTCGTGGAACAATATGCTCTCAGGGTATGCTATAATGGGAAAGGTGAAGCTTGCAGAGAGATTGTTTGATAGAATGCCTGAGAGGAATCCAGTGTCTTGGACGACTTTGATTTGTGGTTATGTGCGGTATGGTATGGGCGAGGTTGCTAAATGGTTAGCGCGCGTTGATTGAGTTTCGATTCTTGGATTAAAAGTGAGTTTCTTCATTTCTTTCTCTTCTACTTTGAGTCCTTCTTTTCTATCAATTTGCTTATGCTGTGTTACTTGTTTCTTGTTCCACTTGTGGTCTTTTGATGAGTAGAGTATATATTAAATAGTATTTTTTTTAGATAATCTGTTGGATTGTCTGATTTGTTGATTGGGTGGCTGGTTCATGTTGTTCTTAAAAATAGAATATTCTCAATTTACAAAATAGAATGGGTTTTGCCTGTGAGAATGGGTTTGCTTTCTTTGTGCATTTTGTTCGTGTTTCTTTGCAATGTTTGTGTTTGAATTCTGTGATGAGTATTTATGGTTTTGGAATGTGCAACATCGAATAGAGTGTTTGTATTAGAGATGGGTTACGAAGGGTTGCCCTTGACATGAGTCAATACTTGATGAATCTATCGATGATCATAAATTTGTTGTAAGTCATTGAATAAACTTTGGCAAATAGTCACAATGCAGTGTTCTTGTGTAATCAAGGACCTGTCAATCTTTTGTAAGTTGTGTTTGTGAACAAGTAATTTAGTACAAGAATAGGAGTGGGACAGAGAGGAGGATTACACCTTGTTTTTGAAGCTAAAACTCTATTTTACTATTGTTATTAATTTATGATCAATATTATAGTGTAGTTCCTTGTCATCATGTCGCAAGGTCATGGTAAGTGGTTAGATCTTCTAATGGCTACTACTAAAGTGTGGCTAGTTTTCTATTGTACAATTACTTTTTAGTAGGACTTGATTATGATGTGAGACAATCTCCCACATTTTGTCGAGTATTTGGGTATATTGAATGTCGTTTCTTATTAAGGCACTGTAAGCTAAGTTAGCTCACACCGAAATCAGTGTTTAAGAAAGGCTATTAGATATGGATTTGTTTGGCTTGGTGAAACTGCAGTTAGTAGCTCGTAACTATGTTTTTCATATTCTAAGTTAATAGTGATGCTTGAGATGTGAATGGTTGGTGAATATTAATGCATTGTGATTAATGTGGAGATTGGTATTATCATGCATGTTGACTTGTTTATGCATTATGAAGATTTTGGATATTTGAATCAAGGAGTGACTTGATTGCCATATTGTTATATAGCATGATTAATGAATATGCTATGTTTTCCCCAAAAATGTGGGTGAATAGATTGTGAATCAATTCATGCTTGACAAAATGTCATTGTGGAAGAATTCTGAATTATGAAAAATAAATGATATTGGATTGCTGAAAATATAAATCACTTGGGCTTGTATCACTTAGAACTACCACATCTCTTTTGTTTATGATTTGCCCTCTCTTACTAGAGAAACTAAATGACCAGTGGGTCGTCTTGCGGAGTTGGGGCACCCATTTCTTACTAGAGAAACTAAAATAACATTCGGGTTAGTCTTGCGGAAATGTGGTGAGTTTGTATGCCTAAAATAGGCTTTGATATTTATCCGTCAAAAATGTGACGAGAGTTTATGCGCATTGATAGCCCAAGGGTGGCTTTTGGTACTCATATAGTTAGGGGTATCCGCGATGCATGCCTGTATGTGATGTCCCCACTTAGGCATGGATGACGGAGTAGTCCTCCTTTATATGAGAGAGGCATACGGGCATGTATGTTCGGCACGGAGGTGGTGCGAATGTGGTATCGTCTAAGTGATCAATCCGTTAAAAAGATGAACCTAATTCAAATAAAAAGAATAAATGACGTTACATTGTTTCTAATTCTTTTTATGCAGGATGGCAAGTCCACTAATATTTTTGCAGGTCCGACTTGCCATAGTCAACTCCTATAGGGTAAGTACATGTAAATGCATATTTACATATTAGGATGATGATATGATTGCCTCGTGGAGGAACTAAATTCTTGGAACTGTGTTTTCTTGCATCACACCTTTGCCTCGTTGAGGAACTACCTATTAGTGTGATGGTTTGTTGTTTGTGTTTAGCTTGCTGTTTACCACGTGCGATTTTTATTGATTTTTGGAATAAGATTTCTCACACCAGCTTTATTGCTGACCCAAGTGAGCTTTTGTTTCTTGGGTACATTCCTTTGGGAATGTAGCCGATTAGCTTTTCAGGTTTAGAGACTTTTGAGCAGCGTTACGGGAGTTCCGCTAGTGGGGCTAGCGACGTCAGTTTTCCTGGTTAGAGTTTTGTTATAAATTTTAGTTTGTTCATATTTTCTAAATTATATTTTGTCATTGCTGCTAAATGTTTATGTTGTTATTGAATTTCACGTCCCGAGTTTTGGGGAAACGGATAATCCTACGTGGATTTTAGGATTTCATTTTTCTCGAAAATCGGGGCGTGACACTAGGGGCCCGACTCTCTAGATTTTTTGATTAAATTATATGAATGCCTAATTTACAGAACTATGACAACCTCTGCAAAGTTCTAAGTTTATCTTTTTATTTAGAAGTATGCCACAAGTTACTATAGATGCTTTTCGCTCATTTTTGTCATAAAACACTACACCAAATTGATATATTTGTAACAATCCTAAAATAGTATCATTGTTGTGTTGTAACAGTTTATCACTTTATTTGTGAAACTCGTTTTCAAATATTTTACTGAATTTAGTTTTGACTTGAAATTATTTGGCGGACTTTTACATAAAAAAAAAATGATATTGTTTGGGGTGTTACAAAACTGCCATTTGATGTAGTGAAAACAAGTGACGATGAAATGGATTTGGTCTAAGATCCGATCTAGTCCATTGCTTTTGATATTAAACATATTCAAAATAAGTCATATGGTTAATCTGATGTACAAATAGATTTTAGAGTACAATATCAAGAATAATTAATGTATATACATTAGAAATGTAATAGTCTTTCGCTAGTTTAAAGCTAAGGATTGTGATTTCGTTTTTCGAGGTAATTTCAATAAGTTGATTTTAAAAAATATTTTGTTGTGTATAGAAAAAACGAAAAAGTTTCAATTGTAATTTTGAATTTATCAATATAATTTAAGCATGTTAAACTCTTAAATACTACATAAAGAGTACTACAAGACTCATAATATCATACAAACAATAAATTGCATAAGAATCACTTATGCAACAAAATTGTAATACTAAATTAAAGTCAAAACAGGTTAAAATGTAGGAAATTTGATATTGGTCTAACGAAAGAAATTAATATTTCGGATTTTGAAAGAAATTTTGGTAACTCAAAAAAGAGAAATATTCGGTGAAATTTTGACATTTTTCGAGAAATCACATAGCAAATTTAAAGTCTTTCCTGATTTAGAAATGTAGTAGTTACAAGTTGTTTTCATTCAAAATTTTCTTAATAATATAAATTACATAAATATTTCGTTATTTGAAGACTTATATTCTAAACACAAAGATTTTTATTGAAAATAAGAAGAGAAACAAGATACAACCATCCCTATATCAAAGAATGCCAAGACATCATGAATGTGTCAAAAAACAAGTCTCTAAAGAAATTACAAGCCGAACCCATTTTCTACAACAATTTCTTAATTTCAATAAAGATAGAGTGCTCCGATTTGTTAAGCCCTTCAAAGACCCTCATATTTTTCTCTTTCAACACACACCACATGAGCACACGAAGAACCTTACGCCATAATCACTCCGCGTGCCGGGATGGATATTAGCTTAAGATCACCAACTTAGCCAATCCAAAAGCAAACCTTGAAACATCAAATTCATACCAAATTCTGACAAGAAATTGCTCCAAATGGATTTGGAGAATCTACAATGAAGCATCAAGTGATCCAGAGTCTCGTCATTTTCATTACAAAGCACACAAAGACTCATGTGAGGATTTCTCTCTTCTTCAACCTGCCTTTAGTCAAGATCCTCTCATGCAAATACTGACCAACAAAAGAAATTAATCCGAGAAAGAAGATTTTTCACCCAAACTACATTATTGTGAGAGGAAATGAAGGGGTTGAATGGGATTAAACCGAATTACGAATCTAAACTTTTGCTTTGGATTTATATAATTATATGGCCCAATTTAATTAACTTCAGATTATCGTCTGATTGTGCTATTAGTACCGATCTTATCCAATCCCAATCCTAATTAAGTCTTGGTTATGGTGTCATTAATAATAATAATAAATAATGAGTGATAATTAAGCTATTTAACTTCTTAATCAAACAAATTATGGTCATCTTTCATCACCATTGTCGAAAACTTTACAAATTTACTAATTTATCCCCCAACAAGTAGAACCAACTCCTTTTTCTATTTCTTTTTTTCTTTATTGTGAAAATTTTTGCTCGAAGCCAAATGTTTTCCATTAAAAAAAAACGCCCAATACAAACTTTTTTTTCCGAACTCATTTGAAGTGTAATCAAGGCCTACGAAGAACTTTTCCTGCTGTCCATGCTGCTTTAATCACTACAGTGATTACCTTAACAACCTTAGTTGTATTACAATCATTCTCTTCAAATGTTGGTCCTTTGTTTTTCTTGTACTCCCGCATACAATCTAGAAGCTCTTTGATGCACTTTAGGCTAAGGTAATCATTTGTTTTAATATCATCATCACCACCAACAATAATGATGTTAGTTTTAGTACCACGACTAATCTTTTTCTTAAATTTTGAGAGAAAAATTTTCATCCAAGCGCTTTGAAAGTTACATTTGCCTATTTCAATAAGTTATATCACGTAGAACACTTACTGATTTCATGAAAAAATTTGAGGACAACAAAATGAAGCTTGCTTTCTAGTATTAAATGTTAGGTCTAACAAGTTGGAGGAGAACAAAGAACGAGAGAGAGACTGATAGAAAGTATGATGTTGAAGATGATGTATGTTTTTTTTTATACTTTTTAATAATGAAATATTATTTGCATGACATAGACACGAATTTGAAAGTAGATCTTTAACCTTTCTTCCCCTCTCTTTTATTAGACTGATAAATGTACGAATTTTCTAAAACGATATAGAAAAAACTTACTATGTTGAAATTCAATGCAAGAATCATGCTTCATACAACAAGCATCAAGGGTATCACATGGTTCCTCCCCGGGGCATCCACTATATAGAAGCCCACAATACTTTCCGTATCTTAAAAATGGAGGCACTATAATTCAAGATAAAAATTGGATCAGATTTAAAACAACAAAAAAATTATAAAGAGAAGAAAATTAATTGTGTACCTGAACAAAATTTTGATTCACATTTTCTACTGCATTTTACTTTGTGCTGTAGAGGAAAATGAACATAAGGGTGTGTTTGGTTGCATGGAATCCTATGTCATCAGAATTCATGAGGGAACCCCTATATTTAAGGCTAATTTGAGGTATCACTCCACACCCACCATTTGATTTTGTGATTAGTGGTGGGAATGAAAGTCCCATGAACAAGAGAATCACATGTCTTGGGGGACCAGAGCTAATTTTAGGGTCTGATTTATAGCCATTGATGGTCAGAGAGTAGAGACGGAGTTTGATTTTCCTTCAAAGCTCCGTTTTCATAGTGGAAAAAAAAGTGAGTGGAAAAATGCGAAATATAGCCTAAAAACTGATAATTTTTTCATGAAATAACTAGATGATTCGTATGTTGAATATGACGCTTAGAGCATCCACAATCAACCCATTAAATATGGAGGCCGATAAAATAAAAAGACAAATAAGTATTAGGAAATTTTGGTTTACAACTATTAAATAACAGGAAATTAGGTTTTGCAATCAGGTTCTGTAACTAGGATGATGTGGTATCATACTATCATTAAAGGAGTTTTTTTACAACCTCGACATATACATATACACGTTTGAAATTTCATCATTCTTTCAAGATCACGCCACATCACCATAATTGTAAAGCTTGATTACAAAACCTAATTTTCTAGTATTTTCGAACAGGAAAATTATAAATCATTACCTCAATCTCTTCCTCTCCTATCCTCTCCTGGCTGTTGGAAAGAGGTAAAGAGCTAGAGAGGATGAACCATGGTACTTCTATACCAAACTTAGTTTCTAATCAACCAATAATCAAGGGGAACCACAAAATGTAGTCCACCAAATGACATTTTTCTTTCTTAAAACATTTTCGATGGTAAATTTTGGTTTTCAAGCATATCTTAATTAAGATTTCCTTTCTAGGGCACCTACATTCACCCTCTGTGAGGTGTAGTGGTTTTCCAAATTTATTCGAGCTCTATTTGAGGCACTCAAAACTAAAATAAAGTTTGTTTTTTTTTCTTTTCAAATTTGGTCAAGCTCCATACTTGAGTTGCCACAGTTTATAACAGGTTCAATCTTGTATTTGTTAAAGATTGGTACTTCGCTATACTACCACAAGGTTCAAGGTGTCAATAACTCAATATCAGCCTGGGACTAAATGGTACAGACTCAATGGCATGACAGCTCAATGGTTGGAGCTTGGCGGATGGTACCACTTGATCATGGATTCAAACCTAGCTTGCGACATCTTTATCAGTTTATGGTGTGTTGACCAGTTCTGGTCTTTAATGGGTTCCAAAATTCCATAAAAACCCCGCTCGAGATATCTAACACAATATCTAAATAGCCCTTCTAGGCGGCAAGGAAATGGTCGAGGAGAAGGATTTTACCACTCATCTCCCTCGAGATTCGTGCTTGCCTGGACCTGGGGATAGAATTGGATGTGCCTTCAATGCCTTTGTCTTCCCCTACAACAAGTCAATGAGGCAAAGAAGTATACAAAATTAATCTGACAGGACAACAAGATATATAGATTTACAGGGCTAATTGCTGAACTTGGTTTCAATTCAAAATAGAGAGATCCAGATCTGACTTAGAGCATATGCATGCTACTAAGATCCAATCCTATCTCACATGACTTTTCTTTCATCCTCACCCATACTATCTCACAAGCCAAGTATGATTAAACAAAACTTCATATAATAGAAATTCCATCATCTTTGTTTTAGAACTTTAGAGCCATTTGTGAAACAAATTATAACTCCATGTGATCTCTTAAGACTTGAGAGTGTCATTATTTTCCCCCATCCTTCCAACAAACACACCCCAAGAATACTCTCACTTGGATGAGTTTTTAGATTTTCAACATAGTCATGTGGCAATTTTCATATGTTAGAATGGTTCAAGGATTGTGTTTTCGCGAAATTTCGTTGATTTTTTAATTACAAAAAAGAAAAAGGACGGAGGAAAATTTTTCATTTTTTTGAGGGTTTTTTTCGAAAAATTTCGGGGTTTTTTTTTGTAAATTTTGAGGTTTTTTTTTCTAATTATTATTTCTTATAATTATCAATTGATGTTTGAAATCACTACGTTTCTCTCGATTTTCTAATTATCATTTCTTTTAGTTATATATTAATTTTTGAAACTACCCCTGATTTTCTAATTATATATTAATTTCATGTTTGTTTTGTTTCTTGGTATTTAGGTTTCATTTAATGCGTTTAATAGATTTACTTACTTGCATCTTATTTTTTAATTTTTTTATATATTTCATATACCCTTAAAATTCATTTAACGTGTTTAGTTGATAAGTTTCACTCAATTTTAACAAAAAATAAAAATAAAAAATACTCAAACTATTTGCATTTCCATTTGAGCATACACATAAAAAAAAATAAAAAAAAAACACACACATAATTTCCCCTCCCTTTCAAACCTTTTCACTCATCATCAATTCAAACTCACTAAAATCTACCTTCCCATCAAAATTCAAGTCAGCCATTTCAACCATTTTCTCAAACTCCACCACATCCCATCCATTCCCTAACCCCAAACATTCAACCACCCTTTTCACCTCCAATGCATCAATGTATCCATCACCATCCTCATCGAAAACCGTGAAGGCGCGTCGCAGCATCTCAGTGTGTTCCAAACTATCCTCATTGTCGAAGTCGCCCACAACCTCTTCAACCTGCAGCTCATCCTCCTCGGAACTATTAGGAAGCTCAAAACCATTTTCGTCGTCTTCACAATCCAATAACCCTAATTTTGCCACCACATTTCGCGCTTTCTCCTTTTTAATCTTACCCTCAGCATCCATGCCAAAAATTGTAGTCAGGGCTTGTATTGCTATATCATCCAATGCAGTAGTACTCTTCAACTCCGGTTCAGAGCAAGGACTAGTGATGGGATCCAAGCTATTCTTCGATCCCTTGAGCACCCGTAAAAGATCACCAATGAATCGAGAACTAACACCAATTATGTCGATCATTTTCAGATATTTAAACAAGTAACAATCACAAAAAATGTGGAGTAATGAGAAGAGTGAACAAGTTTTCTAGCTTAATGAAACAGTACACATTAGGCTGTGAGAGTTCAGACTTATATAGAGCAAGGGTTCATATCAATAACCTTCAATCATATTAAAATGGAAACCACAAGAGACCTTCACTGTCAATTCTGCAAGGATGCAAAAAAAAAAAAAAAAAAATTAGCTCACAATTTAATTTTTTAGTCCAAGATGTAGGGGAAGTCTCTCTGGGTTCAATTAATGCACTAATTAGATACTAATATGTTATGGCTACATACTTTCTAGTGCCGAGGGTCTATTGGTTAGCTATTTTTTTGTTTTCAGAAATGAAATTTATTTCCCTTGTTATGCAGGTTTTCATTGTTTGGTTATTTATTTAGTGATAAGAAATTGATTCTTCATAAGACTGTTTTTACACTATTTATAGGAATCTAAGCCTGAGAGGAAGGCCTCCGAATCGGTTTCATGAAAAAGGTTCAATTTTCATGTTTGTTTTCCGTGCAACCAAACAGATCCTTAATAAATTGGGGTTACTTCAACACAAATCTTGGTTTTATTGCCGATTTAAGTCCTTTCAAAAGTCGCACCAATCTGACTAACACTTCTTTTTAACTCTAATTTAGAGGCTAATTCTTGGTAGATATACGAACAAAAAAAGGAAGAAAAAAATGCATTCTGGGTAATGGTGGAAATGGAAATTCGAAAATCATTAACTATAAATCACGCAATTATTTTTATTTTTATTTTTTTGGTTAGGAAAGTATAAGTGCATGCATGAAGATGGCATTTAATAATACATTATGTTATTAGATTTGAATAATTGCAAATAAATTATCAGGAAAATAACCAAATAGGTGAAGAAAACATATAGTTTATGTGAATGAAATCTAAATATCTACTTATTTTATGCAAAAACAAATAAATTATATAAATAAATAAAAGAATTAAGGAAGTTGACTAGAGAGTGACAGCTCTTTCAAATCAAACACTTTCCTTGAAGTATGGCAACATTGGATCCTACACATTTCAAGATTATTGTATCCCATATTTTGTTGACTAAAAATGCCCTTAATATTATTAGAATAACATGTAAATGATACATATTTCAATGGGCAACTTGGTAAAATCACCATTTTTATTTTTAATATTGAATGTACACAACATTTTGGCTAAGACACCATACATTATTGCCCGTATTTTATGGTTTTATTATGTTGTGCTAAGAAAAAATGAAATGTTTAAATATAAAAACGCGTTTTCGAGTGTCCCATTTAGGGACAAGCTATTATTTTACTGCCGACCCTTATGGGCAAATCGAGTCTCGTGAGTCTTTACTCTTTCAAATCAAGCAAAACTTTTTTTTTTAAAGAAAACTTGATCTACAATTTTTAAGAAAAAAAAAAAAGTCGCGACTATATCACATTATCTACTTTTTTTCTCAAACTATTCTACTCTCACACCACCTACTTTCTTTCTCACAGTACCTATATAAACAAAAATCATCCATTTTTTCCCTCATCATTCAAATCGACAATGGATCATTTCTCCTCTATTCGAAATCTTTTGCAAATCTCTCCTCACACTCAAATCTCTTCCATCTCCCTCGAAAAATATTGTATGCATAACTTGGATGAATTTGAAATTGATAGTCTGAACTTACATGGTTTTGTTTATGTTTTTATAATTTTGAGTGCATGGTTGACGCATGCATATGCATGCTCAGTTCAGTCCTTGCTCTCTCCTGAATGTGAAATACAATGAAGGCAACTACTATCTCAAACCACCATCGAGTTTTTTTTTTTTTTTTTTTTTTTTTTTTTTTTTTTTTTTAATAACTTTTTCACACCACCTATATAAACAAGAACCATCCATTTTTTTCCTCGCCATTCAAATAGACAATGGTTCATCCCTCCCCCATTCGAAATCTCCTATTCAAAATCTCTCCTCACACTCAAATCATCCTTTCTCCCCTCGAAAACTCTCAAAATTCCTTCAAAGTCGAAACCCTTATACCCAAACTCAATAAATATGCATAACTTAACATACAGATAAACTTAAACTCAAAACAAAAAAAATGCAAAACAGGGTAACTTTCGAGTAATTTAAACCCTCAATTGAGACCGATTCTCAAACTCATCAAAATACAAAAATTTTAGTACTATGATTTATCTAATAAACACAACTTGAATCACTTGAAAATGTTTTGAAATGAACAAGTTATGGTCATTTTTTAAAGTCTAGTAAATCTGTCTCGCAATGAAAACGGGATAGTGTTCCTAACTTTCGGCTAACTTATGTGCTTGATCGAGACCGATTCTCAAGTTGATCAAAACACAAATATTGTATTACTCTTAGTTATCTAATAAACACAGCTTGAATCACTTGAAAATGTTTTGAAATGATCAAGTTATGGTCATTTTACTAAAGTCACGCAAATCTATCTCGCAATAAAATCGGGATAGTGTTCGTGACTTTTGGTCAACTTATGTGCTCGATCTAGATCGATTCTCAATTTATAAACACACAAACGTTTTAGTACTCTGAGATATCTAATAAATCAAACTTGAATCAGTTTAAAATGTTTTGAAATGAGTAAGTTATGATCATTTTACTAAAGTCGCGCAATTTGTCAGAAAAAAAACATTTGTTCGCAGAGTGCACGACGGGATATCTGAGATACCCTGCATTGTACAATGTGGGGTATCTCATCGCAGTGCACTCTGCGAACGTAAATTTTTTAGGACAGATTGCACGAATTTAGTAAAAATGACCATAACTTGCTCATTTCAAAACATTTTCAAGTGATTTAAGTTGTGTTTATTAGATAATTTAGAGTACTACAACTTTTGTGTTTTGATCAATTTGATGATCGATCTCGATCGAGCACATAATTTGGTCGAAAGTCATGAACACTATCCCGTTTTCATTTTTCGGACATATTTGTGCTACTTTAGTAAAATGATCATAACTTGCTTATTTTAAAAAAAATCAAGTGATTCAAGTTGTGTTTATTAGATAACTTGGAGTACTACAACTTTTGTGTTTTGATCAATTTGAGATTCGGTTTTGATCGAGCACATAAGTTGGCCGAATGTCAAGCCCGTTTTTATTGTAAGACAGATTTGCGCGACTTTAGTAAAATGATCACAACTTGCTCATTTCAAAACATTTTCAAGTGATTCAAGTTGTGTTTATTAGATAACTCATATTAATACAACTTTCGTGTTTTGATGAACTTGGAAATCAGTCTCAATTGAGGGTTTAAATTGGTCAAAATTACCCTATTTTGCATTTTTTTCATTTTGAGTTTGGATTTCTCTGTTATGCATATTTATTGGTGGTGTGAGAAAGTAAAAGAAAAAAAACCTCAATAGTGGTGTGAAAAAGAGGAAAAGTGGTGTGATATAGTCATTGCCAAAAAAAATGACAATGGGGTGCGTAAATTAGCATTCAATGGCACTAGTTGCTAGCATCGGACAGGCTATGGTTGGTATAATTTAAAATAGGATTTATCCAAACAATCGATTAGATAGATTGTAAATGAAAAGAAATCCAATCCATCTAAACACATCCTATTGATTATACTTTTTCTAATTAATAAGCTAAATGAGCAAGGTTGGATGGATACGGACACGGCACGTCGACTTGACAATTTTTTAAAAATTAGGATTCAAAACACGTTGACATGTCAGACTAATTTTTTTTAACAAGTCATATAAACATAAACAATAATCTAATAAAGCGTCTTCCTAGAGTATCTTCATCTTTGTTGCAAGTAAACAAAAAAACACGAAGAAGAAAAAAGTAGAGAAGAAGATGACACTGTAAAAAAGAACAACTAGAGAAAAAAAATATTAGAAAATAAGCAAATTAGAGAAAAAAAAAGATTAAGAAGAAGCATAAATGATCTCTATGATTTAGTGACTGTTTATCCTATTTATCTTCAATCTTAATTGAAAAGTCATTCACTTCATATGAATCAACAACCATTAAATTAAGTGATTATTTATACATATTATAAGTAAAAAATAAACAAAGTTGGTTGCTTAATCTTGACTGTGTCCTAATTAACCAAGTTCTGAGTGAGTCGGAGGCGTATCCGACACGTTGACCACATTGACAATGTGTTTGACACCTGCCGACACGTTGACCACATGTCCAATACGTGTCGAGCGAGTGTCAGTATCGAATACATACATGTCGGACACGAATATGACAAGTTTTTGCAAGAATCCGTGTTTCTTTGTAAAATAATAGACAAATAACTAGTGGTTTTGAATTCATCTAAACACGTACATGCATTTTTTTAAATAATAGATATTAAACTTTTGTACCATTAGAAAATTAAAATCAACAACTTTGAAAATAAAATAAAAACAATGAACCATTCAAGCCTAAAGACATAATAAAACGTTCTATACAATAATAGGAGTGGATTGTGTATATACCTAATACTACGGTATCAAATAGGGGTGGGCAAGGGACGGGATGGGACGAGATATACCCATCCCGTTCATACGGGATCGGGACGGGACGGGATGGAAAAAACCCCATCCCGACCTCGTCCCATCCCAAACGGGTTCGGGACGGGACGGGATCAGCGTGCCAATCTTGTTCACTTACAGGCCCTAGTTTGCAAGCACCCATGAGTATAATATAAAACTTAAATGGTGGAATCAGAATCTAAGCTGGTATACACCCAGCTAGTATTGAATCAAAAGTTGACTTCCGAGTGTAAGAATCTCCCGGAGGCTGTAAACAAAACACTGAATTTTGAAACATTTTCATTATGTCGACTGGGCTATTGCATTTGTATGTTCCTTTGTAACATTCCAGCAATTTACACTTACCCTTTGATGCTTCACATTGCTCAATGATCTGACTGCGTATTGAATCCACAAGTTTTGGCCTTAGTGCACCTGCGAAGCAAAACAAGTACTTTTTCTTTTGTTTCCGCATTTTCTTCTGCCACTGGAGCACTTCATTATCTTTTGAAGGATGGAAGTATGAGGGGTAAGGTATTGCAAAGTCGTTACTATGCCATGGACTTGATTCAATAACTAAAATTGTCATGTTCTTAGATTCTGGCATGAACATTAGACTGTTACCCCAATCTGAATCGACGTCTCTGGCTCTCCTGAAGTCCCAAGTTATCCTTCCCGCAACCATGAAATGATCTCTTCCCCCCAACACTTGCCATTCGGGTTTATTACTGATCCACTGAATTAGGCCATGTGAAGTATAATCCCGCATAGATGTGTTAAACCCCCATAGATACCGACCAGCATCTATGCCTGCATAGAATGGAACATAGATTGCTGAAGCCAATGAAGAATTCTTCGTCAAACACTTGTATTGCTTCATTCTGTTATGGAAGATAACATCCAATGCAAATTGGTCTGTCATGAACCATCCTTTATCAGTTAAACTTAAAATCCCATTCTTGTTATCAAGCTTAGGACCTAGACCTTCATTCGACAAGTAATGACACATATCCATCCAAGAACATAATGTTCATGAAAAAAAAAGAGGACAGTGACACTGGCACCATCACTATCAGAATCTAAGCATAACATTCACAATGAGAAGAAACCATCAAGCCTAGTCATTTTCGTTACGCCTTTGTATGGGCATCCACAATTCTAAAATAAATAATTAAATAAAAATATTAATAATTAATATTAATAAATTAGTTCGGGACGGGACGGGATTGGCGGGATTGAAAATTTTCATCCCATCCCATCCCATTCTAGATCGGGATCGGGATGAAATTATTCAATCCCATTAAGACCCGAAAAAATCGGGACGAGATCGGGACGGGAACGGGATCGCGGGATGGAATGCCCACCCCTAGTATCAAATAGAGAATTTCACCATAAGAAGGAAGAAAAAAAAACTCTATGAACCGGCCAAAATAATAACCTTTTATTTGGTTCATTGTTATTCGCATAGGATGTGATGCAATCATATGCAATCCACAACAATATTAAAATTCAAATAAAATTTCATGAAAGAGGTAAATTAGATGACGTATTGCAGAATTTGATCTTAATTACCTAAAACCAATAACTCTCTAGAACTGAAGCATCAAAGCTTGGGGAACACAAAAGCTCCAAAACTAGAAGAACATTCAAGTTTTCTGCAGGAGAAATGTTCCCAACTATATACATGCTATGCCCCTTCACATTCTCTCCACACTATATAAGACCCATCAAATCCAATGATATTTGCACTATCAAAACTCAGTCATGGCAACAAAGCTTAGCTTAAAGCTTCTGGTAGATAAGAAAACAAACAAAGTTCTTTTTGCTGAAGCTGGGAAGGACTTTGTGGATTTTCTCATCAGTATCATGTCCCTCCCTGTGGGTACTGTAATCAGACTTCTTTCAAAGACAAAAATGGTTGGTTGCTTTGGCAACCTCTATGAAAGTATTGAGAATCTAAATGACACCTACATGCAGCCGAATCAGAACAAGGACTCAATCTTGAAACCAAAACTAGCTTCAAATGCAGCCGATGTTCCCCTGCTACTCCCAAATGCTGAAGCTAACACTGTGACGTACTATATGTGTGGCAGCTATCATCGCCATGTGACCGACAATCCAAGGGCCATCTGTCCTAGTTGTAGGCATTTAATGTCAACCCAGGTACCTTACATTGCTGCTGAGATGAATGCAGGGGAGTCTGGAGGAGGAAGCGGTTTTGTTAAGGGAGTTGTCACATATATGGTGATGGATGATTTGGTAGTAACACCAATGTCAACCATTTCTGGTATTACAGTTCTTGGCAAATTCAACATTGAGAATGTCAGTGCACTTGAAGATAAAGTTGTTGAACTTGGCATGGATGAGGTAAAATTGAAGATTCTTTTGATGATTAGTAGTAATGTAACTTGATTTGTGCTTGATATTCACTCTCTTTTATCTTGTGAAGGGTTTAGAATTGCTGAAGGTTGCATTGCAGTCTAAATCGGTTCTCACCGAAGTTTTTTTGAGGAGAAAGTGATGAGGAATTCTTGCAGAACAAGTGTTGCATTTTGGTAGATGTGAAAAATGCTTTGGGGTGATTTGTTTCTGTTTTGGCTAGGTTATGGTTTTGTTTTGTTTCTTGTTTGGTAGGTGTAGGGATGTTTTACTTTGTCTATTGAGCTTGAATTTTTGTTCCAGCTATTGTTGCAATTTTCATAGTTTGTTAACCTAATGGCTTGTCATGCACCAAAGGTTTACAAAATTATATATTTTTGGCACAGTTTCAAAAATAATACTCACAATACATTCCAAAATATCACTATGTATATTGATCAAACAAATCAGAGACTGCTATATTCAACAACAAATTACAAAGCAATGGTTTTTTACTAAAAAACATTATTATATTAAATCTTCTAAATTCAATGTTAAAGGAAAATACAATTTGTAGATGCTATTATTTAAACGCATAACAATGAAATTGTTTTGAATCAACCATCTAAAAGTTTAAGAATTAAATGCTTCTCTTATAACAATGAAATAGTATTTACTAAATGCTGATCAATCTTAGTAAATATCCATCACATTTCACTCATTTAGTCACAGATCTAAAATTTACTCACCCCTGTTGTTAGAAACTAGTAAATGTCCATCATCTCTGAATCTAGTTAGAAACTATAATATTTCCTGTGGTAATATTAGTCACATTATGTCTACAGGTTGAAGGTTTAGATTTGGGATTTAGGGTTCATCTCAACTATGTGGCAAATTGGTTCTAACAAGTGTCCTAACCTAGTTGAAATCTCTCCAATTGAGATGAAGAATGGATTAATCCTTGGAGTCCCCTGACTAAGAAGAACACCTCTCCCAGTATCAAATGCAAACTATTTCAATCTACAATCAGGTAAGGGAGAGATCAAACCCCTACTCAGAGTGTAGATTGAGATTAATTTAAAAAGGGTTCTTCAATCTCAACAGTGAAGGCTAAAAAAGGGGTGATGGCATTAAAGAGGAAAATGGTGGTTTAAAAAAGTGAGGCCTATTTAAGGTTTTTTTTTTTTTTTTTTAACCTCCAGTGGGGAGGGGCAACTATGGAATGTCAGACCTTTATTAATAAGCCAAAAAAAACTTACAATCAAAGCGGGGGTACATTACGACATTACCCGCATTAAGATATAAAACAAAAAAAAACCGAAAACATCTTGCACGCAATTGGTCGAAGGGAAATATCAAACAGAAAAAACCTCTAAGGACTATAACCTATAGTGCACGCAAAACCATCCTAGACATCCATCTCACACCCAATAATACCACAAACAAAATTCGAATACGCCATTTTGCGCACAAACCACCTAATCACCAAAACAGAAATCCAGCAGAGACATATTGCATGCACTCTAGTTTGCAAACAGAGTGCCCTGCCAGAGCACCCACCTTGCTGTCCCCTGCCAGCATAGCAATTCCAGCACCCAAACACAGCAGCGTCTTCATCAGATTCGGCTCCCATCTCTATTTCCTGCCAACCCAGGGAATGTAATTGGCGGGAACTTATGAGAATTGAAACATCCGCAGGAGCTGCAATGTTGTTACAAGAACTCAGCGTCCAGCTCTGCTCCATAACGCACCTACAGTTCTGCTGATCGCAGCACTCCGCATCACCAAACATACCCTCCATGTCGAGCCGCGTCAACACAGCACCCAGCATAGGCGCGCTGTTTTGCAACCGAGTGCTCCAGCCGCACGCACCTAGCTGCCCCCTATATCTAGCCAGGCAAACCATAGCAGCTAACCGCGTGTACCCAGCGTCACAACTCCCGCCGAATTCCTTGGCCTCCCCGTGGGGGTAATCTAAAGAGTCATTCAACATGGGTGGATATTTTTTATCGATTTTTTTGTTTTTGGTTATTTTTAGGATTGATCAAACTCATTCTGATTTCGTCCCGATTTAGAGTGTGATGAAAATTTTCAATTCAGTCCATTCCATCTCCTCTTGAACTTATTTATTTACTAGTTATTATTATTAATTTTAATATTTTAATTTTATAATTGAAAGAAAAGTCAATTTGATATAAAGTTTGGAGTTATTATTCCAAAAACCAAAAAAAATATAATAACTAAGAATACCCTTTATTTTAAATTTGTTTTATTGAGCTGTGGACATTTTTATTAATGAATGAAATATCACGACGTTTTTCATCATACCCAAATGAAAAATATGATTCGTTTCACTGTTAGTTTTATCTGCTAAAAGTAAGGAAACAGTGGCGTCCAGTTGGATTAAGCAGAATTTTGAGTTAACAGGTGTGACTGGGGACCATGCTGGTTGCTGCTGAAAGATAAGTCATGCAATTGAAGGTTTGGGAATTTTCTGAGTAAATAACTCATCCAACATTGTGAAATAGAGAAAAAAAGATTGTAGAGATGACAAAATAAAATAAAATGTTGAAATCAATTACATTTAGAGTTATTGATTCATCATTAATATGCACATAAAAAACAATCCTCCAATTGTCTTGCATTATCAAACAATTGATAATAGTGAGCATTTTGGTCAATAATGAACTATGTTATTAAAGATAGTTTGTTTTTGTCTTATATAATTAAAATAAGATACCATACTATTATATCCTTGCGATAATAACATAATTTTTTTTTTAAAATTTGGGTATCCGATTATAAAATGAATTTATATTCTTAATTTGAATATTTAGTCACATAGAATAAAAAATCCTACAAATTTTTCTGATATAAAAGTTTTAGCAATTTGTTTATTGAACCATGCTCTTACCGTTTCAAATCCATTTGATATGAGATGAGGTCGGGATGAGGTTTATCCCGTCCCAATCCTATCTCGAATATAAAGCAACGGGATGAAATTGGGATATAGTTCATTTCGTTTCATCCCGTCCCGTGCCAACCCTATTCAACATAATCTATAAAAAAAAAAAAAAAAAATGGTAAAGCAAATCCATTAGCAAGGACAAATTGGGTATTCTACAAATTCTCTGAGTCCAAACTCGTCCGAAAAAGTTCAAAAGTCTAGGATCAGGTTTTTGTATATAGCAAAGCGAAGCAAAGAAAGGTGCAGAAAGTGCCAGAAACCTCTCCGTCTCTCTCTTTCGTCTCCAAACTCTCCAACTCTAATCGATCGATTCGATCTCTCAAGATGGGAGTTTTCACCTTCGTTTGTAGAAGCTCTGGTGACGAGTGGACCGCAAAGCAAATCACAGGAGACCTCGAAGCCTCCGCTTCTTCCACTTATGACTTGCAGAGGAGGCTCGTTCAAGCCGTTC